>CM061139.1:87769423-88438551 GCA_030789695.1 Scilla litardierei
ATTGGGTTTATAGAATGATTCTCTTAAAACCCAAGTGCACGAGCTCAAAGCACAGATGTCCACCTTGGATACCAATATTTCTTCTCTTAGGCTGTGTTTGGTTGCATGGAAAAGGAAAGAAAGAAAAGTGAAATGAAAAGGAAATAGAAAGAAAAAGAAAAGGAAAAGGAAACCGATTTCTTTTTTATGTTTGGTTAGTGAGGAAAATTGTAAAGAAAATTAAAAGGAAAATGGTAAGGAAAATGATTTCGCATGTTTGGTTGCTTATGAAAATGAAAAGGAAAACTAGAAAGAAAATATGATTTTATTTATAATTAATATTTTAAATGGTCTCATTTTTCTATTAAACTCAATCCAAAACCATTCTTCTGAAATAAAAAATGAGCAATAACAAAAAGATAATTTTTGTTCTCAATAAAATTTTTGGCTCAGAAAAGGGAATAAAATTTTTGGGAAAGAAAACGGTTTCCTTCCGATTTGGGAGAGAAAAGTAGAGAGAAAAATTCTATATGTTTTTTCTTTCATTTTCCCTCTCACTTTCTTTACTTTTACTTTTCTATACAACCAAACAATGTAAATTAACTTTCTCATCACTTTTCTTTCCTTTTCTTTTCTTTTCCTTGGAACCAAACACAACCTTAAGGAGAAATATGAGCTCATGTCCTCCTGTGTTATGAGATTTAACAAGGGAAAAGGACAATTGGATGATTTGCTCGCAAACCAATTTTCGGCCACACATCGTGTCTGACTAGGTTATGTGGAAGCGAATGCATCCAATGCTCGCACCTCCTATAGTGGTATTACTATAGATTTTGTGAGGCCATCCTCTGGTGCACCCACAAGGGGTGTCAACGACACTATGGGTAGCAAGCCTACCAAGAAAACCACCACTTCACAATCGCTTCCTTTTGGTACGATATCCACTAAGGGTGGAAGCCAAAAGAGAGGCCATGCTTACACACCAACTTTCATCCACGTAGGAAATCCCCTACTTCACAAGTGGACACACATGACACATTTTATGCTCCATACCCATGGACACGTGCAAATCCTCACATGAGAAATACTTATGCACGTGCTCCTACACACACATACTCATGCGCATCATTCTTACATGTATGCACATCCACCACATGTTATGTATGCTCCATATGTTTCATACAACATGCATGTTCCTAAGCATGCATTCAACCCACATATGTCTAATGCATACCCACCTTCTTATTCTTATGCTAGAACTCATGTTCCTAAGAAGTATGCACCAAATAGAAATCAAACAATTATGTATGCAACTAAGAAAGTGACTCCCAAAACTTACACAATTTGGGATCCCAAGAACACTAGTTTAAATGTTAGGAATGCTTATGTTGATTCCTACTTTAATGATGTAATTAATAGTGATAACTATGTTGGGAAGCGTAAGTTCACTTGGACTTGGCTTCCAAAGGGCTAATCCCATTGGACCCAATAAAAATTGGATACAATGAGCTTATGGTATACTATGTAGGTATCCAAGAAAAAGAAAAAGAGCAATAAATGTCAAATTAGCTCTAAAAGGAAAGGATGAATACTCGATAGTGGTTGCTCCAAACACATGACGGGAGATCCCTCATTGCTCTCCGAAGTGATTAGCATCAAGGATGGTGCAACGGTCACTTTTGGAGGTAATCAAAAGGGAACCATCATTGGAGTAGGTATAGTCGGTAATCCCGCCAAACCTCTTATTACATATGTATATTTAGTTAGTGGTTTATGTCATTATCTCATCTCCATTAGTCAACTTTGTGACAAAGGTTACAAGGTTAACTTTGGAAAAGGTTTGTGTAATATAGTTGATCTTGATTCACATGTTTTATTTACCGGTATTAGGCGTAAAAATATTTACTATTTGACCTTGCCTAAAACCGTAGAACATTCCTTAGTTGCTAATACAAATAAACAACTATTACGGCATCGCCGTTTTGGTCATGTTCATTTTAAGCACTTATATAAGTTAGCAAGCATGATCTTGTCAAAGGTTTTTCAAAAATTGCTTTTAGTAAGAAAACTTTTGTGATTCATGTCAAAGAGGTAAACTTAGTATATCATTTTTCAAACTTAAAGAAGACATAACTTCTAAGAGGCCCCTAGAATTACTTCATTTAGATTTGTTTGGGCCAACTAGAACCGCTTCTTTAGGTAATACTCATTATGGATTAGTTGTCGTTGACGACTTCTCTAGATTTACTTGGGTCTCATTTTTAACTAATAAGAATGAAGCCTTTGAAGAGTTTACCATATTTGCAAAGAAGATTCAAAATTTATTAGGATACAACATTATCACTATTCGTAGTGATCATGGACGAGAATTTGAGAATAATTCTTTCACAAAGTTTTGTGATGACACCGGGATAACTCACAATTTTTCTTTTCCTCGTGCACCACCACAAAATGGTGTTGTAGAGAGAGAATATGACTCTTATTGAGTGTGCACGTACCATGCTCCATGATAGTCATCTTGGACTACAATTTTGGACAGAGGCGGTGCACACGACATGTTATGTGCTCAATAGGATCCTAGTGAGACCTCGAACGAACAAAACTTGTTTTGAGCTATTTTATGAAAAAAGCCACACGTTAAATATTTTTGTGTTTTCGTTCAAAATGTTTTATCAAGAACGCCTTTGGTAACTTAGATAAATTTGAGCCAAGATTCGATGAAGGAATCCTTGTTGGATATTCCACACGTAGCAAAGCCTACCGGATATACAACAAAACCTCTTCAACGATTGAGGAATCACTACACGTATCATTTTATGAAGATTTTAATTTTCCTAATGTGGTTGATGATAGTGTAGATGTTTTGTGTGATTCTATTAGTAATGTTAAAATCAATGATTCTTTTATTGAGACTAACAATATTGATGAAGTTGTTGAAGATGTTCCAAGTGATGCCAGGATTCCCAAAGCTTATCCAACCGTTCGCAATCACCCCATGACCAAATTATTGGAGATATTGGTGTGGGTGTTTGAACGAGGTCAAGAATTGAAGAATTCTCTCATTGCGCATTCGTCTCTACCATTGAGCCAAAGAACATTCAAGAAGCGTGTGAAGATAGCTCTTGGATAATGGCAATGGAAGAAGAACTCATGCAATTCGAGAGAAATGAAGTTTGGGAGCTCGTTCCTTTTCCAAGTGGTCACTAAGTGATTGGAACCAAGTGGATCTTCAAGAACAAAACCGATGAGAACGAAGTCATCACAAGGAACAAAGTAAGGTTAGTATCTCAAGGCTACCGGCAAGAAGAAGGTATTGATTTCGAAGAATCTTTTGCCCCCGTAGCTAGATTAGAAGCTATTAGATTGCTTTTATCTTTTGCATCTCATAAGAATTTTAAACTATTTCAAATGGATGTTAAAAGTGTATTTTTAAATGGTATAGTTAATGAAGAAGTGTATGTTTCTCAACCACCCGGTTTTATACGTGAAAAATTTCCAAACCATGTTTTCAAACTTAAGAAAGCGTTATATGGGTTGAGACAAGCTCCTAGAGCTTGGTATGATCGACTCAAAACCTTTCTTTTGGATTTAGGTTTTAAAATGGGTGAAGTTGATTCAACACTTTTTATTAAGAATTATGAAAATGACATCCTTTTAATTCAAGTTTATGTAGACGATATTATATTTGGTTCTACTAATTTTGATCTTTGCCAAGAATTTTCTAAGTCTATGAAGGATGAATTCGAGATGAGCCATATGAGTGAGCTCACCTATTTCCTTGGACTGCAAATTCGGCAAATGAAGGATGAGATTTTCATACATCAAACCAAGGACACAAGGGAGCTTATCAAGCGATTCGGGATGGAATCGTCTTCAAGCAAAATGACTCCCATGAGTACGACAACCCATCTACACAAGGATGCGAACGGAAAAGATGCAGACGTTCGTCTATATCGAGGTATGATCGGTAGTTTACTCTATTTAACTGCGAGTAGGCCCGATATCATGTTTTTCGTATGTCTTTGTGCTAGATATCAAGCTAGACCTAAGGAGTCACGCTTGATTGCGGTTAAACGAATTTTTTGTTACCTCAATCATTCACTAGATTATGGGTTACTTTACCCTAAGTCTAGCACATACGAGTAAATCTCATATAGTGATGCCGACTTTGCCGGATGCAAATCCGATAGGAAGAGTACTATTGGCACTTGCCATTTTCTAGGAAATTCCCTAGTTTCTTGGTTTTCAAGAAACAGAACTCGGTGTCATTGTCCACGACTGAAGCAAAATATATTGACGTGGGTCTTGCATGTGTACAAATTCTTTGGATGAGACACACTCTTAAGGACTATGGTGTCAATTGTGATACTTGTCCTATCATGGTTGGTAACCAAAGTGCTATATGTCTTTCCAAGAATTCGATACATCACTTCCATACCAATCACATAGATGTGAGACACCATTTTATCAATGATCATGTAGCTAAACAATCCATACCAATCACATTGAAACTCAAAAACAAATCGTCGACATCTTCACCAAACCTCTTAAAGAAGATTCATTTGTGAGGTTGCGTGGAGAATGTGTGAATTTGAAATTTAAGAGTTCAACCTTCATGTTATATCATACTTGAACTCATATCATCGTTTTACTTCTCTTCTTTTGATAAATCATATATTTCACATATATTTGTTTTAAGAGATGTATTTGAGATTTTTGATGATTTCGATTGTTTGGATTGATTTACGAGATTTTTATGCGATTCTATAATATTTTGATAATGATTTCTTGATTAGATTTGTGTTAAAGTATAGGTCATAGGGTGAGTTGTATCTATCCTCTGGATTTTATCCTATCTGTGCATTTCTAGACCAGGACAGACGACTGTTATTCCTTCGACAGTCGACTGCCTAACTCTACTTTATCAAACAGCAGACTGTATTTATCACACTGGCGACTGTTGAATATTTTACAGTCGACTGTCCCTGTGACAGTAAACTGCAATTTGGTCATCAGGCGCCTGTCTAAATTTTCAGAAGTCTCTATTTTTATCATCAAATGTTTGATTCTCTGTCAGTCGATTGATGTGTATCTTACAGTCGACTGTCTATCCGACAGGCAAATGTGAATTACCCACCAGTCGACTGTCTGTCAACCTAAGCCTATCTTAATCCCATCAAACAGTCGACTGACTATTGTTCATCGGTCGACTGTCAACTGTTGTGGCAGTTCGTTAACTTGATCTGAGCCGTCGATTTTTTGAGACCCAGATTCTTTGGACCCCTCTTTATATTTACGAGAGCCGTCGATTCGATCGTTTGTTATCTCTCTCATCCGACGAAAACTCCCTCGTTTTCCTCGCTTCGAAATCCACTGGAGCCGTCGTTTTTCACTCTGATTCGAAGCTTCACTCTTCGATCTCTCCTCCATTTTACCGATTGTTTGTTCGATTGACTCTCCTTTCGTCGATCGTCAAATCTTAGGTATCGCTCTCTTTCGTTTATCGACTCGTGCGTACCCTAGCTTCTAACAAGCGACCTTCATGGATCCAGCGAGTCCAGCGTCTTCTTGGGCATTTTCGTCGCTGACCCTATTCCCTCAGCCTCTGCGGCTGAACCCACTTCTCCGCCTGCTGACCATCCACCCCCTCTTCCTCCGTTTGTTCCACTCGAAGATTTTCTCCTTGCTCAGCTGTGTGACCGAGTCTCTTCGAACGAAAAGCTTGCTTCCTCCATGGATCAGAAGCTCTCTCTTCTCCTAGAGCTTCAGTACAAGTCGTTCTTGCTTCATGGCTTCCCTATTCCGGCCAAACTCCAGGCCATGTTTCCTCTGTCTGAGGATACTACCCATTCAGCTGTCACCCCTTCTCCAAGCTTCATGCCTCTGTCTACTGCTGTTCAGCCTACAGTCCCTGATCACGTTGAGCCTCCTTCTGCTGGTGCGTCGTCATCGAAGAGGAAGGCTTGTGTATACCTGACACGTCGCTCCACCAGATTGATGTTCAGTCAGTCTGGTCGCCCTTCAGACCCATCAGTTATCCAGATTGACTGATGCTGGATAGACTCTCACCATAGGATTTTTTTTGTTTTGGGATGATATCTGTATGTTGATCGTATGAATGATGTATGTATTTTGATCACATTTATTTGTGGATGTACATGAGTTTATGGATGTATTTTGTGCTCATGTATCTTTGACCACATATATATATATATGAAAATTCAGTTACTTCATTTTCTGTTTCACACATTATCTCATTGTTTATCTTATATGTGTGAATATTATGAAATTGTCTCCTAGCATGCGATATCATTTGTATCATGTGATTTGAGACGATTTTTAATCTTTTGGCTAGAAATGTTGTATTGGATTCTCGTTCCGTTAGTCAACTTATATCTCTTGTGTTTTATGAGTTTTTGGTATGTATGTCAATAAGATGCCCCTTTCTGATTAGTTTTTCTCCGAATATTTGTTGGCATCAAATTGAATATACATCCTTTCTTTATACTCTCATGATAGTTTTAGTACTTATTTAGCACGATTGTTGTTATTTTACTCCCATTTTCTGGATAATGCCATAGGGGGAGAGAAATAAACAAATCATAATGCATGTGCTAAGTAAATTCTAATTTTAAACTTGAATCCAAGATTGAAGTTGTCTTAGATTCAGGGGGAGTAAGATATAATGAATTTGGATTTTAAAATCCTAGATTTCAAGATATCATGAAAATTATATCATTCATTCATATTTGCTTCATTTGATCTATAGATGCCCTTATATTCATTGACTAACTTGATTGACATCTATGTAGGGGGAGTAAGTTTTCTTTAAGCACAATTATTTATCCTTTTGTTTATATTTGTTTGTCATCATCAAAAAGGGGGAGAATATTGAGTATTGACTTCTCTCTACTTGGTGTTAATGATGAGCAAACATAAATACTTGTGACTAATCTCATATTTGCAGTTAATCCATTGCCTAAGCATATCATGAAGATCAATTAGCAATGGATAACACTCAAAGATCAATGAAAGCAAGAAAAGTGGTTTGTATGATCAAAGATGATGAGCGAAGCTCCTAGAAGACTTCAAGCTCATACTCTGGAAAGAAGAGAGAGTTCTACAAATGTAATCTTCTTTTTCTCTTCTAGTATGTAGCTTAGAAGTAGAACTATGATGGAACACACACATCTTCATTTCAGTCATAGGAAATCATTAGATTATTTTTTCTTTTGACTCCAATTCATATTTTCTCAAGAATGTACATGTCATGTTTTCAACAGTCGACTGCTGAACGATTTACAATAGCATGTCTTAATACAGTCGACTGTGTTTTGTTCTACAATCGCCTGTTATGCACATACTAAATCAGTTGATTTTTGGGCTTCTAAATTTTAACTCTTTCAGGCGACTGATGTACGTTTCATAGGCGCCTGTCCAAGAGACAGTCGACCGTGTTTTGTAAATCAGTCGCATGTCTATCTTCAGCCCAAGATCATTCTCAGTTTGATCTGGCCAGTCGGCTGATGTTGTATTTATAGTCGACTGTCTAAGGACCAGTCGACTGTAAATGCTTCAACAGCCTGTCCATGATTCTTCTGCAGGACTTGCTCTCTGGAATAATTCATATTCTAGTGCCAGTCGACTGATGTTGTATTTATAGTCGCCTGTCCAGTGGCACAGTCGACTGTCAATGCTTCAACAGTCGTCTGTCTTTAAGCTTCTACAGACTCAACTCTCTGGAAAATATCAGGGTTTGTGACAGTCGTCTGTAAAAGGAATTACGGTCGCCTATTGGAATAACAGTCGATTGTCTTCTCTTCATCAGTCGCCTGTCCTATATTCCCAGACTTTTCTGAGACTTTTTCAACTTACCCAGATTACGGCCAGTCGTCTGTAGAAGATTTACATCGCCTGTTGGTTTAATAGTCGATTGTTTTCTCCTCATCAGTCGACTGTCTATGTGATAAGTTACCGTTTGAATTCTCACCTGCCATCTGACACAGTGCAGCAGTCGACTATGTTTTGTTCAACAGTCGACTGTCGCGTGTGCAGATTTTATCCGTTGGCTGTTTTTCAACGGATTTCTAAGGGGCTTTTGGAGATTTTGTTTGAGGGCTTTGGGGAAACTATAAAGGCAGTCTCTACTGTTCCATTGAGAGGTTACTCACTCATTCATTCAAGCTTTCATTCTTCCAAGATTAAAGCTCTTAAAATCCTAAAGCCCTAGAATTCTTATCTTTCAATCTCTTGCTCTCCAACCTAGAACCAAAGAGAAATTTTCTAGGCATTTGGTGCAGTCAAGAGAAAGGGCTTTCCTCTCTTCTAAGAGAGTCATTCAATCCACAACACACTCTCCTTCAAGTTCTACTTCAAGGCATAGGTGATTGTAAGTGTTGCTTATTTCATATTTCATAACTTTCGTTATTTGATTTACTCTCGGGTTGTGAGAGTGGTTTGCTTGCTCCCAAGTTGTGGGAGTCAAGGACATCGAGTGTATTTCGATTTCACTTGTAGGGTTGCTACAAGTGGGTTTTAAAGGAAACCTCAAGTTAGAGTTCTAACTTGAGTATCCTGAGGTATCCGGGTGGAAGGGACGTATAATTACCGGGAACAAGTCGGGAATTGACTTGGGTAATCCGAATCCTTGAAACCAAGGTTCTAGGTTTCGGCCGATACCAGTTGGTATCGGCCGTTTCGACTCGGTTTCGCCCGCAACCGATACGAAACCCACCTCTTGGTTCCGGTATCGGGCGGAACCGGTCAGTATCGCCCAGTTTCGGGCGATACTAGGCGAAACCCTAGGGTTTCGACAACCCTAGGGAAGAAGACAAGCGGAAAAAGCAGAGGAGGAAGACGACACACCGAAAATTTCCTACAGTCCTACAGCAACCCCACCCGTGATTCTACAGCAACCCCACCCGTGAGTGACGAGCGCACAGAAAATGGAAAACCCCTTTAAAATGAGTGCAGAGCAGTCGAGAGGCAGATCTACATACCTCAAAGCCATAGATCTTCTCCTTGATCTTGCCCTAGATCCCAGAAGGCGGAGCGTCATCTCGCAGCTTCGTCTAGCAGCTCTGTCGGCGGCGTCGACTTCGTCGTCTCATTCTCGAAGCGTCAGCTGCCTCGTCTCAACTTTCGCATCGTCGTCGGCTTCCTGTAGGGGTCGTCGTCGTCTTCCTGTAGGCGTCGTCGTCAGCGTAGAAATCTCGCAGCTTCAGAGGCCTAGTCGTCGTCGCCTGCCGCCAGCTTCGTCGTCGTGTGAAGAAGTGGAAGCTGCTGCGAGGGTTTCGACGAGGGGGGCAGCGAAGCGACAGGCTCGGGGGGGGGGGGGGAATTAATTTGAGAATTCGAAGCAACGGAAGTTAGAAACGCAGCCCTAATCAATTTAAACGCAAATATTAATGATATTTCACATTTGACCATATAGTTTCATCTATTTACAATCCTGCCATCAATTTAAAACTTAATTAATCATGTGTAATGGCATATATGTAAATACACCGAACTTAAAGGGACATGTGAACTCTTAGTATAGTGCGGTTGGCGCAATTCCCAAATTACCCTTTAAGTTCATTATAATTACAAGTTTAACCTGAATGGAGAAAACACTTAACAGATACAATGGCATACTTGTAAAAAAATGGAAATACTGGACTTATTAGAAACTGCGTATTTTGCTATTTTAAAATACAAATAAATATATAAAAATACGGAAAAATACTATAAAATACGTAAGAAATACGGAAAATAAGTAAAAATACGGAAAATCCATAATAAATATGGAAAAATACTTTAAAATACATAATAAATACGTAAAAATTATTTAAAATAAAAAATAAATACGGTAAAATATGGAAAACACATAATAAATATAGAAAAAGACTTAAAATACATAATAAATCCTAAAAATACTACATGGACTCCTAAAGATATAGTTAAAATACATAATAAATTCCAAAAAATTAGTTAAAATACAAAATAAATACTGAAAAATTCGGAAAACGCATAACAAATATAGAAAATACTTAAAATACATAATAAATCCAAAAAATACTACATGGACTCCTAAAGATACTATTTAAAATACATAATAAATTCAAAAAAACTAGTTAAAATACAAAATAAATACTGAAAAATACGGAAAACGCATAAAAATATAGAAAAATACTTAAAATACATAATAAATCCTAAAATGCTATATGGACTCCACAAAAAATACTATTTGTCTACCATCAATTTAATTATCATATAATACGTGGTTAGAGAAAAAAATACTAAAAATAAAAGAGAAGCTACATTAATTATTGATCAATTAACTACATAAACTACTAAAAATATGTTAGAACCTTAAATATATTAGAACTTAAAATACTAAAATTTTCTAATAATAGTACTTATGGGATTGGGTTAGCCATTAAAATACTAAAATTTTCTAATAAAATTTTCTAAAATTTTCTAACAATAGATATACTACAAATTGCATATTATTATTTATGTGATATTAAAGTTGCTTATCTGCATGCTAAATTTTATGAGATAAAATTTAGTTGGCATGTTTTAATGGTAATTCTATTTTCTTGCATATTATATGTTGCTTATCAAGATTAATCGTAACCCTTGGTTTATGGTGCAGTAATTAACATGTCTCGAAGAACTCCAAAGGAGAAGACGGTGGATATTGGGTGGGCTCACTGTAAAATGATCGCAGAAAACCATAGACAAGTAAGGTGCAACTATTGCCGGAAAGAAATGCATGGAGGCGTGTCTCGCCTTAAGGATCACTTGGCAGGAATTACCGGGGATGTGCTGACATGCCCCGAGGTACCTAAAGAAGTGCGTGAAGAGATGAGAGCGCACATATTTCAGAAGAAGGCCGAAAAGGTACATGCCAGATTTGAGAAGAAGAGGATAGAGGAGGAGATAAGGGCAAAGCAGACGGAGGCAGTATCAGATGACTCAGATGAGGATGAGGATGACACCGAGGAGGCGAGGGACCTTAGAAGAGCTCTTAGAAGAAGTAGGCAAGAACTTGTCGAAGAAGAGATTAGAAGTGAGGGCAGAAGGATGGGAGCTGGATCGTCTGGGTCTGGAGCCCCTGGGCTAGCCAGATCGGGTAGTCGTGCCGGCCGACTGGCCGGTATGTTCGCGTGCGGTTCTGCTCGCGATGTTCAGCCAACCGGTAGACCAGCCGGCGCTCTCAGACCCGGTGCCGACCCTTTTTCTCAGACGAAGAAGGGTAAATCCCAATCAACCATAAAGAATACCTTCATGAAGAATGCCAAGGCCTATGTCGGCCGAGCTATGGCCAAATTTTTCTACTTCAACCACATCCCATACAATGTGACCAATAGCCCATATTACAGGCCCATGGTGGATGCTATTGCGGAATCGGGACGTGGCGTTGCTCCACCCACTGCTTGGGAGCTGTCACACACATACTTGGACATGGAGTATGAAGAGATGAAAAATTATGTAGAAACTTTTCGTGTTCAGTGGGATGAGTACGGTTGCACACTGATGTGCGATGGCTGGACAACACAAAACAGAAGGAAGATAATTAACTTCCTTGTGTATTCGACCCACGGGACGGTGTTCCTGGACTCTGTGGATGCAACCAACCAATTCCAGAACGGTCCTTACATATTTGATCTTATGGACAAATATGTAGAACTAATTGGGGAGCATAGAGTAGTCCAGGTAGTTACCGACAACGGGGAAAACTACAAGTCAGCTGGGCAGCTGCTGATGCGAAAGAGACAGCATCTGTATTTGACCCCGTGTGCGGCGCATTGTATCGACTTGATATTTTCTGAAATGGCAAAAGAAGAAGTAGTCAAAAATATCGTCACACAAAGTCAGATGGTAATAGGATTCATATACAACAAAGGATGGGTGCTCAGCTTTATGAGAAGAGAGACGGGTGGAAAAGAGTTGATCCGGCCCGCGATAACAAGATTTGCGACCCACTTCATTGCTTTGGACTCTCTGTACACGCACCGAGATGACCTGCGGAGAATGATCACATCCAGGGACTGGTCCGATAACTTTCCAAGGCTTAAACCAAAAGATAGGGAGGTTGGAAACAACGTGTACGATCTGATTCACGGTGATGAATTCTGGCAGAGTATCTCTAATGTCATCGCCGTATTTGAGCCCCTGGTGAAGGTTCTTCGAATGGTCGACAGCGATGATAAGGCCGAGATGGGGTATCTCTACGAGGCCATGGACCGTGTCAAAGAGGAAATTCGGAAGAATGTTGGTAGGGGATACAGAAAATGGTGGGACATGATAGACAAGAGATGTGATAAGCAGCTACATCAAGATATTCATGCTGCAGGCTATTTTCTGAATCCTCGCTTTCAATACTCCTCCAATGCAACAAACGACAACGAGGTGCTGGTTGGACTCAGACGCGTGATCGAGAGGCTTGAACCAGACATCTCGAAGCAAATTGAGATTGACAGAGAGGTAAATGAAATTCGGATATTTTTATTTTGATATATGATTCGATGTAGCAGTTCACATTCTAAAATTATGATTGATAATTGTAGCTGGAGGCCTATAAGATGAGAGTTGGTTATTTCGGCTCCGCTAAGGCGGAAATGGCGATAACAAGGGTCACTCCAGGTATCTATATGGATCTTAGATTTCTATATGTTCCCCATAAAACGGTCCATCTTTTCTAAACACTGGAACTTGTTGCAGCTCAATGGTGGCTAAGCGTTGGGTTAGAGCAAGCTCCAACGCTTACACGATTAGCTATGCGTGTGTTGAGCCAAACTGTCTCGTCGTCCAACTGTGAACGAAACTGGACCACCTTCTCCCTCATTCACACAAAGACCAGGAACAGGCTAACAATGGAACACCTTAAAAGGCTGGTCTATGTGCATTATAATATGAGACTGCGACATAGACATGCGAGAAGGAGCGAGAAGGCCGATCACCAGCTGATCGATTTGGATCAGATTTTTCACGAGGATGATCCATTGGAGGAATGGACCAGGGAGACAGAAGACAAGGTGCTCGATGACAGAGACAGTCCTTGGTTGGACGAGGCGCTTGCGGAAGCAGAACGTACACGAAGCAACCATCCGCGGCCAAGTCACGCCCCTGCGAATATCACGTACAAGCGAAAGAAGGCACTCACTCGGGCTCGGCACGATAGCGATGATGGTTCGTCTCCTGATGACCAAGGTCCTACAGACGGAGGTTGTGGTGCGTCGGCATCCGTTCGCCCTGCTGAGAGACGTGGAGACCATACTTATGATACGCATGGGTATAGAGAGCATGATAGGCAGCACAGTGAAGAACGGGGGGACGATGCCTACGGTAGACACTCTGAATATCAAGGGTATCAACGCGCTTCTGATTATTATGGAGGTTATGAATCTTATTCCGGTGGATACTCAGGAAGCCAAGGCGATTATTGCGCACCGTACAGACACTCTGATGTCTATGCTGACTATGATAGTCAATACAGGTACGGTCTGAACGTGACTGAGCAGTCCAGCAGTCAAGGCAGTCATGACACGCCTTTCATCGAGCAGAGCCGGCCCTCAGCATATGATAACATGATGATATCTTTTTTAGGCCCGGAACAGATGCAATATTCATATCCTCCATACTACCATGCACAGCAGCCGGATGATGAGAACTACGAATGAGATTTTTGTATCTTTTTATTTATTTTCTTCAGTTTTGTATCTTTTGATGTATTTTATTCAGCTTTTGTATTATGAAGGCAGATTTATGGTTCATCAATATTTATTGTTCTTTTTTATCTATTAATTAGTTAATTGTTGTTACAAATGAGTAATGTGAACAGAAAAATACATGAAAAATACATGAAAATACATAAAAAATAAAGAAAATGCATAAAATACAGAAAAATACAGTAAAGTATCTCCGATACCGAAATACAGGACAATACAACAAAGTATAAAATACAGGAAAATACTGTTAAATACAAGAAAATACAGTAAAATACAGCAAAGTATAAAATACAAAAAAAATACAAAAATACAGGAAAATACAGGAAAATACAAAAAAAATACAAAAATACAGGAAAATACAAGAAAATATCTCCGATACCGATACCGATACCGAAACGAAACTACCGATACGGACGATACGGACGATACCGAAACTTGCTTCCGATACCGCCGAAACGGGCGATACCGATACCGAAACCTAAATTTTGGGCAGAGCGATACCCTCTCCGAAACCGATACCTAAAACCTTGCTTGAAACATCCATGCGTTTGCTTTGTTTTATTTTAAGGTTTATTTTCAATCCGCATTAATTGTTGGTTAGGAATTTAATTTGGTGTAATTATCATTTTAAATTGCATAAACACTATTCAACACATCTTCTAGTGTTTTTCTCATAGCCAGGGACCCTACAGGCACGTGAGGAGATACTGGTGCACATCAGAATGCCTACTAGCAATTTCACTTCGACCAGCCTAGAGGTAGAGCGGGACAATGGAATTTTGTTGTTGATGGCAGTGTTGGGAAGATGAAGATGTCGATATTTGATGTGGATGATCCCTATGAATAGATTTATTGTGCATCGTTATCTTGGTTTCAGTCTAGAGAGCAGAGGCAACATGTGCGTTTATGTGAGGAGCTCAAGGACTGTTTGGTAGATCTATTTCTTGATACTCAAGGAGAAAACCTACACGAGCAGCTCCTTGCACTCATGTAAGAGGGAACCGTCAAAGAATACATGAAGAGGTTTGATTCGCTCTCGGGTCGAGTGAGGATGATATCTGAGGTGATATTGGGGGATAGTTTCGAGAAGGGACTTAGGACAGACATCCGAACCGAGCTTTGCATACAGAGAGTGAGAGGGCTGATGGACACAATGGAACTGACCCAGATGATTGAGGATTGGCTCATAGAAGAGCAGCGAGCCAAGGGGGCCTGGGGTAGATCGGCTTTTCTTAACAAGGTACCAATAGGGTGCATAAGGCACCGTCAGGAGGATCCAATCCAATAGAGATGAGAGCAACGAGACTATCAAGGGGCAATTCAAGAAGATGACGGATGTTGAGGTACGGGACAAACGAGCTAAAAGATTGTGCTTTCACTGTGAAGAGAAATTCACCTCAGTGCATCGATGTCAACACAACACACTTTGTTGGTCGATACCACACACTCATTTTGTTGATGGTAAATGACAAGGATGATGATGTTGACGAGGATGCACCAGAAGGAGACGAGCACCCCATTTGGAGTAGCATAACCATGGATTTCATGATACCACCTTAAGAACAAAGTGGTTCTTTGGGGACGGAGTGACGTTGGAATTGAGTGGAAGGTGACGGTAATTTAGGCACACCAAGGGCAGCGACACTCTTTAGTGGCAATTTAGTAATATGTAGGGTCCAATGGTATATTCGTTATATTGGAAAAATCAGTACTATATGCATGGGAGCTAGGGTAATTAAATGTTTATGCTGAATTTGGTGAAGAATTGATTGAGAATAGGAGTAGAATCATTAGATTAGTGAGAGAGTTCGGTTTTCTCTCGAATTGAAGCTTGGTGGGAGAGTGGTCATTCTCTCGAATAGAGGCCAATTATCACGTATTTCCCCCCTTTATCAATAAAAATCTTTATCTTTTTTCCAAATTCCTAAATTTCTTACACAAATTCCTAGAAAATCCTATCACCTACATAAAAAACCTGTAATGCAAGTGTAGGATTGCGAGACTTGCCTCCATGCATTTTCTTATAGATAGTGCATGTGCATGAATAGCGGTCCACACTATGGTTTCCATACCATTTTATTGGTATCACCTTAGTTTAACATCATTTACCAAAGCAACAAATCAATCGCTAACACATGTGGGCATGCTGCATGCTACCAAACTACATGCAACCTTAGGACAGACTGGACCAGGAGAGGAAGTCCCGCAGGGCTTGGGAAGGTTTCTCCTTTCGAGGACATGCATCTGTAGGGGTGCCGAAGACGACCATAGGAGGAGCGGCATCCACTGGTTGGGCAGCTGCCAGCTAGGAGAAAGGGGCTGAGGCACGATCAGGGGGAATGTACGACAGACGATAGAGGCTGCGATATAGGAGAAACATGCCAAGGGGTCGTGTTTCAAGCGCAACAAAAAGTTCTCCCCTGGGCACATGTGTGGAGACTGCAGATTGTAGATATTAATAGTGAAGGATGAGTAGGATGAGAGGACGTGGTAGAGCTGGAGGCTGACGAGGAGGAGGATCAGGAGCACTTGCATTTGGACATGGCAGAGGTTTTCCTTAACTCAGTTGTGGGGTTCACTCCAAACCACACCATGAAGTTGGTGGAACATATTGCAGAGTTGGAGGTAATTGTGTTGGTTGATAGTGTGGCTACCCACAATTTCATTTTCTGCCAGCTAGTGCAGAGGCTGAGGTTGAAACTCAGTGACACATGCCGATTTGGAGTGGTGTTGGGGACATGACAGGTGGCGCAGAGCATCGGTGTGTGTGTAGATGCCTGCTCCTTACGATCCAGGGGGTTTAGATCATCGCCGACTTCCTCTGGGGCTGTGGAGCACAGAAATCATCTTTGGAACGAAGTGGTTGCAGACCCTCGGAGACACGAAGACCAACTGGAAGCTTCTTAGGCTGGAGTATCAGGAGGAGGACGAACAATAGTTTTGCAGGAAGACCCCAGTCTATGCCGTACCCTGGTTTCTTATAAGACCTGACTAGAGCTCTTCAGTCGACAGGAGGGGTTTTGGTGGAATTTCAGGGCTTGTCATTTGAGGAGGGTGAGCGAAGGGAGCTGGAGGTGGCGTCGGAGTTGGAGCAGATGCTTGGCCAGTATATGGGTTTTCAGACCCCGCATGGTCTTCTGCTACCATGAGACCATGAGACCATGAGCACGCGATCGTCTTGAGAGAGGAAGTGTCCCATATCAGTGTACGACCATACTAGTATCCCCAGATATAGAAGGATGTGATTGAGAAGATGATGTGAGAGATGTTACAGCCAGTGGTGATCCAGCCGAGCGTGGGCCCATTTTCTAGCTTAGTCCTGCTCATAAAGAAGAAGAAAGATGGCAGCTGTCGCTTCTGTGTAGACTAGCAGGCTTTGAATAAGGAGAATGCCATATAAATTTCCGATCCCGGTGATTGTTGAGCTGCTTGATGAGCTGCATGGGTCGACAATATTTTCAAAGATTGGTTTGAAGTCGGGATACCACCAGATTCGGATGAGGGCATTGAATGTTCCCAAAACGTCGTTCAGGACACATGAGCGACACTACGAGTTTCTGGTCATGCCATTTGGGTTGATGAATGCTTCGGCGACATTCTAGGCCTTGATGAATAAGGTCTTTTGCCCCTCTACTTGCGGAGGTTTGTGCTGGTATTTTTTGATGATATACTTATTTACAGCCGTATTTTGGAGGAGCATGTAGGGCACTTGCAGGCGGTGTTGCAGGAGGTGCAGGAGTATCCATTGTATGCCAATAGGAAGAATTGTCTCTTTAGACAACCGCATGTGGAGTACTTGGGCCATGTTGTATCGGCAGATGGGGTGTCAGCAGATAAATCGAAGATTGCTGCAATGTTAGATTGACCCCGTCCCACTATGTTGCGAGGCCTACGAGGATTTCTGGGACTGACGGGGTGCTATCGCAAATTTGTCCAGGGTTACAACACGATCGCATGGCCGTTGGCAGAGAAGTTGAAGGGCAGTTTTCACTGGGGGAGGAGGCGACCATGGCATTTGAGGCTCTAAAGCAAGCGATGATGACGGTGCCAGTGCTCGCTTTGCTAGACTTTAGATGGTCGTTTGTGGTGGAGATAGACACGCCAGGCTACGGATTGGGGTCGGTGCTTATGCAGGTTCAGCGTCCTGAGGCCTATCTTAGTCAGGTCCAGACTGTCCGAGCTAGGGATGGTAAAATAAGCCCGACCCGACCCGAACTCGGCATCCTTAACCGGGTATGTGTAGGGCTAATCCGGGTCAAGTAGGATCCGGGTTGACCCGACCCGACCAGGATAAAATCCGGGTCGGGTATGGGTTTGGCATGTCAACCCGGATGACCCGAATTCGACCCTGTTTACTTTTTCTATATATATAAAAATTTATATAATAACTTCAATACACAGTTGCAAGGAGAGTTGTGCTTATACGATTTGAATTGTTGTCCTCTTCTTTAAGAGGTCTTGGATTCAATTCACTTTACATACAATTTTTAGTTAATTTTATTACTTTCGTTAATAAAATGGTAACGTTAATTATACTTTATTGCTGTCATCAATGTGGTTTAAGCGATAAGCTGCTGAACATTATGCAACACTTTATAAATTGCAGGTGGCTATTAATAAATAGCTGGATATCGAAAAAGGAGCAATTGTGTATAAGTCAAATCTTAACCCGACGGGTTAACCCGAATCTGACCCGAAAATTTTCCGGGTCACCCGAACCCGACACGGATTCAATCCGGGTCGGGTTAGAGTTTACCCCTATTCGGGTCGGGTCAAATCTGAAACGACCCGAACCTGAACCCACCCGACCCGTTTGCTAACCCCAGTCCGAGTGTGTTTGAAGTCAATGTATGAAAGGGAGCTGATGACGATAGTGCTTTCTATACAGAAGTGGCGACCCTATTTACTTGGGAGGAGGTTTATCGTGCGGACCTCGCCTGGAAGGGACCAAAGAACCATCTTGTTTTTTCTTCAAAAATTTCTAATCTCTAGTGGACCTTTCAGTAGGATTCAAACCCAGATGAAGTTCTGACCATCTGTCAGAGAAAAAAGAACGAATTGATCTTGTAGGATTCCCAAGAAATACTTCGATTTCTTTCGGAAGCAGATGATCTGCTACTCACGTTTCGTGAATAGCCTGGACATTGAGGAAGACCCGTAAAGGCATTTCTCGGGAATCGATCTGATTCTATCTCTGTTCGTTCCGTTTGAAGAAATGAAGGATCCCAAAGAATTGATCTTTCTTTTTAGTTGCTGAATCTTTGTTTGATCGATCAATGTGTGATATTCTGAATCCTCATTTCTAATGGAATCGAAAGGATCTCTGGATTGATCAGAAGATCCTTTCGATTGGCTAGAATCCGTTACTTGAACGAAAATAGATCCCGTGGAATCATATTGAATATTTGACAATACATTCCGTACCCTGCTAAAAACTCGATCCTTGTTTACAAACCACACATTGTCTAACCAAATCCAATTTTCTCTCGATACGTTCATCAAAAAATCCGATTCGTGCTGATTCTTCCCCTAAATAACGAAGAGATCTTGGCGGAATTGCCACATATGAAATTGAGCACAATTTTCCAAAGAAATGCCCACTCCTTTCTCGAGAAGAGATGTGAAACATGCTCAATATCATTTGATTGAATAGTTGCCTCAGCTCATTGTTGTTTGAAGAAACCCTCTCATTCAATTGGACTTTTTTCACGAAAAGCAGACATGAGATAACAAATCAAGTCGTTCCCTAAGATTTCGAATAGCCGTCCCAAATTCAAGTTGATTATGTTTCGCTTCTTCCTTGGAGAAAAACGATCAAACAATTCCCAGGTCCTTGCTGATCGGACCATTCGTATATGATAAAAAAAGAAACTCCAGATATTTGCTATCTTTCTCTTTGAACGAGATCTCAATTCCAGCTACGGTTTCATTAGCTATCTTACAACTTGAATCCCTCTTTTTTCCGATCTAGTTCCTCCACCGCGAACCCCGGTTCGATTCAGGCATGATACGCTTTTTATTTATTGGGAGAACCCAAGTACTCTCTTGCGGATCCATGAAACAACTCTCAGAAATCTTTTTCCATTTTGGAAGATACAACCTATTGATATTGGAAGACAAACGATTCTTCCAATGTCTCATTTCTGGGTCCAATAGAATTCATAGGTACATGAAGAAGCCCCATCAACTAGAGATTTTTTCTTTCGACCATCTTTCGATTATTAATACAAGATATATGGACCGCTACTACAAGCAGTACTACACATTTGATTGTGAAATAACGATTACTTGTTGAACCCTGTGAATCACGTGAATGTAGGATACTCCAAATTCGGGGGTTAACGAGTTTCATAAAACGTTTTTGGTGGAAAAAATGGGAGTGAAAGATCCTACTGAATTGAATTTGATCCATGGATCTAAGAAATACTGACCATCGGAGTGAAGTATCTTTTGGAGTAGCACATGGTCATGAAGGAGCATCAGAAGTGGATCTCCAAGTTGGTGCACTACAAGTTCGAGATTTAGTACAGACCAGACTTAGAGAATAAGGCAGTAAATGCTTTGTCTCGCAGGGAGGAGGTAGCAGAGGTGGCGGCGATTTCTGTATCGGTATTATTGGACTGGGAGCCCTTGGTGAGAGAGATAGAGGCTGATGATGGGCTAGCTTTGATACGGGAGGCGCCATAGGAGGGGTCTACAGACTACCCGATGTATGCACTGAGCGGGTAGAGCTTGTTATACCAGGGTGATGGTTTTACCGCGGACGTCTTCACACATACCGACGATATTTCAGGAGTTCCATGGCAGCCCTGTGGGCGGACACTCAGGACCGCAACAGACCTATAAGAGGATGGTCAAGGAGCTATACTGGCTTGGGGTGGAGAGGGACATTGCTAGATTGGTAGCGGAGTGTGACGTTTGCCAGCGTTATAAATATTTGGCGATGGCTCTCGCAGGATTACTTTAGTCACTAGCCTTGTCAGAGAGGGTCTGGGAGGACATTAGCATGGACTTTATTAAGGGACTACCGCGGTCGGAGGGCGTCACTGTCATACTTGTTGTGGTGGACCGCCTTAGCAAGTACGCCCATTTCATTCCCATACGACATCTATACACGACCGTGACGATAGTCACAGCTTTCATGAAGGAGGTAGTACGCCTGTATGGGTTTCCTGGCTCTATTGTATCAGACCACGTCAAAGTCTTCATGAGCAGCTGCTGGAGTAATAATTCATGGTGCAGGTGACCTTTCTGAAGAGAAGCACGACCTATCATCGGTAGATAGACAGTCAGATGGAGGTGGTAAATAGGAGCGTGGAGACATATTTGCGCTACTTTGCTTCAGAGTCACCGAAGCAGTGGGCGAAGTGGTTGGCATGGGCGAAATATTCGCACAATACCTCCTATCACTCGGCGTCGCAGTGCACTCCTTTCTGCATCCTCTACGGGTGGGACCCTTCTCATTTAATCCACTACAGCCGTGATATGACCACTGCGTCTCAGGTTTAGTAGTACTTGGAGGATACAGATAAGATGCTGGAGGAGCTGAAGCGACACTTACTGAGGGCACATCAGATTATGAAGGTCAATGCATATGTGCACATGAGGGATATACAGTTTGTGGTGGGCGACAGGGTGTATATGAAGTTGCAGCCATATAGACAGAAAATAGTGGCGCGTATGAGCAATGAAAAGCTGGCGGCTCGTTATTATGAACCTTTTGAGGTTGTGGCCAAGATTGGGAAGGTGGCATATCGCCTGCATCAGCCTACTACGTCCATCATCCACCTGGTGTTTCACGTGTCCGCAGCTACTACACGCTATTGGAGACCACACTCTATTACATACACTTCTGCCCACCCTTACCGACGACATAGAGGTATTGCTCGAGTCACAGGAGGTCAATGGTGTACGCCAGAGCGCAGCAGGAATCCAGGAGATGCTTATTAAATGGCGGAGCTACCAGAGTATGACGCTACGTGGGAGTCTAGGGAGGTGATTAGGCCGCAATTTCCAGACTTCCACCTATGGACAAGGTTGCTCTTTTTGGGGGAGTAATGATGCGATCATAACCTATAGGAGGAGGCGCGAGCAAGTTTGTCTAATCCAGGGGCGTTGCGTAAATTCTGAACTTCGGGTGGTTTTATGCAAATCTGAATTTTTGGGGCTTTTGTGCAAAATTGCTTTTTATTGTGCTTATTAGCTGGGCCGGCCCTAATGGGGGTTTTCATGCTTTGGTTGATTTTGTAACCCATTGGCCAAGGTGTCTACGATCATCTTCTTGGGGATTTAAACTTTCATCTCGAATAGAAAGTTAGGAGATTGCCTCGTCTCGAATCGGGGTATTTCTTGTTTATTTTCAGATCTGAAAAGCTATAAAATCTCTCTTTTATTTATTTTTTCCACCAAAAATCCCAACTTTTCTCCACAAAAAGTCCTAGGACGTATCGGCTTCCTTTATAAAAACTCCTTGCCATCATATTTAATCTTCCTCTCTTCTGGGTGACCCACTTAGGCAACCATACTTTATCCTATTAGTCTATCACCTTCCTTCCCACTATATTGTGTGGATATGTCCCATAGGCATCTAACACGACATGGCTTCATGTTGAAGTTTCTGTGCTACCTACCTTCCAATAATCATACTTAATTATCACCTTTCTATCGAACCGCTCAATACCCTGGGCTTTATCTTCTTCGAGGCAAAGAAATGAATTAGTTAATGGATTGTGTTGGAAAATGCAACAGTGGAAGGGCTCAGATTTAGGGTTTGTGGTGGAACTTCGGTAATTGGAGAAAAACAAAACTAGGAATTTCAAAAATAAAAGATTAAACTAAAAGGGACACAATTTGGTCCTCACCCAGGTGAATCACACACTCACTTTAAGCACATTGCATGCAACAGTATTTTAAAAAAGAAATAAGAATTAATTGTAAACAACTAATAATCCGATTAATTTTATTCAATCAACTCTTTAGTCTTCACTCAATTCCAACGAAGGCATAAAGTCCTTTGTATAAGAGAATAAAACGTTAAAGCCAATGAACTTAATCCTATTAGAATTTTAAGAGTTGACTTTTATAATTGAAAAATACGGGCTAGCTACTGGATGAGTAATTTCTTCCTATGCACAATGAAAACGTTCATTATCCCTAATTTAGCTGGATGATTGGCACCATTCATTTTGATCTTCATATTCTAAAATCCCCCAATGCATGAAAGATCTAGTGAACCCAAATTTATTTGGTTGTTTTGGTCGTTGAAAATTTAAAGGATTCACAATAATAGAACCTTTTGCAACGACTAGGTTAACAATCAAAACTCTTTGGATGCACTTGCTGTTTGGTGCATTGGTGCATTAGAACATAAAGATCAAAATAAACTGTGATGATCATGTAAAAAAAATAGTTGAGTGGACTTTTTAACGAGGACATAGGAGGGAGTTTCTCCATGGGTAGTTTATGCCCATATTTCTCTTTATAAACAAGAGTAAAAAACAACTCAAACTAAAGCTCTAAATAAAAGGAAAGGCAAGTATCAATCCTAATATAACTCTAAAATGAAAGAAAATTTTAAACCCTCTGAGAAGGGAATCTCAATAATCCTAAAAGAAATACAAACATGAATAAACAGCTAAAGAAGCCTCAGTAGACTGACTATAAGAAAGAAACCAAAATTCTAACTTTGTTCTTGTTGACGGAATCTTTCGCAATATGCACTATCTTCTTTGGTTCATATAAAATAGTGTATGACCATGGCTTGTTCCACATCAAATTGGGTGGGCATGATACTTTATCTGTTTATCATTCATCAATGTATATTTCTTCTCTGCAGGTTTGACTCTCAATACTCCTGGCGATCTGGCAATAAGTCTTGGGACCAGCGATACTGTAAGCAAACTCATTGGTTTCTTTGTGATTGAGTGAATTTAGGTTCCTAAGTTTAATTTGGTGATACTCGTTTTCCTTATGGTCATGATTATTCTAGGTCTTCGGAATAACGAGTGAGCCACGGCCAAGTTTAGAAGGACATGTGTTCCCGAATCCAGTTGATCCAAAATGCTACATGGTTATGCTGTGTTATAAAAATGGTTCTCTAACTAGAGAAGGTTCTGATCTTGTCCTAGTTTTTAAATTTCGTAGGAAAATCAGTGACTTTGTGGACTTGTGGTAACAATTTGAATACCATATGTTTGTAGATGTACGTAATAGATGTGCAGAAGGCTCTTGGGATGTATTCAATAAGTCTTTGGAGACAACACCTGTGCTAAATGGTACGCGTTCTAGTTTTCGTTTTCTTTTTGTATAGTTTTTAGATAGCACCTTGTATGCCTCTTTGTTGATCTGGTCTCTGAATATTAGGTGTAGAATTAACTATGTAACCAACTGGTTGCTATATATGTTTTGAACCTTACCTGTACTCTTAACTTTTGATTATCATCTAATTGATGGCTTACTCAGCATGTATGTTATACAGTAATGTTTGTGATCATAAGTACATGGGGATTTGTGTATGCTACACCTCCACCACTTATACATACGCATGCTCTCCTCAGAGGGGATGAAAGTGGCAGGGAGGTGTGTGGGTATTTTTTTTATTGATTCACAAGCTTATTGTTAATGTCATGTACTGTGGGATATCCTTCATTCAAAAAGTATCTTGAGGTTTCGTTATTTCATGTTGGCGACTAAAATAATTAGAGCATTAGTGTTGTACTTTGAACACCAAAGGCAAGAAATAGAAAGAAAAGGTGGCACTGCAACTGTTAGATGTGTGCGTGTTGGGGTGAGTGGGTTAGTGCGCTACTTTGGAACACCATCGGTAACAAACTCTATTTTGAAATAAGTGGATGCGCAATTTAGTGTCAGCGTTATCATATGTGATTTGCGTGAGAATAAGCACAAGGATATCTAAGAAGGCAGGCAGGGAAGAGAATACAATACTACAGCTAGAACATTGGTAGTGCTGTAAAGATCAATCCAAAAAGAGTACGAATGATAGAATTTGGCTACTGGCTTTTTCTTTCTTACATACCCACCGAGACATTGGGTGGATCAAGATAGGGAATTTATCTACAGATCCACTGGGTAATCCACCTTGGTGATCAGTTGCAGATCTGAAATGCTACAGGCATGGAAAATCCTGAGGTTCCATTATAACCATACGCTCTAAGTGATTGCAGTGATAGAAAAAAAATCTCAATCTTGCCTATAGTTGTCACAAACATGCTTTGGTTCTGGAGCCCGTATGGTAGTGCATTGACCTCCTTGCTGGAATATGTTAAACCATTCTTTCAGTACACATCTAAAGAGATTTGAATAAATTCACAGAGAATTGATTTACGAGTTTATTGTGTGGGATGGGTTTTTTGTGTGTATGAAGAAATAGACGATTTGTTTGTTAAAGTAATAAAACCTCAGATTTCTCTTGAAGGTCCAGGTCTCCGTATGCAGAATTTGTTTTCATCTTCTGTGCTTTGTGTGTACATTGACTACCATGGAATTCAGTATCTTCCGTAAATCCGATTATATATTTATCTTACTCAAACATGTACTTAAATTTTTTTTTGAGCCACATGTATTAGTATACTCTCATTTTCATTGACTGATGCTTTAGGTTTTGTATGTCTTCCACATTTTCTGGTATCTACTAATTTGATATATGAATGCCTGATATTCGTCTACTTCAATAAGAATGAAACCATAAGTTACAAGAGCCCAAATAACTAAAAATATTTTTCTTCTGCGGTATTCTCCTGACGTAGTATTCTGCCTTGTGTTATTTCAGGTGGAAAACTAGGTTTCTATTACATGGACCATGAGATTCTTCCTCCCTTGCCAAGTTAGTCCTTGAACCTGCATATTTCACTTTCAACTTCCAAATGGCCATTGCTGTTACTTTGCAATCATTGTTAAAGAAATTGCATTCTGACTTGACGCCACATCAATGTGTAGTCGGATACCATCGCTACGTGATCGATAACTTCGCCGGAAACTCATCAGACGAGATGAAAGCGCGTGAGGTAGAGGGATTTGATGCTCCCTCAGAGGTTAGCATCTTAAACCAATGTTATTATAACATACATGCATAGTCGAGCGAAGTGAGTCAAGCCTTCACTGATGATACAGGTGCGTGCCATCATAGAAGGCCAGTTCCTCTCGATGCGAGGCCATGCTGAGAGATTTGGGATGCCGACGCCTCCCAACCGCATCATAGCAACTGGTGGGGCATCGTCAAATGAGTCCATCCTTGGCTCCATAGCTAGCATTTTCGGTTGTCCTGTGTATACCGTCCAGAGGCCAGGTATGCATCAGCTATGACTATGAGTTATGCAGCCACCTTGGCTGATGATGAACCATTTTTTATTGCTCACGATGAACCCTTCGTTTCAATCACAGATTCTGCTTCCCTCGGCGCTGCGCTGAGGGCAGCGCACGGATGGTTATGCAACGAAGAGGGCAAATTCGTGCCCATCTCGGCATTGTATGAGAACAATTTTGAGGAAACATCTCTCAGCCCGAAGCTTTCGAAGCCTGCCGGAGACAAGGAACTGCTGTCCAAGTATGCATTGCTGGTGAAGAAGAGAATGGAGATCGAGAAGGATCTAGTAGATAAGTGTGGACGCGTCTAACTAACAAGCAGCAATTACATTCGCCAAGTCTTTTGATCTGCAAGGTCGTAGTACATAGTTCTTTTCGTATTAGACGTTTAGATATTATACGTAGTATTCTAATAAAAAAACGCGAGCCTTGCTCTTAGTTATGTTATCCGGTTGAAGGGCATAATGGTAAATAAATTTGATCATTGGTCAATCTCAAGTTATTTGCCAATTTATACAGATTGTTGAATTTTTCTTTGATTTATTTTTTTAAAAAAAATTAAACTGAAATTTTTTTTGTAAGATCACTGTTTCGTTGCTTGCAAGATTAAATGTAGCAACCTGGATGGTTAAGTTTTCAAATAAAACAATTCCTTGCTATTTTTGTTTTTGTTTGCCTGAGGAAGTGTAGAGCTGGAAAAAAACCCTGGTAGCATATCATTGTTTGGTTGTCTTTTTCTGAAAAACTAAAGATGACGAGACAAAAACAAAAAAAACCAATAAAATTTATGAACATTTTGTCATTCAGTCCCTTTATTTATATGATTTACTAGAAAAGAATCCCATTGGTTGACAATGGTTAGGGCATGTTCTTTTGCGCGGAATAGGGGTGGGAATGGGAATAGAAACACTGTTCATGCACTATTCACCCTATTCCAAGATTGTATGTCAAACGGTTGTTCTTTTGGGCGTGGAATAGAATCCTACGTGGCTATTCCAATTTGGTAATGATGACTACTTTTCTATTCCAAGATTTTTGCTTGGAATACAATGGAATCCTTGGGAATGGTGGGCCCCAATCTCTCATCTCTCTTTCTCTCTCCTCCAACTCATCCCCTTTCCATTTTTTCATTCAAACTCTTCAATCCCAAAAGAACACAAGAATAGATAGTGGACCCCACTTTCTATTCCAAACCCTCATTCCATACTCTATTCCACCCAAAAGAACACAAAACTATATTTTCTCTCTCATGGGAATACAACCTTTCACTCTATTCCATTTTTCCTATTCCTGGAAAAGAACAGGCCCTTAGTCTAAAGGGTATATCCCATCAAATTTGATTCCCATGTCTTCGCCCATTTCTCCACCATCGACACTAACTTGCAACGGCTAGTTCCTCTCAACCCATAAAAAACCAAAGCTTCTTCATCCCTCTCAGACATAACTATTAGTAGCACGAGCTTTCACCCTCTCACATCGTTTATGAAATTTCCATTTTTACAATTAAAAATTGATCAAAAATATCCAGCTCTTTTGAAAGCTTAAAGCTCGTCAATAGGACTTCATGTTGATGATCAAATGGTGGCTCGAACGACGTGCTATTGTGGTATGCAATGCAAAGTTATGGCTTGTACCAAGGGTGAAAACAAGTGCTTCATGTTCTACGGATGTCCAAGACACATGGGTTCAAATGATAATCCTTTGAATGAGTGGATGGCCTGCATAATGAAGTTATTTGGATAAGTTAGGAAGGAGTTCACTATAGTTTTGCCCACCATTAGAATGGTGTTCCTTGATGTGCAGTGATCAAGGTGATATTAAAGGTTGTATTGTGAGATGTTTAGGCTGTGAAAATGTAAGGAGGTTTGTAATAACGCATGCTTAGAAATTGAAAATGAACAAACAATGTTGAGTAGGCATTGACAGTTGCAAGATAGGATGTAAGATTTATGTAGAATGTCAACCAAAACCTATTTCATACGACAATGGTAGATTTTTTGATTAAGCATGCAACTTACATGGTAGAATGAGCATGCTTCAAATTTCACATATCAAAATGATTATAATATAACTGACCTAAATATTCCAAGGCAAAATGATCATAGTATGACATGATAGAATAGAAATCTACCTAAATAACCAGTACATATACAAAAACTAGAAGTAAACTATCATGATTCATATATCAAAAAAATGAACAGTGCAACTTTCGTGGTAGAAGTCTTTATAGTAACCCACATGCAAGGTAGAAATTTTTTATATACTATAGGGTTGACATTAATATCATGGTAAGCTAAGAGTTTACTGCATCAAATATTTTCAGACCCAAAATTACAAAAAAAAAAACTTCCGTCTGTTGTGGAACAACGAAGAACAATTTGTAATAAGAAAATTAACAACAAGAACAAGAACAATATTAGATAGAAAAGGAGTGGAGAGAATCTTATTGATGTAGAGAACAATCTTGAGATGATATGTTTACAAGTAAGGTAGAGAACCTCTATTTATACTACAACCTCATTGTTGATTCTTGGTTTCAAGACCAATGTTGTTTTGATGATGATCAACATTATGTTGTGGGTGCTAATCATCTCATTTATTTTAGTCTCAGATTAATAATTGCTTATCTTGACGAGAAGACAAAACAATAGGTGATGGGATGATGATGTACGATGGTTGAAGGCTATGAAGTAAAGCATTGCATGAAGATTGAAGAATCAACATGTATTTTCATTTTATTCTTCATGTAATTTTGCTTCTTTTACTTAGAATATTTGTAGCCTTGAATAGATGCACAACACACTCACATATGCATCATATCCTTCTTAGGGTTCATATATTCATGTTAAACCCATCTCATTTGGTCCATTGCTCTAAACACATGGATGTGCATTTTAGAATTGGATAGGCTCCTGATGAAGGGTCACCGGATGCCTAGCTTGTCTGCTTCTGATCAGCAGAACACCGCCTTGAGTCAGGCACCTGATGCTCTATGACATGGCGTCTGAACAGTGGGTCAGACGTTTGGGTCATGTGCTCCAAGCGCCTGGACAGTGTGAGCAAACTTTCTTGTGCTATCTGTCTGTTTGGACCCATATTTGGTAGCCGTCTGAAGAAGGTCTCTCAGACGCCTGAGTGGTGAACTCCAGACGTCTGGTTGCCTTGCGTTGGAAATGTTGCAATCTGTTTCTGGCTACAAACATGTGTCAGTTTTTTCTATGGTTTGAATTTATCATCCATTCCAAGCACATTTGATTGCCTTCCTTGTTATCTTTCCATCGCATCTTAGATCATCTCAATCGGAGTCCAATTGTGGAAGTTATGATTGTTTTGGTGATCAAGTGTTTTTCTAGGCAGATTCTGTCAGACGTCTGATGCATTCTTGCCAGACGCCTGAACAGTCAACTAGGGGACTGGTCACCCTTCATCATGTGCCTGGTCGCTGTGAAAATATGACAGTTTATAGCCGTTGGGTGGGATTTTCGAGGGGCTGTTCTCTTGTCTCTAGTGCAGATTTGTGAGCTTATTTAAGCTAGTTTGAGAGGCTGTTTTTGGTACCACTCCAGCTCATTAAGATCATATTGTGAGTGCTAATTTGAGGGGTTTCATTGAAGAGCATTCTTTTCCCTCACTCTCCTTTTACTCTTTCACTTTGGTTAAAAGTGTTCATGCATTGATCTTGCATCTAAAGAGAGAGTTCTTCCAAGTGCATCCAAGCTCATCATCATCTAACACTTGGTGATTTCAATCTTCCATGCCTTCACATACACATCGGTAAGATCTATTGAAGGCATAGGCAAGATTGTTCTTTTTCGTTTCTTTTTTGTTACGAAACCTCGTACTCGGGTTGTGAGTACATTGTGGGGTGTTTACTCCACTTGAAAAGTTTCTCTCCATATCTCGGTGTGGGGATTATAACTAGTGAAGAGTGTGCTTTTGTGGCCCGTTTTAGGAAGCATTAGTGGAAAGCCATCGCTCCGGTGTAGGAGGATGGGACTGGAGTAGGATCACCAGTGTAGGGATCCGAGCAGGATACGTCTCTTTGTTTGTGCATGCATTGGCATATCTCTTTGTGTGGTTGTTGTTGAGCACTTTATTTTTATTTTCACTGTGTATTTTGTGTTTAATTACTAGTAACTTTTTAATTACGCATATTGCTTGCCATTACACTATTTGTGATTGGTATAGTGTATGTTGTGTAAATGTAACGACCGGTATTTACCGTACATATTTCGTACGTGCATTATTGATGTATTGAACTATGTGATTATTCTTATTATGATTTTATTAATTAATTACCGTAGCCTGAATGCGTGATCCGTTACCGTAATTGTGATCCGCTTGTCTTCACGATCACACTACCACTAATTCCTCATTTTTGGATACCGTTATTGTGCAGTGGCAAAATCGTAATAATCTAAATATTTTCACCATGTTGATTATCCTAAATTCCATCAAATCTTATGTATATATTAATAAATCTATAAAGTTTTAAGAAATCTAATTTAATCCTAATTAAATCCTAACTAAATCTAAAATCCTAACTAATATTATTCAAATTAGCTTACCAATTTAAATGTCCTAATTGAATTCATTCCCCTTAATAGTAAATTAAATATAAAGACTAATCAACAACATCCCCCAGATTTCATGCAGCTTATCTCAACAATAAACCCACGATCACACTCACCCCACAACCAACTCACGCACACAATTGCTAAAAATCTCAACTAAACCCTGCACGTTCTTCTTCTTCTTCTTCTTCTTCATAAACCCACGGGAAGTCCTCCCGCCTCTCAACTCCACCGTCCTCCTACTAACTCTGGCGATCCCCTCTCAAAACCCAAAGCTCCTCCTTCCTTTATCCCTTCATCACCATCAGCTCCTCCTATGCCCGAGACTCTGGGACCTTCGATAATCGTAGCTTGCCTGCAACACCAATCTCGCCACCACCGCCTCCTGACAACTCCGACGACCTACACACCCCGCCCGTCGTTCGCTGCAGAAACCACCACGCCGCTGCAGACTCTCGCTGCCACCTACACCGCCGTCGTCGACAACTCCCGCGTTACCTGATGGGAAATCAAATCCCACCCCTAAGTAGTTTTGATGATGAGCACACCAAATGATGTTAGTGTACTTATAAACACTATCTAAAGTGTCCAGGTTGTGCGATCAATATATTTACGCATACTCCGATGAAGCTCAACCACACTCAGAGGATGGAGACGAATTTGATAGCTCTTAGTCAAGCACAAGTGAAGCTCATGGAACGTGCTCAAGCCTAATGAAAGAGAAGCTCAAATTCAAAGCGAAGCGCGCATCTACATCAACATATGATCGGCTTCTAGTAGTCTTCATTTAAGTCTAGTGTGTAAGTTGGTCTTTCTAGGAATATGTTAAAGCCAAGTCTTATTGCACACACACACACACAAAATGATTTACGAAACAAAAGTTTTTAAACTAGTTTTAAAAACTTTTTGAGAGAATTAAGCTATTCGCTTAATTCTTCGTAGTCAATCTCCAGATATCCAGGAGTTGATTACATGTCTTTTCAGCTGAGTTTCAGTGAAAACATGCTCTGGAAGTCGACTACCAAAGGAGGGAGTCGACTACCAGTTGTGAGCTGAGTTTTTAGTGAAAACTCTCTGGGAGTCGCTACCTCCCTTGGGAATCGACTACCAGCTGTGTTTTTGCTGCGTTTTGACTTTCTGATTTTGCTTTCAATTCCTTGATTTATAGGCAGAAGTCAAACGTTTTTGAATTTCAAAAACACTTTTGAAACTATATAAATAGAGCTTCTTGAGAATATTTCTAAATACCAATTCTCTATCATTTTGAGCTAAAGCTATATTCTTAAAAGTTCTGAATCGCTCTCAATTGCTCTAATCTTCGTAGCCGAAATTCTGGTTCGAAATTTTTGATCTCAAAATTGTTTTTATATCTGAAATTCTTTCTGAGATCTATTTTATTTTTAGCTATTGAAAATTGTTTTTCAAAATCTCTCACTCTTGTTTTAATATTCTTTGAAGGAGGTTTTTTTGAAAAAAGAAAGGATCTAGACCACATCGAATCAAATTATATTCTTTCTGTGATCTAAGATCACTTTGAATTCTTTGAGCCACATAAGCACAAATTGCAATATTTTCTTGGCTATAGAATTCTTGTTGGGTGTAAACCAATCTCCATCAAATAATGTGAAGAATTAGATCTTGTTTTTATTTGGGTTTTCCTTTGTGATAATGGTTGAAAAAATCCTAGACAAGTCAAAGTGGTTGGAAATCCTTGTAGGGATACTAGGTCGTTGGAAATCTAGCGAGTGAAGCTAGGTAATTTACCAAGGCAATAGTGGATTGAATCTCGTACCGGATTGGTCGGGGACTGGACGTACCCAGGTTATGTGGAACCATGATAAAAATTTCTTGTCTTTGCGTGCTTTCTATGTTTGTTCTTTTAATTGTGCAAGATATTTATCAGTTGTCAATATATCATCTTTGTAATCATTTATCAATATATTACAACATTGATCTTTTTATTCTGCTGTATTAATATCTCTCTGATTGTAATTCTTATTTGTATGTAATTAATTCAAGATTACTTTGTTGATTAAGAACCAAGCGTAGATCACTCTACTTGGTCTCTTAGACAACATTGGAAGGAAATTATTGTGTTATACTAATTAACAAACAGTTTTTATAATCCATACAACACTATTCAACCCCCTTCTAGTGTTGTTTTCCATCCACAGGATCTAACATCACCTACGTCGTCGTTGAACTCGCCGTTGCACCCCCATGCACCGTCATTCAACCTCGTCATCCACTATTGACAGACCGTTGCTCGGACCTCCGCTGCAGCGCCTCCGCCCGTTGTCGCTAGTCTCCGCCCCTACCTGCTAGGGCAACGCTACAAAACATCACGTAAGTTTATAAAATTATCAGTATGTTATATATGTTATTATATTTACAGTATATAGTATTACGTAAGTTAGTTTATGAAATATAATAATTAACAGTTAATGATATATTATATAACCATTAATGATATAATATATGGAGTTAATGTCGAAAAGCTGCCACCTGATCCATTGGCAAGACACAAAAAAGGTGGGAAGTACAAGCCTCCACATGGGCTTGTACTCGTGGGGCCCCACTTTTTTGTATCTTGCACCTGATCCATTGTATCAGGTGCCACCTGTTCTACATTAATTCCATAATATATATAAATTTTATTATATATATATATATATATATATATATATATATATATATATATATATATATATATATATATATATATATATGACAAGTAAGTAGTATTCTATATTGCACAAACCCATAATGCACATGTACATGCAACGCTATTCTAGCAGGGAAATTGAGGGATAGGGGAGAGGGCACAAGCGCCGTCACCCTCAACCCACATCTTCCCTACTGAACCTAGCGAGCGAAAACTGAAAATAAAGATAAAAAATACATCTATCTAGTCCTTCTCAGCCATTATCAAGAAAACCCCAATTAGAATAGGCTATCCTTGCCGCGGGGTAATCCACATCTATATTCCGTAGAGAAATGCGAATATCTGCTGCAAATGTATGTATGTATGTATGTATGTATGTATGTATGTATGTATGTATGTATGTATATATATATATATATATATATATATATATATATATATATATATATATATATATATATATATATATGATCACAAAAAATTATGAGTGAAAATCGGAGAGGGGCGACTGGCGATCCTGGCGGCTCCCTTAGGGCTTCCTCGTCTCTTGGGGGCGGTGGCTCCTCTGCTGTTGAAGACAGCAACGTCCCCTGGCAGATTGTTCACAGGCGACGATCCCAAGTTCAAGGGCTTCGGCTTCCTCAGGTAAGGGGTCCCCAATCGCGTGGTATTCAATGGGTGGGGGGTCCCCGATCTCGCGATCGTGGTATTCATTATCCTCAGGTAAGAGGTCCTCGTGTTGGGAATCATCCTGAGCATCCTGATGGTCGCGTGGGGGATCCTCCTCCGCGACGTTTCACAAATTTCCCAGATGATAAGGCTGCAGCCAATGTGTTTGTGGGTATGCCAATAAGACCCCAATCACATTCTAATCCTCCAATTAGCTCGGGTCCGAAGCGGAGCTGGGCTGACATTTGTTCTACTAAGAGAACCTATGGTGAAGGTGTCGAGATGAGCTTCGTTGCCCCGAAGATCAGATTGGATGGCTCCTGCGTGGCTCGAGTACCTAACACTCTACTGGAGAAGGGATCTGAATTCTGGAAATCAACCTTGGTGGGATACGTTCTTGGTGAGGCACCAATGTTTGGGCAGATGCAGGCCTGGATGGATAGACTCTGGAAGCCCAGGAAGAAGGTGCATCTTTATAGCAAGGACAACGGATTTTCTACTTTCGATTTGAATTTGTGGAGGAATGCGAGAGAATTCTTCATGGGGGCCCTTGGCTGTTTGATGGGCGATTAGTTGTTCTTAAATTATGGTTCCCATCCCTTCGCCACGACCGCGATATTCTCACATCGGTTCCTGTTTGGATGCAAATGCATGGACTACCTGTTAACATGTGGAATAGGGAGGTTCTGAATATCCTCGCCTCGGTTGTTGGGAATCCTATGTGCTTGGATCGAGCCACTGCCAAAATGGAAAGAATAACTTACGCCCATTGTCTCGTTGAGGTAGATGCTAAGAAGGCTCTGCCGTCTCATGTTGAAGCGGAGCTTGATGACGGCTCTATATTGATTATAGATGCCAAGTATGAAGCGGAACCCCCTCGCTGCAGCAAATGCATTTGCTTCGGCCACTCGACTTCTCAATGCCCTTTTTCACAAGATAAGGGGAAGGGTCTCGACTTAAATGCTAAGCTGGTGCACTTCGTGGACCCGGGTCAGTCCTCGACTGCACATTGCGCTCCGCTGCTGGGAGTGATAGGAGATCCTAGCGCTGCTGTGGAGGGGACTACGCAACCTCCGGTTTGCTCTCCTGTGGAGTGGGCTATACCATCCCCGGTCTGCACTGCTGTGGAGGGGACTTTGCCAGCGCCTGACTACACTGCCGTGGAGGGGTCTTTGCCATCGCATGAAGGCTTTGTGGCAGATGTCATGCCGCATGCTGCTGATTCTGTTGATGAGACTGTAGCGGACACTGCTTTACAGGTAACTAAGCAGGGTGTGGAGGATCCCTTAATCGCAACTACCTCCAGTCTTCATGTTGCTATCTCAGCGGCCAATGACCGTGGCAATGACCAAGGCCATCTGTCCAATTACCGTGGAGGATCCCTTGATGCTGTGTCTCCTATTTCCTGTTTGAAAGAGGATATTAGGGGCCTGGAGGTGAGTAAGGGGCCTGTAGCATTGCGGCTACGTGCTCATTTCAAAAGACTTATAAAGCTTGTGATGCTTGTTCAAAGCTTGAAGCCAAGGTTTAACGGTTACTCTCGCCAATCTGATCCTGCAAGGCCTGTTGCCGTTACCGATGATGGGGATAATGTTATCAACAATGGGTTGTCACTAGGTGCGGATACCGTATCTCCCCCCTGGAATCACATTCTGGGAATGTAGTCACCCATGAGACTCCACCAGGTATACAACATGAAGCTCCTCTACAGAATGATTCCTTTCCTGAATTTCCACTCTATGACAACCCTGAATGGGAGTCTGCGCATGCTGATATTATTGAAGCAGCCAAGCGGAAGAAGCAAGGTATGGCTACTGCTACCCGGCGTAGCAGCAGACTGAAGTAGGTGTCTGCCTTACTCATTTATCCATCTTGTCAATGAGTATCCTGATTTGGAACACAAGGGGACTTAATAACTCTGTGAGGCGTAGGGACCTCAAGGATAGGATCAAAAAGCTAAAGCCTTCAGTCATTGTGCTTTTGGAGACTAAGTTGAATTTTGCGGCCATAATAACCAAATCTTGCATTCCTAAGGGATGGAATATTATTGATAATTTTCACACTCATGCTGGAGGGCGTATTTTAACGGGATTTGATCCATTTGTGTGGCAGACTGACGTCATCTCATGCTCTATGCAGCACATCACAATTAGATGTCTTAATATCGGGGGACTTGAATTCGCCCTTACGGCAGTGTATGGCAGCAACTCTCTAACTGAAAGAAAGCATTTATGGGAGAACCTTAAGGGGGATGTTGCAACTATAAACTCTAAAGCCTGGTTAGTGGGAGGCGACTTTAATTGTATCTTATATGCTAAAGACAAAATTGGTGGCCGCAAGGTGGAAGCTAGCAAACTCTCTGACTTCAGCAACTCAATTTCTGATTGTAGATTGGGAAATCTCAAATGCACCGGGAATCGCCTCAATTGGTGCAATAACCGTATGGGATCGGCCCGAATTGCGGCACAATTGGATCGGGTACTTTGCAATGTTGAATGGCTTGACAAGCTTCCTGACTCTTACTTGGAATATTTGGATCCTAACACCAGTGACCACTCGCCAATGCTCATCAACCTTCATTCTCAGGTATTTGATGACCCAAAGCCTTTCAAATTTTTCAATCACTGGATTCATTTGCCAGGATTCTACGATATCCTACTTGCACACTGGCCTACAAATTATGGTGGAACACCTATGTTCTGTCTGGTTCGAAAATTGCGTCAGTTAAAATTTGAACTTAGAAGATGGGCCAGGGATCATCGTGCTATGGATTCAATTCAAATTTGCAGAAGTAATCTTGAAGCTGTTAGAAGTCAGTTTGGCCTACACTATAACCAAGACCTCCAGGAGAAAGAACGAAAGCTATCATTTGAGCTTGCAAATTTACTTGACATGGATGAAGAAATGCACCGCCAAAAGAGTAGACATGATTGGTTGGACTTGGGAGACAGAAATACTAGCTTCTTCTATAATGCTACGAAGGCAAGACAGAGCATCAATAATCTAAGTCATCTCGTGGATGTAAATGGAGTACAAAGCAAATCTTATGCTGATATTAAGGCTGAGGCCGTTCAATACTATGAGAACCTCTACAATCAGACCCATTATTGGAATGTTTTCCCCAATCTTGTTCCTAAAAGGAAACTTAAGGTGGAAACGGCTAGATGGATGGAAAGAATGGTCACTGCAGAAGAAATTAAAGAGGCAGTTTTTCAGATTGGAAGCTCTAAAAGCCCTGGCCCTGATGGATTCAATGGTTTCTTTTTCCAGCACAATTGGCAACTTATTGGACATGATGTAGTTGTGGCTGTCCAATCTTTCTTCAAATCTTCTTCGCTTCTAAAACAGGTGAATCACACTTTCCTTACCTTGGTTCCTAAAAATACTAATGCCTCTTCACTTGGAGATTACAGGCCCATTGCTTGTTGCAATATCATCTACAAAATCATTAGCAAAGTGATTTGCAACAGGCTTAAGAAAATTATTAGCGATTTGGTTTCTCCAAACCAATCTGCTTTTATTAATGGAAGATTGCTATCTGATTGTACTTTGCTAGCTTATGAGCAGATCAGGGATTTTAGCAACCCAATGGGGTCCAGGGCGTGCCTGAAATTGGATCTCAGAAAGGCTTTCGACAGTGTAAACAGAGAATTTGTGTATTATATCTTGCATCAGATGGGGTTTGGGAATAAGTTCATCGGCTGGATTAAGGAATGCATCTCTATAGCATCTTTCTCTGTTATGGTTAATGTGTCCCCTGTGGGCTTCTTTGGGGGTAATAGAGGGATAAGACAAGGTGATCCTATATCCCCGTTCCTATTTGTCATTATCATGGAAGCTTTCTCTCTCCTCCTAGCCGAGGCAATTGCTAAAGGAACTGTCCACCCTATGAAACGAGCTGGATCTATATCTCATTTGTTATTTGCTGATGACTTATTGGTTTTCTGCCGTGCAACAGAAAAATCACTAGGGGGACATAAAAATTTGCTGGAGGATTTCAAAAACTTCACGGGACTTGAGATCAACTGGGAGAAGAGTCTATCCATGTTTAGCAAGGGCGTAAAGCATCCTGGAGAACTCGCAGATTATTTGGGTGCTAAGAGGGCTAGTACCATTACTACTTACCTGGGGCTCCCTCTCTCTTCCAGATACCCCAAAGCGCATATGTATAGTCGCCTAATTGACAAGTGTAGGAAAAGGCTGAGTGGGTGGACTTCTTCCCTATTATCAATCTCTGGGCGCATCGAGTTGGTAAGAAGTGTGATTTATGGAATGATTGTTTTCTGGGTTCAGGTTTACAAAGTACCTACATCGGTTCTGCAAACCCTTACCTCCATGTGTAGGAAATTTATCTGGGGGTCTACAAAATCTTGGGCCTGGAAAGACTCTTGCAGACCTAAGGAGGAAGGTGGTGTTGGTTTAAGATTGCTTACTGATTTGAATCTTGCATCTGGGATTAAGCTAACATGGAGATTCCTTCGGGTCAAGGGCTTATGGGCTGAGTACATGCGTACTAAATATAAGGAATCTTCCAGGTTCTATGCTGCTAATGGTGACGCCTCTCAATCTGGTACGTGGAAGTTCCTTCTGCATTGTAGGAACCTATCTCAACGTATAATCTTGAGAAAGGTACGAGATGGGAAAGACACTCTCTTCTGGCATGACAATTGGCTTCCTTGTGGTCCCTTGAAAAATCTATACAGCATCCCCGATGGGGCTAGTATGAGACTAGTCAGTGATTACTGGGATGGTTCATCTTGGATGGATAATGCTGATATTTTAAGCCTGAAACCACTGCTCCAGCATATCTCTTTGACTCCAGGTGTTGATACTTGGGAATGGAAGCGGGATTCTTCTTTCAAATTCAGAGAGGCTTGGGACGTTGTTCGTGATAAAGGTACCTCGTACCCTTTCGCTAAACTGATTTGGTTTAGTAAGTCCATCCCAAAAATGTCTATTACTCTACTCCGAGCGTTTAAAGACAAACTTCTAACAAAAGTGCGTATGGAAAAATGGTGTAACCTCAACTCTAACGCTTGCGAGTTGTGTTCGGATGGTACCCTGGAAACTGTCTCCCATCTATTCTTTGAATGCCCTTATTCCAATTACCTTATTTGCAGAGCCCTTCTCAAACTGGGAGCAAAAGGGCCGACAACCCTCTCTTTGCCGACAATTGGGAGCTATTACTTGGGAAAATATGTGAAGAAGGGGGTTCTTGGTTTGCTTGCTCGGGTTATTCTTGCTGCGGTTGTATATCACCTGTGGCGGGAGCGCAATAGGCGTGTTTTCGAAAATTCTAGGAAGCCGAAAACTGTACTATTTGAGGACATATCAACGGACGTCCGTTTGGCTCTTCGGAACATTGGCGAGGTGGAGGATGAAGCATCTGTTGCTGCAATGAATTGGGACATCATGCCTTTTGACACATGCTGATATTTATTACAGGCGTGTGCAACTTTGGGACTTGGCTGCTGATTTTTTTGGTTACAGGCTGGTTTTTGATGTGTTGCTTCGGTCCAGTCTTGCAAGCTGCTACATTTTGGTTTCGGGCAAAGTGTTGAGCGGCCGGTGCCTTTGGCGATTATTTCTCCTGGGGTGCTTATGCGGTTTCAGTTGGAAGTATATTGAGGCAGCCTTGTTCTTCTGTATGTATGGTGGTTTATTTGCGGCTTATGCTCTTTAGCAAATGTGGCTTCCGACCTGCGATTTGGGTTCGGCTAGTGGGTTTTTAAAAAAACCTATTGTATGTATTTGTTCCTGTAATATACTTGTACTTTGGCTCTGATCATTGATACCAGGTAATATGTTCTAGGGTGACGACGCTTGTGTCCTCTCCCTTAGTCATTGCGCCTGGTATTCTGTGTTCAACCACCTTGTAACTTCGCTTTTTATCAATATAGATACTAACTTACCTTGTAATATATATATATATATATATATATATATATATATATATATATATATATATATATATATATGAGGAGGGATCAAATGACCCCCAAAAATAACCCCCAAAAATAACCCCTATCAAAAATCCTATGCCCCCCAGTTTTTTGGAAGATCCGACCCGTTCATCTTGATTTCCACGCTCTAAATACCTGATCCACCAATTTTCAGTCCGATCCCATGTGTTTTGCTCGTTCATCCATCCGACCCAAATTTAACGGTTTCTCATGAACAGAACTTTTGCGAATGGTTGATGAACATGCAAAACATATGGGATCGGGCTGAAAATTGGTGGGTCATGTATTTAGAGGGTGTAAATCAAGATGAACGGTTCGGATCTTTCGAAAAAATTGGGGGCATAGGATTTTTGACAGGGGTTATTTGTGGGGGTCATTTGATCCCTCATATATACACACACACACACACACACACACACACACACACACACACACACACACACACACACACACACACATACATACAGCTAGGATACAGTTGCAGTTGCAGTTACTTTTACTTTTATTTTTATTTTACCTATTGGGGTTATGTATGACATGTGTTGGTGTGACGGGGGTGAGGACCTAATAGTAGGGAGTGGCGGCGCTTGTGCCATATCCTCACTCTATTGGATCCTTACTTTCGTTGACCAGCTGTACAGTTTGATGCACATAAATATAGATCTCTCTTTACCTTTCAATATATATATATATATATATATATATATATATATATATATATATATATATATATATATAGGAAAATTTCCCAGTCAAAGGACCCATATATATATCTGTTGATGGGAAATCACAAAAGTCTAGACTTGAAGGAGAGCATCAGGCTGAGGATGCATCTCCTGCTTTGACTATGCCGCCGGGGCCAAAGCAGGTTGAGGTGGCTGTGGTCTTTCAACATAGTGCAACAAATCCTGTAGCTGCTGATTGCAGGCATCCTGCTGCGGAGAAGGGCCCGGTGGGAGTTGGGCGCCCAGCTGCAGATGTCTCTGGCGTAGGTGGAGTTGGCCATCCCGCTGCGGTTGTGACCAAAGTAGGGGGCGTTGGTCACCCTGCTGCGGATCCGATTGGAGTAGGTGAGGGCAATCCAATGATTCCAACGGGGCAAGATGGGGTACATAGCCTCCCTTCGGTCAGGCCACCATTATCGCAACAGAGCACAGAGAACATGTCTACGAGCATCACTGAGAGGAGCACAAATGAAACCGTAGGATCTGTTTCGGGCACAAAGGCTCTTGAGCATCAGATTGACTGTGGTGGGGGGAAGAAAAATTGCAGTTTGCTGTACAAGCTAGTCCATCTCTGTTGCAGGATAGCATAGAATTGGATATTGACCGTGTTCCCGATGTTTTTGCTACCGACAATCCTGAATGGGATAAGGAGGTTGAGGAGCAATCTAGGCGGCTGGAAGCGGTCAAAACGGTGAGGAGGAAGACTGTAACCTTGCAAAGTTCTAGGAAAAGCTCTCGCCTACAAGAAGGAGGCCTGGGAAGAAAACCAACTATTGATCTATGACTGTGTTATTTTGGAATACAAGGGGTCTGAACAATTTGGTGCGGAGGAAAGATTTGCGGCACATTCTCAAGAAATTAAACCCTTCCTCTATGGTGCTTGTGGAGACTAAGCTAAAGTGCCCTAATAAAGCTGATAAGCTTGTTTTACCTAAGAGATGGCTCTCCTTTAACAATTTTGATTTGGTATTTGGTGGTCGTATTCTCCTGGGGTTTGATCCTACTGTTTGGAAAGCTACTCTCGTGTCCAAATCAGCGCAGCATGTTACTGTTTCCTGCACTAATGTTGGGGGCTTCTCGTACATCCTCACAGGTGTCTATGCCTATAACACCCTGATGGAGAGGAGAGATCTGTGGAGAAGTCTAGGGAGGGAGGCGAACTCTATGAATAATGTCCCTTGGCTAGTAGGAGGGGACTTCAATAGTGTACTGTACACTTGTGATAAAATTGGGGGAAGGAGGCTTGAAGAAACTGTTACGCAGGACTTCTATGATTGTGTATGTGACTGCTCTCTCCGGGAGTTGAAAAGTACGGGAAATAAATTAAGCTGGTGTAACCATCGTGTGGGTGATGGCCGTATCTCCGCTCAACTTGATCGAGTTTTTGGGAATTTGGCTTGGACAGATAAATTGCCTGAGTCCTATGTTGACTATATGGATGCTTTATCTAGTGATCACTCTCCTATGGCGGTTCACCTCCACTGCCAGGTACCTTCTGAGCCTAAACCGTTCAAATTTTTTAATTACTGGACCTCTTGCCCAGGTTACCAAGATACTATCTCCTCAAGTTGGATGGGTGCTAAAGAAGGGACTCCAATGTACCGTCTTGTGCAACGGCTTAAAGATCTAAAATCTACTCTGAGATGCTGGGCAGGGAACCACAGAGCTGACAATGTGGTGGATCAGTGTCGGAAAAGACTTGAGGAGATCAGGCTCAATCAACGCATCCATTCTGATATCCATCTTCAAGAGAGCGAGTCTAGACTCGTTAAGGAATTAGCACATGCCCTAAAACTGGAGGAGGACATGTACAGACAGAAAAGCAGGCAGGAGTGGCTTACATTGGGGGACAGGAATACCAGGTTCTTCTTTAATGCAATGAAAGCTTGGGCCAGCCGCAACAATTTGAGACACTTAGTGAATGTGGATGGGGTACAAAACAAAGTTTACGATGACCTAAAGGTGGAGGCCCCGTTGTTTTTTAAGGAGCTCTATAACCAAAACCACTATTTGGATTGCTTTCCCAAGCTTGTCCCAAAGAGAATCCTGACTGCCGAATCTGCATGTTGGCTATCTCGTCGGGTTACGAAGGATGAGATTAAAGAGGCAGTTTTCCAGATTGGATCAGATAAGGCTCCGGGTCCAGATGGCTACACTGGGTTCTTCTACCAGCAAAATTGGGGGCTTATTGGAGAAGATGTTACTACGGCCATTAATTCGTTCTTCAGGTCTGGATCACTTCTTAAGCAAATCAACCACACCTTCCTCACCATGATCCCCAAAAATGCAAATGCCTCTAACTTGGGTGGCTACCGTCCTATCTCCTGCTGCAATGTCCTCTATAAGTTTATTAGTAAAATTATCTGCAATAGGCTGAAGGTGGTGGTTCAGGATCTGATATCCCCCAATCAGGCAGCATTTCTGAAAGATAGGCTCTTATCTGATTGCACACTCATTGCCCACGAGCAGATTAAAGACTTCAGTAACCCCATGGGGGGGAGGGCGTGTTTGAAACTGGACTTAAAGAAGGCTTTCGACAGTGTGAATCGGGAATTCCTCTTAAATTTCATGCAACAACTTGGGTTCCCTCAAATTTTCATCTCCTGGATTAGAGAGTGCATTACAACCCCCACCTTTTCGGTAATGGTCAATGGGTCACCATGCGGATATTTTGGAAGCAACAGAGGGCTTCGCCAAGGTGATCCACTATCCCCCTATTTATTTGTAATTATTATGGAGACATTCTCCATTCTTGTTGAGAAGGCCATCATCTCACGCAAGATGCAGCCAATGTGGAGGTCGGGAGCTATTTCCCACCTGCTGTTCGCGGATGATCTCCTTGTTTTTTGCCGAGCTAATAAATCTAGCTTTGTTGGCATCAAGTCCTTACTAGCGGAGTTTGCCACCTTCACGGGACTTCAGGTCAACTGGGAAAAGAGTGTGGTGTTATTTAGTAAGGGGGTAAAGCAGAAAGAAAACTTGGCAAATATTTTGGGAGTCAAACCTGCATCAACGATTACTTCTTATTTGGGCTTGCCCCTTTCATCAAAATACCCAAAGACACAACATTACAATAAACTGGTGGACAAGTGTAAAAAGAAATTGAGTACCTGGTCTTCTTCTGTCCTGTCTACTGCGGGGAGAATTGAGCTTGTTAGATCTGTCATTTATGGCATGGTGGCCTTCTGGATGCAAGTTTATCATATACCTGTGAGTGTTTTGAAATGTATTACGGCGGCCTGTAGGCGGTTCATTTTTGGGAGCGCAAAATCTTGGGCTTGGGAGGATTTTTGCAAACCAAAGTTGGAGGGTGGCGTGGGGCTCAGGAGTTTGGATGAGCTTAATGTTGCGGCGGGCTTGAGGCTAACCTGGCGATATCTGGAATCCGAAAGCTTATGGGCGTGATGCATGAAGCATAGATATGGGGGTAATTTGGGTTTCTTCACGGCTAAAGCAAGTGTATATCATTCGGGGACCTGGAAGAGATTGTTGAAGTGCCGTCAAATCTCCCAGCAATTGATTATGCGGACGGTCAGAGATGGAACAACTACGCTTTTTTGGCAAGACTTCTGGATAGACGGAGGGCCCCTGAAGGACCGGTTTCATGTTCCCCAAGGTGCCGACCATTACACAGTTTCTCACTATTGGGAAAATGGCGCGTGGACCCAAGATCCGGCCATTGCACCTGTTCGGCATCTACTCCAGAACTTCAAGCTTAAACCCGGTGTTGATGGGTGGAAATGGATCCCAAGCTCGGCTTTTACATTCAAAGAGGCATGGGAGAATGTCCGTAAAAGAGGCCATGAATTCACCTTGCACAGGTTAGTCTGGTATCCCAACCATGTTCCAAAATTTTCGCTGACTCTATTAAGAGCGTTGAGGGGGAAGCTAATGACTAAGGATAAATTCGCAATTTGGAATCACCATGCTAGCTCCAACTGTGTCTTGTGCGACAACAACGAGCAGGAGAGTATTGATCACTTATTTTTTAAGTGCCAATACACGGGCTATATATTGTGTAGAGCCCTTCTGAAATTAGATTTGCGGAATCCTACTCCTGCTTCTCTTTTGGATGTCAGAAAGCTGATTTTAGCAAAATTTGGGGATAGGGGATGCTTGAGTTTGCTGGCTAGAACCTGCCTGGCATCGATTGTCTGGCACATCTGGCGGGAAAGAAATAGACGGATTTTTGAGAATGAGAGGAGGTGCAAGACTACTCTTTTTGAAGATATTTCTACAGACATCAGAGTTGCCTTGTATAATCAAGATCCTTCTACGGCTGAGGAATCTAAAGTGTTTGGGAATTGGGGATTCATAGACACCACGGGCTAAGTCTTATTGTTTTGGATTTCTTATGTATTTCTATGTCTGTCCTAGTTTGTTTGGAAGGACCCTTAGTTGAGAGTGACGACGCTTGTGCCCTATCCTCTCTCTAATGGGTTTTGCCAAACCAACGAAGACCCTTGTACATTGTACATTTCTCAATAAAATCTGATGCTTACTTTCCAAAAAAAAAATAGAGGAAAATTTTCAAATGAGAACATTTCGCACCATGCGAAAATGTTTTCATCTTTTATTTGAATTTTTTTTTTCAAAAATTCTTTTTTCCATCCTCATTATATGTTGTTATACCCCCCTCAAAAAATAATGGTTGAGAAATAATGTCATTTAGCCTTCGATCAAGGCATTTCATCAAATTTACACGTTTTGAGACCGTTAAATTTGTAACGGGTGGATGGGTACTCTAATGCCCAACGGGTTCACCCATTATTTTCCCTGGGGTATATAATTGTATGGATTAAATATCAAAAAAAGAATTTTTGAAAAAAAATTTCAAAAAAATAAAAAAAGTTTTCGCACGGGCTTTCGCACGGGTTTTTTCGCACCCGAAGATCACTATATATATATATATATATATATATATATATATATATATATATATATATATATATATATATATATATATATATATAGAGTAATGCTATTATGAGATGGTGAGCTCAAATCCTTATCGTGAGCTAGCACAATCGGCAACACCAATTAACGATCGGCACCGTTCATCTTCAAGAGCATGTCGATAGATCTATACCCTAAAAAAATTAGAGATTATAAACCCCAAAATCCTATGTATCAACATGTTCCAATTTTGTTACATTTACAGGCAGCTTGTAAACCGTTCATCTTGCAAACACTTGATGGATCTCATAGAAATGTCCAAATGACACAAAAAATTATACATAAAGATCACTTGATAGATAGATAGAAGATGGACGGTTCCGATTGATGATTTGGCAAATAGTTTTGACTAGTTCGAGATATGAATATCTCATCTCACCTTCTCACCATCTCATATTAGCATCATTCTATATATATATATATATATATATATATATATATATATATATATATATATATATATATATATATATATATATATATATATATATATATATATATATATATATATATGTACTAGTCATAACCCTTGCCTTAAGGGCACGTTTCATTTAAAATTTATCAACTCAAAATCTTGGACCCCTTAATTTTAAACGAACAACATTAATTAAAACACAAATATTATTAGGTCCCACTCAAAACCTTAATTAACTCAAAATTTAGTTCTCATCAGAGAATTTCGTTTCCCTCAAATATTTAAAAATTTTAGTTTCCCTCAAAATTTAGTTTCTCCCAAAAAATTTAATTAAATTTGTGCTCTGTCTCAGGGGGGTGCATTGATATGGCCGCACCCGAAAAGTGCAGCCAAATCAGTGCACCACTGGGACAGAGCCCAAATCTCTGCTCAGTTCTCAGCAGCAGCTGAGTTCTCAGCTGTTACTGAGAACTGAGCAGATTTTTGGGCCATTTCAGCTGCCAGCATTCAGCATCCACACTTTCCCATATATTATAACACTCACGATTTCCCATATATCAACATGCACAATACATACACAAAAAACGCATGATACACATGATACATATACAAAAACACCCGATACACACACTACATATACAAAACACCCGATACATATACAAAAACACTGATTTATCATATATCACAACAATTTCAACACAAATGACATATATTTCAAATCTTGCATGATTTCCCATATAATCACAAAATTTAAATAACATCATAATCCCAAATATGATCTTCATTCCAACTTGAGACCACATATATACATCAGGCACGAGAAACGCCTCTTCCATGTGATGAAGACCTACAATGTTGGAATATCATAAATTAATACCTAATTTATATGACAAGCTATATGAAATAACCCAATTGTATACTCTACTTACGCTTGAGTGTGGGGAGGATTTTGGCAAAGCGATTTGTAATGCCCGAACTGATGACAGTTGCTACATCTATTGTGTCCGCTGCCCTCATGAGGAATATCCATTCGCCCACGAATCCTTGTCAAATGCGGCCTACCTGATAGTCTTCTTTTCGTGGGGGATTTTTAATTGGACCATCCCAATCCTTCCAATACCGTTCATCAGGCATAGGGTGAAATTCAGGGGTATATGAAAGGCGATATTTGTTCGCACTATACCATGCAGAACAAAACGGCCACCATGATATGTTTGCACCATATTCTTGTCTGGACATTGCGACGATGACATGGACACATGGCATGTGCTGAAACATAGGAATATTACAAGTACAGCTGCAACTTTCTCCCTGTATCTTCACGACATACGCTTGTTCCTTATTATCTAATACCTCCTCATAATCATCATATCGTGTGATGTAGCAAGTCCGTGCTTTTTGCACACGTTTCCCCAAAAGCTCCTCTGTGTTAAAAGTGAAATTTGTAGTCCACCCATGTCCATCAATCCGACGATGGTAGAAATAGTTAATTAACATGTAAGAAGTGTTGGAAGCAACGATCTAGGATTTTGGTTTGATGATGACAAACGTGTCGTTATATCTAACGTGTGTGCTTAGTGTGTTTCGGGCTTGGTGAAACAATATACTTTAACTATTTGGCGGAATTGCTATTCGTATAGCATATTGGGAGAAAGGGAGTGTGTGTGCACAAAGAAGTTTGACTTGGGCAATTGAGAGCAAAGTTTGACTTGGTCAATGTGTGGAGATATGAAAATCTATTAACAAGATTTGCATAGATTTTCCATATCCAATTCAAATTGAAAATCAAATCACATGGTCATTCAAACTCCTTAGTCAAGACCAATTCCCTGAAAAATACAAATTCCTAATTCATATCCGTCTCCAATGCAAAATCCCAATCAAAATACAAGTTTCCTATATCTTAGGGATTCCACATTATCCAACTACTTGTTTCAAACCCTAGCCCTATAAATACCCTTTCATAGGGTTGAAGGAAAGGTGGGGCAACACAAAACATTGCGGCTAAACAAAACGTAAAAGACCCACACGCAGCCAAAAAAATCCTAATAAAAAAAAACCCTATGTTGCAACCTACCTTTAGCCGCAACTCCTTCAAGAGTCTGTAGCCATCAACCTATCAAAAGAAAGAGCTTTTTCCAAGCAAAAGACTTTTATATATATCATCCGCTTGCTGAAAACCCTCAAGCCAAAGCCAAACAAATAGGGGTCTTCTTCATCAAGTCACGCAAGCTCAGCACCAACTCAAAAGCCCTACGCATCAATTGTTTCATCATCAAGCTGCAGGCGTTGCTCGTTGCCGTCGCACGAAGAGGAGTTCGGAGGTGCCATCAGAGGAAGCCAAAGCCGCTGCCCACCATCTTGCCGTAACCATCGAGTTGCTTCGCCGGAGATCAGCTCGCTGCAAGATGCCGCCATCGAAGAGTTCGTGCTGCTGCGCATCATCGTTCACTCATCGACGCTGAAGACGAACCCCACCTCAGTCGAAGCCACTGCTTGAAGTCCATCGCTGGAGATCTGTACGAGCTCGAAGACACCCATCACACCGGAGAAGTTGCCCACAGCACGGAGCAGCCCGCCGCTGCTACTGAAGACCGTCGCCGCGAAGAAGAGTTCCTCGCTGCCAACGCTGGTGCCAAGAAGTAGTCACCGTTAAGAGGAGATCGCCGCCGCTGTCCAAGGAGGTCACCGCCTGAGAAGAAGCCGCCGAAGTCCTCACATGCTTCTCGCCGACGAGAAGCGTCGTCGTCCCCTGCTGAAGCCGCTGCCGCCGTTCGAAACGAAGTGATCGGAGAATCCGCCACCATGACTCGTTCGACGCCATCGCCGTCACTGAGAGCACGCCGTCGTTCAATCGCCGCTCAAAGTTGCCGCCGGAGCATGTCCTATGAGAGCTCACGTCGAACGAAGGCGAAAGGATCATCTTAGGTGCTGACGTGGACGAAATCGAGCCGCTCCTCCGAGAAATCGAAGGTGGGGTTTTATTAGTGCTGACGTGGCACTTGATTTACAGGAGTTGCTCGACACACAGACCTAAGTCACAAAGCACTGAACTCCAATTGCTTTCCGCACCGACTGCTAATTTTATTAAGGCATTGCTGAGCGCACAGACCAGAGTTTAATAAGCTTTGAACTGCAATTACTTTACGCACAGACCAGTGCATAACTTCACATCCAGGAGTCGGATTGAGACACCGTTTGCGTCAGATTGGAGCTGACGACGTGCTGATTGACAGAGACGCCTACACGGACACAAACTGAGCATTTCTAAACCCTTAAACTCTTTTATTTGTGTCTTAGTGTAACGTTCTCTGCAGGGGAAACTTTACCATTTTTGTGGACTATTTTGGGACTTGTCTAGTTGGGACTAGACAAGTGGGACCCAGCTAGTTTGGGACTAGCTGGTAGAAAGCTTTGCTAGGATTGATAGTGAGAGGAAACACTGTGTGTGGGGGTACTGAGCGTCTGGCGAGTGTAGAGATGTAGAGGGTGCTCTGAGCGTGCTCTAACTTGTGACTTTGTACCTATTGCACTATTCAATCTAGTATTTGCTTTGGGGGCTGGAGTAGGTCGTTGGGACGACCGAACCAGGGTAAATCTGCTGTGTACTCTGTGTCTGCATTTTAGTTACTCTGGTTGTGCTATAACTGCGTGTGATTTCTCATGAGTTGCACGAGAATTTTTTATTAGCCTATTCACCCCCCTCTAGGCTAGGATCCAGATCCAACAAGTGGTATCTGAGCCAGTTTAGTAGATCTAGCCTAGTTTGACCATGGACCACATTGATAGTGCTTTTGCTGAGGGTCAGTCTATTTCCCGACCACCTAGATTTAATGGAGGAGATTATGCTTACTGGAAAAATCGTATGAAAATCTATATTATTTCTATTGATTATAAAGCTTGGCAAATTGTTGAAAAAGGATATAAATCACCTGTTATCAAAATTGAAAATACTGAGTTGCCTAAACCTGATGATAAGTGGGATGATAATGATTGGAAGCTTTATTCTTTAAATGCTAAAGCTATGAATGCTCTTATTTGTGCATTAGATAAATCTGAATTCAACCGTATCTCACATTGTCTAACTGCGCAGGAAATATGGCATACTTTGGAGGTGACGCATGAGGGAACGTCACAGGTGAAGGAGTCTAAACTTGCACTTCTGAGCACAGAATACGAGGGATTTCGCATGCTACCATCAGAGACGATATCAGAAATGTTTGCGAGGTTCACCAACATTGTCTACAAGTCTAGTTCGCTCGGTAAGCCATATTCTAGCCTTGAGCAGGTGAGGAAGATATTAAGAGCTCTGCCAAGCTCTTTCAGGCCTAAAGTCACTGCCATCCAAGAAGCGAAAGATTTGTCACAGATGAGGGTGGAGGACTTGATAGGTAATCTAATGTCCCACGAGCTTGAATTGCAAAATATTGATGAAAGGGAGAAACCCGAGGAAAAAGAAAAAGCTACCAAGCCACTTGCTCTGAAAGCTGACGAAAGCGAAGAAGAAGAAGATGATATAGCGCTAATGGTCAGAAATTTCAGAAAATATGTCCAGACCAAGCAAGGAAGAACAGAGATGGCACCCATGTTTAATCGCTCTAACTTTTTTCAGTCTTCTAAGCAAACTTATGATCAGAATGCTACTAATAGAATGACTTGTTTTAAATGCAAGAAAAGAGGACATCGAATGAGGGATTGCCCACATGAGACAGCTCAGGTAGCTAAAGAAAAGGGAAAATCCAAAGTGCTAACTTGGGATATGGATAGCGAAGCTGAGAGTGAGGAGGAGGAACACGAAGCCCACTCATGCATGGCATTGATGGGAATACACGATGAGGTAATTTCTGGTAGTAAAACTGAACTCCTTACTCTTTGTAAAGAAATGCAAGATAAAATAGTAGAGCTTGAATCCACTATAGATGATTATCAAAATGAGAACTTTGAAATGCAACAATCTGAATATGAAATGTCTAAAGAGATTGAAAAACTCAAAATTGATATTGTTGCTCGTGACTCTACTATTGACACTTTGAAAAAGGAAAAGTCCAGTGTTAATAATGAAGCACCTTGTCTCTCTTGCCCTTCCTTGATGAATAATATTAGCATGCTTAAACTTGATTTGATTAAGCTCGAAACTGAAAAAGACTATGTGATTAGAGAGCTTAACGATAAATTCTGCATGTTGGATAATGATTTTAAAAGGAAAATAATTGAATTTGAAAAGAAGGAAGAGGAAACCAAGAGAGCTTTTATAAGTAAATGCACATTGCTTGTGGAAGAAAATAAATTGTTAAAATCCAAAGTCTCTAATCTTGAATTGGCCATTAAGAAATTCTCTATAGGAAAACAATCGTTGGATAATATTTTAGAGAATCAATTACATGGCAATAATAGAAGAGGTCTTGGATTTAGTTTGAAAAATGTCGAAAAGCCAAAATTCAAGAAATTCCAAAATGCACCTTCTATTGCAAAGAATTTATATGCAAAGTGCTTTACTTGTGATAGTGTAGGCCACACATCATACTATTGTAAATTTAGGAACACAAATATCAAGTTTAAACAAGTGTGGGTTCCTAAAACTATGTTGGCTAACACTAGTGGACCTTGTTGGATTCCAAGGTCACACTTAACACCTTTCATGTAGGTGTGATGAAGTTTTGGCGAGGAGCGTTAAATTCAAAGTCTCATTCTTTTAGCTCCTTCGTCAAAAAGCGACGAGAAGGTATAATTTTTATCCCTCTTTGCATTGCATACCTTCATAGATTTTTTTGTGTGCTTGATTTATTTTGTTTTGTGTGCTTGCATGGATGATTTTTAATGTTTTTATTTCTCAAAAATCAAAAAAAAAAATTGTGCTTATTGAATCTCCGCTTATGAATCTCTTAAGTGGTATTGTATGAATGATCAATCTATCCCTTGTAGAAGTCAATTCATTATTGTTGTAGCTACATGAACATGATGTTATTCTTTTTAGTAGCCATGACATGTCTCATAAGTTTTAAACTTGACTTCTACACCTACATTTGCACTTTTACGATATTTGACTTTTTAGTACTTTTGGAGATTCTTTTGAAGAATAATGGAGAGTGAATGTAGGAATGATTAATTTCTGAATTTTTTAAGGGATATGAAGTGGTTAGCCATGAATTAAAATTGAGCAAAAAAATTGCAAATGAAAAAAATATATGAAAATTGCTCCGTATGAAAAATGGATACACTTCATGGCTAATACACAACCCACGAGTATCCAACTTGTGCTAAATGGGTAATCATTAGCGTTGGTGTATATAACTCGTCAAGCAATGCCATCCCACATTTAAAAGTCCTTTTAGGGCATGTTTTGGGATTCGGTAACTTGAACTCATCCTTGATGAGGTGGGAAAAATCAATCCTAGTGATATTCATGAAAAATTGGAAAATGCGGATTGATTTGGTTGATTGTTCTAAAATTGAATCTTTCTTAGTACTTTATTGTTTATATCATTACACTTACACAAAGGTGGAGAAGTCTTGTTATGAAATTCCATGAGCTTGAATTGTCTATTCCTTGGAAAACTCATGCAAATTGCACGCTACATTTAATAATGGTTTATTTTTGCATGGAATATTTTTGTAACTTCATTAATCCACTTTTGGTGATTACAAAGGGGGTGAAAGAAAAGAAAGATTTTGTGTGTGTGTTGTTTGTTGTCGGTATTATTTGTTGAAGGGGGAGCTTGACATATACTTGAATACTTGTTGAAGGGGGAGCTTGAGAGAAGGGGGAGCATGCTATTGTATTTGTTATTAGTTTGTGCATGCCATGTTGTAGTGCTTGAATATTCATTCCATGACTCATATTGCATTACACCCTTCAACACACTTCACACACTCATTTCTATTGCTCAAATCTTTTATGGGTTTGTCATCACCAAAAGGGGGGAGATTGTTGGAAGCAACGATCTAGGATCTTGGTTTGATGATGACAAACGTGTCGTTATATCAAACGTGTGTGCTTAGTGTGTTTTAGGCTTGGTGAAACAATATACTTTAACTATTTGGCGGAATTGCTATTCGTATAGCATATTGGGAGAAAGGGAGTGTGTGTGCACAAAGAAGTTTGACTTGGGCAATTGAGAGCAAAGTTTGACTTGGTCAATGTGTGGAGATATGAAAATCTATTAACAAGATTTGCATAGATTTTCCATATCCAATTCAAATTGAAAATCAAATCACATGGTCATTCAAACTCCTTAGTCAAGACCAATTCCCTGAAAAATACAAATTCCTAATTCATATCCGTCTCCAATGCAAAATCCCAATCAAAATACAAGTTTCCTATATCTTAGGGATTCCACATTATCCAACTACTTGTTTCAAACCCTAGCCCTATAAATACCCTTTCATAGGGTTGAAGGAAAGGTGGGGCAACACAAAACATTGCGGCTAAACAAAACGTAAAAGACCCACACGCAGCCAAAAAAATCCTAATAAAAAAAAACCCTATGTTGCAACCTACCTTTAGCCGCAACTCCTTCAAGAGTCTGTAGCCATCAACCTATCAAAAGAAAGAGCTTTTTCCAAGCAAAAGACTTTTATATATATCATCCGCTTGCTGAAAACCCTCAAGCCAAAGCCAAACAAATAGGGGTCTTCTTCATCAAGTCACGCAAGCTCAGCACCAACTCAAAAGCCCTACGCATCAATTGTTTCATCATCAAGCTGCAGGCGTTGCTCGTTGCCGTCGCACGAAGAGGAGTTCGGAGGCGCCATCAGAGGAAGCCAAAGCCGCTGCCCACCATCTTGCCGTAACCATCGAGTTGCTTCGCCGGAGATCAGCTCGCTGCAAGATGCCGCCATCGAAGAGTTCGTGCTGCTGCGCATCATCGTTCACTCATCGACGCTGAAGACGAACCCCACCTCAGTCGAAGCCACTGCTTGAAGTCCATCGCTGGAGATCTGTACGAGCTCGGAGACACCCATCACACCGGAGAAGTCGCCCGCAGCACGGAGCAGCCCGCCGCTGCTACTGAAGACCGTCGTCGCGAAGAAGAGTTCCTCGCTGCCAACGCTGGTGCCAAGAAGTAGTCACCGTTAAGAGGAGATCACCGCCGCTGTCCAAGGAGGTTACCGCCTGAGAAGAAGCCGCCGAAGTCCTCACGTGCTTCTCGCCAACGAGAAGCGTCGTCGTCCCCTGCTGAAGCCGCTGCCGCCGTTCGAAACGAAGTGATCGGAGAATCCGCCACCGTGACTCGTTCGACGCCATCGCCGTCACTGAGAGCACGCCGTCGTTCGAGTTACAGTCGCCGCTCGAAGTCACCGCCGGTGCATGTCCTATGAGAGCTCACGTCGAACGAAGGCGAAAGGATCATCTTAGGTGCTGACGTGGACGAAATCGAGCCGCTCCTCCGAGAAATCGAAGGTGGGGTTTTATTAGTGCTGACGTGGCACTTGATTTACAGGAGTTGCTCGACACACAGACCTAAGTCACAAAGCACTGAACTCCGATTGCTTTTCGCACTGACTGCTAATTTTATTAAGGCATTGCTGAGCGCACAGACCAGAGTTAATAAGCTTTGAACTGCAATTACTTTACGCACAGACCAGTGCATAACTTCACATCCAGGAGTCGGATTGAGACACCGTTTGCGTCAGATTGGAGCTGACGACGTGCTGATTGACAGAGACGCCTACACGGACACAAACTGAGCATTTCTAAACCCTTAAACTCTTTTATTTGTGTCTTAGTGTAACGTTCTCTGTAGGGGAAACTTTACCATTTTTGTGGACTATTTTGGGACTTGTCTAGTTGGGACTAGACAAGTGGGACCCAGCTAGTTTGGGACTAGCTGGTAGAAAGCTTTGCTAGGATTGATAGTGAGAGGAAACACTGTGTGTGTGGTACTGAGAGTCTGGCGAGTGTAGAGACGTAGAGGGTGCTCTGAGCGTGCTCTAACTTGTGACTTTGTACCTATTGCACTATTCAATCTAGTATTTGCTTTGGGGGCTGGAGTAGGTCGTTGGGACGACCGAACCAGGGTAAATTTGCTGTGTACTCTGTGTCTGCATTTTTGTTACTCTGGTTGTGCTATAACTGCGTGTGATTTCTCGTGAGTTGCACGAGAATTTTTTATTAGCCTATTCACCCCCCCTCTAGGCTAGGATCCAGATCCAACAAGAAGTTGTTGCAATTAATGCTTGTATCAGTAGCACTCTTGCTCTTTTGAGAACGCCATTGAAGCTCTCCGAATAATTGGTTGTTTTGACGCAATAACGTTTCCCACCATCTTCATGCACAGTCCACTTTCTGGTCTCCCCATCCAAGTCTGCAGAAATCCAATCATCTGCTGCAACGGACTCTGCTCTAATACTTGCATGGTACTCATTATATGTAAGCAAGTCTGATGTAGTACCCGCCCCCCAGAAGTTCCTTTCCGATGTTATAGTTCGGTGCCCACTCTTTTTGAAGTTTGCGATGATATGTCGTAGGCAATACCTGTGATGCCTCTATGCCGGCCATCCCTCCATCAATGCTCTAGGAATTCCTTTGAATTTATCAGAAATGAATGTAATGGTTCGGTGGCAATAAGCACTGGGTATATAGTGAAATATACAGCTGAAAAACCACCTCCAATTATCTTGGGTCTCAGCCGCCACAATAGCAAAAGCTAAAGGAAACAGCCCACCATTTGCATCCACTCCAGTGGCTACAAGTAAGCAACCTACATATTTCCCATAAAGATGTGTTCCATCAATGCTCAATATTGGCCTACAATGCTTGAAACCTTCAATTGAAGGTCCAAATGCCTAGAACACACCGGTAAACTCTGCAACTCCTGCCCGAGAGTGTCGTATGTGATCTTGTAAACTGTTCCAGGGTTGCTTTCTGAAATTGCTTCTAAATACTGTGGCAACCTCTTATATGAATCCTCCCAATCACCAAATATCCTTGATAATGCATTACATCTAGCCCTCCATGCTTTTTGATATGAAATTCTAATTCTTAACATGGTGTGAAAAACATCCTGGATATCTGCCGGTGTCATGTCAAGCTTTGTCTTCACCATTGACATAATTATGTTACTAATGAAACATGATGTGGATTTATTGTGATCTGTATTCAAACTGGGATTATTGCATGTATGATCTGAACCAACTTTTGATATCTTGAACCTCCCATTGGCTCTTTTTCCCACTATTGCATGAATGCGCCATGGACAATTTCGGCTCGCCTCATCTTGGCTATGCGGATTCACCTCAGAATTAAGGATACATATCACAGAATAGCATGTCTTATTTGACTTGATTGGTTTGTGCTTGATGCTCCACTCCCTTATTGTCTTAATTAAGTCCACCTTTGTTTCAAACAGATCACCGACTTTAAGCACTCAGATATCGCTATAAATTATTTCCTCTTCCATACACCCTTCTAGAGTATTTCTCATAGCTGATGCCGTTGCCCATTGATCCTCTGCCACTTCATCTGGCAATGGCTCTTCAAAAGCCACATTTGTGTTCGCAGCAACAGATTGTTGTAGCCATGTGTTATCATCCTCATTTAAATCTACAGCATAATGCATGCTATCATCTCCTGGACCATCATGGTCGTCATTATCAGTGCCTTCACTATCTACATCCACATTTTCTGCCATATCTTTAGGTAATGCATTCGACTGAGTTGGCATCGACTTTGGTACACATGGACCTTGAATGTAGGTGGAGTATGTTCCTTGCACTTCATATTCAGGAATTTGATTGCCCTGCCCCGCAACATTCCACCTGTTACAAACATAATACCACTTGCAATTTTTAGAAAATCACATTTATATTGTGAAAATATTATATATAAATTCGCATTACTTAACCGATATCGATATTTACGCATCCATATTCACCTCCTCTTATGGGTAGTACGAACAACCTTCTCCCGTCTGTCTCTCGTGCTGCTGATACTCTTGGGTTGGAGAAGTAGACATAAATCCCGCAGAGTTGTTCTCCAAATCAAGCATTCGTGCGAATGTTCCTTGTTCTTGAGTCAATCGTGTGTTGCTAATTACATCAATCTCGACATAAATTTCAACTGACTGTTGAGTTGACCCCAAGCTAAATAGCCCCTCCATATAGCCGTCATCAGAGATCACCACAGCTGTAGTCCTGCCCTCCATTACCAGCCAGTTGCACACCAATTTCAAATCATACTCATGGCGTCTGATCTTTGTTGCCTTGTGTTGCAGGGTAGAACTCGCGTATAATGAATTTGTATTAATGGGAACCAAGGGCATGGTGGTTATACTGATGATGAGATTAGGGTAGGCTATTTGACAGGTAATTAGTTGGGTGTAGAGGCTAAGCTTGCTGTTAAAACTGACCATGGTGTCGAATCCGGCAGGATGCGGTTGTGGTGGGCCGGACTGCTGGAGCTGAGGGTGAGCACGACCTGGGGGACGAGCTATCCTGCACAAGGAGTAACTCGTCAGAAAGGACGGTCTGGGGTCCAACCCTTAGCCTCTCTGATGCCTAAGTCAGTAATAGGACTTAAAACGGGGCTAGGCACACAGGTCGGACTGAGAGTGAGTCGACCGTACGTGAGGAGCTATGAGTAGTGGAAGAACAAAGGTATGGATGACCTTAGCTCTTGTGTGTGAATAATAGAAATGAGAGTCGATTTTTCAACCCCCCACCGATGGAAGCGAAGTGGTATTTATACCTGACGGGAGACGGTTAGGTAGGGCTGACCTGGCATGCTGACTCGACGTGCTGAGCTGGCCCTGCTATCAGCGGAAGCTTCGGATGCGGATGTCAGGAACGGGAGTGTCAGCCACGCTTTTGTCAGACAGCGCAACGACCAGGGACACTTTTTTCAGAGTGTCAGGGCCGAAAGCATTAAGTGTCAGGGGGGCGCAGCGGTCAGGGGAGCGTTTTGTGAGATGGTCGAGCGGCGTAAGTGTCAGTTGCGTCCTTGTACTAGGTAGTTTGTCGTGTCCGATGAGCCAAGGATCCAGCGGAGCGCCTCCCAGGGGGAGGGCCCCTGGGCATGTTGTCAGGCTGTCCTGGGGTAAGGATGAGCGACCTGACCGTACATTTTTGGGCGTGGATCCTGGGTCGTCGGGGGGGGGGGGGGGAGCGGGCGTGCCTCCATCAACGTTCGAGGCTGTGCTGCCTGGATGCGCCTTGTGCGTGCCATCCCAGGTGGATCGAGGGAGAGCAGGTAAGCGCCTCCACAGTAGTCAAGGAGGGGCACGTCCATCTCCTCGTCGCGTAGGACTCTTGGATCGACCGACGCCCTGCAGGCCTCCGAAGTTCGGGCGAGAAGCGCAGGAAGAAGATTGGCCACCCTTTCAGGAGGGGCGAGCTAACAGGGCGCTTCGATGGTTTGGGGCGGAAGGTTGGTCTATCACGATCTTATGGTCCTAACAATTGCCCCCGGCATTCGAGTTCGAGGCGGGAGCCCGATTCGGCTCAGATGACGTAATGCTTCCCCGCTCTGAGGCGGCGGTTCGGATTTCTGTCCGTGCTCGGGAGTGGCAGCGCAGGTCTGGAAATTCCTGCCAAGTTGGCCATTATTGCGATTTGAAAGTGCTGGCGAAACTGAAGCGCCTCCGCTAGTGGTCAAGCGACGCGTGGATGAAGGCGACTGTCACGCCCGTCGAGGCGTCAGGGATGCTCTGATGGGCGACGTGTGCTGGCGCATCGACGGTCGGGATGGCCTGTTCTCTTCTATAAGTATGGAGAGAAGGGGATCGGCTGTTGCTTTTCCCAGCTTCAACTCTTCTTCCTGCCTTCCGGTTCTTGTCAGTCATTCGCCAATGCTGTCATCGATGCATTCGCCGGTGGTCCCTTTCCGTTTGTCTTCAGAGCTCGGTTGCTCGCCAGGTAACACCCATATCCTTTAACCGATGGCTTCTTACTTTGACTCCGGTGAGGGTAGCAGCACGGCGACAGAAGAGACCGTGGCCGAGGAATGGCGGTGGGAGGCACAAAGGCCTCAGCGGAGGAGGCCGTGGCGCACTGACGTACCGACGGTGATTGTAGCTGTCAGGTGCAGGACGGACGGGATCAACATTAGGGAGATTCGGGTGCGGTTTATGCGTCCGCCATGCGAAGCACGGGTCCCAGGACCGGTAGATAGGGTGTGTTCGCCTAGGGATAATGAAGTCGGGGTCTACGCCCGATCTTTCGAGTTGGGGCTTCTCTTTCTGATCCACCCTTACCTCTTACACCTGATGAACTTCCTAGAGCTGCCGATCTTTGCCTTGGCGCCTTGCTCCCGGGGCATATTGGTGGGGTTCGTCGTGCTATGCTTTGCCAGCACCCTGAGTCCGTCCCTGGCGTTGTTCCAGCCATTTTTCACAGTTCGGAAGAGGGGGATGTACCACTGCGTCTGTGCGAGGAGGGGAAGGGAGCTCATCGTAGGGGTGCCCACCGATGTAGGTAGGTGGATGGAGGACTTTGTCTTTGTTAAGATGCCGGTAGACGCGGTACTGATGTCGAACTGGAGGGCAATGAACCCTCTGCTAAATGAGAAAGTAAAGCTAACCGGGGAGGACTTGGTGAAGGCACGGATTTTGGCGGAGCTGTCTGAGGTGCACCGTCGGTTGGAGAACTTGACGCAGGGCAGTCGGCTCACCCAGTACTTTTGAGTTTTTGCGAGCCTTTAGGCAGGCTTACCCTGATCTCTCTTTTCTTCGCAGGTGGGGACGTGATGCAAGGGCCGGAGGGGGTACCGGGGTCCGCCAGAGTCTCAGTCGCGGAGAACGTTGGCTCTCCCGAGAAAGGCAAGAACACAGCGGGCGAAGAGGGATCTCAGAAACGAGGGGTCGAGGTCTCAGATGATGAGGGAGCGAACTAGAGACGAAGGGCGTCCGAATCGGGTGTGTCTTCCGGCCGGGTCGGCGAGGTACTTGTAATGCCCTGCTAAGCTACTGCACAAGTACTATAGAGGGGGTGAATAGTACTTTAAAATAATTAAGAGGCTAATTCCTAATTACCTTGTAAACTCTACCAATAAATGCGGAAATGCGGAAATGTAAATGTTAGACAACAAAGAAACAATCGCAAACAAACGATATTACTGTGTTCGGATCCACCCAAGTCTCCCCGACTTGTGCCCGGTGATCCTACGTCCCAAACACCCGGATCCCCTCCTGATACTCGAGTTAGAAATCCTAACTCAAGATTTCCACTATGAAATACTTGTGAAAAACCTTCACAAGTCAAATCATACACAAATGAACTTGTGACTCCCACAACCCGGGATCACAAACACACTCTCACAACCGAGAGTGAAACTTACAATATCAAAGTAAATGAAATAGAAATTCTTACCGACAAAATCCTATGCCTAGAGTAAAACTTACGATTTAGGGCAAAACAGATTTTGGGGAAGATGAAGAGGCACCAAAACCTAGCTCCAAGATGTAGATCAGCGATGGAGAGCTATGAGGTTGATGGTGACCTAGGATCAAGCACTTGGCTTGGAAGGCTCACAATCAATGAATCTCTCTTTTGAAATAAGAGTGAGGATAGATTAGTGAAAGGAATGAAAGAGCTTTGATTGAGGAATGAATGCTTTCTCTTTGATCTCTAAACTTGTCTTAATATCAGCCTTGAGTGCAATGAATGCATCTTAACAAGTATATATAGGTTAGAGGAAAGAGGGAGAGAAAAACGTTTCAATTAATGCTCCAACGGCTCTATTCTGAACCAAACTAGTCGGTCAAAGAACAACCACCGACCGACTAGTTCATCAACTAGTCGGTCGGTCAATCAACATGAACCGACTAACTGGTGAACAGAGAAAAGAAAGAGTTCAAACTGAAGGGAACTAGTCGGTCCAAGAAGAGTTGCTGACCGACTAGTTTCACAACTAGTCGGTCGGTAACTCAACTGAGACCGACTAAGAGATAAAACAAATAGTCTGAGTACAAATTGAATTAGTCGGTCCAAGAACAAACGTTGACCGACTAGTTCATCAACTAGTCGGTCTCCAAATGTACATGGACCGACTAACGACAAACAGTAACTTGGCATGTACAGTAGAAGCTCAACTAGTCGGTCAAATAAGCATCACTGATCGACTAGTTCACAAACTAGTCGGTCGGTGAGTCAACGTAGATTGACTAACTGTAAACAGTAAAGAGCTATGAATTGACTGACACAAACTAGTCGGTCCAAGAAGCTTGGCCGACCGACTAGATCACCATCTAGTCGGTTGGTTCTTCTTCTTGAACCAGCTAACATGCACAAGAAGTCGCAAAACGAAGCACGATGCTTCGGGAAAGTTCGTATGGACTTCTTACAAGATCCTAGCTCTAAGATAAGAGCGTTATGAAGATTTAAACCGTAAGACCTACTCAAGGCTTAACATTCTACGAAAGAAGCTTAAAAGACTATAAATAAAACTTGACGATACCGTCTTCAAAAGCTTCAATCGAATCTTCATGACTTCTAAAATGGTCCATAAGCTTCAACGAAGCTTTAGGCATACGATCACGTGCTTTGAGAAGTCTTAAGACGTCGCTTTGGATGTTCATAGAAGTTTGGCGACGATCTCCATAACTGCGCTCACAAATTGTTAGTTCACGATATATTTATGTTTGTTCATCATCCAAAACCAAATCCGGGGAGTCCAATATCCAACATTCTCCCCCTTTTTGGTGATGACAAACCAACATAAATAATAATAAAAAATAATGATTCAAATGTAATTTACTTACTACCCCTGCATTGATGACACGTTAATTCCAAAATGAATAATAATAATACGCATCAAGCAGACGAGTAAAGTATATAAAATGAGAATCAAGTATTGAAATATCGGATTTGAAAATCCATTTATATATCTTAACTCCCCCCTGAATCTAACATATCAAATTAGATTCATGTAATAATGCTTTAAATTATCATTTAGCACATGTCATTATTATATCTCTCCCCCTTTGGCATTAGCAAAAAGAGTGGGAGGAGATCAACGACAACAACAATGGCTTCAAATGTAAGCACGGGAGTCGTAGAATACGACCACGGTCCAAATGACACCAAAGAAAAATACGAATGAAATCAAAGCGTGTCAATGAGACCAAAGTCGAAAATCGATAAATAACATCATCAAAACTCAAATTAATTTTACGAATCGAGTTATGGAGTATACTCTCTAATATCAACATTCTTGGTTAATTTAGTGCATGGAAAACAATTCTATGTTTTCATAAAATGAATTCTATTTAACCAAGTATTTTTGTCGAGCGACGAAATCAAAACATCAGAGACATATAAAATATTAAATGTGCACAACATAATGAAATGTCAACATCGATGTATATATATATATATAAATGAAGCATGAGCACATCAGAATGATACATCGCCGACATACAAAACATCGATCCAACGATCGAGGCACAAAATACAACATCATATCACACATATATCAGAGTGTCACAAAACATACATCACCATCAAAATACACCAAAAAATATGAAGATACATCAAAATACATCAACATGTCAAAATCATCCAGAACCACACTCTATCCTACCCAACACTCTCTCACGCTAGATCTATCATCTAAGGTGCATCGGAGAGTCCTCAAAGAAGCTCAAGAGGAAGGTGGAGGATCTGCAGCAGCAGCAGGCTCTGCAGGAGTGGAGGTGGTCACCGGATCAGCTGTAGTGTCTACGGGAGCGACGATAGTGGCCTCGGGAGCACCAGTCGTAGCATCCACCGCAGGAACGGTGGCAACAGGAGTACTCTCGGGGTCACCAGCAGAAGAGGCAGCAGCTCCAGAAGTGCCCTCGGGGGCACGAGTAGAAACACGAACAAGCTCCTCAATCTCCTCCTCATCCAACTCCTCCTCGTCAGAGACTGACGGGGGGATCTCAATACCAAGGTGACGAGCGATACATGCAAGAATCTCCTCAGTACGAGCATAACGAGACTCCACACATTTCACTGAACATGCGAGCTCGTCAAGAGTGGTAGAGGGAGCAGCTGAGGCAGAAGCAGAGGCTGACGCTGAAGGGGTCGTCCTCTGAACGTGACGAAGTGCCACAAGAGACTTCTTGACGACCGTCACGTTCAGAGGGGGACCGAGAGGGCGCTCATCGTTACGAGGCAAGGTGACACGAAAGTGACGAAAAATGAGTGTCAGCAGGCACGGGAATGGGATATGAGCCGACTTCATGGACTTGCGGATACACTCGAAAGAATCCATCTTATCGAGTATAATCTGAGCCCAGTTAATCGAGCTCCCCATAAAGATGGCATAGATCAACTTCAAGAAAGGCTGGGACGGCAAAGAGGAGGAGCCGTACTTAGGAAGTAAGCACGACTTCAGAATTAGGTTTAGGACCCAGTCATTAGGCTTGAAGGACTTAGAGGGAACGCCAATCATGGCGGGAGGAATCTCATGGAAGATCTCAGAAAGTACGACCTGATCAAGGGAGGATATGTCATCGACAGAAATATCTGAAGGAAGGAGGCCAGACGAGGAGATACCCAAAACCTCTCCTAAGATTTCTGCCGTGAGGCTTATCGGAGTCCCTAAGACAGTCGTCTCAATCGAGTGGGTCTCGTCGTACTGACCCCGGACACGGTTGGCATAGAAGAGTTTCACAAGGCGAGGGTAAGGGTGTGGGTTCGCCTTCGGGTCATATCGAAGGTAATCGAGAAGATCGGAAGACGACAGAAGGTCAGCTAGGCCTATGAAGTCAGAAAACTATACGAAATGCTCTAGAAGCAGCGGACAGTGTTCGATACGGTTGTAAGCCGCGAGACACAACGGGTCGTCGTGACACAACGAGATATCGACACCGCCCACCAACATCGGAGCCTTTCCCTTAGGCTGATGAGTGGAAGTACGGGGTCAGGAGCTAGACTCAGGTTGCCTAGGAGGAGGTGAAGGATCCATATGGGTCTCAGTCTCGGGTCGGTATTCTGTGTCGGAATCCGAAGCACCGGGAGTGGGAGTACGAAAAGAGGAGGGAGACACGGTTTCCTTCGTAGGCTTGGGCTTTGGCTTGGGTTGAGCTCTAGGTTTGGCGGTCGTCGTCCTCTTCTTCTTGAGAGGAGGTGAAGACGACGAAGGTTGGGTAGTCTTCGATCGGCGTTTGGGAGGGGTTCACGTTGGTTGATTGGGATCTGTAGGGGATGGCTCTACGGTCATAGGCGAAGGGCTCATAGGACGGATCGGGATATGTGTGCGTGCCATAAGCGCGGCAAGACACAGCGAGAATCAACACTGGATTTCGAAATCGAAAGAACCCTAAAATGAAACCCTAGTCGAAAGAACTAGAAACCCTAACCCTAAGAGCTGAAAACTAACCCTAGACAGCTTGGAGAGGGAGGATAGATCACATAGGGAGGAAGATCGACGGACGACGACGGTGGGGATGGCCGGAAAGTGGCCGGAGATCGATCGGAGAGGGAGGAATTTCAAGGGGCTCGGCGGATTTTGGCTGAGAGAGTAGAAGAGAACAGACTAGAATGAAAGATAGTCGGTCGGGGGGAGCTTTAAGTCGGTCGGAATGCGAAAAGACGCAACCGTCCCTGAGGCAATTAGTCGGTCACAGTTCAAGCACTGACCGACTAGATGATGATCTAGTCGGTCGGTCAATGAGCTTGAACCGACTAGTTGCAAACAGTGACAAAAGCCAAATTTCCTGACAAGATTTAGTCGGTCTAAGCTCATTCACTGACCGACTAGAATTGAATCTAGTCGGTCGGCCAATGAACTTGGACCGACTAAGAGAGTACAAAAATTGAAAATTTTGAAATTTAGATTTCTCTCCTAATCGCACTTAGACGAAACATCGATATACTCTCATTATTCATTATACTACTCCATTAAACATCGAAAATCTGAAATTTGACGGTTAAGAACAAATCGAGCGAAAATTCAGAAAATTCAACGAAAAATCCAGAAAATTCCAATAAATCTAGCATGTGCAAATATAATGAAATTTCATAGCATGCAAGATTATTGAACATATGAATCCTAAATCTCAGATTCACCCATAATCCCCAATTCTCGACGCAACCGCACAAAGGAGTCTTCCTTTAGGGGTTTCGTGAAAATATCGGCGATTTGCTTCTGGGTTTCAACGTACACTAATATGATGTCCTTTTTAGCAACATGATCATCTAAGAAATGGTGTCGAACATCTATGTGTTTCGAACGAGAATGGTGTACCGGGTTCTTAGAGAGACATATTGCACTTTGGTTGTCTACCATGATAGGGCAAGTATCACAGTTTATACCAAAGTCTTTAAGTGTGTATCTCATCCAAAGAACTTGAGCACACGCGGCACCGGCGGCAATGTATTCCGCCTCGGTGGTTGAAAGTGATACGGAATTCTGCTTCTTGGAAAACCAAGAGACAAGAGAATTTCCTATAAAATGGCAAGTGCCACTAGTACTTTTCCTGTCGGATTTACACCCCGCATAATCTGTGTCACTATATGAGATTAACTCATACGTGCTAGATTTTGGATAAAGTAATCCAAAATCAAGTGTGTAACTTAAATAACGGAAAATGCGTTTTACCGCTACTAAGTGAGACTCCTTAGGTTGAGACTGATAACGAGCACATACACATACATCAAACATAATATCGGGCCTACTTGCGGTAAGATATAGTAAACTACCTATCATACCTCGATATAGACGAATGTCTACATCTTTATCGCTCGTATCCTTATCAAGATGCGTAGTCGTGCTCATTGGAGTCTTTTTCTCGGAGGCATTCTCCATTCCAAATTGCTTAAGCAACTCCACCGTGTACTTCGTTTGGTGGATGAAGATTGCATCGTCCATTTGGCGAATTTGGAGACCTAAGAAATACTTGAGCTCACCCATGTGGCGCATCTCAAATTGATCCTTCATCACATTAGAAAACTCTTCGCAAAGAGCAAAGTTAGTAGCACCGAAAATGATATCCTCAACATATATTTGAACTAAAATTATATCATTATTCGAATACTTAACAAATAATGTGGAATCAACTTCTCCCATTTTAAAACCCAAATCCAAAAGAAAATTCTTTAAACGGTCATACCAAGCTCGAGGAGCTTGTCTCAAACCGTAAAGTGCTTTCTTAAGTTTAAAAACGTGATTTGGAAATTTTTCATTTATAAAACCCGGAGGTTGTTCGTTTAAAAACGCACTTTTAACATCCATTTGAAATAATTTAAAATCCTTATGACATGCAAAAGACAATAATAATCTAATTGATTCTAATCTAGCTACCGGAGCGAAGGATTCTTCGAAATCAATACCTTCCTCTTGACGGTAGCCTTGAGCAACTAACCGAGCTTTGTTCCGGACGACGATTTGGTTTTCGTCGGTCTTGTTCTTGAAGATCCACTTTGTCCCTATGATGGTGTGCTTCTTGTTGGATCTGGATCCTAGCCTAGAAGGGGGGGGGGGGGTGAATAGGCTAATAAAAATAATTCGTGCAACTCACGAGAAATCACACGCAGTTAAAAGCACAACCAGAGTAATGAAAAACAGACACAGAGTACACAGCAGATTTTACCCTGGTTCGGTCGTCCCAACGACCTACTCCAGCCCCCAAAGCAAATACTAGATTGAATAGTGCAATAGGTACAAAGTCACAAGTTAGAGCACGCTCAGAGCACCCTCTACGTCTCTACACTCACCAGGCTCTCAGTACCCCACACACAGTGTTTCCTCTCACTATCAATCCTAGCAAAGCTTTCTACCAGCTAGTCCCAAACTAGCTGGGTCCCACTTGTCTAGTCCCAACTAGACAAGTCCCAAAATAGTCCCAAAGATGTAAAAGTTTTCCCTACAAAGAACGTTACACTAAGACACAAATAAAAGAGTTTAAGGGTTTAGAAATGCTCAGTTTGTGTCTGTGTAGGCATCTCTATCAATCAGCACGTCGTCAGCTCCAATCTGACGCAAACGGTGTCTCAATCAGACTCCTGGATGTCAAGATATGCACTGATCTGTGCGTAAAGCAATTTTAGTTCAAATCCCAAATATTCTTGGTCGGTGCACAGAGCAGCTCCTTTAAAAAATTCTGTCGGTGTGCAGAGCAACTCAATTCAATCCTATTAATAGGTGATCGGTGCGTAGAGCTGCTTCTTTAAATAATTCGCAAGCCACGTCAGACTCCTCCGATTAAATTAGAGCATGCAGCAGCGTAAGCAAACTTCGTCGTTCGACTCCGATGTTGCTTCCCTTCGACGGCAACTCGAGCAGCGGTAACTTGTCTTCGATGGTGACTCGTACGGCGATGGCTTCTCAACGAACGGTGGCGAATCGAACTTTATCAGCAGCTTCGACCTTGGCAACCTCGACAGCGGGAGCTCTACGGCGGTGAACTCCGAGCGGCAGCAACGGTAGGCTCTTCGACAATGGCGTCTACTTCTCCTTCACGGTGGCAGCTATGATGGCGGACTTGTCTTCGACTTCTTCGACTCGTCAACAGCAATGGCGCCTCCGTCGGGCTTCTTCTCCGATGAGTGTCTTCGAAGCAATCAACATTTTCGCTACGCGCTCAGAGTGTTCGATCAAATGCCTGATCGAAGCCCTTCAACTCGAGTGGCGTTTTCTTGTTCTTCTCCGTCGTTGCAGCGGCTAGGCGTGGGTTTCTTCGATTGCTCGACGGCGACAACGGGTCCCTCTTCTCCGACGTGTAACAACAGTGGGCGGTGGCGGTTTTGACGATCTGCTCAATGGTGCTCCTTCGACAATGAAGACGGCGGTGTGGGCACCGTTCGACGGTGACAGCGTCCTCAGATCTCGATGACGGCGATGATGATTCCCCAGTTGCGGCTCTGTTTCAGAACAGGGCAGCGGCGATGGCTTCGTCTTCTTCGTCTCCGTCGGTGGGTGATGGCGTTATCTTGCTGCTGTGGCTTTGCAACGGCGGACTTCTTCCTCTTTGCACGAGTACGGTGGTGAAGTGTTTGAACGGCGGCGGCTGCGATAATGGCTTCGTGAAGCTCTGTTGGAAGGAGGATGGCGGTTGCTGACGAAGATGGGTGATGAAGGCTCTTCTCCTTTATTGATGCGGCACAGAGGTTAAAAAGATTGGCTTTGGGCAATGTAGGATTAGGGTTCTTATGTTTGCTGTCGCATTTAAAGCTTTTGTAACCCTAAGCCTTTTTGAATGTAACTCTCAATTTAATTGCCGTATGCCAACTTCTCAAAATATTTGATAGCCGCACTTGAAACCCTAGGTAGAACATTGGTATTTATAGGATAGGCTAGGGTTTGTTAATATTTGGCAATTGGATATGGAGTTTGAATGTGATAGAAATTGTTTTGGCTAAGGAATTTGAATAGGAAATCAAGTGAGATTGGAATCGGATATTAAACATGTGACTTAATCAAATCAACCATAAGTATTTGATTTGCACCAATCACCAATTGATTTGAACCAATCATCTTTTGACCAAGTCACACTTCTTTGTGCACAGACACTCCATCTCTCCCAATGTGCTATACGAATAGCAATTCCGCCAAAAATCGAAAGTACATCATTTCGCCAAGCCTGAGACACACTAAGCACACACATGAGATATAACGACACGTTTGTCATCATCAAACCAAGATCCTAGATCGTTGCTTCCAACAATCTCCCCCTTTTGGTGATGACAAACCCATAAAAGATTTGATCAATAAGAATGAGTGTGTGAAGTGTGTTGAAGGGTGTAATGCAACATAAATCAAGGAATGAATATTCAAGCATTACAATAAGGAATGCACAAACTAATAACAAATACAATAGCATGCTCCCCTTCTCTCAAGCTACAATAGCATGCTCCCCCTTCTCTCAAATAGTTTAGTATATTTCAAGCTCCCCCTTCAACAAATAATATCAACATCAAGCTCCCCCTTCAACAAATAATATCAACATCAAGCTGTCAAAATCTTTTCTTTCTCCCCCTTTGCAATCACCAAAACTATCCCATGCAAAAATAAGTCATTATTAGATGTAGCGTGCAATTTGCATGAGTAATCCAAATAATAGAAAAGTCAAGTTCATAGAATTTCATACCAAGACTTCTCCACCTTTGTGTAAGTGTAATGATATAGACAATAAAGTACAAGAGGAGATTCAATTTCAAATATTCAACCAAATCAACCCACATTTTCCAATTTTCATGAATATCACTAGGATTGATTTTTCCCACCTCATCAAAGATGAGTTCAAGTTACCGAATCCCCAAAACATGGCCTAAAAGGACTTTTAAATGTGGGATGGCATTGCTTGACGAGTTATATACACCAACGCTAATGATTACCCATGTAGCACAAGTTGGATACTCGTGGGTTGTGTTTTGGCCATGAAGTGTATCCATTTTTCATACGGAGCAAGTTTTTTTTTCATTCTTTTGTGCTCAATTTTAATTCATGGCTAAACACATCATATCCCTTAGAAAATTCAGAAATTAATCATTCCTACATTCACTTTCCATTATTCTTCAAAAGAATCTCCAAAAGCACTAAAAAGTCAAATATCGTGAAAGTGCAAATGTAGGTGTAGAAGTCAAGTTTGAAACTTATGAGACATGTCATGACTACTAATAAGAATAACATCATGTTCATGTAGCTACAACAATAATGAATTGACTTCTACAAGGGATAGAATTGATCATTCATACAATATCACTCAAGAGATTCATAAGAGGATAATCAATAAGCACAATTTTTTTTGTTTTTTGATTTTTCAATTTTTTTTTGTTTTTTTTCAGAAATAAAAATATTTAAAAAATCATGCATGCAAGCACACAAAATAAAATAAAAACAAGCACACAAAAAAACCTATGAAGGTATGCAATGAAATGCAAAGAGGGATAAAAATTATACCTTCTCGTCACTTTTTGACGAAGGAGCTAAAAGAATGAGACATTGAATTTATCGCTCCTCGCCAAAAATCCATCACACCTACATGAAAGGTGTTAAGTGTGACCTTGTAATCCAACAAGGTCCACCAGTGTTAGCCAATATAGTTTTAGGAACCCACACTTGTTTAAACTTGATATTTGTGTTCCTAAATTTACAATAATATGAAGTGTGGCCTACACTATCACAAGTAAAGCACTTTGCATATTTGTTCTTTGCAATAGAGGGTGCATTGTGGAATTTCTTGAATTTTGATTTTTCAACGTTATTCAAACCGAATCCAAGTCCTCTTCTATTATTACCATATAATTGATTCTCTAAAATGGTATCCAATGATTGTTTTCCCATAGAGAATTTCTTAATGGCTAATTCAAGATTAGAAACTTTAGATTTCAACAATTTATTTTCTTCCACAAGCAATGTGCATTTACTTATAAAAGCTTTCTTGGTTTCCTCTTCCTTCTTTTCAAATTCAATCATTTTTCTTTTGAAATCATTATCCAACATGCAAAATTTATCATTAAGCTCTCTAATCATATAGTCTTTTTTAGTTTCCAGTTTAATCAAATCGAGTTTAAGCATGCTAATGTTATTCATCAAGGAAGGGCAAGAGAGACAAGGTGCTTCATCATTAAAACTGGATTTTTCCCTTTTCAAAATGTCAATAGTAGAGTCACGAGCAACAATTTCAATTTTGAGTTTTTCAATTTCTTTAGACATTTCATATTCAGATTGTTGCATTTCAAAGTTCTCATTTTGATAATCATCTATAGTGGATTCAAGCTCTACTATTTTATCTTGCATTTCTTTACAAAGAGCAAGGAGTTCAGTTTTACTACCAGAAATTACCTCATCGTGTATTCCCATCAATGCCATGCATGAGTGGGCTTCGTGTTCCTCCTCACTCTCAGCTTCGCTATCCATATCCCAAGTTAGCACCTTGGATTTTCCCTTTTCTTTAGCTACCTGAGCTGTCTCATGTGGGCAATCCCTCATTCGATGTCCTCTTTTCTTGCATTTAAAGCAAGTCATTCTATTAGTAGTATTCTGATCATAATTTTGCTTAAAAGACAGAAAAAAGTTAGAGCGATTAAACCTGGGTGCCATTTATGTTCTTCCTTGTTTGGTCTGGACATACTTTCTGAAATTTCTGACCATTAGAGCTATGTCATCATCATCATCTTCACTTTCGTCAGCTTTCAGAGCAAGTGGCTTGGTAGCTTTTTCTTTTTCCTCAGGTTTCTCCCTTTCATCAATATTTTGCAATTCAAGCTCGTGGGACATTAAATTACTTATCAAGTCCTCCACCCTCATCTGTGACAGATCTTTCGCTTCTTGGATGGCAGTGACTTTAGGCCTGAAAGAGCTTGGCAGTGCTCTTAATATCTTTCTCACCTGCTCAAGGCTAGAATATGGCTTACCGAGCGAACTAGACTTGTAGACAATGTTGGTGAACCTCGTAAACATTTCTGATATGGTCTCTGATGGTAGCATGCGAAATTCCTCGTATTCCGTGCTCAGAAGTGCAAGTCTAGACTCCTTCACCTGTGACCTTCCCTCGTGCGTCACCTCCAAAGTATGCCATATTTCCTGCGCAGTTAGACAATGTGAGATACGATTGAATTCAGATTTATCTAATGCACAAATAAGAGCATTCATAGCTTTAGCATTAAGAGAATAAAGCTTCCAATCACTATCATCCCACTTATCATCAGGTTTAGGCATTTCAGTATTTTCAATTTTAATAACAGGTGATTTATAGCATTTTTCAACAATTTGCCAAGCTTTATAATCAATAGAAATCAAGTAGATTCTCATACGATTTTTCCAATAAGCATAGTCCACTCCATTAAATCTAGGTGGACGTGAAATAGACTGACCCTCAACAAAAGCACTATCAATGTGGTCCATGGTCACACTAGGCTAGATCCTAAAACCTGCTCTGATACCACTTGTTGGATCTGGATCCTAGCCTAGATGGGGGGTGAATAGGCTAATAAAAATAATTCGTGCAACTCACGAGAAATCACACGCAGTTAAAAGCACAACCAGAGTAATGAAAAGCAGACACAGAGTACACAGCAGATTTTACCCTGGTTCGGTCGTCCCAACGACCTACTCCAGCCCCCAAAGCAAATACTAGATTGAATAGTGCAATAGGTACAAAGTCACAAGTTAGAGCACGCTCAGAGCACCCTCTACGTCTCTACACTCGCCAGGCTCTCAGTACCCCACACACAGTGTTTCCTCTCACTATCAATCCTAGCAAAGCTTTCTACCAGCTAGTCCCAAACTAGCTGGGTCCCACTTGTCTAGTCCCAACTAGACAAGTCCCAAAATAGTCCCAAAGATGTAAAAGTTTCCCCTACAGAGAACGTTACACTAAGACACAAATAAAAGAGTTTAAGGGTTTAGAAATGCTCAGTTTGTGTCTGTGTAGGCGTCTCTGTCAATCAGCACGTCGTCAGCTCCAATCTGACGCAAACGGTGTCTCAATCAGACTCCTGGATGTCAAGATATGCACTGATCTATGCGTAAAGCAATTTCAGTTCAAATCCCAAATATTCTTGGTCGGTGCGCAGAGCAGCTCCTTTAAAAAATTCTGTCGGTGTGCAGAGCAACTCAATTCAATCCTATTAATAGGTGGTCGGTGCGTAGAGCAGATTCTTTAAATAATTCGCAAGCCACGTCAGCCTTCTCCGATTAAATTAGAGCATGCAGCAGCGTAAGCAAACTTCGTCGTTCGACTCCGACGTTGCTTCCCTTCGACGGCAACTCGAGCAGCGGTAACTTGTCTTCGATGGTGACTCGTACGACGATGGCTTCTCAACGAACGGTGGCGACTCGAACTTTATCAGCAGCTTCGACCTTGGCAACCTCGACAGCGAGAGCTCTACGGCGGTGAACTCCGAGCGGCAGCAACGGTAGGCTCTTCGACAATGGCGTCTACTTCTCCTTCACGGTGGCAGCTACGATGGCGGACTTGTCATCGACTTCTTCGACTCGTCAGCAGCAATGGGGCCTCCATCGGGCTTCTTCTCCGATGAGTGTCTTTGAAGCAATCAACGTTTTCGCTACGTGCTCAGAGTGTTTGATCAAATGCCTGATCGGAGCCCTTCAACTCGAGTGGCGTTTTCTTGTTCTTCTCCGTCGTTGCAGCGGCTAGGCGTGGGTTTCTTCGATTGCTCGACGGCGACAACGGGTCCCTCTTCTCCGACGTGTAACAGCAGCGGGCGGTGGCGGTTTCAACGATCTGCTCAACGGTGCTCCTTCGACAATGAAGACGGCAACTTGGGCACCGTTCGACGGTGACAGCGTCCTCAGATCTCGACGACGGCGATGATGATTCCCCAGTTGCGGCTCTGTTTCAGAACAGGGCAGCGGCGATGGCTTCGTCTTCTTCGTCTCTGTCGGTGGGTGATGGCGTTATCTTGCTGCTGTGGCTTTGCAACGGCGGACTTCTTCCTCTTTGCACGAGTACGGTGGCGAAGTGTTTGAACGGCGGCGGCTGCGATAATGGCTTCGTGAAGCTCTGTTGCAAGGAGGATGGCGGTTGCTGATGAAGATGGGTGATGAAGGCTCTTCTCCTTTATTGATGCGGCACAGAGGTTAAAAAGATTGGCTTTGGGCAATGTAGGATTAGGGTTCTTATGTTTGCTGTCGCATTTAAAGCTTTTGTAACCCTAAGCCTTTTTGAATGTAACTCTCAATTTAATTGCCGTATGCCAACTTCTCAAAATATTTGATAGCCGCACTTGAAACCCTAGGTAGAACATTGGTATTTATAGGATAGGCTAGGGTTTGTTAATATTTGGCAATTGGATATGGAGTTTGAATGTGATAGAAATTGTTTTGGCTAAGGAATTTGAATAGGAAATCAAGTGAGATTGGAATCGGATATGAAACATGTGACTTAATCAAATCAACCATAAGTATTTGATTTGCACCAATCACCAATTGATTTGAACCAATCATCTTTTGACCAAGTCACACTTCTTTGTGCACAGACACTCCATCTCTCCCAATGTGCTATACGAATAGCAATTCCGCCAAAAATCGAAAGTATATCATTTCGCCAAGCCTGAGACACACTGAGCACACACATGAGATATAACGACACATTTGTCATCATCAAACAAAGATCCTAGATCGTTGCTTCCAACAGTTCTTCGATGGCAATGGAACAAGCTCCCAAACCTCATTCCTCTCGAATTGAATGAGTTCCTCCTCCATGGCTAAGATCCAAGCACCATCTTCGCACGCTTTATTAACATTCTTTGGCTCTATCGAGGAGGCAAAGGCACAATGAGCGAAGTAGTTCACTTGCAATCTCGTCTTGACACTATCATGGATATTGCCAATGACTTGCTCATGAGGATGGTCACGAACGGTATGAAGCCGTTTGGGAATTCCCTGATCACTAGGAACATTCTCAAAAACTTCATTAGTTGGGTTAGTCTCAATAGAATCAATAGAATTATTAGAATTAGAATTACCAATTGAATCACATAAGACATCCATAGAGTCATCATCATTAGTAATTCTAGTTGGAACAAATCCTTCATTAAATGAAACATGAAGCGATTCCTCGATCGTTGAGGTTCGTTTGTTGTATATCCGGTAGGCTTTGCTACGCGAAGAATATCCAACAAAAATCCACTCATCGGATCTTGGATCGAATTTGTCCAAACTACCATACGTGTTCTTAATAAAACATTTTGAGCCGAAAACACGAAAATGTTTAACTTGAGGCAACCTACCAAACAACAATTCATAACAAGTTTGTTTAGTGCCGGGCCTCAAAAGTATTCTATTAAACACATAGCAAGCGGTGTGTACCGCTTCCGCCCAAAATTGATAGCCAAGTTGGCTATCATCAAGCATCGTGCGAGCACACTCCACTAGCGTCCTATTCTTTCTCTCAACAACACCATTTTGAGGAGGTGCGTGAGGGAATGAAAAGGTGTGTGTAATACCAACTTCATCACAAAATGTCTCAAAAGACTCATTCTCAAATTCCCCTCCATGATCACTACGAACAGTGACAATGGTGGTTCCAATGAGATTTTGTACTTTCTTAACAAAAATTGTGAAGTTTTCAAAAGCTTCATTTTTATTACATAATGAAAATACCCAAGTAAACCTAGAAAAGTCATCAACGATGACAAGTCCATATCTAGCATTACCTAATGAAGCAACTCTAGTTGGCCCAAATAAATCTAGATGTAATAGCTCTAGAGGCCGCTTAGAAGAAATGCTTTTCTTAGGTTTAAATGAAGATTTTGGAAGCTTGCCTCGTTGACACGAGTCACAAAAGCTTTTCTTTTGAAAGACAAGCTTAGGGAAGCCTCTAATAGAATTTAACTTGGAAAGTTTAAATAGTGTTCCAAATTTCACATGACCAAAACGTCGATGCCATAAGTGTTGCTCACTTGTGTTGGCAATGAGACATTGTTCATATGATCTTGGAAGATCTAGGATGTATATATCCTTATGGCGTGTGCCGGAAAACAATAATTCATTTTTATCTTTTCTTAAAATATGGCACATTCCTTTCGCAAAGCTAACTTTGTAACCTTTGTCACAAAGTTGGCTTATTGAAATAAGATTGTGGTTTAATCCTTTAACAAGGTAAACATCACTTATTAGGGGTTTAGAAGGATTACCCACTTTACCAACACCTATGATGGTTCCGCTCTCATTGCCTCCAAAGACGACGCGGTTTCCATTTGCAATGGGCACCACTCCGGAGAGCAATTGAGCGTCACCCGTCATGTGTTTTGAACACCCGCTATCGAGTATCCAATTCTCCTTGGAGCTAAATTTAAAGTTGTTGCTCCGTTTCTTTTTCTTGAGTACCTATAGATATGAAATATCGTATCATGGTACCCAAGGTCATTGGGTCCAAAAGATTAGACCTTTGGAAGCTAAGTCCAATTGGACTTAGACTTTCCCACATAATTAGTACTATGCACAACATTCGAAAAATAAGCATTCATGTAAACTTGTTTTTCATCCATGCTTATGTCCTTTGGGCTCCAAATTGTGAATATTTTGGGAGCACTCATCCTATTTGATGCATGCATGCGTTGTTGATTTCTACGTGATGCATGTCGTGGATAGGCATAAGGAACATGATGAATGGTGTATGTGGATAATTATTCATAAGATGATGTGGGTGAACATATGCATGTGGGAGAACACGTGCGTGAGGGTGTCTCACATGGTGTGCACGTGCCCGTGGACGTGTAGCATAAAAATCATCATATGTGTGAGCCGGTGGAGTAGGACGTGTGTTCCTACGTGGCATTGTATTTGTGTACATATAAGCATGACCCTTCTTTGGAGGTCCACCCAAAGTGGGTTTCTTTCCAAACGAGGGTGTGTACGAGGTGGAAGCACCATTGGTAGTTGAACTACCAATAGAGTGTTTGCTACCACTCGTCGAAGCATCGGAAGTTGGCCTAACAAAGGTAGTGGCCGACTTGGATGAATTTCCCAACTTATACCCCAAGCCAATGTGGTGATTGGCCGGGGGTAAGTCATTTAGGATATTATCCAAATGGCCCTTACCCTTATTGAATTCATTGATTCGGCCCAATGTGCACTCATATTTCTCGGTGAGAGAACGCATAGAAGCATCCAAAGTGGATACTTGCGATGTGAGCACATAAACACAAGATTTGAGATTCTCGTTCTCAATACTCAAAGTCGAGTTTTGAGAAGTCAAATCCGCTATCTTGTGTTCCTCCGAATCTTCAATGCTAACATGTTCAAGTTGAGTCTTGAGATTAACAATCTCATTCTTCAACTCTTCAACAACGGTGTCGTTGTTGGTGATGATAGTTTTAGGCGAGGTTTGGATGCTAGCTAAATCATCTTTTACCTTAGTATATCTATTTACTAATTTATAGTATTTAGACCATAATTGCTCATTAGCATTTCTAAGGTCATCCATGGTTACCTTATCGCCTTCGTTGTCGCTATCATCGGAGGAGGAAGATCCTTGATCATGCTCCTCTCTTGCCATGAAGCACATGTGTACTTGCTCCACTTGCTCATCGTCCGACTCTCCGCTTGAGGAATCCTCAGAGTCGGTGAAAGTCCCGACGAGTCCTTTCTTGTACCCTTTCTTGTACTTCTTGGACTTGTCGAACTTCGGCACATTCCACTTTTCCTTTTGCTTGTTTAGAGGACACTCCGTTTTCATGTGTCCTGGCTTGTTGCATTTAAAGCACAAAGAAGAGGAGACATTAGAAGAATTAAACTTCGATTTGTTTTTGAAGTTACCTTTCCGGAAGAACCGGTTGAACTTCTTTGCCATGAGTGCCATGGACTCCAAGTCCAACTCGTCTTCCGAGTTTTCATCATCGGTTGATGTGGAAGTTGATGGAGCGGCCTTGAAAGCAATATCCTTCTTCTTTGGCTCATCTGCTTAAGGTAGGACTTCATTTTGTCCTGCAACTTCAACTTGCTATCCTTGCGTACCTCATATGACATTAAGGTACCCATTAGTTGAACAACGGTATAAGTTTTCATATCATTACCTTCCTCGATGGCGAAGGTCCGTTTCTCCCAACAAGAAGGAAGTCCATCGATAATTTTCGAGACTTTCTCCTTTTGGGTGTAGGTTTTACCGAGAGCCTCCAACTCGTTTGTGATGTCGACGAAGCGAGTATAATACTCCTTCATCTTCTCACCCTGTAGCATATGAAATAACTCGTAATCTTTATTAACTACTACGAGTTTAGAGTCTCTTACCTTACTAGTCCCTTCATGCAATATGAGGAGGGAGTTCCATATTTGATATGCACTCTTACATGTGCATATCTTGTTGAAATCCTCGGGCTCCAAAGCGCATTGCAAGGCGTTCATTGCCTTGGCATTGCTTACCTCCGCGGCGATCTCCACGGGAGTCCACTTCTCGAAATCTTCTTCGGCGGGCTCGACATACTCCTTCATCGTGGTCCTCCATAGTGAAGCACTCCGGAGGAAAGTTTCCATCCGGAATTTCTAGTACCCATAGTTGGTACCGTTGAAGAATGGAGGCCTCGTTGAGGAGTGTCCGTCCATCACCGAAGACACTCCTTCACGATTCTTGAAGGTGCTATAGTCGGAAGGTGGACGAACGGTCTTGTTGTCGTTGGCAGACATAGCTATAGACTTGGCTCTGATACCAAATGTAATGCCCTGCTAAGCTACTGCACAAGTACTAAAGGGGGGGTGAATAGTAATTTAAAATAATTAAGAGGCTAATTCCTAATTACCTTGCAAACTCTACCAATAAATGCGGAAATGCGGAAATGTAAATGTTAGACAACAAAGAAACAATCGCAAACAAACGATATTACTGTGTTCGGATCCACCCAAGTCTCCCCGACTTGTTCCCGGTGATCCTACGTCCCAAACACCCGGATCCCCTCCTGATACTCGAGTTAGAAACCCTAACTCAAGATTTCCACTATGAAATACTTGTGAAAAACCTTCACAAGTCAAATCATACACAAATGAACTTGTGACTCCCACAACCCGGGATCACAAACACACTCTCACAACCGAGAGTGAAACTTACAATATCAAAGTAAATGAAATAGAAATTCTTACCGACAAAATCCTATGCCTTGAGTAAAACTTACGATTTAGGGAAAAACGGATTTTGGGAAAGATGAAGAGGCACCAAACCCTAGCTCCAAGATGTAGATCAGCGATGGAGAGCTATGAGGTTGATGGTGACCTAGGATCAAGCACTTGGCTTAGAAGGCTCACAATCAATGAATCTCTCTTTTGAAATAAGAGTGAGGAGAGATTATTGAAAGGAATGAAAGATCTTTGATTGAGGAATGAATGCTTTCTCTTTGATCTCTAAACTTGTCTTAATATCAGCCTTGAGTGCAATGAATGCAGCTCAACAAGTATATATAGGTTAGAGGAAAGAGGGAGAGAAAAACGTTTCAATTAATGCTCCAACGGCTCTATTCTGAACCAAACTAGTCGGTCAAAGAACAACCACCGACCGACTAGTTCATCAACTAGTCAGTCGGTCAATCAACATGAACCGACTAACTGGTGAACAGAGAAAAGAAAGAGTTCAGACTGAAGGAAACTAGTCGGTTCAAGAAGAGTTGCTGACCGACTAGTTTCACAACTAGTCGGTCGGTAACTCAACTGAGACCGACTAAGAGATAAAACAAATAGTCTGAGTACAAATTGAATTAGTCGTTCCAAGAACAAACGTTGACCGACTAGTTCATCAACTATTCGGTCTCCAAATGTACATGGACCGACTAACGACAAACAATAACTTGGCATGTACAGTAGAAGCTCAACTAGTCGGTCAAAGAAACATCACTGACCGACTAGTTCACAAACTAGTCGGTCGGTGAGTCAACGTAGACCGACTAACTGTAAACAGTAAAGAGCTATGAATTGACTGACGCAAACTAGTCGGTCCAAGAAGCTTGGCCGACCGACTAGATCACCATCTAGTCGGTTGGTTCTTCTTCTTGAACCAGCTAACATGCACAAGAAGTCGTGAAACGAAGTGCGATGCTTCGGGAAAGTTCGTATGGACTTCTTACAAGATCCTAGCTCTAAGATAGGAGCGTTATGAAGATTTAAACCGTAAAACCTACTCAAGGCTTAACATTCTACGAAAGAAGTTTAAAAGACTATAAATAAAACTTGACGATACCGTCTTCAAAAGCTTCAATCGAATCTTCATGACTTCTAAAATAGTCCATAAGCTTCAATGAAGCTTTAGGCATACGATCACGTGCTTTGAGAAGTCTTGAGACGTCGCTTTGGATGTTCATAGAAGTTTGGCGACGATCTCCATAACTGCGCTCACAAATTGTTAGTTCACGATATATTTATGTTTGTTCATCATCCAAAACCAAATCCGGGGAGTCCAATATCCAACAGTACTCCCCGAGGGTCCGCCCATGCGGGGGTGGCTCCCCCCGTTTCACCGCGGGTACCCGAGGCGGTCGAACCTCGCAAGGCACCCCTGGTCCAGAAGTGGCCGTATGGAATCCCTTTGCGAGACATGGGAAGGTCGATGAACCCGAGTTGCAAGAGTGCTCTCATCCGTTTGAAGAGGACCAGAGCTGAGGTTGAGGCATTCCCAGAAGACCGTCTTTATAAGCCGCCCTTTCAGACAGGCCGTGATGAGTCGATATTCGAGGATGCCGGGGTGACGGCGCGTCTCGCAGAATATTGCATACTGCCGCGGGATCGTGAGTCCTTGATCTGCATGGGGGCGGAGCGGTTGCGGCTCTGCTGTGTGGCATGTCATGCAAGTAGGTTGATTTCCTCGCCTCGTCCCCAGGTTTTCCTTATTCGTGTCCAGCTGACCGGGGTCTTTTTGTAGATGGTCACGGCTATGGTGGCCCTGCGACGCCGCACTCCGGTGGCCGCCACGAAGGCAGCTCTCGATAAAGCGAGGGCCGACCTCAGTGAGGTCAGGGAGAAGCTGAAGGAAACAGAAGCAGAGCTGGAGAGGTTTATGGCAGCCTGCAAGGTTGAGAAAGGACGGGCCACGTACTTTGATTCGTCGAAGGCTACGATCGAGCGCCAACTCCTAGAGGTAAAATGGGAGAGGGACGATATCCTGTCGAAGCACGCCGAGGAGATGGCTAGCAAGGAAGGGTGATCAAGTTGCAGAAGGCATAGATAGCCGAACTGAAGAGGGCCGTCGAGGCGGAGAGGAGGGAGAAGGGAATCCTGAGGCAGCAGCTGGAGGAAAATCGGGAGGTTGAGTGCGAATTGATCGAGGCCGCCATTCATCGTTATCATGACGAGCATGTCGTTCCGCTGCTACAAGAAGCTAGGGAGGCGGGAGCTCGTCAGGTGGTGAGGGAGATGGGGGCTCGGTCGTTGGAGAGGAGGCGACGCTAGGGGCTTCGAGTAAGGGAATTTTTGGTTTCTTTTTTATATTGGAGGCCGAGGGCCGAACCTGATGTCTTGTTGTATTGTTTGGCGGGCTTCTTCATGGATGGCCTCGCCCTTTAAATCCTTGGTTTCTCCTTACACTTGCTGAATGAGTGTAGACTGTTTGCTATGGGTGGTATCGGGTATAATTGCCCCCAACATATGTCTGCATTCGGACGCTAGGTTAAGGGTAGAGGGATGTTGAATCGCTGTATGTTAACAATATACGTATGCGGTTGGGGTGAACTGGGGATCTACAGGTTTGGGACGAGGTGATGAGTACTGCCCCAGCAGTTTGCAGAGGGGCGGCGCCGCTGTCTGACCTCGAACAACGACTGTCCAACACCCCGGGCTGCTGTGACGCTGGAGCGGCCCTTCTTGGTCCCGGGTAAGGAATGAGTGGCCAACCTCTGCCATCTGGTAGAGATTTGAGTTTTGATGCGCTGATGGCCTTCGAGGGCGAGGAAGAGGTGGGAGACGACGAGGACGAGCTCGTTGAAGAGGTAGTGGTTAGCTCGGCCCGTGGCCCATAGGAGTAGTCTTGTCTCCCCCTTCCTCCCTTCCAATTATTTGTCTACTTGAAGCGGGAGGGTCGGCCCAAGGGAAGCCTTGTTTTGTCAGGTCGGCCCCGGTTCTCATCGTAAAGCTTTTGCTAAACATTTATGAGAATTTTTGTTAGTGCGCTTGGATAATGACTAGGAGTCCGCATGGGGTAATCTTTTTCATTAGCTATTATAAGAGATCTCCATGAGGTTTACAGTATGTGTGACCCAACCCGTGGTCGGGTTGGGAAGTTGTTTCATTCTGCTATACATTGCATCAGGATGAGCGAGCTCCTGTTTGCATGGCGGCTCTCCTTCTTTTCCGTTGCTCGTTGCATTCCTTCTGTCTTTCCGTCCGTGAAGGGTTGGGAGAGGGATACTGGTCTTGATCTTCTGTGGGCAAGCTGAGATGCCATGACTCGTTGTTTAGACTCATCAGGGATGCAGCCTTGCTGTGACCTGTGTCGGGGTGAACGAATCCCTATCTGCAGGGCGGCCCTCCTTCCCCTCCATTCCTTTGTCATATCCTGCCTCGCCTTCGTCGTGCTGCTGTTGAGTAATGGACTCTCCACCTTAATTTTGATGATGATCAAACACAAATCATTGTGATTAACTCATGTGTTTGCAGTTAGCTAAAAAGTCACCAATTAGATTCAAGAAGATCAAAAGTGACTACACATGTTGATTCAAGTGGAGGACTTGGTAGATGAACAAAGGTGAAGTATTGGCTTGAAGAACTTAAAGGCTACCTCAAACCTCAAGCCAATGGCATCAACAAATGAATGGAGATTCAATCCAAAGAGAAGATAGGAATGGATGATTCAAAAGCTTCAAAGAACACCTTGAGGATCAAAGACTTTGTGCTTGGAGTCATTCAAGACATACAACTAAAAGACTCAAGACCATGAAGAATTATGGAGATCGTCGCCAAATTACTTTGTACATCTCAAGCGACGTCCCAAGACTTCCTCAGAACGCGTGATCGTTGTGCTTGGAGCTTCGTTGAAGCTCAAGGAGTTATTCATGAAGTCAAGGGATTCGGATTCTCCATGTTGAAGCTTTGAAGACGGTTCGTCATGTTATTTATATTGTCTTCTAGCTTCATCTCATAGAATGTTAAGCCTTGAGTAGTACTTGCCTAGAAATCTTCATAACTATCATATCTTATCTCTAGGATTCCCTTAGAAGCCATTATAAAGTTTCCCGTAGCTTATCGCTTCTTTTCATGGATTCATATGCATCTTAGTTGGTTCAAGTAGAAGAACCGACCGACTACATGACAATCTAATCGGTTGGAAATCCTTCTTGAACCGACTAGCCATACTTGTTAATTCAGCCTTTGTACTGTTGACCAGTTAGTTGGTTCAAGAAGGATGGTTAATCGATTAAAAGCCAATCTAGTCGGTCCAAGAAGGTTCACCGACCGACTAGTTATCTATCTAGTCGGTTGATGATCCTTCTTAGACCGACTAGTTTCAAAACTAATCGGTCAGTGATCCTTCTTAGACCGACTATTGCTTACCCATGATTTCACCATCTTATCTGTCAACCATCTAGTCGGTCCAAGAAGGTTCACCGACCGACTAGTTGCAAAACTAATCGGTCAGTGATCCTTCTTAGACCGATTAAGCAGCTTCAGAAATAGATCCGTTGGGCATTTAATGCCACGATTTTTGTGACCGTTTTGTCTCTTCCTATATAATTTTGAGTTGCTTCAAACCAGATAACCAAGGCTAATATTAGAGACATTTTCACATCCAAGAGAAGAGCCATTCAACTCCTTTTCTAAGCTCTCTCATCTCACAAGAATCTCTCCCTTACTCTTTGAGCCCTAATTCCTCAAGAGAGATTCTCATTCTTTGTGAGCTACTCAAGCTAAGAGCTTGAATCAAAGTCACCAACTTCACCCTAGCCATCTATTGCTCTCCATCTTGGTGGAGCTAGGGTTTGGTGCTAACTACTTCCTCAAAATCCATTTTTGCCCTAAATCAGTAAGTATTTCTCAAGGCAGAGGATTTTGTGGTAAGTGTTGTATATTTCATATTTGATTTGATAATTCAGTTTTGCTCTCGGGTTGTGAGAGTGTGCTTATACCCAAGTTGTGGGATTAAGGTCTTTGCGTGTTCCCGGGTTGTGGGATACACGGACATCGATTGTAGGTCGATTGCACTTGTGGGGTTTCCGCAAGTGGGCTAAAAGGGAAGCTCTAGTGGTTTTACTAGAGTATCTGGAGGGAATCCGGGTGTTGCTGGATTAGTGCACCGGGAACAAGTCGGGGAGACTTGGGTGGCACCGAACCAGGGTACATTGCATGTTTGCTTTGCATTGTTCCTTGTATTGTTGATCTTTTCTTTCATTCCGTATTTGTTGGTTAATTAGGGTTTTATTTGGCGTAAATTCCTTATAATTCTATAGAACACTATTCACCCCCTCTAGTGTTTATTCCTCATAGCACAGGGTCACTACAATTGGTATCAGAGCGAGGTAATAGCTATGGCAACCAACAACAACAACACACGAAGCCCTTTTCCATCATATCTCCTTGGGCCCAACTATCAAATTTGGAGTGTAAAGATGAAGGCCTATATTCAATCCATCGATAAGGATTATTGGAAGCTTGTGGAGAAGCCCATTCGTGCACCTACCACTTCCGTACATAAGTGGACAAATGAGCAAAAAGAATTGGTGAAGAAACATGAAGAGGTAATGAATATCTTGCTTGATTTTTTAACTTATGATATTATTATGCGTGTGTCCAAGGCAACAACGGCATATCAAATATGGCACATGCTAGCAGAGCAAGAAGAGTCCACCTCGGAGTGTTCTTCCTCCAATGATGAAAGGGATTCACTCATGGGTTTGATGGCACGAGAGGATGCCACTATGGGTGACTCTAAGGACGAATCAAGCGATTTAAGTGGAAGTGATAGCGACAATGAAGAGGTAACAATGGAAGAACTTGGAATTGCATTTGGACAATTATTTGATAAACATCAAAAGCTTATACAGAAATATTGTGATGCTAAGAGTAAGATTACTAGTCTCACTAACACATCTACATGTAGCACATCTAACAATGACACCATTGTTGAGACACTCGCTATTGAGAAAGCAAGTTTGCTTACTCAAAATGGCATGTTGAGAAATGTGGTGGAGTCCCTCAAATCTCAACTTGATCGTGTTTCCATTGTGGATAGTAACGATCTTGAGATTGAAAATCTTCAATCTCAAAACACTAGTTTGGGCATTGAGAATGAGGATCTCAAATCCCAAGTGCACGAGCTCACCACACATGCATCCACCTTGAATGCCACTATTTCTTCAATTTCGAAGAAATATGAGCTCATGTCCTCCATTGTTGAGAGATTCAATAAGGGAAAGGACAATTTGGATGATTTGCTAAAGAATCAACTACCGGCAAACCATCGTGTTGGCCTTGGTTATTCTAAGGCAAGTGCATCCAATGCACGCACCTCCTATAGTGAAGTAACTATAGATTTTGTGAGGCCATCCTCCTGTGCATCTACGAGTGGTGTCTATAACAACTTGGGTAGTTCTACTACTGAGGAAACCACCACTCCTATTCCTCCCTTCTTTGCAAAGAAACCCACCAAGGGTGGACATCAAAGGAAGAGACATGCTTTCATGTACACCAATACACGTAGGAATGCCTCCACTCCTCATATTCCTACAAATGATAGTTTTTATGCTCCACACCCACGAGCACGTGCAAACACTCATTTGAGACACTCATCATGCACGTACTCATGCTCATGCACCTTCACATGCTTATGATCACACATCACATCCACATATGCATGCTTATTCTCATGATCATCCTCATGCATACACACCTCATATTCATCCACGTATGTATGCAACACCACACCATGGATCATATGCACATTATCATGCTTTAGCACAACACAATGGTCCATACACATTTCCTCATGCTCTTGCTAGATCTCATGTTCCAAGGCCACATGCACCACGTAGAGATCAACCTTTTGTGCATGCAACCACTAGGAAGATGATACCCAAATCATACACTATTTGGGGTCCTAAGAACACTAGTAATCATGCCAAGGATATGTATGTGCAATCTTATATTCATGATATTATTATGAATGATGACTATGTTGGGAAATCACGGTCCTCTTGGACTTGGCTTCCAAAGGGCTAGTTTCCGTTAACCCAACTTGCTTGGTACCATAAGCTTATATTCATTTTATGGGTACCAAAGCATTTGTGTTAAGAATTGATTTATTCTTTTGTTTGCATATTGGTCTTAGATGCTCATGTTTGTTAGAAACGTAAATTCATATTGAATTTGATTTCCATTGCATGTTTATTAGTAAATCATTGTGTTTATGATTTTCATGTCTAAAATATTTAATATTTTTATGCAACACATGCTTTGGTTCATATTTATGTTTTGTTGCATGTGATGCATGTCATGCTTTTGGATTAATATACATATTTACTTTTGGAACATTTGGTACATGCATGTATATGGTTATAATTTATCTAGTAACGTGATTACATGTTTCATTAATATTGTGTATGATTACATTAGGATATGGGTTACAATTATTTGAATTTAGTATTTTAAATTTGTTGCCTAACCCATAGGATCCAAAAAGGTTTTTGGATACCAAAATTATGTTTTCTAGGTTCAATCCACATTGGGATACCAACTCTACCAACTCCTTGATTTGCAAAGACTTTCATTCAAATGGAGTTGATGGTGCTTAAGTGATGCACCAAAGTAGGGGGAGCTTAATGTAGTAAGTATATTCTTACATTTGGTATCCATGTGTGTTGGATGCATGTAGATGTCACTTTGTGTTTGAGACTATCTCATGCATATCCTATGTTTGCATATTATGTGTCTTGTATGTCATTCATGTCTATGTATTTCATGTATGTCAAATTCTTGACTGATGTGCATTGTGTATTCATAATCCTTACTCGTATGTTTATTCGAGGATTATTTATAACATGTGGCTTAAAAATTTTCATGATTAGAACTAATGCTCATTTGCATGTTTCACACACGGGACACGCTTATATTTATGTTCCACTTCATAAACGTGCATCCCAACTTCCTATTCATGCCACTACACAACCTCTACTTAAGAATCCCAAATCACTATCTTTTGGATTCCTAAGAATGTTTCTAGGCATGATATGAACACACTTATAGAATCGTATATAAGGAATGACATATTCTCATGCGAATATATATAAAAATCAAACTCAGTCTTTATTTGATTTCCACCTTGCTCACTCATATTGCACTTCATTGCTTGGGTACCATACTTGTATGATTACTTTTTGTACCCATATATATATATATATATATATATATATATATATATATATATATATATATATATATATATATATATATATATATATATATATATGTGAGTTCGTCCACTACTCCCAAGTTTGCATAATTTGCATGACATGTGTGGGAGTATGACATTTTCATTTATATGTCATTGCCCTTCATTCATATTATGTTGTGCATATAGATCAGTTGATTTCTCTGACCCTTGGTGATTTATTATCAATTTGCACCTTCCTATCTTGTTGATATGCCAAAAGGAAAGAGAAATTTGGTTTTGAAAATTAATACTTTATGCTTTTCATGCACACTCTTTGTGGTATTACTTTTCATGCCTTCCTTCAATATGTGTTGTGCCGTGAATGTTTATTTTGTGCACATATGCATATTGAACGATGAATCTTTCTTGCACACACTATTGTATTAGATGTGTGTATTCATAATGATGATTTCTTGTATAATGTATTGTGACTAAATCATATGCATAGGAATTATTAGTATAGGTGTATCTAATTTCTAATGGTTGAGAATTGTTAATTCCTTATATGTATGATTTTCATGATTATAATAACTCCTATTAATGCATGTCATGCATTTCTATTGATGAGTGTTATTTACAATTGGTAAATGATTGGTTATTGGACTACTTGATTTTGTTCCTTAACCTATTGGATCCAAAAAGTTTTTGGATACCACCAATTGTTGAATTGTCAGATTGTTGTGCAAGATGCCTACCCTACGCACTCCTTGGTTTACAAATGATGGATCAATTCAAAGGAAATGATGGTGCATTGGAGATGCACACATATAGGGAGAGCTAAATGGTTGTAAGTATGTGTTTTGTACAATTGGTATTTTAATATATTGGTTTTGACTACCATGTTTACAATTGGTATTTTAATATATTAGATTTGTGTAATATAGCATACTTCTTCATTAGCTCATTCTTGTCACACCCTCATGAAGATTGTTTGTTTATGTGACTACCTTGTTCATGTATGTCATATATTTCTTATTACGACTTATGTACCATGGTAGCTATAACATTCATATAATGAATTGGTTAGTTGCTTATTGATGTTCATATCTTTTTCATGCCATGAATAAGATTAATGATTTAGGATCTATATGTATATTTGTTCATTGTATCACCACACATCTCATACTTTTCTTATAGTTTGTATGATTATCTTTATGAGACGTATTGATATGATTTGGGGTGATTAATGTATGTTACTTGTCATTTTTAATTACTTCATGACCGATGTTTAGCTATAATTTTATTCAAGAGACCTTTCATGTCTATAGCTAAATCTTTCATGTATGATATTTTCACAAGTGACATAACACTCATGCATATTTGTTAGTGATCTTCATACTATATTCTTCGCATTGATTATCTCTCATCTCAAGCTCATTTTTTATGATATGTTAGAGATAATTTTTGCTATACAAGATCATATAAGTTGTGTTTGATGATATATATATTCTGTCATAGATATTCTTCCATGAATATATCTTGATGCACTATGACTTCTTTGATGCTATCTCTGATTATATTGTGCTTACACAAGCTTTTTATTCTATTCGCACAATTGGTATGCATGCATGAGATGTTCATGATAACTTTATTCGTTTATGTCCTACCTTGTGACTTTGAACGTAGACTATCTTCATGCCTTTGCTCAAAAGATGTTTTGTCACATTATGCCTCATGTTGAATCCTTTGTGATAATTGAGCTAGGATGAGATCATGTCTCTATTTGTTCACTTGGTTTTCTTCTCAAGTGATGTCATGATCTTGACATGATTTGCCTGCTTTGCACACTGTGTTAGACCAATTATATTGGATATCATCTTTACATGCTCTTGCTTGATGCTAGTTTTGAGCTTGTGATATAGTGCTTATCTTCCTTATGCTCATGGCATTCCATGCTTATCTTTGACTCATTATGTAAGTATCTATTCTGGAATGCATGCTAGTACTATGGTTCTTTTGAACATTGTTTCAATTAGTTTCCTAGTGTGCTAGAATTGTGTATGCCATACGTTTTATGATGTTTCTATCTCTTTTTTGCATAACACTTTTGCATGATATAGATATTTGTGTATGCCCACATCGCATACTTCACTTAGATTTGGTATGCTTACTTTTGGAGATGATTTGGTATGCCTACAATTGGTATCACATGCCATTATACTTAATTTGTGTTATTATTTCATAACATAACTTTTTACACATGGTTAAAAATTTCCATAGTCATGTTTGTTGCATTTTTTATGTTTGACTTAGATCTCAGTTTATTGATATTATTTGTGGATCTATGTCATTATGATGATTTTGATTCCACCATTATGTATTTAATCATGTTCATGTCATATGTCATGCCCTTGCTCAAGGACAGTCTATCACATTATGCTTAATGTTATAAATTTTGTGATAATTGAGTTTGTTTGTGTACTTGACACTATTTGATCACTTGTTTTTCTTTCACAAGTGATGTCATGATTTTTGCATTGTTATCCGTATTCTTTATCATATTTATAGCTAGTAGCTACTGCTAATTATGCTATTGTCACTTTTCTAACACTGCTCACACTACTCTTTACAATTAGTATCTATTGTAATCTTTTATCACATATACTTATTGCTTATCTTCTTGTGATAATTGAGGGTAGTTGAGTTGTTGTTGGATATTTGCTCTTGCAATTGATATCTTTATTTTGATATCTTGTTTTAAATTGGTAGCTTATCTAGTTTTCATTAGATATACTTTTTAGTTTTCCACTCTATTTTTCCTTTTGTTGTTTCTATACCTTTTAGTTTCCCATGTCTTTTGGATAATGCCAAAGGGGGAGAGAAATAAACAAAGGATGTGCTTATTAAATGATGAGTGTTAAACAATAACTTGAATCATTTAGACTTTATGTATGATCGTTCATGTATATGATTCAGGTGGAGCATTGGTGATTAACCTTGGTTTATATTGATTACATTATATATACATTGGTAATTATGCTCATGTTTATAATGTGTATCACTTATATGATTTGTATTGTGTACGCATATTATTTCTGGTCATTCATGCGATATATACACAACCTCATGTCATACACACACTATTAACTGCTGAATGATGCTATTGATTATTGATATTAACTTGATTTGCATCATTGCAGGGGGAGTAAGTATATTTAATGCACAATTATTTATTTTGTTTATATTTGGTTTGTCATCATCAAAAGGGGAGAATGTTGAGTATTGGACTCTCCACCTTGATTTTGATGATGATCAAACACAAATCATTGTGATTAACTCATGTGTTTGCAGTTAGCTAAAAAGTCACCAATTAGATTCAAGAAGATCAAAAGTGACTACACGTGTTGATTCAAGTGGAGGACTTGGTAGATCAACAAAGGTGAAGCATTGGCTTGAAGAACACAAAGGCTACCTCAAACCTCAAGCCAATGGCATCAACAAATGAATGGAGATTCAATCCAAAGAGAAGATAGGAATGGATGATTCAAAAGCTTCAAAGAACACCTTGAGGATCAAAGACTTTGTGCTTGGAGACATTCAAGACATACAACTAAAAGACTCAAGACCATGAAGAATTATGGAGATCGTCGCCAAATTACTTTGTACATCTCAAGTGACGGCCCAAGACTTCCTCAGAACGCGTGATCGTTGTGCCTGGAGCTTTGTTGAAGCTCAAGGAGTTATTCATGAAGTTAAGGGATTCGGATTCTCCATGTTGAAGCTTTGAAGACGGTTCGTCATGTTATTTATATTGTCTTCTAGCTTCATCTCATAGAATGTTAAGCCTTGAGTAGTACTTGCCTAGAAATCTTCATAACTATCATATCTTATCTCTAGGATTGCCTTAGAAGCCATTAGAAAGTTTCCCGTAGCTTATCGCTTCTTTTCATGGATTCATATGCATCTTAGTTGGTTCAAGTAGAAGAACCGACCGACTACATGACAATCTAATCGGTTGGAAATCCTTCTTGAACCGACTAGCCATACTTGTTAATTCAGCCTTTGTACTGTTGACCAGTTAGTTGGTTCAAGAAGGATGGTTAATCGATTAAAAGCCAATCTAGTCGGTCCAAGAAGGTTCACCGACCGACTAGTTATCTATCTAGTTGGTTGATGATCCTTCTTAGACCGACTAGTTTCAAAACTAATCGGTCAGTGATCCTTCTTAGACCGACTATTGCTTACCCATGATTTCACCATCTTATCTGTCAACCATCTAGTCGGTCCAAGAAGGTTCACCGACCGACTAGTTGCAAAACTAATCGGTCAGTGATCCTTCTTAGACCGATTAAGCAGCTTCAGAAATAGATCCGTTGGGCATTTAATGCCACGATTTTTGTGACCGTTTTGTCTCTTCCTATATAATTTTGAGTTGCTTCAAACCAGATAACCAAGGCTAATATTAGAGACATTTTCACATCCAAGAGAAGAGCCATTCAACTCCTTTTCTAAGCTCTCTCATCTCACAAGAATCTCTCCCTTACTCTTTGAGCCCTAATTCCTCAAGAGAGATTCTCATTCTTTGTGAGCTACTCAAGCTAAGAGCTTGAAGAAAAGTCACCAACTTCACCCTAGACATCTATTGCTGTCCATCTTGGTGGAGCTAGGGTTTGGTGCTAACTACTTCCTCAAAATCCATTCTTGCCCTAAATCAGTAAGTATTTCTCAAGGCAGAGGATTTTGTGGTAAGTGTTGTATATTTCATATTTGATTTGATAATTCAGTTTTGCTCTCAGGTTGTGAGAGTGTGCTTAGTCCCAAGTTGTGGGATTAAGGTCTTTGCTTGTTCCCGGGTTGTGGGATACATGGACATCGATTGTAGGTCGATTTCACTTGTGGGGTTTCCGCAAGTGGGCTAAAGGGAAGCTCTAGTGGTTTTACTAGAGTATCCGGAGGGGATCCATGTGTTGCTGGATTAGGGCACCGGGAACAAGTCGGTGAGACTTGGGTGGCACCGAAACAGGGTACATTGCATGTTTGCTTTGCATTGTTCCTTGTGTTGTTGATCTTTTCTTTCATTCCGCATTTGTTGGTTAATTAGGGTTTTATTTGGCGTAAATTCCTTAATATTCTATAGAACACTATTCACCCCCTCTAGTGTTTATTCCTCATAGCACAGGGTCACTACAGCTGCATGGTTGCCAGGCCTCTCCGGGGGATCCATACATCGAAGGGAAACCTGGGAGGATGCGGCGGACGAGGTGGAGGTGGAGGTGTCGCCTCCCTGGGGGGTTCTTTGGCGGTCCGGCCTCGATGGGAAGATAGAGGAAATGGAGGTGGGTCCTTAGGAGGCCCGGTGGGGCTTCCACCCTCGCAGCCAGTGGGGATCGGGGTGGAGCGGATGCTGATTAGGGTGCAGTCCGCCGCAAGTCCTCAGATTCGACCGTTTCATCCGGTTTAGGGCGGGTGAAGGACTGGAAGGCGGGGCTCCCCTTGTGTAAGAGTAATAGCCCATCCTCAATCTGCTTGTAAGAGGAATACCCTATTAGTGTGGCAGGCCGTTGGGAGGCGGGCCCGCGGAGGCTGTTCTACCCAGGCAGAGGTCTGTATGCCTAGTGGCGGGGTCAGAGTGCCCAATGGAGTGATCTAGTGAGGCTGCCCCCTCCTTTGGGCCCACGCCCCGGGGCGCCAGGGCGCGTGGGATGCCGAAAGGGGGGCGTGGTCCACCACCGGTGCCCCAATTCCCTTGGCACGAGTTGTCCTATGGAAGTCGGGGGGTGATCGACAGGCGGCCCCGTCCATAAGGGGAATAGCCCATTGGCAGCCATCATGTGGAGGCGGTTCCCCGTCGGGGCAGAGGGGTCCCTTGCTCCTTCGAATGCTTTATGGAGGGGATCCAGATTGACTTGTGCTTATATCATCTTTTTCCTTCTCTCCTTTGAAGGGGTGGGGGTGATATTTATAGGGGGAGTTTGCTAACTGTCCCCCCCGAGTTAATGTGATGAGCTGGCATCATTTATGGGCTCCTTTGAGTCACGCCTTTCAGAAACCGATTTTGCCAGCTGGCGCTGGACGCGATTCGTCAGTCCTTGTATCTCGGGGGATGCATTGTCATTAATGGCGCCTTTCCTGAGCGTCCTTTCATTTCGACGAGTCGTATCGGTGGCATGCTTTATTGGGACCTGGGGTTGTCCATTGGTCCTTGGCCTACGTGAAGGATGCCTCAATCCGTGTGTCGTTGTCCTTTTCCTAAGGTTCGAGTTTTTAGAGGATCACGGGTTTGTTTGGGAGGAAGGTGGGCGAGTGGCGGTCTTGGTCTGTGCTCTTCTTCGGCTCGGGTCATCAGAGCTCGTCGGACTCGCCCCAGGTCTTTGGTGGGGAGGGGAGCGTGCACCTCGGCCTGTGCCCTTCTCTGGTTTGGGTGGCGAGGGTTGGCCCGGCCCCAGAATTCTCGAGGGGCGGAGCGAGCGCATAGCTCGGCCTGTGCCCTTCTCTGGTTTGGGTGGCGAGGGTTGGCCCGGCCCCAGAGTTCTCGAGGGGGGAGCAAGCGCGTGGCTCGGCCCGTGCCCTTCTCTGGTTTAGGTGGCTAGGGTTGGCCCTGCCCCAGAGTTCTTGAGGGGGGAGCGAGCGTGTGGCTTGGCCCGTGCCCTTCTCTGGTTTGGGTGGCGAGGGTTGGCCCTGCACCAGAGTTATTGAGGGGGGAGCGAGCATGTAGCTCGGCCCGTGCCCTTCTCTGATTTGGGTGGCGAGGGTTGGCACTGCCCCAGAGTTCTCGAGGGGGGAGCGAGCGCGTGGCTCGGCCCTGCCCTTCTCTGGTTTGGGTGGCGAGGGTTGACCCTGCCCAAGAGTTCTTGAGGGGGCAGCGAGCGCGTGGCTTGGCCCGTGCCCTTCTCTGGTTTGGGTGGCGAGGGTTGGCCCTGCCCCAGAGTTCTTGAGGGGGGAGCGGGCGTGTAGCTCGACCCGTGCCCTTCTCTGGTTTGGGTGGCAAGGGTTGGCCCTGCCCCAGAGTTCTTGAGGGGGGAAGTGAGCGCGTGGCTTGGTCCGTGCCCTTCTCTGGTTTGGGTGGCAAGGGTTGGCCCCTGCCCCAGAGTTCTTAAGGAGGGAAGCGGGCACGCAGCTCGGCCCGTGCCCTTCTCAGGTTTGGGTGGCGAGGGTTGGCCCTGCCCCAGAGTTCTTGAGGGGGGAGCGAGCGCGTAGCTCAGCCCGTGCCCTTCTCTGGTTTGGGTAGTGAGGGTTGGCCCTGCCCCAGAGTTCTTGAGGGGGGGAGCGAGTGCGTAGCTCGGCCCGTGCCCTTCTCTGGTTTGGGTGGCGAGGGTTGGCCCTACCCCAGAGTTCTTAGGGGGGAGCGAAGAACTCTGGTTGGTCCTGCCCCAGAGTTCTTTAGTGGGGAGCGAGCGCGTAGCTTGACCAGTGCCCTTCTCTGGTTTGGGTGGCGAGGGTTGGCCCTGCCCCAGAGTTCTTAGGGGGGAGCGAGCGCGTAACTCAGCCAGTGCCCTTCTCTGGTTTCGGTGGTGAGGGTTGGCCCTGCCCCAGAGTTCTTGAGGGGGGAGCGAGCACGTAGCTCGGCCCGTTCCCTTCTCTAGTTTAGGTGGCGAGGGTTGGCCCTGCCCCAGAGTTCTTGAGGGGGGAGAGAGCGCATAGCTCGGCCCGTGCCCTTCTCTGGTTTGGGTGGCGACGGTTGGCCCTGCCCCATAGTTCTTAAGGGGGGAGAATGCGCGTAGCTCGGCCCGTGCCCTTCTCTGGTTTGGGTGGCGAGGGTTAGCGCTACCCCAGAGTTCTTGAGGGGGGAGCGAGCATGTAGCTCGGCCCGTGCCCTTCTCTGGTTTGGGTGGCGAGCGTTGGCCCTGCCCCAGAGTTCTTGAGGGGGGGAGCGTGCGCGTAGCTCGGCCCGTGCCCTTCTCTGGTTTGGGTGACGAGGGTTGGCCCTGCCCCAGAGTTCTTGAGGGGGGAAGCGAGCGCGTGGCTCGGCCCATGCCCTTCTCTGGTTTGGGTGGCGAGGGTTGGCCCCTGCCCCAGATTTCTTGAGGAGGGGCCCGTGCCTTCTCTGGTTTGGGTGGCGAGGGTTGCCCCCTGCCCCCGAGTTCTTGAGGGGGGAGCGAGCACGCAGCTTGGCCCGTGCCCTTCTCTGTTTTGGGTGGCAAGGGTTGGCCCTGCCCCTGAGTTCTTGAGGGGGGAGCGAGCGCACAGCTCGACCCGTGCCCTTCTCTGGTTTTGGGTGGCGAGTGTTGGCCTTGCCCCAGTGTTCTTGAGGTGGGAGCAAGCGCGTGGCTCGGCTCGTGCCCTTCTCTGGTTTGGGTGACGAGGGTTGGCCCTGCCCCAGAGTTTTTGAGGGGGGGAGCGAGTGCGTAGCTCGGCCTGTGCCCTTCTCTGGTTTGGGTGGCGAGGGTTGGCCCTGCCCCAGAGTTCTTGTGCGTTCGGACTGAAACACTCACGTGGAGACAACAGGGTTTGGAAAAGTGCGGAAATGAAGATATTTTATTAAAAAGACTCACAATTATTGGTAATACTTTAGTAGGTGCTCCGCGTTCCAAGGGTGGGCTAATTCGCTCCCGTCCGTGGTCGCCAGGATGTATGTGGCTGGTCCGACGATGTTGACGATCTTGTAGGGTCCCTCCCATTTGGCGGCCAATTTCCTGTGGCAGGCGGTCTCGAGTCTGAAGGTGGTGTCTCTGAGGACCAAGTCGCCGATCCTAAAGGTCCGCTTATTCACCCTGGAGTCGTAGTGCCGGGCCATCCTCTGGCTGTGCCGGACGATGTTTGTCAGGGCTCGATCCCTTACTCCGTCCACTAGTTCGAGACTGAGGCTGAGGCCCTCCCCATTGATATCCTCATCAAAGAATTTCAGCCGGAGTGTCTCCTCTCCGATTTCCACAGGAACGACCGCTTCCGACCCATATGCGAGCATGAATGGGCTCTCTCCGGTCGAGGCCTTGTGGGTGGTATGGTAGGACCAGAGGATGCCCGGTAGCTCGTCCACCCACGCCCCGAGAGCGACGTCTACCTTCTTCCTCATGGGGCCCAAGATGCATTTGTTCGCGGCCTCCGCCATTCCGTTGCACTGCGGGTGGGCGACTAACGCAAAATGGAGCTTGATTCCCCATCCCGAACAGAAGTCGCGGAAGCCTTCGCAATCGAATTGTCTCTATTGTCCGTTACTATAGAGCGGGTTATCTCGAAGCGACATATCATGGACTGCCAAATAAAGCCTTTCATATCCGTCCACGTGATGCGTACCAATGGCTCAGCTTCGACCCATTTTGTGAAATAGTCCACGGCGACAACCAGATACTTCCTTCCACCGGAGGCCTTTGGGAAAGGCCCGAGGATATCAAGCCCCCATTTGGCGAACGGAATCGGGCTTACGATGGGCATCAAGTTGGCCGGAGGCGCTGCCGTGTGTCGGTCAAACTTTTGGCACGCCTCGCATTTCTTGACGTACTGAGACGTGTCATGGATCATAGTTGGCCAATAATACCCCTGGCGCATTATTTTGTGGGCGATAGTGCGACCGCCATGATGGTTCCCGCAGAAGCCTTCGTGCACTTCGCGGATGACTTGCTCAGCCTACTCTGACCCCAAGCACTTTAGGAACGGCAGGACGTCAAAGTTGACGCAGCGTCGGCGGTATAATACTCCGTCGAGGAGTACGAATGAAAAGGCTCACCTCTCTACCTTCTTGTCCTGCATCCGCTCCTCGGGTAGGGCCACTGTCTCCAGGTACTTCACAATTGGGGTCATCCACGTCATCGTCGAGCCGACACACATTAGTTCTTCTTCGTCAATGTTGGGTGCCAGTATACTTTCGATATAGATTGCCTTTCCGATCTCGGCCGTGGAGGAGGAGGCCAGCTTGGACAGGGCGTCCGCCCGGAGGTTGTTGGAACGGGGCAAGTGCAGGACCTCTGCCCTCTTGAACTTCTGGAGCTCGGCATGGATGCGCTTAAGGTAGCGCTTCATCGTCTCTTCTCAAGCCTCAAAGCTCCCTTGGATCTGTTGGACGACGAGCCGTTCGTCGCTAAGTAGCAGCACGTTCGTCGCCCCTACCGCCCTACAGAGCTTCAGCCTGTTGACCGCTGACCAGCGCCCCAGTTTACGGTATTGGGCGCGGTGTCGTTTACCGCAAGTGCACGGTTAGTGTAGGGTGCGGGAATATCGAACTTAGGGATGCGAGGTTGTGCTTGGGTCAGGTAGGACCAAAATCACCCCTGGGGGCGAGCTAGCCCGAATCGGTAAATGGTTGTCACGGAAAGAAATAAAGGGTATGAACAACAAGAAAGAAAATAAACCCGGGACTTTGGTTTCCAACCCGATGAGAGGCTCTCGCCGAGACGGCCTACGGGTATGGATAGCGATCAGAATTAGGGTCTAATGGTGAGACGTTGCCTCTGGAAGTGGTACCGGCGTCCCATGGGCCCGATATTCCGGTCGGTGCCCAGGATGATACACCGGACTTCCCGGATTCGATCAGTGGGCACTCCCGTGTCCATTAACACTGATCGATCCCGGGAGCACTAAGCCCGCAACGATAACTCCCAACGTCTCATCCTGCCGCTCCCGCGTGCTAGGATTCGACGTCTACGCTATGGGCGTGAGCTATGGCTAGGGAGTCAACCACCAAGTTTATTCCCCCTTGGCCCAACGGTCAAAGGCGGTCTTTTTCCCGCCGATGACAATGAAACACCCCGTGTAACCATTATATTCCTAATCCCTATCGATTTCCTAACCCTATGGACGCATCGGGAAGAGCCCCTGAAGGGGTTTCCACCAAAATCCCAGATTTGGGAACTACTCACAAAAATCCATGAAAAAACGATCTAAATAAAAATTAACCGTTGGAATCATAATCAGACGATTGTAATGCGGAAGTAATAGAGTAGATAAGACAATACTAAAATTTGAGAAAGATATGAAAACTTACAAAAGAGTAACAATTACAGCCGTCACAAAGTGAGAAAACAGTAAAAAACCAGCAACTCCCGTTTCTGGAACCCTAGGGGTTCTATTTATAGACTCTCGCATCAACCGATCGGTTGACAAGTCAACCGATCGGTTGATCCGTTACAAAATAATAACAGAAAACGACGAGCTTTCACCCGATCACATGAACCGGTCGGGTGAGTTCTTGAGTGACCGGTTGGATCTTGGAGCCGTCGGGTGAAGCGATCGGTTTGGTGCCCGTGTCTTCAGCTCTTCATTTTCGGCTACAGATGAACCGATCAGGTGAGAGTCACCCGATCGGTTGGCATTTTGCTCGAGAAAACAGAGAACAGGCCCCCGCTGAACCGGTCTGCCAACCGGTCGAGTGACTTCCATGTGAGCTCCGGCTGAGACCGGGTGGTGCACGCGTGCGTCACCCGATCGGTTGGAGATGACCAACCGACCGGGTGAGGGGCTGAAAGATGCATTCTTTGGCGTATGACCCCCTGGATCACGCGTGACTTCTCCCGTTGCTCCGGGGACTTGAGATATCATCGTTAAACGTCCCCTACGTGGCCAACATCCTGCAAACATGGATAAACAAAGAAAAGTGAAAGAAAACGAGAAAATACAAGAAAACAAATAAAAGACGGCGGAAAAACACGGAGAAACACAAAAGAAAACGTGCATGAATATATGAAATATAAACGCACGTCAAAATCCCCCAAGCTGAACTCTTCCTCGTCCTCGAGGAAGACGAGTGAGAGTAGGAGCTCGGAAGGGAAAAATAGAGAGGAAGAAAGAAAAAGAAAACTCTAGATCCTAGATCGTCCGTCAGAGCCACCAAAATCAAAAACGACACACCAATCAAGCAAACGCCAAATCACACCACTAAACCTAGGAAAACGAGTCCAAATAAGTGTCGTGGGCCCACGCGGTGAAGCGCGAGTGAGTGCGGTCGTGTGCTAGCAAATGGTGTCGCTTTCTACAATGTGCCATGAGCTCATATACGCAAATCCAGGAAATGACCCAAATACCGATTCGAAATTGAAATTGCGGTGAATATTGGTTCAAGCATGCATGAGAAAAGTAAGAATAGAAGCGTACCATGCATCGGGGACTCCACAACTAGGGTTAAGGAAATCACGCCACTACAGCCTAGATACTAGCTAGAAGGTTCCTAAGCCAAGTGTTTTCGAAAGCGATGGGGGTTGAGATGATGTGGAGTAGAACACTCGGTGCAAATTCTCGCCTTCCCTTTATTCTCGGTAGATAGGAAAAATATTCACACTTGAAATTTTTGGGTTTTGGGTATTTGTATTTTTTTTGGATTTTGGGCTATACAAAATTTTTCTTTTCTTTTCTTTTTGGGTTTTTCTTTTCTTTTCTCTTTTTTTGGATTTTTGGGTTTTTGGCTATACACATGTGTACTCTCCCAAGTGGGAGAACGGTACACGACGAGGGGATTTGCACCAAGTAAAACAAAAAAGAAGTCGGAATCTAAACACTTGGGCAAAAGAAACTATTCTCGCTAAATAGAGCATGGGCTAAATGGGTTATCCTAGTCCTTGTTTGTGGAATCCCGATACATGCGAATTGAAATATACGATATAAATATAGCATGCATATAGTAGAAACAAACACCGCATATTCAAATCGAAGCGTGATAATCTAGGGGTCATTCCTGGACAGGTATATAAAGTAAAATCACAAAGCAGAAGCACACCAAATAGATAGGCACGACTCACGACTCACGAGAAAGCTAAGTGGACCCACACTGCGTGAAATGCAAGAGGACTCGAAATCCTAGGGTTAGTGAGTGTGATTATCGATGCAATGCTAGGTGTGTGTGACTTTGTGGCGATTCATCATAGGATTCATCTCCAGGAGAAAGAGCTAAAAAGAAGAAAAGGAAAAAAAACACGATGAAAACGACACAAAAAAACGAAAAAGAAGGACTCAAACGACGCACACAGTGCGACTCCCCTAAGCTGAAGTTTGCATTGCCCTCAATGCAATATGAGTGAGTACGGGAGGGCAATGAAAGTGGGGGGGGGATACGCACTGACACAAAAAGAAATGAAGACGAGGAAAACACATTGATGAAACTGAAAAAGAAAGAAAGATCAAAATCAAAATCAAACAACACGAAAATAAAAATAAAAATAAAAATAAAAATAAAAATAAAAATAAAAATAAAACCACACGACACGACACTCAAAAAATGAAAAACAAGCACACACACAAAAATGAGAAAAACAACAAAACACGACAGCGCACAAAATAGACGTCCCCCAAGCTAACCATGACAGTGCTAGCAAAATGATATGATCAATGAAATTCAGAGATACACAAGGGGTAGTCAAAAACAAAAGAGGTGAATTCAGAAAACAACACGCAAATAGTTCCCCCCCGACAGAGACAAAGCAGGGCCCCGAAAAGACAGATGGGCACAAATATGGGGGGGCAAAAGAGGGAAGGGAAGATCAAGCAGGGGCACCACCCTCTGGAGGTGGTGACGGGGGCCTGCGCTGTGGACCAGGGGTCGTGGGGGGTGGAATGTGGAGTTTGGAGACGTCGGGGGGGTCTTCACGGATGTGGCGAATGAAGCTTTGAAGAAAGGGGAGGTCTCGGTCGACGGACTCCTCGGTTATCCGACCACCCTGCCCAGCTAGGAGGATCATGGCCGTGAATCGATCGGCTTGGTCTTGATCGAGGGTAGATGGGTTGGAGGTGGTGGGCTGAGTGGGGGGCTGTGCGCGACGAGTACGTCGGGTGGGCCTAGGGTTCGAAGAGCTGGCGTCGGTGGGTTTAACACGGTGGGGAGGCATTGTGCGGGTGTCTCTCGTGTGCGTAGGTACGTAAGAGTACAATGAATTCAACACAAACACGAAATACGACCAACAAGCAAATGGAATATTTGGGGTAAGATTAAAATTAAGCAAAGGAGCGAGTTTACCCAAAATGAGATGAAGATAGTTGCTCGTTGACGCCCCGATGCTACTCGATTGGAGCACGCTGTGAAGCCGCAGCGATCTCTTCAGCAAGTTTCGAAATTGGGGAAAAACAGGTGGAGGTTAGGGTTTTGTGTGTTGGTGGAATCGAGGAGAATGGAGAGAAATCGATGGTGGATGGGTAGGGGGATGGGGGAAAAGGCGATTGAGGTTGATTGAAGGGAAGAAAGAGGGCAGGCGCACGAGGAAGTGGTAAAACGGCGGATCCGGATTCGAAAATGGCGAGTGTGGATCGAACGGGCGGTTGGGGGTATTTATAGGGTTTTAAGTCAAACCGATCGGGTGACTTGTCACCCGATCGGTTGACGGTTAGGTCGAAATCCTTGCCGAAGAAATTCTACAGGCGAACCGGTCGGTTGACTTGTCAACCGATCGATTGGCCGCTCCACTCATTTTCCTGAGAACTTAGGGCTGCTCACCCGGTCGCGTCAACCGATCGCGCTCGAACTCAACCGATCGGTTGGTATTCCCAAAAATTTCCGAGAGTTCTCCCCAGCTCACCCAGTCTGTCACCCGGTCTCCTCATTCTTCAACCGATCGGTTCATTTGGGGACAGATCTCTGCCTGTATCTGATACATCCCAACCGATCGGGTGAGTTATCAACCGATCGGTTGGGGCTTTGTTTCCTGCAAAAGCCAACAGATTGTATAAGTCCCTGAACGGATGTTCTCGCGGCTGCTTTTATTTATAAAAATAGATAAAATAAAGTCAGAAATAACACTAAAAAGTGAGCAAAAGTTTAGAGCATGGGTTGCCTCCCATGAAGCACACTTGTTTAACGTCGTTGGCTCGACGCCCGCAAGAGATGTTCACGGTGGTTGATACGGGTGATGCCCGAAGTTCGGCATCTCTTCTTCATTGGAGCTGAAGGCCCTTGGAGTAGTCAGCGGCTGGAGAAATATTTGCTCGACTACCCTCTCCTTGTTCTTGGGATCCGGGGGCTTCTCTTTCGTGTTGGCGCTTCCCGCCATCTTCTTTAGGATCCGGACCTCGTCTTTGGTGAGGTCCATGGGCTCTTTCCCCGTTCTCCTCGCAGGAGGAGCCTTGGGGAACCCGGGAGGGGTCGTTCTCGCTGCACTCGTTTTCCCAGCAGCATCTTTGTCCTTGGGGCCGTCTTGGTCTTCTAAATCCCCCAAGTCATCGGGGGGGTTTCTTAAGAGAATCTCCCAGGAGCTCTCTTCAACAGTTTTTTCTTCTTCCATCTCCAGCAAATTACACCGAGGGTCGTCTGGGGGATCGGGGTACTTCATGGATAACCCCAGATCAAATTCAACTTTTTCTCCGCTGACGTTTAGAGAAAGTTTTCCGTTCTTCACATCAATCAAAACGCCAGCAGTGGCCATGAAAGGCCGTCCCAGGATGATGGGGGTGTGTGCGTCTTCAGGCATGTCCATGACTACAAAGTCCACTAGCACATGCACCCCTTTCACATTGACGGGTAGGTCATCCACAATCCCCACCGGATATTTGATCGACCGGTCAGCTAGTTGTAGGGTCATACCGGTGGGCTCCAAATCACCCATTCCTATCCTTTTGTACATCGACAAGGGCATCAAACTTACACTCTCTCCGAGATCGACGAGTGCACGATGAATCTTTACTGCCCCGATCGTGCAAGGAATTGAGAAGCTCCCTGGGTCTTTAAGTTTCGGCGGATTTGCCCTCTGGATAAGAGCTCTACACTCCGCCGTCAACACTACTTTCTCTTTTCTAGACCCTCTCGTCACCAAATCCTTCAGGAATTTTGCATAGGAGGGGATTGTTTCGATTGCTTCCAGGAAGGGGATCTGCAAGCTCAGGTCCTTGACCATGGCGAAGAACTTGCCATATTTCTCATCAATTTTGGCCTGAGCTAACCGTTGTGGAAATGGCACAACGGGTTTGAACACTTTCGGGCTCCCTTCTTCCTTCTTCTTCTTCTCTTCTGAGACTCCCTCCGGAGTCGTAGGATTTGATGACGAAGCTCCGGCGTCGTTTGATTTTTCGATCGGTCGCTCAACGACCAATGGTGCTTCCGGTTTGTTAGGGGGCACTCTAGTAGGGATTTGTGTCCCGCTTCTCAGAACGATAGCGGACACATTTGCGTGCTCGTGCACGAGTGCCGACGTTTGGGTCGCTCCCCTCGGGTTCACCTCCGGTTGTGGTGGCAATTGGTTTTGTGACCTCGCAAGATTCGCCACTTGTAACCCCAGCTGGGTTACTTGGTCCGTGAGGGCCCGCTGACCCATTTCCAGCTTTTGATTGATCTTCTCCTGGTTGGTAATATATTGAGTCAAGAGAGACTCAACCGGAGAGACGGCCCTTTGTTGGCCAAACTGCTGCTGCTGCTGATTCCTGGGGGCGTAAAATTGTTGCTGAGGTTGCTGCTGATATTGTTGCTGCTGAAACTGACTCTGCTGTGGCCTAGCCGGCTAATATGTTTGTTGTTGCGGCTGCTGAGGCGGCGAGGGCTGAAATGGTGCCCGATAACCAAAGTTTGGGTGGTTCCGGTTGTTCGGAGAGTAGGCCGGGTTGGAATTGGTTCTCGGTGGATACGGCGCATTTCCCGTGGGGTTGTAAAATAGTGCGCTCGCCTGATCCAACGGTGGTGAGATGTCACCACCGTCGAATTCCCCAAGAACTTTAGACTCTACTGCTGCAATCTATTGTGCACCGGCCCCACCGGCTCCTACCATTAGTGCGGAGATCTGGGTCGAAAGCAAGTCGAACTTGCTTGAAAGTTTGTCGACGTCCTCGACTCTGTGTATACCCCCAGACCTTGGTGTGGCTCTCTCGTCACACCACCGCTCATTGTTGGATGCCATATTTTCTAGAATATGTCCGGCATCTTCCTCGCTTCTAGACATGAAGGAACCCCCAGCCGCGGCGTCCATAGAAGATTTCAGGTCATCCCTCAACCCATTGTAGAACAGATTAATAATCTGCCACTTCGGAAGCTCATGGTGAGGGCATCTTCTTTGCATCTCCTTGTATCTCGTCCAAGCTTCATGCAAGGACTCGTGGCTGGCCTGGGAGAAGGAAGAGATCTCACTCCTCAACTTCATGGTCTTCCCCGGAGGAAAGAACTTTGTCAGAAAAGCGTTGGAGAGCTTCTCCCAGGTATTGAAAGTGTTGGGGTCCTTCCCCCTTAGCCATTGCTTGGCTTTGTCTCGCAGCGAGAAGGGGAACAGCTTCAGACGGATAGCCTCTGTCGTGACACCATTAATCCGGAAGGTGTCACATTTCTCCAAGAAGGATTCTAGGTGCTCGATCGGGCTCTCCATGGGTGCACCCGCAAACTGGTCCTGCTGGATCCATGTCACTAAAGACGGCTTCAGCTCGAAGCTTTGGGCCGCAATAGCTGGAGAACGGATGGCGGAAGTCGACTCGATGGATGGCATCGAGTACTCCAACAGAGACTTGTGAGGTGGGGTGTTCTCCTCCATGGATTCGGGATCCTCTCTTCTTCGCTTCTCGGCGGCCAAACGCCTAAGGGTGGCGTTAATCTCTGGATCGAGGGAAATCAAGTCGTCGAGACTTCTTGAACTCCTGCGCATGAAAAACAACAAACACCCGTGAAGCGACAAGTGGGAAAGAAACAGATAAAATAAGAAATAAAAATAAGAAAAATAAAAATAAAAAAGAAAAAGGAGAATGCGAAAATTATCGCGAGGTAGGGATGTGAGCTAGACACGAGGGTTCAAGAGATCCTAAAATAACAAGCACGTTGCCTCCCCGGCAACGGCGCCATAAACTTGACCGGCGCCCCAGTTTACGGTATTGGGCGCAGTGTCGTTTACCGCAAGTGCACGGTTAGTGTAGGGTGCGGGAATATCGAACTCAGGGAGGCGAGGTTGTGCTTGGGTCAGGTAGGACCAAAATCACCCCTGGGGGCGAGCTAGCCCGAATCGGTAAATGGTTGTCACGGAAAGAAATAAAGGGTATGAACAACAAGAAAGAAAATAAACCCAGGACTTTGGTTTCCAACCCGACGAGAGGCTCTCGCCGAGACGGCCTACGGGTATGGATAGCGATCGGAATTAGGGTCTAATGGTGAGACGTTGCCTCTGGAAGTGGTACCGGTGTCCCATGGGCCCGATATTCCGGTCAGTGCCCAGGATGATACACCGGACTTCCCGGATTCGATCAGTGGGCACTCCCGTGTCCATTAACACTGATCGATCCCGGGAGCACTAAGCCCGCAACGATAACTCCCAACGTCTCATCCTGCCGCTCCCGCGTGCTAGGATTCGATTTCTACGCTATGGGCGTGAGCTGTGGCTAGGGAGTCAACCGCCAAGTTTATTCCCCCTTGGCCCAACGGTCAAAGGCGGTCTTTTTCCCGTCGATGACAATGAAACACCCCGTGTAACCGTTAGATTCCTAATCCCTATCGATTTCCTAACCCTATGGACGCATCGAGAAGAGCCCTCGAAGGGGTTTCCACCAAAATCCCAGATTTGAGAACTACTCACAAAAATCCATGAAAAAGCGATCTAAATAAAAATTAACCGTTGGAATCATAATCGGACGATTGTAATGCGGAAGTAATAGAGTAGATAAGACAATACTAAAATTTGAGAAAGATCTGAAAACTTACAAAAGAGTAACAATTACAGCCGTCACAAAGTGAGAAAACAGTAAAAAACCAGCAGCTCCCGTTTCTGGAACCCTAGGGGTTCTATTTATAGACTCTCGCATCAACCGATCGGTTGACAAGTCAACCGATCGGTTGATCCGTTACAAAATAATAACAGAAAACGACGAGCTTTCACCCGATCACATGAACCGGTCGGGTGAGTTCTTGAGTGACCGGTTGGATCTTGGAGCCGTCGGGTGAAGCGATCGGTTTGGTGCCCGTGTCTTCAGCTCTTCATTTTTGGCTACAGATGAACCGATCGGGTGAGAGTCACCCGATCGGTTGGCATTTTGCTCGAGAAAACAGAGAACAGGCCCCCGCTGAACCGGTCTGCCAACCGGTCGGGTGACTTCCATGTGAGCTCCGGCTGAGACCGGGTGGTGCACGCGTGCGTCACCCGATCGGTTGGAGATGACCAACCGACCGGGTGAGGGGCTGAAAGATGCATTCTTTGGCGTATGACCCCCTGGATCACGCGTGACTTCTCCCGTTGCTCCGGGGACTTGAGATATCATCGTTAAACGTCCCCTACGTGGCCAACATCCTGCAAACATGGATAAACAAAGAAAAGTGAAAGAAAACGAGAAAATACAAGAAAACGAATAAAAGACGGCGGAAAAACACGGAGAAACACAAAAGAAAACGTGCGTGAATATATGAAATATAAACGCACGTCAACCGCGGCCTCATACTCCGTAACGTTATTGGTTGCCGGGAAGTTGAAGCCCAGGGCATATTCCAACAAGCATCCGTCGGGGGTTTGAATGATGATACCTTCCCCCGTCCCGGATCCCGTCACTGAACCATCGATGTGAACGGTCCATAGTTTGTCCACGTCTCCCTGGGAGGGCTCCGAGGGTCCCGCCACCCCCATTGCTAGCAGGGATGCACTCGCTGACAGTGCATCTGGTTGGTTCCCTTGCGGGTCTTCGGTAGTGCATTCTACCACGAAGTCCGCCAATGCCTAGCCCTTGATCGCCGTCCGGGCCTTGTATGTTATGTCGAACTCGCTGAGCTCGACACTCCAGTTGAGCATCCTACACGACCGCTCTAACCTATTGAGGTTCTTCTCGAGGGGCAGGTTGGTGTGGATGGCGATGGGATGGGCTTGGAAGTATTGTCGGAGCTTCCTCGCCATTGTGACCAGGCAGTATGCGGCTTTCTCGATGGGACTGTAGCGAGTCTCCGCCTCACGAAGAACCCGGCTGGCATAGTATACAGGGCGCTTCATGCCTCCTTCCTCTTTGATTAGGACAGAGCTGACGGCCTCTTCATTGGTGGCTAAGTACAATCCCAGTGGTTCTCCTTCTTCCGGCTTGGCGAGGAGCAGCGGGCTTTGCAGGTAGGCCCTCAGCTCCGCGAACGCCTGAACGCAGTCGTCGTCCCACGGGATCACCTTCCTCTTGTCCTTTGCTTTGCCAAAGGCCGTGCGCAGGACCCTAAAGAAAGGGAGTGACCTCTCCGCAGATCTCGACAGGAACCGCCCTAGAGCCACGATCCGGCCATTCAGGCGTTGCAAGTCTCGGATCATCCACGGTTCCGCCATGTTGACGAGGGCCGTCACCTTATCGGGGTTTGCCTCAATCCATCGCTTCGTTATCATGAAGCCTAGGAATTTCCCCGACTGCACGCCGAGGACGCACTTCGTCGGGTTCAGCCTCAGGCCGTATTGGCAAACCCTTCGGAACGTCTCCCGCAAGTCGGCAAGGTGGTCCAGGGCTCTCTTGCTCTTCACTAGCATGTCGTCGATGTAGACTTCCAGGTTTCTTGCGAGCTGAATATCCTATCCACCATCTGCTGATAAGTCGCTCCGGCGTTCTTCAGTCCGAAGGGCATCTTCGTGTAACAGAAGGTGCCTCTATCGGTGACGAAGGATGTTTTCTCTTCATCCTCCTTCCCCATCGGGATCTGGTTGTAGCCCGAGACGGCGTCTATGAAGCTTAACAATTCGTAGCCGGACGCATGATCTACCAAGTGGTCGATCCGTGGGAGGGGGAAGCTGTTCTTCGGACACACTTTGTTGAGGTCGGTGAAGTCGACACACATGTGCCACTACTCACTGGCCTTCTTCACCAAGACGACATTGACGAGCCAGTCTGGATAGTCCACCGGCCTGATAAACTTGGCCTGGAGAAGTCGCTCCACTTCTTCCTTTACTGCCCTCTTCTTTTCTCCCCTGACGCTCCTCTTCTTCTACCGGACTTGTCGAGATATTGGGTCCACATTCAACCTGTGGGAGATCATCATTGAGTCGACCCCTGGCATGTCCGCGGGCGACCAGGCGAATATGTCCACGTTTTCTCGGAGCAGGCTGATGAGGGCCGCCCTTAGAGAGACCGGGAGCTTCGTCCCGATGGAGACAGTCTTGCCCTCCTCTGCAGCACGGGCACCTCCTCGACCTCTTCGACATGAGTCGTCCGTTGGTCGCAGAAGTTTTCCCTTTCGTCGGGAAGGTCGACTGACAAGGCCTGCTCCGAGCTCTAGTGCCTGGTCGACCCTACATAGCAACTTCTGGACAGCTCCTAATTTCCCCGCACTAGCCCCACCTCTCACAGAGTTTGGAATTTCACCATCTGGTGTAGCAGGCTGGGGAGTGCCTCTATAGCCGTCATGTATGGCCGCTGTCACGCCCCGCATCCCTAAAATGGAGGCGAGACGTGAAAAGGTCCGCACGAGAGTGGAGCTTTGAAGCCCCAAACCCGATAAGCGTCAATAAAACATAAGCAGGTCCCTGTAACCACAAACGGAACAACAATAATAACACAAGGAGAGACAGAAATAAAATCTCAAATCTCAGCATTTGTCCAACATTAACATTAAGTTCAACATCCAGAAAAGCCACCAGGCTAAAAGAAAGAGTCTAACGGCCCAGAACAAGGCCACAAGGACAAACATAACAAAGTATAGGTGCCACGCACCGACAACTAAACAGCAGTCTAAAACAAAGGGGAAAGCTCAACGAAGACACTAGGACTGGTCCCCAGTGTCCACGTACTCCTCGCCAAACACAGGCTCGGGCTCGGCGTCAGCAAACACCTCGTCCTCAACAATGAACTCAGGCTCAGGATCTAACATGTGTCACCCAAAAGAGTAAAGGGGCACATGTCAGCAAGTCTAAAAGACTTGGGCAAGGAAACTGAAAGTAAGGCAAACTAACAACCTAGCAGTTATAGTATGCATGACATGGCAGTTATGGCATGAGTGCACAAGTAAGACATGGTGAAACAATAAGTGCAAGAGAACAATTTATCAGGGCATGACAATAGTAGCCAAGCTACTAACAATCTTAATCTTTTCACTAGTCACGTTTCACGTTGTTTGTAGATGTTTACGCCTTACAGCTGAACTGTTGGTCATTCACACTGATTGGCCGCTTAACACTACCCCAGAACCCAGAGTTTACACCTTACAACTGCAGTTGCTGATCGGGCAGACTCCCAGTTGAATGGCCGCTTAACTCTTACCCCAAAACCCACGTGTAAACGAGCCAGGGTCCCTGTACACGAGCTCAGTAAATGAGCCAGGGTTGCCCCGCACAAGAGCTCGTTTCCTGGATCACAAACCAGGAGCGTATTTCATTTGGCATAGGGGTGCACCTAGCCTCAATCATTTCACAAGATGTAGCGGAGCTACGCAATCACGGGAACACTTAAAGAATGCAATGACATGACAATTTATTCGCGTACCGTTAATGGAAATTAAACATGACATGGTAGTTATGCAACATGGTAAATGCCGGATCTAGCTTCGTTGTCAAGCTAGTTCCTAAAATTGCGCCTAGGCGAGTATCATTTCGTCGCCTAGTCTCTTTTACGCCTACAACAAGCAAATGGCCTAAGACGTGGCCCAAAACCCTAAGTGGCAAGTTTCACTTGCCTAGCACCGAGGATGACGATCAACGAGGCCGTCACACAAATGCTAACTACGGAGATGAGATCGCTGCCATGGCAAAACAATATTAGAACAACATCCAACCTAGTTTTATTAGGGTTTCACAAAAACACAATGGGTTATGAAAACATTAAGAGATCGATTTATTACCGTATCGGAGCGGAAGAATGATGCCGAGCAAGCACGGCAACGGAAGAAACGATCCGGGGAACCTAGGGTTCAGATCTGGAATGGATGGGGAAAATCTGGAGAAATGGGGTTTTGGGGATTTTTGGGGGTTTTCCGACGACCTAAAGGTGGTGGCCGGCCAAAATGGAGAGGGGGAGAGGCTCTTGATGAAGGAGGAGGGCTAGGGTTAGATGGATGATGATTTGGGGAAGAAGGAGGCTCAGGAGAAATGAATGAAGAAAGAAAACGTTTGGGGGGTTTAAATAGGCACAGCCGGCGGCTGCCCAAAAATTAGGGTTTCTGGGGTCATTAGTCGGTCAAAGAAGAGTGGCTGACCGACTAGTTTAACAACTAGTCGGTCGGTCGATTAACTGTGACCGACTAACACCAAACAGCGAAAGTAGGGAAAAATCTGGGTAATGAATTAGTCGGTCTGTGAAGGCCCGTCGACCGACTAGTTTGCAACCTAGTCGGTCGGTGAGTGTTCATGGACCGACTAACGATAAACAGTAACTTAGGTGAAATTTACTGACAGAAACTAGTCGGTCTGAGAGCAAGTTCTGACCGACTAGTTGAGCATCTAGTTAGTCGGTGATTGTTCTTAGACCGACTAAAAGTAAACAGTAACTCCTGAATAATTAACAAAGCCCACTAGTCGGTCCATGAAGGTTTGCCGACCGACTAAATCGTCATCTAGTCGGTCGGTTCCCCTTCTTGTACCGGCTAACGTGCACAGAAAGTTCCGAAATGGAGCGCGAAGCTCCGGGATCGATTCCTAAGACTCCTAGGCTTGATCTAACAATAAGATATGACCGATATGAAGCCCGTCACGAATGACTTACTCCAAGACCAACGATTCTAAGGAAGAAGCTAGAAAATCACGACGAAACGATCGAAAATGAAAGCTACGGAGATGAAAACCACACATGAGGAGAAAATCCACCAAAAACATATATATATAATATAAATAGTCCAAATACATGAAAACCTGTCGTTACATCCTCCCCAACTTAAGAAAAATTCCGTCCTCGGAATTTCCCAACACTCACGTGTCCGGGAACAAAAGTGGGAAACGCTCTCGCATCTCATCCTCATTCTCCCAAGTAGACTCTCCAGGCGAGCCGTGTCGCCACATCACCCTCACAAGATTGACAACCTTGTTCCGGAGTGACTTCTGACGCCTGTCCAGAATCTGCACTGGCTGCTGGTCATACGTCATATCAGGGCGAACAGTAATCTCCGAGAAATCCACAGCATGAGATGGATCGCTAATGTATCGACGAAGCTGCGACACATGGAAAACATTGTGAACTCCTTCCAAAGATGGCGGCAAGGCTAAGCGGTAGGCTACCTCGCCAACTTTCTCCAGAACGTCAAATGGTCCAATGTATCGCGGGCTCAACTTCCCTCGCTTCCCAAAGCGAATCACACCACGATTCGGGGAAATCTTCAAGAACACATGGTCGCCCGGCTGAAACTCCAAAGGACGACGTTTAGCATCCGCCCAATGCTTATAACGGTCCTGAGCAATCCTCAACCTCTCCCGAATGTTCCTGACAACATCCACAGCCTCCACAATCATCTCAGGTCCCAACAGCTCCCGATCACCAACGTCATCCCAACTCAATGGCGATCGACATTTCCTCCCATAAAGCGCGGCGAAAGGCGCCATGCCAATACTCGCCTGGAAGCTGTTGTTGTAAGAAAACTCCGCCAGATGCAGATGGTCCTCCCACGAACCCTTGAAATCCAACATGCACGCCCTCAGCATGTCTTCCAAGATCTGAATCGTCCTCTCGGACTGGCCGTCCGTCTGCGGATGGTACGCCGTGCTGAAACTCAGACGCGTACCCAAACTCTTCTGCAAACTCTGCCAGAACTGAGATGTGAACCTCGTGTCTCTGTCCGACACGATACTCACAGGGACTCCGTGAAGTCGTACGATCTCCTGCACGATTCACGTTACATCACCATCTATACTAGGAAAAGGAAATAAAAACGGAGAGTAAAAGAATTTACCTCCATATATCTCCTCGCTAGCGCCTCAGTGGACTGTCCCACTCGGAATGGAATAAAGTGCGCGGATTTGGTCAATCGATCTACGATCACCCAAATCGCGTCATTCTGCTTCGGACTCTGAGGTAGTCCAGTCACGAAATCCATAGTGATGTGCTGCCACTTCCACTCCGGAATCGGAAGCGGTTGTAGCAACCCGGCCGTATGCTGATGCTCCGCCTTTACCTGCTGGCAAACCAAGCACTTGGCTACACTCCGAGCCACACTCCTCTTCATACCATGCCACCAATAGTTCAAATGAAGATCCTTGTACATCTTGGTCCCACCAGGATGCACAGAATACGGTGAACTGTGTGCCTCCACCATCAACTCCTCTCTAATATCCCCAGCTGGCACACACAACCTAGCTCCAAACCTCAGCGAGCCATCCTCATGAATCAAAAAGTCAGTCTGCAGACCAGCTTCCACCTGATCCCGAATCTTCACCAGCTTCGGATCCTCAGCCTGGCCAGCCTTGATCCGATCCACAATCGTCGACTGAATCTGCATACACATCAACGAAGAAGCCTCCCCAGGAAGAACAATCTCCACACCAGACTCGCAAAAATCCTGCTGCAATCTCCACTGCGAGGTCAAAATCATCACCGCTGGAAGCCTACTCAGCGCATCAGGAACCACATTCACCTTGCCAGGGTGATACTACAATTCGATCTCATAATCCGCCATGAGCTCCAACCATCGACGCTATCTCATGTTGAGCTCCTTCTGAGTGAAAATATACTTCAAGCTTTTGTGATCGGTGAAGATCTTCACTTTCTCACTCAGCAGGAAGTGCCTCCAAATCTTGAGCGTAAACACGACAGCGGCCAACTCCAAATAGTGCGTCGGGTAATTCTTCTCATGAGTCTTGCGCTGACGCGATGCATAAGCCACAACATGCCTGTGCTGATGCAACACACAATCGAGACCCTTGCCAGAAGCATCGCAAAAGATCTCAAATCCTCCACTGCGACCAGGCACAACAAGAATAGGGGCAATCGTCAATCTCTCCCTCAGAATGCCAAAAGCATTCTCACAATCGCCCGACCAAACAAAAGGTACATCCTTTCGAGTCAATCTGGTCATCGGCTCAGCAATACGGAAAAAGTCCTTAAAGAAACGCCGATAGTAACCGGCAAGCCCAAGGAAACTCCGGATCTCAGATGTTGACTACGGAACAGGCCACTCTCTAATGGCCCTGATCTTCTCGGGATCCACTAAAATACCATCTCCAGTCACCACATGCCCGAGAAAAGTAACTCGGTCCAGCCAAAACTCGCACTTCGAAAACTTAGCATACAAACGATGCTTCCTCAAAATCTCCAACACCGTCCTCAAGTGCGAGACATGCTCCTCCTCCGACTTCGAATAGATCAGAATGTCGTCAATAAAGATAACGACAAACTTATCCAAAAAGTCGTAGAAGATCAGATTCATCAGATTCATGAAAACTGCGGGTGCATTGGTTACACCGAAAGGCATAACCACAAACTCGTAGTGTCCATACTTCGTCCTGAACGCTATCTTCGGAACATCTCCCTTCTTCACCTTCAGCTGATGATAACCACTCCTCAGATCCAACTTCGAAAACACCGTCGAACCTCCAAGCTGATCAAAAATATCATCGATGCGAGGCAACATGTATTTATTCTTGATGGTCACCGCATTCAGCTCCTGATAGTCCACGCACATGCGACACGAACCATCCTTCTTCTTCACCAGCAGCACCGGTGCTCCCCACGGAGACACACTAGGATTGATATAACCCTTCTGCAAAAGCTCATCCAGCTGCTTCCGCAATTCCTCCAACTCAGCGGGTGCCATACGATAAGGCGCCTTCGAAATCAGCTGCGCTCCCGGAACAAGATCAATAGAAAATTCTAAAACTCGATCAGGTGGTAAACCAGACATCTCCTCGGGGAAGACGTCATCAAAGTCACGCACAACCGCTGGCCTCTCCAGCTCCATCTGCATAGTCACAATCTCCACCGGCCTGGCCCGAAACCTGACAGGACCAAGCGAGCTGCTACCCTGGCTGAACTCAAACACTGGATGTCCGGGAATCTCGAACACCACCTTCTTCCTCCGACAGTCAATCGTAGCATAGAAGCTCGCAAGCCAATCCATCCCAAGGACCGCATCATAGTTGATGATGTCGTGGACAATGAAATCAGCGTAAAGCTCATGTCCATAGACCACCAACGAGCAAGAATTGCAACCAAGATGCACCGAGACCACGCCATTTCATGTGATGATATTCCAACTCTTCGGAAGAGGGGACGTCGACAAGGAATGCTTCTCCACGAAGCTCCGAGAAATAATGCACATCGATGCACCAGAGTCAAAGAGAACTCGTGCAGGAAATGTGCACACCAAAATCACACCTACAAACAGTCTAACAATCAAGCCCTAGTCTAACAACCAATCATGTTCAAGCAAACAACATAATCTAACAAACATGGCCAAATAAGAAAGGAACAGCTAGAAGGAGAGTTACCTGTGATAACCTCATCCACAGCCTCGCTCTCCACAGCGGTCATCAGAAAAGCCTGCCTCCTCGGTGGAAAAGCCTGCTGAAAAGCCTGCCTCTGTGGAACAAGAGCTGCTCCACGTCCAGCGGGAACAGACGCTCGCTGCTGCAACGGCTGTGCTGTAACAGGTGCCCTCTGCAACTGATTCGCATGCCGACAATCCTTCGCGACATGAGAAGCATCACCACAAACCAAACACTGGCCCAGAAACTTCTTACACTGATCCTTGATGTGGCCAGGCTTGCCGCAGAAATGGAAAGTCTTCTGAATAGGCCCTCCTGGCCTCTTGAACTGAGCTGGCTGATTAGGCTTGAAACCAGGCCAAACCACCGCCCTGGCCTGCTCCATAGGCCTCTTCCCAGCTCCAGCAACATGTCCCCTCCTCTGGCTCAGGTTCAGCTCCTGCCTCCTTGCAGCGACCAGAACCTTCTGATAAGAGTCTAGATCAGAGGAAGACACAAAACTCTGTAGCTCCAAAGCAAGTCCCTGCAGGAACCTCTGAACCCTCTCATCAGCATCCTGCACCATCTTCGGTGTAAACCGACTCAGCCTCGTGAACTCTTGGTGGTACTGATCCACCGTCGAGCTCCCTTGCTTCAGATCAATAAAGCGCTACAGCATCTCCTTCCTAGCAGCCTTCGGAAAGAACTCCTCATCGAAACTGGACTTAAAGGTAGCCCAAGCTATCGGCTCCTCCAGCATCTTCTCTTCCGCATCCCACCAGTTCCGAGCATTATCCTTGAGTTGCCTCTTTGCTAGATCAACCCATCCAGCCGGGGTGATCTTCGCCATCTTTAAGTTATCCTCTATGTTTCGAATCCACTCATCGACAGCTAGAGGACCCTCAGACCCATCAAAATAAGCGGGACCCAGCTCCTGAAATTGCTTCGCTCCCGGCTCGGAGCGAGGGGCCTCCGGAAGTGCACGAGCACCCCGAACAACTGGAGCATTCTGGACTTGCAGGAGCACGCCTTGCTACACCTGCATCATATGAAGCATCATCCGTATCATCTCCCCATTGGTGGGCTCTCGCTCAGGCTCCTCGTCATGAGGGGGCCCGCTACCACCACCACGGGTAAATCGCCTTCCTGCCATCTAATGACACAGAAAACGAAACAATTAGACTCATAGCTTATGACTCGGATGTCGAACTTTAGCTTATTGGACATTCTAATATTATTATCGTTATTCCGATAATCGCAGTTACAGAAGAGGACCTGCATGGGCCACCAACAAAACCTGTCACGCCCCGCTTCCCTAAAATGGAGGCGAGACGTGAAAAGGTCCGCACGAGAGTGGATCTGTGAAGCCCCAAACCCGATAAGCGTCAATAAAACATAAGCAGGTCCCTGTAACCACAAACGGAACAACAATAATAACACAAGGAGAGACAGAAATAAAATCTCAAATCTCAGCATTTGTCCAACATTAACATTAAGTTCAACATCCAGAAAAGCCACCAGGCTAAAAGAAGGAGTCTAACGGCCCAGAACAAGGCCACAAGGACAAACATAACAAAGTATAGGTGCCACGCACCGACAACTAAACAGCAGTCTAAAACAAAGGGGAAAGCTCAACGAAGACACTAGGACTGGTCCCCAGTGTCCACGTACTCCTCGCCAAACACAGGCTCGGGCTCGGCGTCAGCAAACACCTCGTCCTCAACAATGAACTCAGGCTCAGGATCTAACATGTGTCACCCAAAAGAGTAAAGGGGCACATGTCAGCAAGTCTAAAAGACTTGGGCAAGGAAACTGAAAGTAAGGCAAACTAACAACCTAGCAGTTATAGTATGCATGACATGTCAGTTATGGCATGAGTGCACAAGTAAGACATGGTGAAACAATAAGTGCAAGAGAACAATTTATCAGGGCATGACAATAGTAGCCAAGCTACTAACAATCTCAATCTTTTCACTAGTCACGTTTCACGTTGTTTGTAGATGTTTACGCCTTACAACTGAACTGTTGGACATTCACACTGATTGGCCGCTTAACACTACCCCAGAACCCAGAGTTTACGCCTTACAACTACAGTTGCTGATCGGGCAAACTTCCAGTTGAATGGCCGCTTAACTCTTACCCCAAAACCCATGTGTAAACGAGCCAGGGTCCCTGTACACGAGCTCAGTAAATGAGCCAGGGTTGCCCCGCACAAGAGCTCATTTCCTGGATCACAAACCAGGAGCGTATTTCATTTGGCATAGGGGTGCACCTAGCCTCAATCATTTCACAAGATGTAGCGGAGCTACGCAATCACGGGAACACTTAAAGAATGCAATGACATGACAATTTATTCGCGTACCGTTAATGGAAATTAAACATGACATGGTAGTTATGCAACATGGTAAATGCCGGATCTAGCTTCGTTGTCAAGCTAGTTCCTAAAATTGCGCCTAGGCGAGTATCATTTCGTCGCCTAGTCTCTTTTACGCCTACAACAAGCAAATGGCCTAAGACGTGGCCCAAAACCCTAAGTGGCAAGTTTCACTTCCCTAGCACTGAGGATGACGATCAACGAGGCCGTCACACAAATGCTAACTACGGAGATGAGATCGCTGCCATGGCAAAACAATATTAGAACAACATCCAACCTAGTTTTATTAGGGTTTCACAAAAACACAATGGGTTATGAAAACATTAAGAGATCGATTTATTACCGTATCGGAGCGGAAGAATGATGCCGAGCAAGCACGGCAACGGAAGAAACGATCCAGGGAACCTAGGGTTCAGATCTGGAATGGATGGGAAAAATCTGGAGAAATGGGGTTTTGGGGATTTTTGGGGGTTTTCCGGCGACCTAGAGGTGGTGGCCGGCCAAAATGGAGAGGGGGAGAGGCTCTTGATGAAGGAGGAGGGCTAGGGTTAGATGGATGATGATTTGGGGAAGAAGAAGGCTCACGAGAAATGAATGAAGAAGGAAAACGTTTGGGGGGTTTAAATAGGCACAGCCGGCGGCTGCCCAAAAATTAGGGTTTCTGGGGTCATTAGTCGGTCAAAGAAGAGTGGCTGACCGACTAGTTTAACAACTAGTCGGTCGGTCGATTAACTGTGACCGACTAACACCAAACAGCGAAAGTAGGGAAAAATCTGGGTAATGAATTAGTCGGTTTGTGAAGGCCCGTCGACCGACTAGTTTGCAACCTAGTCGGTCAGTGAGTGTTCATGGACCGACTAACGATAAACAGTAACTTAGGTGAATTTTACTGACAGAAACTAGTCGGTCTGAGAGCAAGTTCTGACCGACTAGTTGAGCATCTAGTCGGTCGGTGATTGTTCTTAGACCGACTAAAAGTAAACAGTAACTCCTGAATAATTAACAAAGCCCACTAGTCGGTCCATGAAGGTTTGCCGACCGACTAAATCGTCATCTAGTCGGTCGGTTTCCCTTCTTGTACCGGCTAACGTGCACAGAAAGTTTCGAAATGGAGCGCGAAGCTCCGGGATCGATTCCTAAGACTCCTAGGCTTGCTCTAACAATAAGATATGACCGATATGAAGCCCGTCACGAATGACTTACTCCAAGACCAACGATTCTAAGGAAGAAGCTAGAAAATCACGACGAAACGATCGAAAATGAAAGCTACGGAGATGAAAACCACACATGAGGAGAAAATCCACCAAAACATATATATATAATATAAATAGTCCAAATACATGAAAACCAGTCGTTACAGCCGCCAAATGATCCCGTTGTATGCCGACGCAATGTCGACGACAACGAATTGCGTCATGTGGGTGACGACCCTTAGTTCCTCCCCAAGTGTCATCGGCAGGGTGATCACCCCCACAATGGGGACCGCGTGGCCGGTGAAGCCGACGATGGGCCATGTGCAAGGCCTTAGATCTGCCTGCTTCAACCCCATCTTCTCGACTGTCGACATAAACAGGATGTCGCAGGAGCTCCCAGTGTCGATCAGGAGCCGGCTGATGATGGCCGTCCCGACCTGAGCCTCGATGACGATGGCGTCGTCATGCAGAAGCTCGACTCCCTCCTGGTCTTCATCAGTAAAAGTGATGGGGGTCGAGCCACCCTTCTCCGCTTCGCCTCGTTGCTGATGCCCGTCGCCATCACCTGCCGGGCATATATCTTCTTGCTCGAGGGTGACGCCCCACCTGAGGACGGCCCCCCGCATATCACGTCTATACGCATGATCGCCCTGGGGGGCGTGTCTCCTCCCGACCATTGTCCGGCGGTGGTTCTGGCCTCCGTGCTTCTCGCGGAGCCCTTTCTTCCTGGATCGCACTCCTGTTTCCCACAAAGCCTCCCAGGTGGCCCGCCTGAATCAATCGCTCGATCTCCCTCTTGAGGGTGTAGCAATTGTCGGTATCATGAACGTGGTCCGGTGATACCGACAGTATTTCCGGAGATCTCGCTTCGCTGGGTCCGATCTCATCTCCCTGGGCGGCTTCGGCAGCAGTCCGGCCCTTGTCGTTGTGGCCAGCACCTCTATCATGGGGGCGTTGAGCTGCGTATAATAGGCCCGCAGAGGTCCCTCCAGCCTCAGGACGGCTCGGGCGAGCTCTCAGGCCGGGCCCAGACGATCTTGCAGGCGGCGCCTCGCCGGGTCACGTCTTGGTTGGGCCAGCTGGTCGCGTCCCCGAGACCCGTCTTCTTGCCTTGGTCGTGGATGCGATCGAGGCTCACCTTGGGATGGCCTCGCCGGGGGAACAGTTTCTTCGTGCCAAGAGTTTCCTCGGCCAGTGCATGCCTCTCCGCCATAGCGACTAGCGCCTCGTAGTCGGTCGGTGGGTCTCAGAGGAGGGATTTGTGGAGGCTCCGAGTCCGCAGTCCCGTTTTGAAGGCTAGCATGAGCACTTCATCGCTGCAGGCCACCACCGCCCGCCTCTCATCCTGGAAGCGACGCATGTATTTCTCAGTCGACTCTCCTTCCCCTTGGACTATCGTACTGAGGTAGTCCAAGGGCTTCTTCTTGGTACGCCCTCCCCGGAACTCCTGGCAGAACTTGTGGGACAGTTCGCCGAAGCTTCCGATGGATCTCGCGGGTAGGCCGTAGTACCACTCCAACGCCGTGTCCCTCAGGCTTTGCGAGAAAAGCCGGCATAGGAACGGATCATCCACCTCTTGCGCCTCCATTGCCCCCCGGTATTGTTGCACGTACGAAAGTGGGTCGCCTCGCCTGCTATAGGTGGCCAGGTGGGGGCCTTGAACCTCGCGGGTCTCAGGGCAGACGTGATCCATCGGGCCAGCGGCGTGGCCTCCTCAAGGTAGGCGGAGTGTTCTGGCGCGTGCCCCCTGTGCCACTCGGGGTTTGGCTTCGGTCCCGCCTCGGCTGCCGAAGGTCGTCGCGCCCCGGGGAATAGCGAGGCGGTCGCCAGGGGGGACTCCTTCCGCGCATAGGGGTTTGGACGGGTGGTGGGCTATAGTCATCCCAGTACCGCCTACCCCCAGCCATCGCCTTCGGGATCTCTCTCCGCTCCTGATTCTCCCTCAGGAACCTTTCGCGCTCTACGGCGAGGAAGCGGAGTGGTTGACGAACGGCTTCTTCGTCCAGACGGTCTAGGGAGAGTTGCTGACGGGGCGGACTTCGACCTCGAAGCGGAGATCTGGCGAGCGGCGGACCGTGCTCATTCATGTGTCGCTGGCCTGTCGCCGATATCTCCGGGATCTCCCGGTTCTCTTCGTTCTCCCTCCGGAGCCTTTTGCGTTCCGCGACAATGAAGCGGAGTTGGCGTCGGGCGGTCTCCTCGGCGAGGAGGGATTGCCGGGCGGCCTCGACCGCTTCATCCTGATGCCTCTACACGGCGACCGCCTCTTCCTGGCACCTCCGCAGCCGCGTGATCTCCATTTCTTCATCCTAGAGCTTCCATTGGGCCGCAATCTCCTCGACGAGCCCCAGGTCTCCCCCCTCTTCGTCGAACTGAGGGTGGAGATTCCGCCTCACGTTCGGGGGTTCGGAGGGGCCGGGAGGTGCTTCCGTCCCGGTCGCCGCGAAGCCCGCCATCATCTTAGTGAAGGCCTCGAAGCTCTGTTGTACCGCTCGGGCCGAGGCCTGGACCGTCTCGACCTCTACCTCAGGGGGTAGGTCTGTTGCAGGAGTCATGGGTTGGGAGTGTGGTTCTTGATCCATGGGATCCTTGCCGTGGTCAGGGTTTCGGTTGACTGGTATAGGGTCTGACATGGGTGTGACCCTTCGTTCCCATAGACGGCACCAATTGTTGCGGGGTAGAACTCGCGTACAATGAATTTGTATTAATGGGAACCAAGGACATGGTGGTTATGCTGATGATGGGATTAGGGTAGGCTATTTGACAGGTGATTAATGGGGTGTATGTAATGCCCTACCAGCTACTGCACAAGTACTAGAGGGGGGGTGAATAGTACTTTAAAATAATAAGGCGTATAATTCCAAATTAAATTGCACACAACTACCAAATCAATTTACGGAAGCTTAAATTGAATGACGACAACGAAATTAACAATGCTAACAAACGATGTTAATGGGTTCGGATCCACCCAAGTCTCCCCGACTTGTTCCCGGTGATCCTACGTCCCAACCACCCGGATCCCTTCCGGATACTTGAGTTAGAAACCCTAACTCAAGATTTCCACTATGAATATCTTGTGAAAAACCTTCACAAGATCAAATCATACATGCAATAGCAAACGTGAATCCCACAACCCGGGATCACAACCGAGAGAATCACAAAGCAATATTAAAGAGTTTAATATGAAATAAATACTCTTACCACAAAATCCTATACCTTGAGTTTTTCTTACCCAATAGGTGGAATGAAGGATTTGAGGAAGATGAAGTTACCAAACCCTAGCACCAAGGAAATGAGCAGCAATGGGTGCCTAGGGAAGATTTGGAAACTTGAATCAAGCAATAGCTTGAAGAGCTCACCAAGAACAAGCTTCTCTCTAGATCTAGAAATGAGAGAGAATGGGTTTCTTGTGAGGAAGAGAGCTTTAGATTTGAGGGAGAATAGCTATCTCTTTAGAACTCAATGAATCTCTTAATGGCAGCTCTATTGAAGATAGAAATGACCTAGGTTCGTATTTATAGGGTCCCATAAAAACAAGTTAGGTCAATCTCCAACGGAAAGAAATCTGTGAGAATTAGTCGGTCAAAGAACACTCACTGACCGACTAGTTCATCAACTAGTCGGTCAGTCACAAAGCATGGACCGACTAAGAGCAGATCTGAGAAGAGATAGAATTTCAGACCTAGAAAACTAGTCGGTCCAAGAACACTGTCTGACCGACTAGTTTCACAACTAGTCGGTCATCCAATGAACGTAGACCGACTAAGAGGCAAAACAACATAGTCTGAAGGCAAGTTGACTTAGTCGGTCCAAGAACAAAAGTTGACCGACTAGATTGTCAACTAGTCGGTCATCAAACGTTCTTAGACCGACTAACGGTAAACAGTAGCTTAGGAGAATTTTAGAGTGAACAGTAAGTCTCAACTAGTCGGTCAAAGAAGCATCACTGACCGACTAGTTCACAAACTAGTCGGTCGGTGAGTCAACGTAGACCGACTAACTGTAAACAGTAAAGTCCAAGAATTTAAGGAATCAAACTAGTCGGTCCAAGAACAGTTGCCGACCGACTAGATCACCATCTAGTCGGTCAGTACTTGTTCTTGTACCAACTAACATGCACAACAAAGTCCGAATCGAAGCGCGACGCTTCGAGGAAGTTAGAATGAACTTGTGCAAGGATCCTAGAGCTACGAAATGAGCGTAATGAAGATATAGACGTAAGATATACTCAAGGCTTAACATTCTATATATCGAAGCTAAAAGACTATAAATAAAACCTTAATAAACGGTCTTCGATAGCTTCGATTGAATCCTCATATTTTCCAAAGCGTCGCAAGAGCTTCAACGAAGCTTTAGGCATGAAAATGAGCTTTGGAAAGTGTTGAGATGTCGCTTTGAATGTTCACGTGAAATTGGCGACGATCTCCAATACTGCGCTCACAAATTGTTAGTTCATGAATTATTTATGTTTGCTCATCATCCAAAACCAAATCCGGGGAGTCCAATATTCAACATTCTCCCCCTTTTTGGTGATGACAAACCAACATAAATAATAATCAAAGATAATAATTCAAATGTAAAATACTTACTCCCCCTGCATTGATGACACGTTAATTCCAAAATGAATATAAATAAATTGCATCAAGCAGACGAGTAAGATAAATAAAATGAATTGATTTTTGAAATATCGGATTTTGAAAATCCTTATATGTATCTTAACTCCCCCTGAATCTTACATATCAAACTAGATTCTTGGAAATTGAGTTAAATTTTCATTTGCGCTATTTTATTATCATTATCTCTCCCCCTTTGGCATTATCCCAAAAATGGGGGGCATACAACGACAACAATTAGGAAATGTAAAATCCAATATCGGGAGTCGTAGACAAAGACAACGGACCAACTTGACACCAAGGGAAAAATGTGGAAATCAAAACAAGGTGTGCCAAATTTTCCATTATCAATAAAAATCAACGATAATCAAAATCATCAAAAATAATATTTGGTATTTTTTTCATTTATTGAATAATGAAACATACTCTCCAATATTCAATATTTCTTGGTTAATTTTGTGCATGGAAAACAATTCTATATGAATATAGAAATATAATCTATTTAACCAAGTTTGCATGCTACGAGCGACGAATTCACATTTCAAATATATTCAACGAATATTGAAATGTGCACGACGAAGTAAGATAAAGACAACGACGATGTATATATATAAATGATAACATCAAGAGTACATCCAAGAAGATATCAATACATCAAAATACAACATACCCATCAAGAAGAAATACATCATCATCATCATCCTCATCAAAATAAATACTACAACAACGACACCATCCAAAATACATCAAAACATCACAACCCTCATACTCTATCCTAACCCAAAATACTCTCGCTAAGATATATCATCCAAAGCGTTTATGGAGAGTCCTCGGAACAACGATCACGAGGAGGAGGCTGGATCTGTAGCGTCCGTGGGTCCAGTCGACGGAGTGGACTCAGGATCTGCAGGGAGTAGAGGTGTCTCAACAGATGGAATCGTCGGGGCAGGAGTCGAGATCTCAGGAACAGGCTCTACAGCAGCATGGGTCTCGACAGCAGATGTGTCAGCAGGAATATCAGCAGGCTCAGCAACAGGGTCTACAGCAGGCTCAGAAGACTGAAGAGCTGCAGCAGATGGATCTGGAACACCGGAAGTGGCGCCAACTCCAGGAGCAGAAGTGGTAGCACCAGCAACAGCAGCAGCAGTGGCCTCATCGCCACGGGCAAAAGAAGTAGCAAGCTCGTCAAGCTCCTCATCGTCCATCTCCTCGGCCTCAGACACCGAAGGAGGAAGATCAATCCCCATCATACGAGCCATACGGCAGACTACCTCCTCAGTACGAGCCAAACGGGAGTCGTGCTGACGAAGTAGGCGTACGACATCGTCCAAAGTAGCAGGGGAAGACGAGGCTGCAGCAGCTGACGGAGTAGACTGAGAAGCAGATGCGGTAGACCTCTGCACGTGACGAAGAGCCGCTAGAGATTTCTTCACGGCCGTCGCGTTCAGAGGCGTACCCAAAGGACGCTCATCGTCAGGAGGGAGGGGAACTCGAAAATGACGAAATACGAGGGTCAACAAACAGGGGTATGGAATGTGCGCAGACTTATTGGTCTTGCATATACACTCGAAAGAATCCATCTTATCGAGTATCACGCGAGCCCAATTTATCTCGCACCCCAAGAAAAGAGCGTATATGAGCTTCAAAAACGGCTGAGAGGGGAGTGAAGAGGATCCATACTTAGGGAGGAGACACGACTTCAAAATCAGGTTAAGAACCCACGCATTCGGCTTAAAGGATTTCGATGGAACACCAATGAATGCAGAGGGGATAACCTGGAAAATCTCAGAAAGAATAGACTGATCCAAGGAAGAAATGTCGTCTACTGAAATGTCCGAAGGGAGGAGACCACACGACGCACAACCAAGGATCTCCCCCAAGATTTCTGCCATGAGAACTATAGGAGTTCCCAAGACAGTCGTCTCAATGGAGTGACTGGCGTCGTACTGGCCTCGAATACGGTTGGCATAGAAAAATTTCACGAGGCGAGGGTACGGTTTGGGATTGGCCTTGGGGTCGTATCGGAGATAGTCTAGAAGGCCACTATAAGACAGAAGATCAGCAAGGCCGAGAAAATCAGAGAACTGTACGTAATGCTCCAACAACAGTGGACAGTGTTCTATACGGTTGTACGCGGCGAGACACTGAGGGTCATCGCGGCACAACGATATGTCTACACCGCCAACTGGCATAGGAGCTTTACCCTTGGCCTTACGGGTCTTCGGAGGTGGGGTAGGTTCCCTAGTAGGCTCATCCTCTGGAATAAAATCAGTATCGGAATCGGGAGGAGTTACCGGAGTGTGAAGAATAGGCTTTTTGGTCTTGGATTTACGGGGTTTAACTATGGCAGTCCTAGGCTTCTTAGGAGGAGGCGAAGATGGAGAGCCTTGGGTAGACTTGGCACGACGCTTAGGCTTCGGGGGATTCCTAGGGTCGGAAGGCCCTACGGTCATAGGAGAAGCCCCAGAAGAGGCGATCGGAATACGAGTCTTAGCCATAGCACTACGAGCACAAGCAATCGAAGACTAGGTCACTAACAACCTAGAGATCACAAGCTAACAACCCTAGAGATCAAGAAAATTCGAAAATCACAAACCCTAGGTTAGAAATTGAAAACCTAGGATCTAGAGCTTGAAAACAAGGAGAGACAACCCTAGAATAGGAAATCGACCTAGGAGAGGGAGGGAGATACCTAGGGGGTGGAGTCGACGGCGGCGGACGGCGGCGATTGACGGAGAAACGGCCGGAAGACGAAGGGTTTCGAGAGGGGGTTTGGGGTTTTCGAGTTAGAGCTGAGAGGATAACCGACTAAAAATGAAATTAGTCGGATAAAAATGAGTATAAGTCGGTTGGAAGATGAAAAGACTCAACTGCCCTAACCCACTTAGTCGGTCACAGTTCAAGTACTGACCGACTAGATTACGATCTAGTCGGTCGGTCAATGAGCTTGAACCGACTAAGTCGAAACAGTAGCTCAGAGTGATTTTTAGGGCTGGATTTAGTCGGTCGCAGTATACTTACTGACCGACTAGTTTTCAATCTAGTCGGTCGGAAAGTGTACTATAACCGACTAACGAAAGAAAAAGATAGGAGATGGATATTTGCTTGATCTAGTCGGTCTGAGTTCATGTGCTGACCGACTAGATGAGCATCTAGTCGGTTGACAAGTGAACTGAAACCGACTCGAAGAGTCCAAAAACTGAAATTTGATTTCTCTTCACAAACCACTTGGATGAAACATCCTAACTCACTCATTAGTCATCTAAATTACCCCATAAAACGTCGAAATCTTAAATACGACATTGAAATACGAATTCGAGCAATAAATTCGAATAAATCACATCAAATTCCCAAAAATTCAATTAATCTAGCATGAATGAAATATCGCGAAATATATTAGCATGCAAGATGATTGAATTGAAATATGAATCCTATATCTCGGATTCACCCATAATCCCCAATTCTCGACGCAACCGCACAAAGGAGTCCTCCTTTAGGGGTTTCGTGAAAATATCGGCGATTTGCTTTTGGGTTTCAACGTACACTAAAATGATGTCCTTTTTAGCAACATGATCATCTAAGAAATGGTGTCGGACATCTATGTGTTTCGATCGGGAATGGTGCACCGGATTCTTTGAAAGACAAATAGCACTTTGGTTATCCACCATGATAGGGCTAGTATCACAATGAATACCAAAATCCTTCAATGTGTGTCTCATCCAAAGAACCTGGGCACAAGCGGCACCGGCGGCAATATATTCCGCCTCGGTGGTTGAAAGTGATACCGAATTTTGCTTCTTGGAAAACCAAGAGACAAGAGAATTTCCTAGAAAATGGCAAGTGCCACTAGTACTTTTCCTATCGGATTTGCATCCCGCATAATCAGCGTCACTATATGAGACTAACTCATATGTGCTAGATCTCGGATAAAGTAATCCAAAATCTAATGTGTAACTTAGATAGCGAAAAATACGCTTTACCGCTACTAAGTGAGACTCCTTAGGTTGAGACTGATAACGAGCACATATACATACGGCAAACATAATATCGGGCCTACTTGCGGTAAGATAAAGCAAACTACCTATCATACCTCGATATAGACGAATGTCTACATCCTTACCGCCCGTATCCTTGTCAAGATGCGTAGTCATGCTCATTGGAGTCTTTTTCCCGGAGGCATTCTCCATTCCAAATCGCTTTAGCAACTCCACCGTGTACTTCGTTTGGTGGATGAAGATTGCATCGTTCATTTGGCGAATTTGGAGACCTAAGAAATATTTGAGTTCGCCCATGTGGCTCATCTCAAATTGTTCCTTCATCACATTAGAAAACTCTTCGCAAAGAGCGAAGTTAGTAGCACCGAAAATGATATCATCAACATAAATTTGAACTAATAAAATATCATTATTCGCATGCTTAATAAAAAGTGTTGAATCGGCTTCGCCCATTTTAAAATTCAAATCCAAAAGAAAATTCTTTAGGCGATCATACCAAGCTCGAGGAGCTTGTCTCAAACCATAAAGAGCTTTCTTTAGTTTAAAAACGTGATTTGGAAATTTTTCATTTACGAAGCCCGGAGGTTGAGAAACGTAAACTTCCTCAACGACATCTCCATTTAAAAATGCACTTTTAACATCCATTTGAAATAATTTAAAATTCTTATGGCATGCAAAAGACAAAAGTAATCTAATTGATTCTAATCTAGCTACCGGAGTGAAAGATTCTTCGAAATCGATATCCTCTTGACGATAGCCTTGAGCTACTAACCGAGCTTTGTTCCGGACGACGACTTGGTTTTCGTCGGTTTTGTTCTTGAAGATCCACTTTGTCCCTATGACGGTGTGGTTCTTCGATGGCAATGGAACAAGCTCCCAAACTTCATTCCTCTCGAATTGAATGAGCTCCTCCTCCATGGCTAAGATCCAAGCGCTATCTTCGCATGCTTCATTAATATTCTTTGGCTCTATCGATGAGGCAAAGGCACAATTTGCGAAGTGGTGAACTTGCGATCTCGTCTTGACACTATCATAGATATTGCCAATGACTTGCTCATGGGGATGGTCACGAACCGAATGAAGCCGTTTGGGAATACCTTGATCACTTGGAACATTCTCAACAACTTCATTAGTTGGGTTAGTCTCAATAGAATCAATAGAATCATTAGACTTAGAATTATCAAACGAATCACATAAAACATCCATAGAATCATTATCATTTGAAATTCTAGTTGGAACAAATCCTTCATTAAATGAGACATGAAGCGATTCCTCGATCGTTGAGGTTCGTTTGTTGAATATCCGGTAGGCTTTGCTACGCGTAGAATGTCCAACAAAAATCCCCTCATCGGATCTCGGATCGAATTTGTCCAAACTACCATATGTGTTCTTAATAAAACATTTCGAACCAAAAACACGAAAATGTTTAACTTGAGGCAACCTACCAAACAACAATTCATAACAAGTTTGTTTAGTGACGGGCCTCAAAAGTATTCTATTAAACACATAGCAAGCGGTGTGTACCCCTTCCGCCCAAAATTGATGGCCAAGTTGGCTATCATCAAGCATAGTGCGAGCACACTCCACTAGCGTCCTATTCTTTCTCTCAACTACACCATTTTGAGGAGGTGCACGAGGGAAAGAGAAGGTGTGAGTAATACCAACTTCATCACAAAATGTCTCAAAAGACTCATTCTCAAATTCACCTCCATGATCACTACGAATAGTGACAATGGTGGTTCCTAAGAGATTTTGTACTTTCTTAACAAAAATTGTGAAGTTTTCAAAAGCTTCATTTTTATTACACAATGAAAATACCCAAGTAAATCTTGAATAGTCATCTACGATGACAAGTCCATACCTTGCATTTCCTAAGGAAGCTACTCTAGTTGGCCCAAATAAATCTAGATGTAATAGCTCTAGTGGCCGTTTAGTAGAGATGTTTTTCTTAGGTTTAAATGAAGATTTAGGAAGCTTGCCGCGTTGACAACAATCACAAAAACTTTTCTTTTCAAAAACAAGCTTCGGAAAACCTTTAATAGAATTCAATTTTGAAAGCTTATATAGTGTTCCAAAGTTCACATGTCCAAAGCGTCGATGCCATAAGTGTTGTTCACTTGTGTTGGCAACGAGACATTGTTCATATGACTTAGGAAGATCCAAAATATAAATGTCTTTACGACGAGTTCCGGAAAATAATAATTTTTCATTATCCTTTCTTAAAATATGACACAATCCTTTCGCAAAGCTAACTTTGTAACCTTTGTCACAAAGTTGACTTATTGAAATAAGATTATGATTTAAACCACTAACAAGATAAACATCACTAATTAATGGTTTAGAAGGGTTACCGACTTTACCAACACCTATGATGGTTCCGCTCTCGTTGCCTCCAAATACGACGTGGTTTCCATTCGCAATGGGAACCACTCCGGAGAGCAAACGAGCGTCACCCGTCATGTGTTTGGAGCACCCGCTATCGAGTATCCAATTCCCTTTGGAGCTAAATTTAAATTTGATGCTCCTTTTCTTTTTCTTTTCCTTGAGTACCTAAAGATAGACACTTTCATATCATGGTACCCAAGGTCATTGGGTCCAAGGGATTAGACCTTTGGAAGCCAAGTCCAAGTGGACTTAGACTTCCCCACATAATTCTTACTATGCACAACATCCGAAAAATAAGCATTCATGTACATTTGTTTTTCGTCCATGCTTGTGTCCTTTGGGCTCCAAATAGTGAATATTTTGGGAGCCATCAACCTATTGGGTGCATACATGCTACGTTGATTTCTACGTGATGCATGTTGTGGATAGGCATACGGGACATGATGGAATGGTGCACGACGAGAATTATTCATATGATGAGGTGGGTGTACATATGCATGTGTGGGAACACGTGCGTGAGGGTGTCTCACTTGGTGTGCACGTGCCCGAGAATGTGTTGCATAAAAATCATCATATGTGTGAGCCGGTGGAGTAGGACGTGTGTTCCTACGTGGCATGGTATTTGTGTACATATAAGCATGGCCCTTCTTTGGAGGTCCGCCCATAGTGGGTTTCTTTCCAAAAGAGGGTGTGGACGAGGTGGAAGCACCATTGGTAGATGAACTACCAATAGAGTGTTTGCTCTCACTCGTTGAGGCTTCGGAAGTTGGCCTAACAAAAGTAGTGACCGACTTGGATGAATTTCCCATCATATACCCCAAGCCAATGTGGTGTTTGGCCGGAAGTAAATCTTTTAGGATATTATCCAAATGGCACTTACCCTTGTTGAATTTGTTGATTCGGCCCAATGTGTCCTCATATTTCTCTTTGAGAGAACGCAAAGAAGTATCCAAAGCGGATATTTGCGATGTGAGCACATAAACACGAGATTTAAGATTCTCGTTCTCAATACTCAAAGTCGAGTTTTGAGAAGTTAAATCCGCTATCTCATGTTCTTCCGCATCCTCAATGCTAACATGTTCAAGTTTAGATTTGAGATTCACAATCTCATTTCTTAACTCTTCAACAACGGTGTCGTTGTTGGTGATGATATTCTTAGGCGATGTTTGAATGCTAGCTAGGTCATCTTTTACCTTAGTATATCTATTTACTAACTTAGTGTATTTTGACCAAAGTTGAGAGTTAGCATTTCTAAGATCATCCATCGTTACCTCATCGCTTTCGTCATTACTATCATCGGAAGAGGAGGATCCTTGATCGTTCTCCTCTCTTGCCATGAAGCACATATGTGCTTGCTCCACTTTCTCATCATCCGACTCTCCGCTTGAGGAATCCTCGGAGTCGGTGAATGTTGCTCCGACAAGTCCTTTCTTGTACCCCTTTTTGTATTTCTTGGACTTATCGAATTTTGGCGCCTTCCACTTCTCCTTTTGTTTGTTGAGAGGACACTCCGCTTTTATGTGTCCTGACTTATTGCACTTGAAACACAAAGGAGAGGAAGAGGCGTTAGAAGAACCAAATTTACCTTTGGTCTTGAAGTTACCTTTCCGGAAGAAACGGTTGAACTTCTTGGCCATGAGTGCCATGGACTCCAAGTCCAACTCGTTTTCCGAGTCTTCATCATCGGAAGATGTGGATGAAGCCGCCTTGAATGCAATCGCCTTTTTCCTAGGCGCATCTAGGTTCAAATATGACTTCATCTTTTCTTGTAGCTTCACCTTGCTATCTTTGCGTACCTCGTATGACATCAAAGTACCCATTAGTTGAACTACGGTATATTTGTTCATGTCATTACCTTCCTCGATGGCGAAGGTACGTTTTTCCCAAGAAGAGGGAAGTCCTTCAATAAGCTTTAAGCACTTCTCCTTTTGAGTGTAGATCTTGCCGAGGGCCTCTAACTCGTTTATTATGTCAACGAAGCGAGCGTAATATTCTTTCATCTTCTCGCCCTGTTGCATATGAAACATTTCGTAATCTTTGGTTACGACAACGAGTTTAGAGTCTCTTACCCGACTCGTCCCTTCATGTAGTATGAGGAGAGAGTTCCAAATTTGATATGCACTCTTACATGTGCATATCTTATTGAAGTCCTCGGGCTCCAATGCGCATTGCAAGGCGTTCATTGCCTTGGCATTGCTTACCTCCGTGGCGACCTCCGCGGTAGTCCATTTCTCAAAATCTTCTTCTTCGGGCTCGATGTACTCCTTCATTGTAGTCCTCCATAAAGATGCACTTCGGAGGAAGGTTTCCATCCGACATTTCCAGTACCCGTAGTTGGTACCGTTGAAGAATGGAGGCCTTGTAGAGGAATGTCCTTCCATCACCGATGACGCTCCTTCACGGTTCCTGAAGGTGTCGTAGTTGGAAGGTGGAGGCACGGTCTTGTTGTCGTTGGCAGACATAGCTGAGTATCTGGCTCTGATACCAAATGTAATGCCCTACCAGCTACTGCACAAGTACTAGAGGGGGGGTGAATAGTACTTTAAAATAATAAGGCGTATAATTCCAAATTAAATTGCACACAACTACCAAATCAATTTGCGGAAGCTTAAATTGAATGACGACAACGAAATTAACAATGCTAACAAACGATGTTAATGGGTTCGGATCCACCCAAGTCTCCCCGACTTGTTCCCGGTGATCCTACGTCCCAACCACCCGGATCCCTTCCGGATACTTGAGTTAGAAACCCTAACTCAAGATTTCCACTATGAATATCTTGTGAAAAACCTTCACAAGATCAAATCATACATGCAATAGCAAACGTGAATCCCACAACCCGGGATCACAACCGAGAGAATCATAAAGCAATATTAAAGAGTTTAATATGAAATAAATACTCTTACCACAAAATCCTATACCTTGAGTTTTTCTTACCCAATAGGTGGAATGAAGGATTTGAGGAAGATGAAGTTACCAAACCCTAGCACCAAGGAAATGAGCAGCAATGGGTGCCTAGGGAAGATTTGGAAACTTGAATCAAGCAATAGCTTGAAGAGCTCACCAAGAACAAGCTTCTCTCTAGATCTAGAAATGAGAGAGAATGGGTTTCTTGTGAGGAAGAGAGCTTTAGATTTGAGGGAGAATAGCTATCTCTTTAGAACTCAATGAATCTCTTAATGGCAGCTCTATTGAAGATAGAAATGACCTAGGTTCGTATTTATAGGGTCCCATAAAAACAAGTTAGGTCAATCTCCAACGGAAAGAAATCTGTGAGAATTAGTCGGTCAAAGAACACTCACTGACCGACTAGTTCATCAACTAGTCGGTCAGTCACAAAGCATGGACCGACTAAGAGCAGATCTGAGAAGAGATAGAATTTCAGACCTAGAAAACTAGTCGGTCCAAGAACACTGTCTGACCGACTAGTTTCACAACTAGTCGGTCATCCAATGAACGTAGACCGACTAAGAGGCAAAACAACATAGTCTGAAGGCAAGTTGACTTAGTCGGTCCAAGAACAAAAGTTGACCGACTAGATTGTCAACTAGTCGGTCATCAAACGTTCTTAGACCGACTAACGGTAAACAGTAGCTTAGGAGAATTTTAGAGTGAACAGTAAGTCTCAACTAGTCGGTCAAAGAAGCATCACTGACCGACTAGTTCACAAACTAGTCGGTCGGTGAGTCAACGTAGACCGACTAACTATAAACAGTAAAGTCCAAGAATTTAAGGAATCAAACTAGTCGGTCCAAGAACAGTTGCCGACCGACTAGATCACCATCTAGTCGGTCAGTACTTGTTCTTGTACCAACTAACATGCACAACAAAGTCCGAATCGAAGCGCGACGCTTCGAGGAAGTTAGAATGAACTTGTGCAAGGATCCTAGAGCTACGAAATGAGCGTAATGAAGATATAGACGTAAGATATACTCAAGGCTTAACATTCTATATATCGAAGCTAAAAGACTATAAATAAAACCTTAATAAACGGTCTTTGATAGCTTCGATTGAATCCTCATATTTTCCAAAGCGTCGCAAGAGCTTCAACGAAGCTTTAGGCATGAAAATGAGCTTTGGAAAGTGTTGAGATGTCGCTTTGAATGTTCACGTGAAATTGGCGACGATCTCCAATACTGCGCTCACAAATTGTTAGTTCATGAATTATTTATGTTTGCTCATCATCCAAAACCAAATCCGGGGAGTCCAATATTCAACAGTGTAGAGGCTAAGCTTGCTGTTGAAACTGACCACGGTGTCGAATTCGGTAGGATGCGGTTGTGGGGGGCCGAACTGCTGGAGCTAAGGGCGAGCACGACCTGGGGGACGAGCTATCCTACACAAGGAGCAACTCGTCAGAAAGGCCAGGTTGGGGTCCAACACTTAGCCTCTCCGATGCATAAGTCAGTAATAGGACTTAAAGCGGGGGCTAGGCACGCATGTCGGATTGAGGGTGAGTCGATCGTACGTGACGAGCTATGAGTAGTGGAAGAGCGAAGGTATGGACGACCTTAGCTCTTGTGTGTGAATAATAGAAATGAGAGCCGATTTTTCACCCCCCCCCCCCACCGATGGAAGCGAAGTGGTACTTATACCTACCTGACAGGAGACGGTTAGAAAGAGCTGACCTGGCATGTTGACTTGACATGCTGATCTGGCCCTGCTGTCAGCGGAAGCTTCGGATGAGGATGTCAGGAACGGGAGTGTCAGCCACGCTTTTGTCAGACTACACAACGGCCAGGGACACTTTTGTCAGAGTGTCAGGGCCGAAAGCATTAAGTGTCAGGGGGCACAGCGGCTGGGGGAGTGCTTTATCAGATGGTCGTGCGGTGTAAGTGTCAGTTGCGTCCTTGTACTAGGTTGTTTGTCGTGTCCGATGAGCCAAGGATCCGACGAAGCGCCTCGCAGGGGGAGGGTCCCCGGGCGTGTTGTCGGGCCGTCCTGGGCTAAGGATGAGCGGCCCAGCCATACATTTTTGGGCGTGGATCCTGGGTCACCGGGGGGAGCGGGCGCGCCACCGTCAACGTCCGAGGCTGCGCTGCCCGGATGCGCCTTGTGCGCGCCGTCCCTGGCGGACCGAGGGAGAGCGGGTAAGCGCCTCCGTCAGTAGTCGAGGCGGGGCACGCCCATCTCCTCGTCGCGTAGGACTCTTGGATCGACCGGTGCCCTGCAGGCCTCCGAAGTTCGGGCGAGGAGCACAGGTAGAAGATTGGCCGCCGGTTCAGGAGGGGCGAGCCAACGGGGCGCTTCGATGGTTTGGGGCGGAAGTTCGGTCTATCACGATCTTATGGTCGTAACACCTTGTATATCCGATCTACTCGGCATACGTTGACGGTCTCCTCAGTATATACTTAACTTTTCCCCCGACATATGTAGGTTCGTGATTGTCACCAATACTCAAATTTCCTTCTTAATAGCATAAGATGAAAATATGCCCACTTGCCATTGTTATCACCCTGCAAAAATCAGTTGATGCCTTGAAATCATTCCTAGCCCTAACCCTAATTATATTCTGACGAATTAACGAAATACACATGAGATTAATCACGAGGGACTGATGGGCTTACCTATTACGACGTCGTCTTACAAATGGGAGGCCAAGATGTGGATATCTTTCTCCGGATCTGTCGATTGTCAAATCTGTCGGATAGCGGGCTGAAATTGGGGTAAAATAAGAATACGTTCTAGGTGCCAGGAGAGAGGTGAGAGCTGGAGGTAATAAGTACCAAAAAGGCCGCACTTGCCAAGTGCCACCATTTCAGAACTCCTAAACTTTCACGTGACTAGTTACTGGCCGCACTTGGCAAGTGCGGCCATTTCAGAACACCCAACTTTCCCCGTCTCATTTGTATCAACTCAATTCCACTTCATAACACAATTCCGCTGCACAACACAATTGACATGACAATAAAGTTCGACATATATCTATATATATTTCAGCGATGATAACATGAACCGAAACACATCGCTCATACATATTTCCAAAACTCTCCAACAAAACACAAAAATACTTTTACTATTGTGAGAGTCTCAAGAGGTCCACTCCTAAACATCATCAACCTATATCGGTGGAGGCAGTGTTGATCGTGACCCACTTGGTCCTGTAGCATCATGCGGGGCAATGTCTCGAGGCCTCGATACAACTGAATCCAATTTCTCCTCGACACGTCGAATAGCTTCACTCATTCGAGCTTGTTCGACCCCCATACCTAAAACTAGACACTCGATTTGTCGAATGTCATTCTGGTTCTCAATCGTCCGCCCTTAGCTCTACGCATCCAGTGTAGGGTGTTGTCGATGTTCGAAAGAGCTAGATTATCACCTTCCGGGTTCGCCATACGTTGCGACGATAAGGGTTATTGATGCTTCATGCGAAGCATGTCATTTGCTTCTGCAAGGGTAAGCATCGTTGGCCTAGCACGTTTACATCTATCTCCTTGCTCCATCTAGATTTCACAAAACCATATCTATTTCCCGTCTTTCTAATTTTCTTGTTAGAACGGCCAGCTCTCGATCTAGATTTATAACACTCAGACAGGTCGCACTTGGCAAGTGCGGCCCGTATACTGTCACTAAAATCGGACCCACATATTGGCCGCACCTGCCAAGTGCGGCATAGTCAAAAATAGCCCATTCAACGGCGAGACCACGCGTCTTGCCGCTGACGTGACGGTAGTTGGTCAATTTTTGTAATTATTATTTTTGATCGAAACTTAAAAATTACCCTAATATTACCCTAATATGATTCAATGAAACCTGATTCAATGGAACTAACTTTCAGTGCAGTAACAAGACAGTGCTTCAATTGAAAACCCCAGTGAACAGCCCAACTCTGGCACAAATCTGGCACTAACCATTAATTAAGAAGAAGCCATATAAAACCACACAACCCGAACAAACAGCATGACAGGAGAACTACCAGACAACCAACCCATAACAAACACACAAGGCAGCAAGAAGCTTCCTTTTTAGTACTCATCACCCTCGTCACCTTCCTCACCTTCAGCAGACTCGGCACCAACCTCCTCATAGTCCTTCTCAAGAGCAGCAAGATCCTCACGAGCCTCGGAAAACTCGCCCTCCTCCATACCCTCACCCACATACCAGTGAACAAAGGCACGCTTGGCATACATCAGATCGAACTTGTGATCAATGCGTGAGAACACCTCAGCAACGCTCGTCGAGTTGGAAATCATGCACACGGCCCTCTGCACCTTGGCAAGATCACCACCGGGCACCACGGTAGGCGGCTGGTAGTTGATTCCGCACTTGAACCCAGTCGGGCACCAGTCCACAAACTGGATGGTGCGCTTCGTCTTGATGGTTGCCACAGCAGCGTTCACATCCTTGGGGACCACATCACCCCGGTACATGAGGCAGCAGGCCATGTACTTGCCGTGGCGAGGGTCACACTTGGCCATCATAGATGAAGGCTCAAAAGCGCTGTTGGTAATCTCGGCAACCGACAGCTGCTCATGGTATGCCTTCTCTGCGGAGATAACAGGGGCATAGGAGGAAAGCATGAAATGGATTCTCGGATAAGGGACCAAGTTGGTCTGGAACTCAGTGACATCCACGTTCAGCGCTCCATCAAACCTGAGAGATGCAGTCAGGGATGAGATGACCTGAGACACGAGCCGGTTGAGATTAGTGTAGGTCGGGCGCTCAATGTCGAGAGAACGCCTGCAGATGTCGTAGATGGCCTCGTTGTCAAGGAGAACGGCGACATCAGTGTGCTCCAGAAGGGAGTGGGTGGAGAGGACACTGTTGTACGGCTCGACAACGGAGGTGGAGACCTGGGGAGATGGGTATACAGTGAAGCCAAGCTTCGACTTCTTGCCATAATCCACAGAGAGACGCTCAAGAAGAAGAGAGCCCAGCCCTGAGCCGGTGCCTCCACCAACAGCGTTGAACACTAGGAATCCCTGAAGGCCAGTGCAGTTGTCGGCCAGCTTCCTGATGCGGTCGAGGCAGAGGTCAACAATCTCCTTGCCAACTGCACATAGCATAAACAAACAAAAGGGTCAGATCAAGACTATAAAAGAAATCAAATAGAAATTGGGAACATGATGATTGAAGGGCATGAGATTACTGGTATAGTGGCCACGGGCAAAGTTGTTGGCAGCGTCCTCCTTGCCGCTGATGAGCTGCTCGGGGTGGAAGAGCTGACGGTAGGTACCAGTCCTCACCTCATCGATCACAGTGGGTTCGAGATCAACGAAGACAGCACGGGGCACGTGCTTCCCAGCACCCGTCTCACTGAAGAAGGTGTTGAAGGCATCGTCACCTCCACCGACAGTCTTGTCACCTGGCATCTGGCCATCAGGCTGAAAACAAAAGGTTTTAAAAGAGCATTGATCAGATATGATGATACAAAATGCATATTTGTATTAAAAATGGCTCCTATTTGGCAGACCTAAGCATAATATCGGGTTAAAAGATTAGATCTTTAAACCGATTAGGGGATAAATTAGCAGATCCAACATTGTTATTATGAATTAATCACTGATCTACACGGAGTTAGGATTAGCTAGCACAGTTCCCACAAAATTGAGAGGCATTCAAAGATTTGTTATAAAAAACTTTTCCAAAAATAAAACCGAGTTACAACAATATAGGAATCCAGATCCGAACTACATAATTATTATAGGCCCGTCGATCTGATAAAAAAATTGCCGAAAATGTACATCAAGAAGAACATCTCTCTTATAATGAATAAAAAACCAGATCTAATTGAATAAACATAAAATTCACAGATCAGGCAAGTAAATCGCTTGATAAGAACATATCTATAGCTAAAGTAAGTACTATTCCAATATCAAACAAAATAAGGAGCAAATTAGCATTTTCGACTTGGATCCACAAAGAAACTAACAAGACATCCAAAGATCTAACATTCAACCATGCAGATCTGACGATTCAACCCAAAATATAGATAATGCAGCTAATAAGAATCAAAATAAATCGAGAAAGATAGATGAAAAATCGAACGGAAAAAATGATGATACCTGAATGCCGTGTTCAAGGCAGTAAAGCTCCCAGCAGGCATTTCCCACTTGAATACCAGCCTGGCCGATGTGGATCGAGATGCACTCCCTCATTTTCGATGAAAGAGAGATGAAATCGAGATCAAAATCAGACGAGGATTACAAGAGAGAAAATAGGGAGAATTAGAGGTAGGCGTTTATAAAGATCAAAATCAGACGAGGAAATTAGAGGTAGGCGTTTATAAAGACGCCTTCCGATGAGCTCGCATCCTCGCCTCGCTTGGCCTTTTATAGGGAAGCGAGATTTGGGCGTTAGTTTATTTTTTAAGGTATTTTTTAAGTTATTTTTTAAACGCAGTTAGTTTATTCGTGGTTAAATTGGACGGCAGCGGACGGCGATAATTCATTGGACGGCCTGATCTTTAACTGAGCGATCGTTGAAAGGGTTGTCTTTTAAAACTTTATCAAAAGGAACGGTAAACTTGTAAATAAATGTGCTATTTTGATTCCGATGTAACAAAAAAATATTTTAATTTTCAAATTCAAATGGGCTTTCCGAAAAGTAAATTACTTAAATGCCATCAATTATTACCGTTGCTCGTTTTTGTTTGGTGCCTTGCCGCCTTGTTAAGATAACTCTTCACGTGACCCTCGCTACGACCCCGCAACGGCCTGCATTTCAAATCGGTGAGCCGGCCCCTCGAGCTGGACGTGGGCCCACGTGGAAGTTAGTGGAGGATTAATAATGATATAAATTGTGGTAATATTTGAAAAAGCAAATATCTAATGTTATTGCCCTCAATAATTAATTTCGATTTGTTGGGTTTTTGAGGAACTATTTTACTTTAATTATGATTATGTATTTGTCTTTGATCAATTATTGTTTGGTGAAGGTTGTTATTATATTGACATTTGAATAGCGATAGAACACCTCCCACTCTCGCACATGGTTTGCCGCTTGGCGTGTGTTGGCCGCTATAAAATCTTTTTAACACCCATCCCGGAACAATTACAAACGTATTAGATGTTTTAACTAAAAGCATGGTATGAAGCGTGTCTCTGCGTGAAGACCATATGCCTTTATTTATAGTATATGTGAGAGTTCATACATAGATATGATACAATTTTTTTAAATAAATACAATCTTATCTGCCCACACCTATAATCTATTTATAACTCTCTCTTTTATACTACTACTAGTCATAACCCGTGCCCGCGGGCACGGTTCATTTAAGATTTTTCCCCTGCGAAATCTGTGTTCCCCAAAAAAATATTTTCACGGCCAAAATTTAAAAGAAAAACAAATTAGCGTAAAAATATTTAGCGATACGGGCGCCTTCGACGCGGAACAACAATTTCGGCGTAGGCGACTTCGGCGCGGAACAACAAATTCGGCGCCGGCGCCTTTGGCACTGGAAAAAATACGCCTTCGGCGCAGACGCCTTCTGTTAGTTCAAAAATATATATTGCATGTGGATGTGTGCGTATTTATGATGAAACAATTCTTTTAAACAATTATTTTAGGAGCATGTTGTGTTGTTACGATGGAACGTTTAGGTGGCTGCGGGCTCCACCATGTGCACCATTACTCCACAGATATTATGAAAATAGCCCTGGCTTTAGCCATGAATAATCAAGGGACAATGGAGGTTCAGTGTGATGTGAGCACAGCGACGATGGAGGGGCTTTATAAAGGGTGGAAAGTGCATCAAATAGGTGTATGCAGGTTACAACTTGACAAAATGTCTCTTGGTTTTCCAGCTGGCTTTCAATCTCAGCCCGCACAAAACAATGGGACCTGCAATGTGCCTCTGCACATTCCGCCTCTTTGAGAAACGTGTGGGTATTAAAGCACAGCCTGCCTCTTTGATGAATGTGTGGGTATTAAAGGCTGATGCATTCAATTTCAAAAAAGCAATTTGTTCTCCCAACAAATTTTCTCCCAACCCAAAAATCTTCCCTCCAAAACTTGATGTGACATTGCCACATAGGATAAGTTCAAAAACAGCTCTCAATTGTAATATATTTTTTTAAATAAATACAATCTTATCTGCCCACACCTATAATCTATTTATAACTCTCTCTTTTATACTACTATAACTGTGAACTATGTTCATGAATACTTCGGAATTCTGAGTATCACAAGTGGTGGATACTCCAGGATCCTGAGTTAATGTGATTTGTCTTGTTAAAACTTTTGGCTATGGAAGACCATGTGTGAAAAATCATTGCTAAGAAAAAAGAAAACAAATTCCCTTTAACTTCCTCTGATCTCTTCTAGCTTTCAGATCTCTCAGCCGCCTCATTCCAATCTTTTGCACAAATTTTCTGAAAGTGGCCGTAGGAAATGATTTAGTGAACATGTCTGCCAGGTTTTCACTTGATTGCACTTATTTGACATCGATCTCGCCACCTCTTTTTAGCCCATGCGTCGAGAAGAATTTAGTAGAGATGTGCTTCGTTCTGTCGCTTTTGATGTAACCTCGTCGTAACTGGGCAATGCAAGCAGCGTTGTCCTCGAACATAGTAGTAGGTTCAAGGTCACAAGTCTTCAATCTGGTCGTCACTAGGATGTGATGTACAACCTAAGCGTAGCCAAACACATTCTCTGCTTTCTTCATGGATGAAGAGAATTTCTAAATGATTGGAGGAGGCCGCCGTCATGGCCTGCTTGACAGATTATCAGGAAATCAACGTCCTACAGTAGGTAAACACGTACCATGTTTATGACTTTTCAAAGTGGGGATCAAACATGTATCCTGTATCAGCATAACCAACAAGTGTGGAGAATGATTCTTTTTTGTAAAACAATCCCAAATTTGTTGACCCTTGGAGGTACCTCAGAAGGTGCTTAACCCTGGTCCAGTGGCGCTTTGTGGGCGCTACACTGTATCTGGCTATTAAATTCACTGCGAATTCTATATTAGGACGCGTGCATTTGGCCAAATATAGAAGTGCTCCAATAGCACTCAAATAAGGAAGTTCAGGACCAAGTATGTCATTCCCCTCTTCCAGGGAATGGAAGGGGTCTTTATGGGCATCCAAGGAGTGTACTACCATAGGTGTACTTAATGGGTGATATTGGTCCATGTGAAATCTTTGTAATAATTTCTTTGTGTATGTACAGGATTCCATCTTTTAATTGTTCAATCTGTAAGCCAAGCCAGAATTTTGCTTTGCCTAGATCTTTTATTTCAAATTCTTTTATTAAGCTTACAGATATCCAAGCGATCTCTTTAGGGGATCATATGAGATTCAGACCGTCTACGTAGACTGCAATTATGATGAAATTTATTCCATTTTCTCTTATAAATATGCACTGGCAGACTTCATTGTTGTGAAATCCTTGTTGTACAACGAATTCGCTGAGTCTGTTATCTCACATCCTTCCCGATTGTTTAAGGCCATATAATGATCTTTGAAGCTTTTGCGGGTCAAGTCCACCCAACAATGAAATTTGTATATGGGGAATCAAGGGTACAATTATTACAAGTGGTTGGTCGTAGAAGAGGCTAATACGCCTAAGAGTGCACTTTGTAGGCGAAGGATACAAGGTTGCCGGTTAGTCGTCGACCGCCTGGTAGGTGGGCCGAGCTTCCTACGGGAAGAACAGCCCATCAGAAAGGCTGGGTTGGCTACCCGTAGCCTCTCCGATGGTTAATTTAGTAAATGAATTTTTAGGAGTAAATCGGACACCCTGGCCGATCTTAAAGTAGAACGGCTTTGCATGGCGAGCTTAAGAGGAAGGCACAGATATATGGACGATATCCGACCTTGTTGTATTGAATGTGAGTTTATGATTTCAACTAACCAACCCCCTCATTGGTGGCTGGAGGGGGTATTTATAGTGGCGAGAGTCAGTTGAGCATCGTCTAATAAACCGTCGCTTCTACTTAGCTGGAGCATCAGTGGGGATGCGATAGATCGGCGAGGGTGTCAGAGATAATATCGCACCGCCTCAACCTAGCATTAAATGGATGTCAGAGGGCATCAGAGATATTTATGTGTTAATGAAGATGCGACAGATGACCATCAGTTCTCGTCTTTAACCTCTGGTATTAATTGAATGCGTAAGTGGCCATACGTCACCATGTCAGAGATATTCGTGCTTGCTAGGCCACCCCCAGAGAGAGCCGAGCTCGGCGTCCGAGCTTGGCACCCCCAGCCTTTCTTCGTCTGTGCTTCTTGTTCGGTGAGTAGGCGAGCTTCTTCTCCGCTTGGCTGGCGAGCCTCCCGCTCGACCAGCTGTTAAGCTCTTCTCTTGAATTTGTCGACGAGCTTTCTGTTCGGCAAGGCGAGCTTCCCAGTGGTGGGGCAAGCTTCTCATTTGGGCTTGTTCTCACTCCAGCTGGTCGGTGAGCTGTTCGCTTGGGCTTCAACTATTTGGGCCTTTATTCTCTGGGCTGGCAATAAGGCCGTAACAATTGCTCTCCGTCATTCGAGCTCGAATCGGCAAGCTTAGCTCAGCTCGGATGACGTGTCGTATCTCCATCGAATGAGGGCTGCTCGACGGCATTTAATTTGAATTGACCGCCAAATATTTTTAGGTCATTATGACGATTTGGGGACGGGGGAGAATCGAGGCATCCGACCGCTTGGAGTGTGATGCGTGGATGATATGATCGTGGGGAAAGTCGAGGTGCCAGTCTCACCCAGATCATGCCATGTGGCTTGCCTCCAACGGCCGAGATCAATCCTCCCACCGTATAAAATGGGATGGGGGACCAATGATAAGGAGTTTTCCCCCCTGCATTTTCGAAATTTCGCTTCCCCCCCACCGGTGCTAAGAGCTTCTGCTGTCGTCGTCATGCCATCGTAACTCTGTTGACGTCAAATCTCTGTTGATCCTTTCGTTTTCTAGGTAATCCCTCGATCTATCCCATGGCTTCATCCCCTTCTTCTGCTTCCAATTCCTATGTCGTGGGGTGGTTTGGCGAGTTGGAGAGTGGCAGCACCGTAGGATTAGAGGAGCCGGAGGTATCTTGCCGGAGGAGCGGGTGGACGACCGAGCCATCGAAGTTACCATCGCTTTGATGTCGACGGTCTATAGGGACCCCACGAAAGGGAAAGGGCCTAGGTCGGCCGTTAAGGTTTTAGGGGGCAACGAAGATTCAACGGAGGTCCCAACGGAGATTCTAGCCATAATGTCCCACACGCCAACCTCCTTCATTCCCCTCATCTGCTCCAAGTATATCAGGTCGCCCTACACCGTTCACCTTCCCGAGTATGCCGAGCGGGTTTGCTCATCGAGGGATAACGAGGTCGGAGTCTACTACCCGACCTTTGCCCTTAGGCCCCTTCCTCCTCCTTGTTCGACACTTCCTCGAACCCCCCCTCTTCCAACTGATGTCGAACTCCATCAGCTCTATGGTCGGCTTCCACGTCCTTTGCTCTGGCAGTGGCATAAGCTCGACTTTGTCACTGTTCCAATATTTCATCAAGGTGAAGCGCAAGGAGGCGTATACTACCACTGTGTGCAAAGAGGGGTTGGCATCTCGTTCTCAATCTACCGGGCAAGATAAGAAACTAGAAGGAGAGGGTCATCTTTGTCTCGATGCCGGAGGCCCTAGCTTTGAGGTCGAACTGGGGGACGCTGAATCCCTCAATGAACAATGAAGTGGTCCTTGGGGCAGACGACCAAGAGAGCGCCAGGATCCTGGAGGAAATACCCAAGGAAAGCAGGGGCTTCCAGGATCTAGTTGCAGACGAGCAGATCGCCCAGCACGTCTGGCTTGAAGGTACCCCGAGCTTTGCGATCCACTCCTAATATGCTCACACTGATCTGTCGTCTTTTTACAGGTGCAGCCATGAGTCTCTCAAGGAAAGTGATGAAGAAGATGGCCAGGGAGGCGGCGGCCAAGGAGCAGGCGACCAAGGGTAAGGAGCTGGCAGTCAAGGGCAAAGAGCAGGTGGTCAAGGGTTCGATGAAGGTCGGGCAGAAGAGGAGTAAGGAGGAGCCGACCACTACTCGGGCTGATAAGAAGGAGTAGAGCAAGAAGGAGAGGAAGGAGCCTGCGTCGGCCTCTCCCCTCTCCCGTTCGAGCGAGGCAGCACCGGTCCGCCCCATCGACCTCGACCCGGTCGATAAGCCGACGGCTGATCAAACGGTTGCCGTGTCCTAGGGTCTGGCGGTCGACGTGATCGTCGCGGTCTCCATCCGTTCGGCTGCCCCTTTAATTTCTCCAGCTAGGTCAGCCCAGCCTAGCCGGGTGGCGGCTGTTAAGCCCTGACGTGCTTTTATATTTCATACATTTACGCACGTTTTCTTCCGTGTTTTTCTGTATTTTACCGTCGTCTTTTTTTCATTTTCTCGTGTTTTCTCGTGTTTTCTTGTTTTCTTTCACTTTTCCGTATTTTCCGTGTTTTGTAGGAGTTTGCTGGCATTTGGGGCGTAAAACGATGATATCATGTGTCCCCGGAGCAACGTGAGGAGTCACGCGTGATCCAGGGGGTCAAACGACAAAGATTGCATCTTTCAGCCCCTCACCCGGTCGGTTGGTCATCTCCAACCGATCAGGTGATGCACGCGTGCACCACCGGGACGCAGCTTGGAGCTCACGAGAAGTCACCCGGTCGGTTCAGTGACCGGGTCAAAAGCTCAAAGTCTCTGGAAATTTGAAGCTGATTTCCAACCGATCGGGTGACCTTCACCTGATCGGTTCACCAGTAGCTGAATTTCAACAGCCAAGACTCGAATCTCCAACCGGTCTCCTCACCCGGTCCGCACCAAGATCCAACCGGTCGGCACCAAGATCCAACCGACCGCACCAAGTTCAAACCGACCGGTTCATACTGACCGGGTGAAACCCCCGCATTGCGTTGTGATTTTGTGAAGCGGCTCACCCGACCGGTTGACTTGTCAACCGATCGGGTGATGTCGTTTTCTATAAATAGAACCCTAGGTTTCCCAGATTCGGGAGTTGGTTATTTTTTACTGTTTTCTTCATTTTGTGACGGCTGTAATTTTCCAGTTTTTGTAAGTTTTCGGATCTTTGTAAAACTTTAGTAGTATCTTAATTGCTTTACTACCATTTCATTTCTATTGTCTGATTATGATTTTGACGGTCCATTTTCATTTAGATCGCTTTTTTATGAATATTTGTGAGTAGTTCCCAAATCCGGGATTTTGGTGGAAACCCCTTCGGGGGCTCTTCCCGATGCGTCCATAGGGTTAGGAAATCGATAAGGATTAGGAATCTAACGGTTACACGGGGTGTTTTATTGTCATCGGCGGGAAAAAGACCGCCTTTGACCGTTGGGCCAAGGGGGAATAAACTTGACGGTTGACTCCCTAGCCATAGCTCACGCCCTTAGCGTAGACGCCGAATCCTAGCACGCGGGAGCGGCAGGACGAGACGTTGGGAGTTATCGTTACGAGCTTAGTGCTCCCGGAGTCGATCAGTGTTAATGGACACGGGAGTGCCCACTGATCGAACCCGGGAAGTCCGGCGTATCATCCTGGGCACCGACCGGAATATCGGGCCCATGGGATGCCGGTACCACTTTTAGAGGCAACGTCTCACCATTAGACCCTAATTCCGATCACCATCCTACCCGTAGGCCGTATCGGCGAGAGCCACTCGTTGGGGTCGAAACTAAAGTCCCGGGTTTTTCTTCATATTGTCTATACCTTGCATTCCTTTACTGTGACAACCCATCATCCGATCTGGGCTAGCTCACCCACGGGTTGATTTTGGTCCTCTTTGACACAAGCACATCCTAGCCTCCCTATGTTCGACCCCCAAGCCACACTACAACACCGTGCGCTTGCGGTTACAAATATCTAAACCTCCACAGGGTCCCCCGGCCATTTGTGGCTTGCAAACCGGGGGCACGTCAAGCTTATGGCGTCGTGTACCGTTCTCCCACTTGGGAGAGTACACATGTATATATCCCATTATCCAAAAATCCAAAAAAAAAGGAGAAAAGAAAGAAATGAAAGAAGAAAGAAAAGAAAAAAAAATTGTATAGCCAAAAATCCAAAAAAATACAAATACCCAAAACCCAAAAAAAAACATTCCTGTGTGAATATTTTCCTACTTGCCGAGAATAAAGGGAAGGCGAGAATTTGCACCAAGTGTTCTTCTCCACATCATCTCAACCCCCATCGGTTTCGAAAACATTTGGCTTAGGAACTTTTTAGCTAATATCTAGGCTATAGTGGTGTGATTTCCTTAACTCTAGTTGTGGAGTCCCCGATGCATGATACGCTTCTATTCTTATACTCTTCTCATGCATGCTTGAGCTAATATTCACCGCAATTTCAAATTCGAATCGATATTTGGGTCATTTCCTAGATTTGTGTATATCGAGCTTTATTGCACATCGTAGATAGTGACACCGACTGCTAGCACACGACCACACTCACTTGTGCTTCACCGCGTGGGCCCACGACACTTGTCTGGACTCGTACTCCTTGGTTTAGTGATGTGATTTGGCGTTTGCTTGCTCGGTGTGTCGCTTTTGATTTTGTTGGCCCTGACAGGCGATCTAGGATATAGAGTTTTCTTTTTCTCTCTTTCTCTCTATTTTTCCCCTCCGAGCTCCTACTCTCACTCGTCTTCCTCGAGGACGAGGAAGAGTTCAGCTTGGGGGATTTTGACGTGCGTTTATATTTCATACATTTACGCACGTTTTCTTCCGTGTTTTTCCGTATTTTACCACCGTCTTTTATTCGTTTTCTCGTGTTTTCTTGTGTTTTCTTGTTTTCTTTCACTTTTCCGCATTTTCCGTGTTTTGCTGGAGTTTGCTGGCATTACGGGCGTAAAACGATGATATCATGTGTCCCCGGAGCAACGGGAGGAGTCACGCGTGATCCAGGGGGTCAAACGACGAAGATTGCATCTTTCAGGCCCTCACCCGGTCGGTTGGTCATCTCCAACCGATCGGGTGATGCACGCGTGCACCACCCGGACGCAGCTTGGAGCTCACGAGAAGTCACCCGGTCGGTTCAGTGACCGGGTCAAAAGCTCAAAGTCTCTGGAAATTCGAAGCTGATTTCCAACCGATCGGGTGACCTTCACCCGATCGGTTCACCTGTAGCTGAATTTCAACAGCCAAGACTCGAAGCTCCAACCGGTCTCCTCACCCGGTCCGCCCCAAGTTCCAACCGGTCGGCACCAAGATCCAACCGACCGCACCAAGTTCCAACCGACCGGTTCATACTGACCGGGTGAAACCCCCGCATTGCGCTGTGATTTTGTGAAGCGGCTCACCCGACCGGTTGACTTGTCAACCGATCGGGTGATGTCGTTTTCTATAAATAGAACCCTAGGTTTCCCAGATTCGGGAGTTGGTTATTTTTTACTGTTTTCTTCATTTTGTGACGGCTGTAATTTTCCAGTTTTTGTAAGTTTTCGGATCTTTGTAAAACTTTAGTATTATCTTAATTGCTTTACTACCATTGCATTTCTATTGTCTGATTATGATTTTGACGGTCCATTTTCATTTAGATCGCTTTTTTATGAATATTTGTGAGTAGTTCCCAAATCCGGGATTTTGGCGGAAACCCCTTCGGGGGCTCTTCCCGATGCGTCCATAGGGTTAGGAAATCGATAGGGATTATGAATCTAACGGTTACGCGGGGTGTTTTATTGTCATCGGCGGGAAAAAGACCACCTTTGACCGTTGGGCCAAGGGGGAATAAACTTGGCGGTTGACTCCCTAGCCATAGCTCACGCCCTTAGCGTAGACGCCGAATCCTAGCGCGTGGGAGCGGTAGGACGAGACGTTGGGAGTTATCGTTGCGAGCTTAGTGCTCCCGGAGTCGATCAGCGTTAATGGACACAGGAGTGCCCACTGATCGAACCCGGGAAGTCCGGCGTATCATCCTGGGCACCGACCGGAATATCGGGCCCATGGGATGCCGGTACCACTTTTAGAGGCAACGTCTCACCATTAGACCCTAATTCCGATCGCCATCCTACCCGTAGGCCGTATCGGCGAGAGCCGCTCGTTGGGGTCGAAACCAGAGTCCCGGGTTTTTTTTCATATTGTCTATACCTTGCATTCCTTTACTGTGACAACCCATCATCCGATCTGGGCTAGCTCGCCCACGGGGTGATTTTGGTCCTCTTTGACACAAGCACATCCTAGCCTCCCTCTGTTCGACCCCCAAGCCACACTACAACACCGTGCACTTGCGGTTACAAATATCTAAACCTCCACCGGGTCCCCCGGCCATTTGTGGATTGCAAACCGGGGGCACGTCAAGTTTATGGCGTCGTGTACCGTTCTCCCACTTGGGAGAGTACACATGTATATATCCCATGATCCAAAAATCCAAAAAAAGGAGAAAAGAAATAAATGAAAGAAGAAAGAAAAGAAAAAAAAATTGTATAGCCAAAAATCCAAAAAAATACAAATACCCAAAACCCAAAAAAAAAACATTCCTGTGTGAATATTTTCATACTTGCCGAGAATAAAGGGAAGGCGAGAATTTGCACCAAGTGTTCTTCTCCACATCATCTCAACCCCCATCGGTTTCGAAAACACTTGGCTTAGGAACTTTTTAGCTAATATCTAGGCTATAGTGGTGTGATTTCCTTAACCCTAGTTGTGGAGTCCCCGATGCATGATACGCTTCTACTCTTATACTCTTCTCATGCATGCTTGAGCTAATATTCACCGCAATTTCAAATTCGAATCGATATTTGGGTCATTTCCTGGATTTGTGTATATCGAGCTTTATTGCACATCGTAGATAGTGACACCGACTGCTAGCGCACGACCACACTCACTCGCGCTTCACCGCGTGGGCCCACGGCACTTGTCTGGACTCGTACTCCTTGGTTTAGTGATGTGATTTGGCGTTTGCTTGCTCGGTGTGTCGTTTTTTATTTTGTTGGCCCTGACAGGCGATCTAGGATATAAAGTTTTCTGTTTCTCTCTTTCTCTCTATTTTTCCCCTCCAAGCTCCTACTCTCACTCGTCTTCCTCGAGGACGAGGAAGAGTTCAGCTTGGGGGATTTTGACGTGCGTTTATATTTCATACATTTACGCACGTTTTCTTCCGTGTTTTTCCGTATTTTACCGCCGTCTTTTATTCGTTTTCTCGTGTTTTCTTGTGTTTTCTTGTTTTCTTTCACTTTTCCGTATTTTCCGTGTTTTCTGTGTTTTGCAGGAGTTTACTGGCATTTGGGGGCGTAAAATGATGATATCATGTGTCCCCGGAGCAACGGGAGGAGTCACGCGTGATCCAGGGGGTCAAACGACGAAGATTGCATCTTTCAGCCCCTCACCCGGTCGGTTGGTCATCTCCAACCGATCGGGTGATGCACACGTGCACCACCCATACGTAGCTTGGAGCTCACGAGAAGTCACCCGGTCGGTTCAGTGACCGGGTCAAAAGCTCAAAGTCTCTTGAAATTCGAAGCTGATTTCCAACCGATCGGGTGACCTTCACCCGATCGGTTCACCTGTAGCTGAATTTCAACAGCCAAGACTCGAAGATCCAACCGGTCTCCTCACCCGGTCCGCACCAAGATCCAACCGGTCGGCACTAAGATCCAACCGACCGCACCAAGTTCCAACCGACCGGTTCATACTGACCGGGTGAAACCCCCGCATTGCGCTGTGATTTTGTGAAGGCTCACCCGACCGGTTGACTTGTCAACCGATCGTATGATGTCGTTTTCTATAAATAGAACCCTAGGTTTCCCAGATTCGGGAGTTGGTTATTTTTTACTGTTTTCTTCATTTTGTGACGGCTGTAATTTTCCAGTTTTTGTAAGTTTTTGGATCTTTGTAAAACTTTAGTATTATCTTAATTGCTTTACTACCATTGCATTTCTATTGTCTGATTATGATTTTGACGGTCCATTTTCATTTAGATCGCTTTTTTATGAATATTTGTGAGTAGTTCCCAAATTCGGGATTTTGGCAGAAACCCCTTCGGGGGCTCTTCCCGATGCGTCCATAGGGTTAGGAAATCGATAGGGATTAGGAATCTAACGGTTACGCGGGGTGTTTTATTGTCATCGGCGGGAAAAAGACCGCCTTTGACCGTTGGGCCAAGGGGGAATAAACTTGGCGGTTGACTCCCTAGCCATAGCTCACGCCCTTAGCGTAGACGCCGAATCCTAGCGCGCGGGAGCGGCAGGACGAGACGTTGGGAGTTATCGTTGCGAGCTTAGTGCTCCCGGAGTCGATCAGTGTTAATGGACACGAGAGTGCCCACTGATCGAACCCGGGAAGTCCGGCGTATCATCCTGGGCACCGACCGGAATATCGGGCCCATGGGATGCCGGGGTACCACTTTTAGAGGCAACGTCTCACCATTAGACCCTAATTCCGATCGCCATCCTACCCGTAGGCTGTATCGGCGAGAGCCGCTTGTTGGGGTCGAAACCAGAGTCCCGGGTTTTTCTTCATATTGTCTATACCTTGCATTCCTTTGCTGTGACAACCCATCATCCGATTTGGGCTAGCTCGCCCACGGGGTGATTTTGGTCCTCTTTGACACAAGCACATCCTAGCCTCCCTGTGTTCGACCCCCAAGCCACAGTACAACACCGTGCGCTTGCGGTTACAAATATCTAAACCTCCACCGGGTCCCCCGGCCATTTGTGGCTTGCAAACCGGGGGCACGCCAAGTTTATGGCGCCGCTGCCGGGGAGGCAACGTGCTTGTTATTTTAGGATCTCATGGACCCTAGTGTCTAGCTCATATCCCTACCTCGCGATAATTTTCGCATTCTTCTTTTTCCTTTTTATTTTCTTATTTTTATTTTTATTTTTTATTTCTTATCTTATCTGTTTCTTTCCCACTTGTCGCTTCACGGGTGTTTGTTGTTTTTCATGCGCAGGAGTTCAAGAAGTCTCGACGACTTGATCCCCGTTGATCCAGAGATAAACGCCACCCTTAGGCGTTTGGCCGCCGAGAAGCGAAGAAGAGAGGATCCTGAAGCCATGGGGGAGAACACCCCGCCTCACAAGTCCCTGTTGGAGTAGTCGATGCCTTCCATCGAGTCCACCTCCGCCATCCGTCCTCCAGCTATTACGGCCCAAAGCTTCGAGCTTAAGCCATCTTTGGTGACGTGGATCCAGCAGGATCAGTTTTCGGGTGCACCCATGGAGAGCCCGATCGAGCATCTAGGCTCCTTCTTGGAGAAATGTGACACCTTCCAGATTAACGGTGTCACAACTGAGGCGATCCGACTGAAGCTGTTCCCCTTCTCCTTACGAGATAAGGCCAAGCTGTGGCTTAGGGGGAAGGACCCAAATACATTCAACACCTGGGAGAAGCTCTCAAATGCTTTCCTGACGAAGTTCTTTCCCCCGGGGAAGACCATGAAGCTGAGGAGTGAGATCTCCTCCTTCTCCCAGGCCAGCCACGAGTCCTTGCACGAAGCTTGGACGAGATACAAGGAAATGCAGAGAAGATGTCCCCACCATGAGCTCACCAAGTGGCAGATCATAAATCTGTTTTATAATGGCTTGAGGGACGATTTAAAATCTTCCATGGACGCCGCGGCTGGAGGGTCCTTCATGTCAAGAAGCGAAGAAGATGCCGGACAAATTTTGGAAAATATGGCATCCAACAATGAACGATGGTGTGACGAGAGAGCCACACCAAGATCTGGGGGCATCCATAGAGTCGAAGACGTCGACAAATTGTCAAGCAAGTTTGACTTGCTGTCAACCCAGATCTCTGCATTGATGGTAGACGCCGGTGGTGCCGGTACACAACAGATTGCTGCGGTAGAATCCGAAGTTTTTGGAGAGTTCGACAGTGGTGACATCTCACCACCGTTGGATCAGGCGAGCGCATTGTTTTACAATCCTATGGGGAATGCGCCATTTCCACCACGAACCAACTCAAATCCGGCCTACTCTCCAAACAACCGGAATCATCCGAACCTCAGTTACCGGGCACCTTACCAACAACCGGCTCAGCAACAATAGCAGATATATCAGCCGGCTAGGCCCCAGCAGTAGTTCTAGCAGTAGCAATTTCAGCAGCAACAACCTCCACCGCAGTATCAACAGTATGCTCCTAGGAATCAGCAGCCCACCCAGCAGCAATACGGCCAACAGAGGGCCATTTCTCCGGTTGAGTCCCTCTTGACTCAATACATCGCCAATCAGGAGAAAATAAATTTGAAGCTGGAAATGGGACAAAGAGTCCTCACTGATCAGGTAACCCAGCTGGGGTTGCAAGTGGTGAACCTACAAAGACCACAGAATTTATTACCGCCACAGCCTGAGGTGAACCCTAGGGGGGTAAATCGGACCTTGGCGCTCACACATGAGCATGAGAACGTGTCCGCCATCGTCTTGAGGAGTGGAACCCAAATACCTACCAGAGAGCCCCCCAAAGGACCGGAAGCACCGTTGGTCGTGGAACGACCAATTGAGAAATTAAATGACGACGGTGCTTCGTCGCCCAAGCCAACTACTCCGGAGGGAGTTCATAGAGAGGAGAAGAAGAAAGATGAGGAAGGGAACCCAAGAGTGTTCAAGCCCGTTGTGCCTTTCCCACAACGTTTGGCCCAAGCGAAAATCGACGAGAAGTATGGCAAATTTTTTGCCATGGTCAAGGATTTAAGCCTTCAAATCCCCTTCCTCGAGGCCATAGAGACGATCCCCTCCTATGCTAAATTCTTGAAAGACTTGGTGACACGGGGATCTAGAAAAGAAAAGGTCGTGTTAACGGCGGAGTGCAGCGCACTCATTCAGCGTGCAAATCCGCCCAAGCTCAAGGACCCCGGAAGTTTCTCCATCCCTTGCTCTATTGGGGAAGTGCAAATCCAGAGGGCGCTCGTCGATCTTGGTGCGAGCGTCAGCTTAATGCCCCTATCGTTGTACAAGAGAATAGGGATGGGAGACTTAGAGCCTACCGGCATGACATTACAACTTGCTGACCGTTCGGTCAAGTATCCGGTGGGAGTAGTGGACGACCTCCCCGTCGATGTGAAAGGAGTACATGTACCGGTTGATTTTGTGGTGATGGACATGCCGGAGGACAAGCATACCCCAATTATTCTTGGACGACCCTTTATGGAAACCGCCGGAGTGTTGATAGATGTGAAGAATGGGAAGATTTCCCTCAATGTGGGCTAAGAAAGAGTCGAATTTGACTTAGGCTTGTCGATGAAGCATCCAAATCCCCCGGACTATCCGAGTATCAGTATGTTGGAGAATGAAGAAGATCGAGCTGTTGAAACAAGTGCTTGGGAAGTGCTCTCGAGGAATCCCCTCGATAGCTTGGGGGACCTTGGAGAGCAAGTTGGCTCCCCAAAGAATGAAGTTGCTAGTCAGGCGGTCGCGCGACATGTGATCCCTCCCGGATTCCCTAAGTCTCCTCCCACGAGGAGAAAAGGAAAAGAACCCATGGACCTCACCGGTGATGAGGTCCGGATCCTGAAAAAGATGGCGGTGGACGCCAATTTGAGGGAGAAGCCCCCGGATCCTGTCAACAAAGGGAGGGTAGTCGAGCAAATCTTTTTACAGCCTTCGACTACACCAATAGCCACAATCTCTGGAGCTGAAGAGATGCCGGATTTTGGGCATCACCCGTATCGCCCACCATGAACATCATTGACGGGCGTCGAGCTAACGACGTTAAACAAAAGCGCTTCATGGGAGGCAACCCATGCTCTGAACTTTTACTTCCGTTTTAAGGACTTTTTCTACTTTATTTTTATCTATTTTTATAAATAAATCCAGCCGCAACAACTTCCGTCGTGAAACTTAGGCGATTTTTGGGTTTTTGCAGAAAACAAGGCCTCAACTGACCGGGTGATAACTCACCCGATGGGTTGGGATGTATCATCTTACGGCCGTGTCTGGCACCTAATGAACCGACCGGGTGGAGAAAGAACAGACCGGGTGAACAGATCGGGTGACCTGGGGGAACTCTCGGAAAAATCTCAGAATTCATCAACCGACCGGGTGACAATATGCGAGACCGGTTGAGGGACCGGGTGAGAAACTCTGAGTTCTCGGGAAAATGTGTGGAGCGGCGAACCGATCAGTTGAGTTCTCAACCGATAGGTTCGCCTGTAGCGTTTCTTCAGCATCAAATTTTCGGCCTAAGGTCAACCGATCGGGTGAAAACTCACCCGACCGGGTCGACTTAAATCCCTATATATAGCCGTCGCCGCCCATTCGTTCCGCCCTCGCCATTTTCGAATCCCCAACCGACGTTTCGCCTCCTCCTCTTGCGCCTGACCTCGTTCTTCCCCAAAATCAACCTCAATCGACCTCCCCCCATCTCCATATCCATCCCACCATCGATTTCTCTCCATTCTCCTCGATTCCACCCGCACACAAAACCCTAACTTTCACCCATTCTCCCCAATTTCGAAACTTGCTAAAGAAATTACCGCGGCTTCACAACGTGCTCCTATCGAGTAGAATCGGGGCGTCTACGAGCAATGATCTTCATCTCATCTGGGTAAACTCGCTCCTTGGCTCAATTTTAATTTTGCCCCAAATATTCCATTTGCTCGTTGGTCGTGTTTGTGTTTATTCATTGTATTTTCCATACTCACGCATACACACAACTCCCGCACAATGCCTCCCCGCCGTGTTAAGCCCACCGACGCCAGCTCTTCCAACCCTAGGCCCACCCGTCGTACTCGTCGCACACAACCCCCCGCTCAACCCACCACCTCCAATCCATCTACCACCCCACGCACCGCTCCACCGCCTTACGTTGACGATCCCGAATACGGGATGCAATTCCAAGACGACGACGAGGCCGACCGATTCACGGCCATGATCCTCCTAGCTGGGCAGGGTGGTCGGATAACTCAGGAGTCAGTCGACCGAGACCTCCCCTTTCTTCAAAGTTTCATTCGCCACATCCGTGAAGACCCACCCAATGTCTCCGAGCTCCACATTCCACCCCCCACGACTCCTGGTCCCCAGCACAGGCCCCCATCACCACCCCCAGAGGGTGGTGCCCCTGCTTGATTTTTTCCCTTCCCGCTTTTGTCCCCCTATGTTTGTGCCCATCTGTCTTTGCGGGGCCCTGCTTTGTCACTGTCATGGGGAGGACCCATTCACGTGTCGCATCACTTCCTTTTTATTTCTTTTTCTTTTGACATCCCCCTTGCAAATTTCTGCACTTTCACGATCAAATTTCATTGCTAGCATTTCATGTCTAGCTTGGGGGAAGTCTGTTTTGCTGTGTTGTCGTGTTTTATTTTCGTTGTGTGTGTGTGTGTGCTTGTTTTCCTTTTTGTCGTGTCGTGTCGTGTGCTTTTTGTCGTGTCGTGTCATGTCGTTTAGTTTGTTCAATTTCCTTCTTTCTTTTTCTATTTTCGTGTCGTGTGGCTTGATCGTGATTTTTCTTTATTTTCAGTTTCGTATCTTTGTTTTCCTCGTTTTTCATTTCTTTTTGTGTCGGTGCGTATTCCCCCCCCATTTTCATTGCCCTCCCGTACTCACTCTTATTGCATTGAGGGCAATGCAAGCTTCAGCTTGGGGGAGTCGCACTTTGTGCGCCATTTGAATCTTTCTTTTTCGTTTTTGTGTCGTTTTCATCGTGTTTTTATTTTTTCTTTTCTTCTTTTTATCTCTTTCTCCTAGAGATGAACCCTATGATGAATTTCCACAAAATCACACACACCTAGCATAGCATCGATAATCACATTCACTAACCCTAGGATTTCGAGTTCTCTTGCATTTCATGCATCGTGGGTCCACTTAGCTTTTTGTGAGTCGTGTGTCGTGCCTAGCCGTGTGGTGTACTTCTACTTTGTGATTCACTTTATATACCTGTCCAGGAATGACCCCTAGATTATCATGTTTCGATATGAATATGCGGTACTTATTTCTACTGTCTGCTTCTTCTGCAAGCTATATATATCGTACGCTTCATTTCGCATGTCTCGGGATTCCATAATTAAGGACTAGGATAACCCACTTAGCCCATGCTCTATTTAGAGAGAATAGTTTCCTTTGCCCAAGTGTTTAGATTCCGACTTCTTTTTTGTTTTACTTGGTGCAAATCCCCTCGTCGTGTACCGTTCTCCCACTTGGGAGAGTACACATGTATATATCCCATTATCCAAAAATCCAAAAAAGGAGAAAAGAAAGAAATGAAAGAAGAAAGAAAAGAAAAAAAAATTGTATAGCCAAAAATCCAAAAAAATAAAAATACCCAAAACCCAAAAAAAAAACATTCATGTGTGAATATTTTCCTACTTGCCGAGAATAAAGGGAAGGCGAGAATTTGCACCAAGTGTTCTTCTCCACATCATCTCAACCCCCATCGGTTTCGAAAACACTTGGCTTAGGAACTTTTTAGCTAATATCTAGGCTATAGTGGTGTGATTTCCTTAACCCTAGTTGTGGAGTCCCCAATGCATGATACGCTTCTATTCTTATACTCTTCTCATGCATGCTTGAGCTAATATTCACCGCAATTTCAAATTCGAATCGATATTTGGGTCATTTCCTGGATTTGTGTATATCGAGCTTTATTGCACATCGTAGATAGTGACACCGACTGCTAGCGCACGACCACACTCACTCGCGCTTCACCGCGTGGGCCCACAACACTTGTCTGGACTCGTACTCTTTGGTTTAGTGATGTGATTTGGCGTTTGCTTGCTCGGTGTGTCGTTTTTGATTTTGTTGGCCCTGACGGGCGATCTAGGATATAGAGTTTTCTTTTTCTCTCTTTCTCTCTATTTTTCCCCTCCGAGCTCCTACTCTCACTCGTCTTCCTCGAGGACGGGAAAGAGTTCAGCTTGGGGGATTTTGACGTGCGTTTATATTTCATACATTTACGCACGTTTTCTTCCGCGTTTTTCCGTATTTTACCGCCGTCTTTTATTCGTTTTCTCGTGTTTTCTTGTGTTTTCTTGTTTTCTTTCACTTTTCCGTATTTTCCGTGTTTTACAGGAGTTTGCTGGCATTTGGGGCGTAAAACGATGATATCATGTGTCCCCGGAGCAACGAGAAGAGTCACGCGTGATCCAGGGGGTCAAACGACGAAGATTGCATCTTTCAGCCCCTCACCCGGTCGGTTGGTGACCGGCGCCCCGTTTACAGTATGGGCACGGTGTCGTTTTACCGCAAGTGCACGGTTAGTGTAGGGTGCGGGTTTATCGAACTCAGGGAGGTGGATGGCTTGAGTGGCTACTAGCCTCGCCTATGTTGTGTGCTAGCTACGCGGATGATGTGGGTGGAAGTGTAGAAATAAAAGAAAGAAATGAAAAAGACACGAAATGAATCCCCGCTAACACGGGCTAGAGCACTCATGACACTTGGCATTTGACTTGACACAGGGTGAGACATTGCCCCAAAAGGTGGTACCTAGCGTCCATGGCCCGATATTCCGGTCGGTGCCAAGCATGCTAGGCCTACCCGGTTCCAGACGGTGGGCATTCCCATGTCCATTAACACCTTCCGCAACCGGGGGCATTAAGGCCACAATGATATCTCCCAACACTTCGTCCAAGCCGTTCCCGCGCGATAGGACTCGATGTCTACGCTGGGGGCGTGAGCTATGGTAGGGAGTCAACCGCCAAGTTTATTCCCCCTTAGCCCGACGGTCAGAGGCGGTCTTTCTCCCGCCAATGACAATGAAACACCCCCGCGTAACCCTAATGGCCAAATAGGTCAAATGTGATTTCTAGCAATACATCGAAGCGGATCTTGACTGGACAAGCACCGGACCCCAACCCCTAACACAACTAGTGTGTTGCCGTACGAATTGGACTCAGATTGCTAGAAATCCCCATTGACACATTTCATCGAACACATGCCATGCAACCAAGTCAAATGAAACAACCAAGCATCAATCCTACCCTAACCCGTATTAGGGTTCATCAACACTACTCCATGGTGAGAAACATAAAAACAAGCAAAACAAATAACATACAAACATTCACCATAGAGCAAAATGAAAACAACACAATACAATAGAAAATGAGAGAAGAAAAAGACTTATCTTGATTCGAATCCAACAATCCGGTACAAGATTTATTGAGCAAAGACCTAATCTAATCTACCCTAAGCCTCCCAACAAAGGGGCTGAAAAAGCCCTAAAAACTAGAGGAGAATTTCTCAAAGTCGGCCAGCCTCGCGTATTTATAGCCCCACTTCGAAACCCTAATGGTTCGGGTCCAAACCCGCAGAAAAATCGCCTCCCGATCGGTTGATGAGTCAACCGATCGGGTGAGAGCTTCGAAAATCTTCAACCGGGTGCTGAGGCGAGCGGGTGGCTCAGTCGGTTCGCCAAATGAGGAATTGCAGCTACAGGTGAACCGATTGGGTGATAAGTCACCCGATCGATTGGAATTACGCTCCATTTGGCCGAGAGCTCTGTCGGATTCAAACGGTCCATGAACCGGTCGGCTGAGCTGTCCGGGTCGTCTCTTAGAAAATTCCGTTACAGGTGAACCGATCGGGTGATAAGTCACCCGATCGATTGGAATTCAGCCCAAATGACAGAGAGCTCCGTCGGTTCACCCGATCGCTGAACCTATCGGGTGAGCTGCTATTCTTCTTCAGCTGCCGCCTGGGTAGAATACTGTGCACCAACCGAGTGACTGGTCCACCCGATCGGTTGAGGGCTGAGAAATATCAATCTTCATCGCTTTGACCCCCCTGGATCACGCGTGACTCCCCCCGTTGCTCCGGGGACTCAGAATATCGTTGTTTTATGTCCCAAATGCTGTAAATTCCTGCAAATATACAAAAAACATGGAAAAGTGAAAGAAAACAAGAAAATACAAGAAAACACGAGAAAATGAATAAAAGACGGCGGAAAATACGGAGAAACACGGAAGAAAACGTGCGCAAATATATGAAATATAAACGCACGTCAAAATCCCCCAAGCTGAACTCTTCCTCGTCCTCGAGGAAGACGAGTGAGAGTAGGAGCTCGGAGGGAGAAAATAGGGAGAAAGAGAGAAAAAGATAACTCTAAATCCTAAATCGCCCGTAAGGGCCAATAAAATCAAACACGCCACACGAAGCAAGCATACGACAAAACACAACACTAAACCAAGGAATGTGAGTCCAAACAAGTGTCGTGGGCCCACGCGGTGAAGCGCGAGTGAGTGTGGTCGTGTGCTAGCAGACGGTGTCACTATCTACATTGTGTAATAAAGCTCGATATACACAAATCCAAGAAATGACCCAAATATCGATTCGATTCGAATTAAGCGGTGAATATATAGCTCAAGCATGCATGAGAATAGAGCGAGAATCGAAGCGTATCCTGCAACGGGGACTCCACAGCTAGGGACAAGGAAATCACCACACTATAGCCTAGATAATCGCTAGAAGGTCCCTATGCCAAGTGTTTTCGAAAACGATGGGGGTTGAGATGATGTGGAGTAGAACACTTGGTGCAAATTCTCGCCTTCCCTTTATTCTCGGTAGATAGGAAAAATATTCACACTTGAAATTTTTGGGTTTTGGGTATTTGTATTTTTTTTGAATTTTGGGCTATACGAAATTTTTCTTTTCTTTTCTTTTTGGGTTTTTCTTTTCTTTTCTCTTTTTTGGATTTTTGGGTTTTTGGCTATACACATGTGTACTCTCCCAAGTGGGAGAACGGTACACGACGAGGGGATTTGCACCAAGTAAAACTAAAAAGAAGTCGGAATCTAATCACTTGGGCAATGGAAACTATTCTCGCTAAATAGAGCATGGGCTAAATGGGTTATCCTAGTCCTTAATTGTGGAATCCCGACACATGCGAAATGAAGTACACGATATATATATGTAGCATGCAGAAGCAGACAGGGGAAATAAATACCGCATATTCAAATCGAAGCATGATAATCTAGGGGTCATTCCTGGACAGGTATATGAAGTAAAATCACAAAGTAGAAGCACACCAAACAGCTAGGCACGACGCACGACTCACAAAAAGCTAAGTGGACCTGTGATGCATGAAATACAAGAGGACTCGATATCCTAGGGTTAGTGAATGTGATTATCGAAGCCGTGCAAGGTGTGCGTGTGATTTTCGTGGCAATTCATCATAGGGTTCATCTCTAGGAGAAAGAGATAAAAAGAAGAAAAGAAAAAGAAAAAGAAAAACACGGAGAAAAACGACTCAAATAACGAAGAAAAAGAGACGAATGACGCACGAAGTGTGACTCCCCCAAGCTGAAACTTGCATTGTCCTCAATGCAATAATAGTGAATACGGGAGGGCAATGAAAATGGGGGGGTGCACGGACACAAAAAATGAAAAACACGAAAAACACGTGAACGAAACTGGAAAATAAAGAGAAAGAAACATACAAAATAAAAGATATAAAACGCAACGAAGGACTCAAAGACACAAACGCACGACAACGACACAAGAAAACATGCACACAAAAGTCGATTTCCCCCAAGCTGAACATGACAATGCTAGCAAAATGATATGATCAATGTGATGCAGAAATATGCTAGGGGGAAAATCGAAAAAGAAAGAAATCAAAATGCAGGAGAGACAGTGTGCTCATTCTCCTCGGAAGAGGAAGAGGGTGAAATGATAGAAGGGCACGACATGAAGGGTTATTAAGATGCAAAAGCAAATCCTAGATACGCTCCCCTCGCTAATGAGAGGAGACGAGATTATTCAAATCTAAACTAGAAAGCGGTAAATTTTTACACTACTGGATTAGGATACACCTGAGCATAGGCGGATCCATGATCTGAAGTGGGGCAGGTAGCTGCTCTAACTGCTCCTTTTGTGGCTCCGCCAGAAGCGCTGTGCCACGTGTGCCAATGGACCCAAGCAATGCACCTCCAAGCATCCCTCGTAGGTGTCCACCTGTGACCTGCAAAGGACAAGGTGCATTAATCCATGGCAAGAAATCTTTTCCCAAAATAAATGTATCCCAGAGATAGTCGCCGGTAAATGATGGTAAAATATCTGAAATGTGGCGAATACTCCCTGAGAATGGGTTGTTATCCTCTGTACTAGCGACGACCAAATCCTCGCTCTCCATGAGAAGTGGGTCTCCAGGTGGTGACACACCGCAGCATACCTCAAGGGAAGTAGATCATGTGTCATGCGAGAGATATGGTATGTCAAAAATATATAAGTCTAAAGGAATAGGACGTGAAAAGCGAGACTTAAATGTGGAGTGAGAGTGAGTATGAAAATCTCCCTGAATAGGGGCAATATGCTCAAGTATATGCTCAGCCGCAGAAGAAGTGGAGCGTGACGGTAGAGGTAGATGTGGCTCGGGCTCCATGAAGTGGACCATCGTATCCAGGCCCTCGTGCACATTCTCCTCGACGATATGCTCATGCTCCTCCATCTGCCCAATGTCCTGAATGACATCCTCATGGTTGACCACCGACCAAGGAGGAAGCTGTGACAGAGATGGCTGTGGAGGTGGATGTGGAGCGGACCCCTCGTATGTGGTCATCGCGTCCTCGTCCTCATGCACATCCTCCTCGCCCTTATGCATAAGCTCTGTAAACTCCTCGGTCCTCTCATAGGACTCATGTGGGGTATCTAAATCAAGACAAAAAGTCTCTCCCACAAATCCTAGAGAAATCTCCCCATCCTCACTATCATCATCTAAAAATGCTTCGTCATCCAAGTGGTAGTGATGAAAAAATGGGGGATCGGTATGAGATGTGTCTATGGTGGCCGACGGCATGGTGGTCTCAACCATGAAAGTGGGTATATCCTCTCCTTCATCCCCTCTCCTCGGTGTCGGCTCGGTGATTGGTACCATCAAGTTTTGTAATATTTGGCCTTGGTTAAACATGGCACTTTCAAGGAGAGACACGAGGCTTGATTCTTCTTGTGTTTGTGGAGGGGTATAAGGTTGAGGAAATGGATGGGAGGTGTTTGGGCTAAGGTTGTGGGAAAATGTTTGGCCTTGGAGCGGGGGAGGCTCTCAAGCGTAAATGGGCAATCATAATACACGTGCCCCGCCATCCCACAAGTCTCACAAACCACAACTGGATAAGGATCGTATCCTCCCATCTGAGCATCGAAATTTGATCTCCACATGGTAATATCAAAGATACCTGGACAACAAAAATAAGAAAACTAGAGAGGAGCGTCAATAGTACAAGAGAATAACAAAAAGATAATATAATGGTGGGGGAAAATTTTCTTGGTTATTGAATATATATATATATATTTTAAAATAAAAAAAAAGAAAAAGAAATTTTTTTGTGTTTTTATGCGTAGTCTAACGAACCCAAGCTAAGCTAATATCAAACCGAACGCCTCTCCGGCAACGGCGCCAAAAACTTGACCGGCGCCCCGTTTACAGTATGGGCGCGGTGTCGTTTTACCGCAAGTGCACGATTAGTGTAGGGTGCGGGTTTATCGAACTCAGGAAGGTGGATGGCTTGAGTGGCTACTAGCCTCGCCTAGGTTGTGTGCTAGCTACGCGGATGATGTGGGTGGAAGTGTAGAAATAAAAGAAAGAAATGAAAAAGACACGAAATGAATCCCCGCTAACACGGGCTAGAGCACTCATGACACTTGGCATTTGACTTGACACAGGGTGAGACATTTCCCCAAAAGGTGGTACCTAGCGTCCATGGCCCGATATTCCGGTCGGTGCCAAGCACGCTAGGCCTACCCGGTTCCGGACGGTGGGCATTCCCATGTCCATTAACACCTTCCGCAACCGGGGGCATTAAGGCCACAATGATATCTCCCAACACTTCGTCTAAGCTGTTCCCGCGCGCTAGGACTCGATGTCTACGCTGGGGGCGTGAGCTATGGCTAGGGAGTCAACCGCCAAGTTTATTCCCCCTTGGCCCGACGGTCAGAGGCGATCTTTCTCCCACCAATGACAATGAAACACCCCCGTGTAACCCTAATGGCCAAATAGGTCAAATATGATTTCTAGCAATACATCGAAGCGGATCTTGACTGGACAAGCACCGGACCCCAACCCCCAACACAACTAGTGTGTTGCCGTACGAATTGGACTCAGATTGCTAGAAATCCCCATTGACACATTTCATCGAACACATGCCATGCAACCAAGTCAAATGAAACAACCAAGCATCAATCCTACCCTAACCCGTATTAGGGTTCATCAACACTACTCCATGGTGAGAAACATAAAAACAAGCAAAACAAATAACATACAAACATTCACCATAGAGCAAAATGAAAACAACACAATACAATAGAAAATGAGAGAAGAAAAAGACTTATCTTGATTCGAATCCAACAATCCGGTACAAGATTTATTGAGCAAAGACCTAATCTAATCTACCCTAAGCCTCCCAACAAAGGGGCTGAAAAGCCCTAAAAACTAGAGGAGAATTTCTCAAAGTCGGCCAGCCTCGCGTATTTATAGCCCCACTTCGAAACCCTAATGGTTCGGGTCCAAACCCGCAGAAACATCGCCACCCGATCGGTTGATGAGTCAACCGATCGGGTGAGAGCTTCGAAAATCTTCAACCGGGCACTGAGGCGAGCGGGTGGCTCAGTCGGTTCGCCAAATGAGGAATTGCAGCTACAGGTGAACCGATCGGGTGATAAGTCACCCGATCGGTTGGAATTACGCTCCATTTGGCCGAGAGCTCTGTCGGATTCAAACGGTCCATGAACCGGTCGGCTGAGCTGTCCGGATCGTCTCTTAGAAAATTCCGTTACAGGTGAACCGATCGGGTGATAAGTCACCCGATCGATTGGAATTCAGCCCAAATGACAGAGAGCTCCGTCTGTTCACCCCGATCGCTGAACCGATCGGGTGAGCTGCTATTCTTCTTCAGCTGCCGCCCGGGTAGGATACGCGTGCACCAACCGATCGGGTGACTGGTCCACCCGATCGGTTGAGGGCTGAGAAATATCAATCTTCATCGCTTTGACCCCCCTGGATCACTCGTGACTCCCCCCGTTGCTCCGGGGACTCAGAATATCATTGTTTTATGTCCCAAATGCTGTAAATTCCTACAAATATACAAAAAACATGGAAAAGTGAAAGAAAACAAGAAAATACAAGAAAACACGAGAAAACGAAAAAAAGACGACGGAAAATACGGAGAAACACGGAAGAAAACGTGCGCAAATATATGAAATATAAACGCACGTCAGTTGGTCATCTCCAACCGATCGGGTGATGCACGCGTGCACCACCCGGACGCAGCTTGGAGCTCACGAGAAGTCACCCGGTCGGTTGAGTGACCGGGTCAATAGCTCAAAGTCTCTGGAAATTCAAAGCTGATTTCCAACCGATCGGGTGACCTTCACCCGATCGGTTCACCTGTAGCTGAATTTCAACAGCCAAGACTCGAAGCTCCAACCGGACTCCTCACCCGGTCCGCACCAAGATCCAACCGGTCGACACCAAGATCCAACCGACCGCACCAAGTTCCAACCGACCGGTTCATACTGACCGGGTGAAACCCCCGCATTGCGCTGTGATTTTGTGAAGCGGCTCACCCGACCGGTTGACTTGTCAACCGATCGGGTGATGTCGTTTTCTATAAATAGAACCCTAGGTTTCCCATATTCGGGAGTTGGTAATTTTTTACTGTTTTCTTCATTTTGTGACGGCTGTAATTTTCCAGTTTTTGTAAGTTTTCGGATCTTTGTAAAACTTTAGTATTATCTTAATTGCTTTACTACCATTGCATTTCTATTGTCTGATTATGATTTTGACGGTCCATTTTCATTTAGATCGCTTTTTTATGAATATTTGTGAGTAGTTCCCAAATCCGGGATTTTGGCGGAAACCCCTTCGGGGGCTCTTCCCGATGCGTCCATAGGGTTAGGAAATCGATAGGGATTAGGAATCTAATGGTTACACGGGGTGTTTTATTGTCATCGGCGGGAAAAAGACCGCCTTTGACCGTTGGGCCAAGGGGGAATAAACTTGGCGGTTGACTCCCTAGCCATAGCTCACGCCCTTAGCGTAGATGCCGAATCCTATCACGCGGGAGCGGCAGGATGAGACGTTGGGAGTTATAGTTGCGAGCTTAGTGCTCCCGGAGTCGATCAGTGTTAATGGACACGGGAGTGCCCACTGATCGAACCCAGGAAGTCCAGCGTATCATCCTGGGCACCGACCGGAATATCGGGCCCATGGGATGCCGGCACCATTTTTAGAGGCAACGTCTCATCATTAGACCCTAATTCCGATCGCCATCCTACCCGTAGGCCGTATCGGCGAGAGCCGCTCGTTGGGGTCGAAACCAGAGTCCCGAGTTTTTCTTCATATTGTCTATACCTTGCATTCCTTTACTGTGACAACCCATCATCCGATCTGGGCTAGCTCGCCTACGGGGTGATTTTGGTCCTCTTTGACACAAGCACATCCTAGCCTCCATGTGTTCGACCCCCAAGCCACACTACAACACCGTGCACTTGCGGTTACAAATATCTAAACCTCCACCGGGTCCCCCGGCCATTTGCAGCTTGCAAACCGGGGACACGTCAAGCGCTGGTCCTTCGGATGTCCGTCGTCTGGTCTTGGGAAGCCGGGCCACCCGAACTGTGAGGCGGCACTAGCTACCTTCAAGTCGAAGAAGGCCGAGATCCTCACTCTCTCGGCGCGAGCGACCGTCGTGCCGCTCTATCCAATGGGCACCCATGAATCGGTCTTTGACGCGGTTGGGGTAGCAGCCTGTAACGACCGGTATTCATCGTATGTATTTCGTACATATTTTGTGATGTATTGAATTATGAGATTATTCGTGTTATGACTTTGTTGATTAGCCTGTATGCATGATCCGTTACCGCATTTGTGACCCACTTGACTTCACGATCGCACTGACACTAAATTTGTCGTTTTTGGACATCATGGGTGTGCAGTGGCAAAAATCGTAATAATGGGATTACTTGTGACCATATCAACCTTTCTCTTAATCCATTTATAATATAAATAAGCTATTGAATCTTAATAAGTGTAAGAGAATCTTAATTTAAAATCTTAACAATCGATATCTTAATATCTAAATAAATCCTAACTAAGATTTCCCTCTATCCTACTTAGATCCTAACAATCAAATCCAAATCTTAAACAATATTCCCTAAATAATAATTAATTTAATCAAACAAATTCTCCTAACCAACCCCACGTAGGATCTTAACAAGCCCCCCTTGCTTGCGCATCTCAACCGCAACCCATGAATCCACTCCTTTTTGCATGCGATTAGCACCCCGTAAGTTAACCCTCGGATCCGAAAGGATATTAACCAATCAAACCCCGCGCCTCTCTTCCCCATCGTAACAACCATGCATGCGAGATACTCGCAGCAACCCAAGCGAACTCTCCTCTATTCCCGTTCTTTTCTCCCCCTTCTCCTTCATAAAACCCAGGCCTCGCACACACCTTCGAACGTCGAAACTCCCCGAAGCCCCACCAATGACCAAGCCCCCGACCTCGCCTCCGTCGCAGTCTCCTCCTCTCAAACCCAGCACCTCCCTCATCCATTACACTCAGCCCACAGCCCTTCAAACGTGCCATTCCATGCTCTTCGACCCACTAACCCAACCTTCGGGCACTCCTCCGTCCATTGAATTCCTTCAACCCACCAACCCTCCGGCGACTCCTCTCATCGCCGCAACCCCAAGCCTCTGCCATCGTTACCTCAGCAAGCGCCCTTTAAAGCCACAACGCCTTAAGCCCTGCTCTGGCGACCAACGTCGCCGCCTTATCTCGCACAACAGCCTCCCCTCTCCCCACACCTCCGACAACCCCCTACCTCACCTCCCATCAACAAGAGCTCTGACCAACCTGCACCTCACAGCCCTCCAATCACAACACCGTGACCTCCACCTTTCAAAGATGAACCCACAGCAGCACTCGCCGACGATGTCCTCAAGCCCGCGCAGACACTCCACGCGGCCACCGTTCGTCGTTCGAACTCGCCAACCCTTCACCGTCGCCTGCACCCACGCGAGGAGAACAAACCAAACACGTAAGTTATATATCTATATACTGTGTGTTATAATATAATTGTTATAATATATGCATGCTGTTAATATGTTATAATATATGAACAATAGGTTATGTAACTTAAGTTAAATATATATAGTAATTATATTAACAGTAGGTAGTTGTATATACTTAATGCATACGTCATAAAATGCCACAGTAACTGATGCATGATGATAAGTATATGTATATGAACAGTTGCCCATGTGAATAGTATAACATATTAGATGAATGGTGCTTATAAGTATTCGGTGGCTTGATGTTAAACATCTAAATGACATAGATAAAATGCGCCTTACGCTTTGATCACCTGGACACCCAACACCATCCCCATGCAAGTATTTTATTGTGAATGAATTGCAAACCAAAACTGCTTGATATCAATATATGATGAAATCTGTTGTTGATACGCGTGTGGGCTTTAGAACTGAATTACATGCTTCCTCTTTAGTAGTTGTTTTCGAATGGATGGACATGTGAATATAAAGTCGTTGCAGAGAAAAATTGCTATCTGTCTACTAACAAACAAATTAAACTGGACAGAGGGCAGGACACAACCCTCGAAACGAACATATGTGACACCATCGAATACTGATGGGATGAACCTAATCGAACGACTAGACAAACACTTGGGTGGGGTTGGTTCATGTAGTAGAGTCTGTAAGTGTGTCTTGTATACCTTACGGCTACTTTCATACCACACTAATGGGAGCAAGCATATTGACCAATTTCCAGGTTAGGGATGGCAAGAAGCGTCACGGTAAACCCCCGATGATAGGGTGTATCAAGAACACTATACTCACTCAGACATGAACTTGCACGAGCACAAATAACTGGAAATATTACATTTGTAAATGTGTTAACTTCTTTAAAATGCATCTCACCTGTCAAACTATTCCAGCATGCTCAAACTTTACTTTACGCACTTGCTTATCATATCTGTGTCTGACGCTTTTTTGTTGCTAAGTTATTGCTTTCAATTACTATAAAATCTTGTTGAGGCTTTTCGCTGACATATATTTCAATGAAACTATGAAATATATGTTAGGTTCAGAGACAGAGTATAGCGAGGACCCTACTTACGAGGATTAGAAACAGGAGGCAGATCCTGTCGACAAGAGCTACGAGGACACCGAGATTCTTTCGGCTGAGGACTAGATTATCGTTGTTATCTCCATTTATTTAGTTTTATTTATTATTACAGGTGTGTTGCTCATGTAATAAAATGTACGACCATGCTAGGCTTAACTTATTTGTATACTTGCTTTTGAACTCTGGGCAAAGGTTGTAATAAATATTTGTGTTGTTTCTGAAAAATGCAGTTGCAAGAACCTGATTGCTTTACACACAAAACGCTTATTGTGCTTAAGTCAAAGAAGAAAGAAAAAAAGTGCATCATGTGAGAATCCACATTTCAGGGATATGGAACACAAAGTTTCCATAAGTAACTAACTTCAATATGAATTGTACAAGCATATTCTGAATGGGAATGACCACCCCCCCAAAAAAAATTCTTTTTTGAATTAAGAATTAAAAGAAATATCTTTATTTCTGCCCGTGCACTCGATCACATTTGTGAGAAAACAAACGAAAAAAAGATATAATTTTTAAAATTATTCTTATAATTTAATTGAGAACAAAGGGTTGGATCACATTATATCCAAGATTAAAGATAAATAGAAAATTCTTAAAAAGAAGAAACTTTCGTTTCTGATATAGACGATCTGGGACGGAAGGATTTGAACCTCCAAGTAACGGGACCAAAACCCGCTGCCTTACCGCTTGGCCACGTCCCATTTAGATTTATATTTGAGACACTAATAAAGACTAATATTGGTAGTGGTCATTCGTCAATCCCAATCCAAATACATATGAAATACATTGTTGCTAGAATTCAACACATGTAAATATAAAATAAATTTTTTTTCCGTGTTTCAGAATACGGTTAACCAACATGTTAACTAATGGATTACGATAAATTGGATCGAATTTTGCAGTTTTTTCTGCGGTACCTCGACGTGACATGAGTGTGAAAGACGTTCAAAAATTAGTTTTCTTTTTATAAGGGCTAAAAACGAATCACTTATTTTGGCTTTTTGACCCCATATTGTAGGGTGAATCTCGAAAGATATGAAAGATCTCCCTCCAAGCCGTACATACGACTTTCATCGAATACGACTTTCCACAAAATTCTATATGTATCTATGAGATCGAGTATGGAATTCTGGAGGGGGCCAAAACATCCCTTCCCTTTTTTCTATTGAGAATAGGAAAATATATTTCCGGTCACAGACCGAAATATTCAGGGTAAAATGGAACCATTAACAATTTACTTTGAATTTGTGAACGGTTCTTCAATTTTGATATCCAACGATATTTTGTTTCCTTGAATGGCAAAAGAAAATCAAATTGATTTATGACTAATCAGTATTCATTCATTTTTTCAATAATCAATCCTTTTCAATTTTAACAACATATATGTGTATATGTAAACCCTAGAACACATTTTTGATATGGGTATATGATTCATGGGGGAGTTACTCTTTAAAAATGAATTCCAATGTAATTGATTGATGTGATCTCGTTATTCATGCTTCGACTTACTCAATATGTATCATCATATGTTTCATGCCATGTGTATTCATATATGTTGATTGGCTCTAGTGAATACAATACACAATTCATGAGATACACATATCCTTGACTATGTGTATCTGCATGAAGCCGAAATCGCTAGTAATCGCCGGTCAGCCATATGGCGGTGAATTCGTTCCTGGGCCTTGTACACACCGCCCGCCACACTATGGGAGCTGGCCATGCCCGAAGTCGTTACCTTAACCGTAAGAAGGGGGATGCCGAAGGCGGGGATAGTGACTGGAGTGAAGTCTTACTTCTTCTTTGCTTTAAGCACATGCGGACCCGCTCATGTTCTCGCTCCCAAGTACAATGAAAAGCGGGACGTGATAGGTTTTAGTGGAGGCTCATGCAGGTCCTCTTGCAACCTGTGAGACATTTCAGGAACAGTGCAAATATTATTATTAACCAGATCGTTTAGACAAATTCGTACACAAATGTTTACTTTGTTTTGTTTGCAGCATGGCAGGACGGCCCAATACTCGTAATGGGAATGGAGTCAACGGGAACGGTACTCCCGACATACACGAGCTCATGGGAGTCATGAGGGGCATGTCAGAGATCTGACAACAGCTTATTCAGCAAGCTCAACAACAGCAGGCTGTACAACTTGCACCACCACCTCTGCGAGCTGCACCCAGAGCCAAGCAACTTCTGGAGCTGAACCCGAAAAGCTTCTCCGGAAGAGAAGGGCCACTAGAAGCTGAAGAATGGGCCCAGAGTATGGAAGACGATCTGGGTCTTTCCCGTATTGATCAAGCTGAATGGGTTGAAGTGCCAAGAAGCAATTGACGGGCAAAGCACGAAACTGGTGGGACACTGAAGAAGCTCGACTGGTCAAGCCCATCAACTAGACCATGTTCCGAGAGCGTTTCGATGCTCAGTATTTTCCTCGATCAGCTAAGAGGGAACTACAATAACTATTCGTCAACCTGAAATAATGCAATCGTACCGTTGACGAATATGAGGCAGAGTTCTCAATGCTTAGTCGATTTGCTCCACATCTGTTGGAGGACCCAGATGACCGTGCATATCATTTTCGTCAGGGTCTGGACCTAGGCTTTCAGGCTTCGACGTCTTTGGTGAATCTGACAACACACCAGGACGTACTGGATGCTGCTAGAAAGCACGAACTTATTATGAATCAGAAGAAGGCGCTTCAGATTGGAGGGAGCAGACGTCTACCGGAGCCACCCAGGGGAAATCTCAGGCCTACTTAGACTGCACAATTCAAGAGGCCTGATGCCCCTGCCAACAACTGACCTCAGATGGTGTGCTTTCCTTGCAAGCGCATTGGTCATCTCAAGAAAGACTGTCGGGAGCTGCTGAACCAATGCTTGGTATGTGGAGCGTCAGCGCATACTACCAGAGACTGCCCCTGCCGCACCAAGAAACCGATGACTGCCGAACCATCTGGACCACCCAGACCGATTCAGCGTGGACCTCCTAAACCTACTCAGTGTGGACCTCCTCTGGCTCCATAGCAGAAGGCTTATGAAGAGGCGAGGCAGAACCAGTCAAGACGGCAGGCATTCACCATGACGACTACTGAGGCCGAGACTGATGAGCAAGTGATCTCAGGTATTACTTAAACTCTTCTTTTATATGCTTATAGTATACATATATGTGTGTTTGATTGTTTGCCCTTAGCTAAGGTGTTTCCCTATATTCTAGGTGTCATCTTAGTAGCCTCTCACCCGGCTCTATCTTTGTTTGTTTCTGGAGCCTCTCATTGCTTCATATCCAGAAGATTCGTAGAGAAGCACGCTATCCGTGTTAACTCTCTACCTAATTGTTGGAGTATCGCTTCCAGGAGTGGAGTAGTGAAAACTTCCTCTAGCTGTCGATCTTGCCCTATAGTGATCTGTGGACAAGAGTTGTTTGCAGATTTCATGATAGTCGACATGCCAAACTTTGATGCAATATTCGTCATGGATTGGACGGGAAATTTCTATGCTACCATCGACTGTTACAGGAAGAAGGTAGTATTCGAAATCCCTGACCATCCGGTGTTTGAATTCGCTAGCAGAGACCGTTCACTTGGACCAATTAAGTTTCGAGCCAAGCCGAATGAGATGATCATTGCATCGATGCTAGTCGAGCCTGAGAAGCCTAGAGTGGTTCGAGGCTTTGCAGATGTATTCCCTGAGGATATTTCAGGGCTACCACCCGATCGAGCTTTGGAGTTCACTATCGACCTTCTACCGAACACTCGGTCGATTTTGAAGGCACCTTATCGCATGGCTCCTGTTGAACTAGAGAACTTCGGAAACAGCTCGATTGTTGGAAGCAACGATATAGGATCTTTGGTTTGATGATGACAAACGTGTGTGTTATATTTAACGTGTGTGCTAAGTGTGTTTCTGGAATGGCAAAATCGTAATTCTAAGCGTTGGCGAAATTGCTATTCATATCGCATATTGGAAGAAAGGAAATGTTGTCTACAAAGCAAGTTGGACTTGGTCCTATGTGGGTTGAGATGGATTTGGTCAAATCAATTAGCAAGATTTGCAAAGATGTTTCCATATCCAATTTGAATTACAAATCAAATCCCATGGCAATCTATATCATATTCAAATTCAAATTCAATTTAGAGATTGCATCAATTCCTAAATCCTAGGGATTTCCTTTTAACCACAAATATCTCTATCCATCCATATATATATATACCCCTTCAGAGAACCCTGAGTGTGCGCGGCCAAACAAAATCTTAGGGAAAAATTATTTTCGGCCACACAAAAGGAGAGAGTAGAGAAATCATTTTCAAAACCCCTAGCCGACCACAAACCCTACCTTCTACACATCTATGGCCGGCCCCTCTCCATATTATCCATCATCAGGCAATTAAAAGAGGTTCTCACGCAACAGGAGAATTCAAAGAGGCCGTCCATTACACAAGGTTACGCACAAAGTCCTCTCCAACAATTTGCAAAATCTTCAAAGATCAAGTGTTGTCGAAATCTTCAAAGGGAAGTACCTTTTTTAATAAAAATCCATTGAAGTAACATGTGCCTGCTTTGATTATTAATCCTTGGTTATACTTGTTTTGCAGGCAATCATCAATATCTGGGGCCTTTGCGTTTTTGTCCAGCGATTGAATTTGTTTGCCGAATCTCAAAGAAGCTGGCAGCACACATCCCCAAGCCACGCACAGAAATTTTTTGATTCAGAAGGAGCCGTAAGTTCTTGTGTTCCTGCTCTTCGAAACAATTTCTTTTAAAACAATTTTTTTAAAAACCATCTTTCTGAGAGCACTTCAAAACATTTGTTTTTTAAACAATTCTTTTTTAAAAACCATCTTAATGAGAGCACTTGTTTTGAACGACCTGTGTTCAATGTTTTCTTGGTTTTCACTTTAAAACAATTTTTTGTGAGGAAGCCTGCGCACCTACGAAACTCAGAGAGCCGCACCTTCATGATCCCCTTTCTGAGAATATAATACACATGCATTATTTTTGTTAGTGGGTTCTCCCATGCTTGTGTCATTTCCCAAAGCCGAATTGCATCTTGTTTTTCTTCATTATTTTATGTTGCAGGTGCTTTAAAATTTTCAAGTATCAAGAAAAACTCCTGCCGCATCCAAGGAGCAGCTACACACAACGTGTTGAGTATTGGACTCCCCGGAGTTGGTTTTGGATGATGAGCAAACATAAATAAATCGTGAACTAACACTTTATGAGCGCAGTTATGGAGATCGTCGCCAAATTCACGTGAACATCCAAAGCGACGTCTCAAGACTTCTCAAAGCACGTATACATATACCTAAAGCTTCGTTGAAGCTTTTGGACCATTTTAGAAGTCATGAAGATTCGATTGAAGCTATTGAAGACGGTATCGTCAAGTTTTATTTATAGTCTTTAAGCTTCTATCGTAGAATGTTAAGCCTTGAGTAGGTCTTACGATTTATATCTTCATAACGCTCCTATCTTAGCTCTAGGATCTTAGTAGAAGTCCATACAAACTTTCTCAAAGCTTCGCGCTTCGAATCGGGACTTCTTGTGCATGTTAGTTGGTTCAAGAAGAAGAACCAACCGACTAGATGGTGATCTAGTCGGTCGGAAAAGCTTCTTGGACCGACTAGTTTGTCTCCCAAATTCTAAGTTCTTTACTGTTTACAGTTAGTCGGTCTTAGTTGACTCACCGACCGACTAGTTGGTGAACTAGTCGGTCAGTGATGCTTCTTAGACCGACTAGTTGAGCTTTACTGTACATGCCAATTTTTCACCTAGTTACTGTTTATCGTTAGTCGGTGTAAGAACGTTTGGTGACCGACTAGTTGATGATCTAGTCGGTCAACATTTGTTCTTGGACCGACTAAATCAAGTTGTATTCAGACTAATAGTTTTTAACTCTTAGTCGGTGTAAGTTAACTGACCGACCGACTAGTTGAGAAACTAGTCGGTCGGAAAGTCTTCTTGGACCGACTAGTTATCTAGGTCTGAAATCTCATCTGTTCACTGTTCATCCTTTAGTCGGTTCATGTTGTTTCACCGACCGACTAGTTGATGAACTAGTCAGTCAGTGGTTGTTCTTTGACCGACTAATTGCCCCAGATTTCCAACCGTTGGGAGATGACCTAGCTCGATTTTGTGGGACCCTATAAATACGAAGCTTGGTCATTTCTCTCAAGGTTAGAGCTGCATTGAGAGACTTATTCATATTGAAAGAGTTAGAGATTAAAACTCATTTCCAAAGCTCTCTTCCTCACAAGAAATCTTTCTCTCCCTCATTTGAGATCTAGAATCCATCTTGAGAGAACTTTGTTCTTGTTGAGCCATCCAAGCTATTGCTTAATTCAAGTCTCCTATTCATTCATAGGCACCCATTGCTGCTCATATTGGTGGTGCTAGGTCTTGGTGACTTCTCCTTCCTCAAATCCCTCCTTGCCCTTATTTGGTAAGAATACTCAAGGTATAGGGTTTGTGGTAAGTTGTTGTTTATTTCATATAAACTCTTTTATTGCTATTGTTTCTCTCGGTTGTGAGAGAAGGTTGTGATCCCGGGTTGTGGGATTCACTATTGCTATTGATTGTATGATTTGATCTTGTGAAGGTTTTTCACAAGGTATTCATAGTGGAAATCTAGGGTTAGGGTTTCTAACCTTAGTATCCGGAGGGGATCCGGGTGTTCTGGGACGTAGGATCACCGGGTACAAGTCGGGGAGACTTGGGTGGATCCGAACCCATCATATCAATTGTTAGCATTGAATATTTGTTGTTGTCTTATTTTAGCTTCCGCATTTGTTGGTAGTAGTTTGCACGATAATTAGGAATTATACTCCTTGTTATTTTTAAAGTACTATTCACCCCCCTCTAGTACTTGTGCAGTAGCTTTCAGGGCATTACATTTGGTATCAGAGCCAGATACTAAGCTATGTCTGCCAACGACAACAAGACCGTGCGTCCACCTCCAGATTATAGCACCTTCAAGAACCGTGAAGGAGCTTCTTCGGTAATGGATGGACATTCCTCAACGAGGCCTCCATTCTTCAATGGTACCAACTACGTGTACTGGAAATGCTGGATGGAAACTTTCCTCCGGAGTGCTTCACTATGGAGGACCACAATGAAGGAGTATGTCGAGCCCACCGAAGAAGATTTTGAGAAGTGGACTCCCGCGGAGGTCGCCGCGGAGGTAAGCAATGCCAAGGCAATGAACGCCTTGCAATGCGCATTGGAGCCCGAGGACTTCAATAAGATATGCACATGTAAGAGTGCAATCAAATTTGGAACTCCCTCCTCATCTTACATGAAGGGACGAGTAGGGTAAGGGACTCTAAACTCGTAGTAGTTAATAAAGATTACGAGATGTTTCATATGCTACAGGGTGAGAAGATGAAGGAGTATTATGCTCGCTTCGTCGACATCATAAACGAGTTAGAGGCTCTCGGCAAAACCTACACCCAAAAGGAGAAATGTTTGAAGCTTATAGAAGGACTTCCTTCTAGTTGGGAAAAGCGTACCTTCGCCATCGAGGAAGGTAACGATATGAACAAGTATACCGTGGTTCAATTAATGGGTACTTTAATGTTATACGAGGTACGCAAGGATAGCAAAGTGAAGTTACAAGAGAAGATGAAGTCTTACATGAACCAAGACGCGCCTAAGAAAAAGGCGATTGCGTTCAAGGCGGCTCCATCCACCTCTACAGATGACGAGGACTCGGAAGACGAAATGGACATGGAATCCATTGCCCTCATGGCAAAGAAGTTCAATCGCTTCTTCCGAAAAGGTAACTTCAAAGGTAAATCTAAATTTACTTCTACTAACACCTCTCCTCCTTTGTGCTTTAAATGCAATAAGCCAGGACACATCAAAGCGGGTTGTCCACAAAACAAGCAAAAGGAAAAGTGGAAGGCGCCGAAGTACGACAAATCGAAGAAGTATAAGAAAGGCTACAAGAAAGGATTTGTCGGTTTCACCGATTCCGAAGATGACTCTTCAAGCGGGGAGTCGGATGATGTGAAAGTGGAGCAAGCGCACGTATGTTTCATGGCTAACGAGGAAAATGTTCAAGAACCCGACTCCGATGATAGCGAGGATGAAAGCGATGAGGTAACTATGGATGACCTTAGACTAGATAATGAGCAAATATGGAATAGATATGATAAATTAGTTGAACGATATAATGAGACTAAAGATGAGCTAGTTAGCATCCAAACCTCACCTAAAACTATCATCACCAACAACGACACCGTTGTTGAAGGGTTGAAGAATGAGATTGTTAATCTCAAGACTCAACTTGAACATGTTAGCATTGAGGATCCGGAGGAACACAAGATAGCGGATTTGACTTCTCAAAACTCAACTTTGAGTATTGAGAATGAGAATCTTAAATCTCATGTTTATGTGCTCATATCGCAAGTATCCACTTTGGATGCTTCTATGCGTTCTCTCACCGAGAAATATGAGAACACATTAGGCCGAATTAATAAATTCAATAAAGGCAAGGACCATTTGGATAAAATCCTAAGTGACTTACTTCCGGCCAATCACCACATTGGTTTGGGGTATATGACGTGCCCCCGGTTTGCGAGCCGTAAATGGCCAGGGGACCCGCGTGAGGGTTTAGATATTTGTAACCGCAAGCACACAGTGTTGTAGTGTGGCTTGGGGGTCGAACACATGGAGGTTAGGATGTGCTTGTGTCAAGGAGGACCGAAATCACCCCGTGGGCGAGCTAGCCCAGATGAATGATGGGTTGTCACGGTAAAGGAATGCAGGGTATAGACAATAAGAAAATAAAACCCGGGACTTTGGTTTCCACCCCAACGAGCGACTCTCGCCGATACGGCCTACGGGTAGGATGGCGATCGGAATTAGTGTCTAATGGTGAGACGTTGCCTCTAAAAGTGGTACCGGCATCCCATGGGCCCGATATTCCGGTCGGTGCCCAGGATGATACGCCGGACTTCCCGGGTTCGATCAGTGGGCACTCCCGTGTCCATTAACACTGATCGACTCCGGGAGCACTAAGCTCACAACGATAACTCCCAACGTATCATCCTGCCGCTCCCGCGCGCTAGGATTCGGCGTCTACGCTAAGGGCATGAGCTATGGCTAGGGAGTCAACCGCCAAGTTTATTCCCCCTTGGCCCAACGATCAAAGGCGGTCTTTTTCCCATCGATGACAATAAAACACCCCGCGTAACCGTTAGATTCCTAATCCCTATCGATTTCCTAACCCTATGGATGCATCGGGAAGAGACCCCGAAGGGGTTTCCGCCAAAATCCCAGATTTGGGAACTACTCACAAATATTCATTAAAAAGCGATCTAAACGAAAATGAACCGTTAAAATCATAATCAGACAATAGGAATGCGAAGGTAGTAAAGCAATTAAGATAATACTAAAGTTTTACAAAGATCCGAAAACTTACAAAAACTGGGAAATTACAGCCGTCACAAAATGAAGAAAACAGTAAAAAATAACCAACTCCCGAATCTGGGAAACCTAGGGTTCTATTTATAGAAAACGACATCACCCGATCGGTTGATAAGTCAACCGGTCGGGTGAGCCGCTTCACAAAATCACAGCGCAATGCGGGGGTTTCACCCGGTCAGTATGAACCGGTCGGTTGGAACTTGGTGCGGTCGGTTGGATCTTGATGCCGACCGGTTGGATCTTGGAGCGGACCGGGTGAGGAGATCGGTTGGAGCTCCGAGTCTTGGCTGTTGAAATTCAGCTACAGGTGAATCGATCGGGTGAAGGTCACCCGATCGGTTGGAAATTAGCTTCGAATTTCCAGAGACTTTGAGCTTTTGACCCGGTCACTGAACCGACCGGGCGACTTCTCGTGAGCTCCAAGCTGTGTCCGGGTGATCACGCGTGCATCACCCGATCGGTTGGAGATGACCAACCGACCGGGTGAGGGGCTGAAAGATGCAATCTTCGTTGTTTGACCCCCTGAATCACGCGTGACTCCTCCCGTTGCTCCGGGGACACATGATATCATCGTTTTACGTCCCAAATGCCAGCAAACTCCTGCAAAACACGGAAAATACGGAAAAGTGAAAGAAAACAAGAAAATACAAGAAAACACGAGAAAACAAATAAAAGACGGCGGTAAATATGGAAAAACACGGAAGAAAACGCGCGTAAATATATGAAATATAAACGCACGTCAAAATCCCCCAAGCTGAACTCTTCCTCGTCCTCGAGGAAGACGAGTGAGAGTAGGAGCTCGGAGGGAAAAATAGAGAGAGAGAGAAAAAGAAAACTCTTTATCCTAGATCGCCCGTCAGGGCCAACAAAATCAAAAACGACACACCAAGCAAGCAAATGCCAAATCACATCACTAAACCAAGGAATACGAGTCCAAATAAGTGCCGTGGGCCCACGCGGTGAAGCGCGAGTGAGTGTGGCCGTGCGCTAGCAGTCGGTGTCGCTATCTACGATGTGCAATAAAGCTCGATATACGCAAACCCAGGAAATGACCCAAATATCAATTCGAATTGAATAAGGCGGTGAATATATGTAGTTCAAGCATGCATGAGAATAGAGAGAGAATCGAAACATATCATGCGTCGGGGACTCCACAACTATGGTTAAGGAAATCACCACACTAAAGCCTAGATAATAGCTAAAAAGTTCCTAAGCCAAGTGTTTTCGAAAACGATGGGGGTTGAGATGATGTGGAGTAGGACACTCGGTGCAAATTCTCGCCTTCCCTTTATTCTCGGCAAGTAGGAAAATATTCACACGGGAAATTTTTTTTTTTGGGTTTTGGGTATTTGTATATATATTTTTTGGATTTTTGGCTATACAATTTTTCTTTTCTTTTCTTTTTGGGTTTTTCTTTTCTTTTCTCTTTTTTTGGATTTTTGGGTTTTTTTGGCTATACACATGTGTACTCTCCCAAGTGGGAGAACGGTACACGACGAGGGGATTTGCACCAAGTAAAACAAAAAAGAAGTCGGAATCTAAACACTTGGGCAAAGGAAACTATTCTCGCTAAATAGAGCATGGGCTAAATGGGTTATCCTAGTCCTTGATTGTGGAATCCCGACACATGCGAAATGAAGCGTACGATATATATATATATAGCATGCAGAAGAAGCAGACAGTAGAAACAAATACCGCATATTCAGATCGAAGCATGATAATCTAGGGGTCATTCCTGGACAGGTATATAAAGTAAAATCACAAAGTAGAAGCACACCACACGGTTAGGCACGACACACGACTCACAAAAAAGCTAAGTGGACCCACGATGCGTGAAATGCAAGAGGACTCGAAATCCTAGGGTTAGTGAATGTGATGCTAGGTGCTAGGTGTGTGTGATTTTTTTTTGGCGATTCATCATAGGGTTCATCTCTAGGAGAAAGAGATAAAAAGAAGAAAAGAAAAAGAAAAACACGATGAAAACGACACAAAAACGAAAAAGAAAAGACTCAAATGACGCACAAAGTGCGACTCCCCCAAGCTGAATCTTGCATTGCCCTCAATGCAATAAGAGTGAGTACGGGAGGGCAATGAAAATGGGGGGGAATATGCACCGACACAAAAGGAAATGAAAAACGAGGAAAACACAGATACGAAACTGAAAAAATAAAGAAAAATCAAAATCAAACCACACGACGCGAAAAACGAAATAAAACCACACGACACGACAAAAAGCACACGACACGACACTCAAAAGGGGAAAAACAAGCACACACACAAAAAGAAGAAAAAACAAAACACGACAACACAGCAAAACAGACTTCCCCCAAGCTAGACATGACAATGCTAGCAATGAAATATGAGCGTGAAAGTGCAGAAATATGCGAGGGGGGGGGGGTCAAAAAACAAAGTGAAATCAAAAATCAGGAGAAGGCGAATCCTCGCCCTCCTCGGAAGAGGGTGTGGCTGGGTGGTCGGGGGAGGCGGGGGGTGTGCGGAGAAGTGGGGAAAGAGGTGGAGGAATAGGTGCAGCGGTGGTGTGAACGATGGGAGGAGTGTCGGTGGAGGTGGGTAGTGGTGGTAGGACGGCGATCAAGGCGGTGGTGAAAGGAATAGAAATGGGGGGAGAAGATGTGATGGTGACGGTAGTGGGTGGTGGTGGGAGAGATTTGGAGCGCACCGGCAATTTCCTCCGACGCACATATGAAGTGATGGAGGAGGAGGGAGGAGGTAGTGTGGGTGCGATGGAAGTGGTCGGGAGGGGGGAAGTGGATACCGGGATGGGAATAGATGAGGGAGGAGAAGAATGTGGTGGGGGAGGTGATGGATGTGGGGATGTGTGGGAGGGTGGAGGAGAAGATCGTCGAGGTGGTGAAGGTGGAGGTGGTCCGTGGATGTGAGTGAGAAGGCGAAGAATGGCGGCCACGTTCCTCTCAAGTGCGAGGAAACGTGGGTGAGTGAGAAAGGAGGACGGTGATGGGTCCGAGGAGGCAGAGGACATGGCGAGATCACGGAGGGCAGCGACCTCCCTTTCAAGACCAAGACAGGCAGAGACCTGGCGACGACCAAAGGATGTGGACTGACGTGAGGCAGAAGTGGTGCCGGCAGGTAAGGTGGAAGTGGTGCCGGCGGCGGTGGTCATGCCGGCACAGGAGACAAGGCCAGAAATGGCCGCTAAGAGGTGCTCAGAAGTGATGGGGCCAGGAACAGAAACAGGGCGACTCGGGCCAGCCCCCATATCTCCCCGGGACACAGGAATATCCTGCTCGCCTAAGTGGGCGGCAGGGGAAGGAGGTCTACGTGCGTCAGGGGGAAGGAAAGGAAGGTGCAACCCCTCAAAGAACTCAGGGTCGGGCGGAAAAGTCCAATCCGCCACGATAGCCACAGTCATGCGAGCGGGGTTGGGGAGAATAGTGTAGGGGCGAGGGGGTGGCCGTAATTGAATTCGAAACGACCGTCGGGGCGGGGCTTAATCATGTGAATGTGCCGCAGGACGTCAAGATCTAGACGTGAGGGTCCTGCGGCGATGGGAAGACCACGGGGGATATGGATATTAAACGGGGGGTAAGAAACAATGATAGTGATAATGCCCCCACAGCAGATTTTGCCCTTCCCGGCCCTGCTAATCTCGAGAAGCTTGTAAACAAGCCAATCGCCAGCATGGACAGGGACAACCGGGGCCCTGAAACTAACTCCATCATCATCACGAACAAAGGGGAAAGTCATGGCCCAGAGAATAAAAAGATCGGGGATAGTCACGGTGCCTGACTCATCCCGCGGGAAAAATGCAGATGATATGATCCTATGGGCCAGACGAAATATGGGATGGATGATGGAGGAGGCCTTGGCCTTACCCCGGGGATAGCAGCGGAGTATGGTGAGGCGGAACCAGAAATTATCGACGTCAAATTCCGGGGGATATCCGTAGTGACGGATAGCGTCATTCCCTAGAATAGGGAAACCAAATATATCGCAGATGGTGTCTAGGTTTGTGCGGATGGTTTGGTTACGCACCCGAAAAGTGACGGTCGACCCCGACTCACAAACGAGGGAGGAAAGGAATTCTAGGGTGAGTGACGGGTAAGATACCGCAGAGGCATTAAGGAAGGCCAACCAACCTAGATTAGCAAAAAGAGTCTCGACTTCGGTGAATACACCGAGGTCGACGAGTGATTGGGTGTGGGCAAACTTGGTTGATAAATGCCCCCGAGTGTCAAGTCTGTGGTAGAAGTCTTTCTGCTCTTGGTTCCTAAATATGTATCCATGCGGGCCCAACATGGGGTCCACAGGGGGAATGATAGGCGCGGGAGGGGCAAGTGTAAGCTCACGTGTGCGGTGAGGAGGACGTGTTTGTTTACGTCTCTTACGAGACGGTTCCTCCTCACGCAAGATACCTTTTCCTTTATCTCTCTCCCGGGCCATGTGTGTGTGGATGATGCAAATGGGTGCAAAATACTATTAAAGTGCACACACACGAAAACCAAGCAAATCGAATATTAGGGTAAAAATTGAAATTTGAGAAGTGGAACGAAGTTACCCCGTAGCAATTAGAGTTCCCCGCTTGTAGATGACCCAATGCCGTGTAATGGGAGAAGTGTGGAGCCGCGGCACTCTTCTTCAGCGAAAAATTCGATGGTGGATGTGGGTGTTGGGAATTAGGGCTAGAAAATAGGAAATAGGAGAGGGAGAGAGAGGAAGAGATGGAGAAATGCGAGGGGGAGGCGGAGAGAGAGATTAATGGAGGATTTGAGGCTGTGGGAGAGGGATTTTGGCAGTCGGGTGCTTGGAGGAAGGCGAAACGACGGAGAAACGGCGAGATCGGGCGAGGGTTTGTGAGCGGGTGGGTCGGGGGTATTTATAGGTTTTAAGTCGAACCGATCGGGTGAGTTTTCACCCGATCGGTTGACCCTAGGTCGAAAATTCGATGCTGAAGAAACGCTACAGGCGACCCGATCGGTTGAGAACTCAACCGATCGGTTCGTCGCTCCACAGATTTTCTCGAAAACTCAGAATTTTTCACCCGGCCCATCAACCGGTCTCGCATCTTGCCACCCGGTCGGTTGAAGAACTCTGAAATTTTTCCGAGAGTTCCCCCAGGTCACCCGGTCTGTTCACCCGGTCTCATCATTCTCCACCCGGTCGGTTCATTTGGCGACAGACACGGCCGTAAGCTGATACATCCCAACTGATCGGGTGGGAACTCACCCGATCGGTTGAGGCCTTGTTTTCTGCAAAAACCCAAAAATCGCCTAAGTTCCTTCACGGAAGTTGTTTCGGCTGGATTTATTTATAAAAATAGAGAAAAATAAAGTTAAGAAAAATCCTAAAAAGCGAAGCAAAAGTTTAGAACATGGGTTGCCTCCCATGAAGCGCTTTTGTTTAACGTCGTTTAGCTCGACGCCCGTTGATGATTTTCATGGTGGGCGGTACGGGTGATGCCCAAAATCCGGCATCTCTTCAGCTCCAGAGGTTGTGGCTATCGGTGTAGTCGGCGGCTGTAAAAAGATTTGCTCGACTACCCTCCCTTTGTTGACAGGATCCGGGGGCTTCTCCCTCAAATTGGCGTCCACCGCCATCTTTTTCAGGATCCGGACCTCATCACCGGTGAGGTCCATGGGTTCTTTTCCTTTTCTCCTCGTGGGAGGAGACTTAGGAAACCCGGGAGGGATCACATGTCGCGCGACCGCCTCATTAGCCACTTCATTCTTAGGGGAGCCAACTTGCTCTCCAAGGTCCCCCAAGCTATCGGGGGGATTCCTCGAGAGCACTTCCCAGGCACTCGTTTCAACAGCCCTATCTTCTTCATTCTCCAGCACATTGATACTAGGATCGTCCGGGGGGTTTGGATGCTTCATTGACAAGCCTAAGTCAAATTCGACTCTTTCTTGGCCCACATTTAGGGAAAGCTTCCCATTCTTTACGTCTATCAACACTCCGGCGGTTGCCATAAAGGGTCGTCCAAGAATAATTGGTGTATGCTTGTCTTCCGGCATGTCCATCACCACAAAATCAACTGGCACATGCACCCCTTTCACATCGACGGGGAGGTCGTCCACTACTCCCACCGGATACTTGACCGAACGGTCAGCAAGTTGCAATGTCATGCCGGTGGGCTCTAAATCTCCCATCCCTATTCTCTTGTACAATGATAGGGGCATTAAGCTGACGCTCGCACCAAGATCGACGAGCGCCCTCTGGATTTGCACTTCCCCAATAGAGCAAGGGATGGAGAAACTTCCGGGGTCCTTGAGCTTGGGCGGATTTGCACGCTGAATGAGAGCGCTGCACTCCGCCGTTAACACGACCTTTTCTTTTCTAGATCCCCGTGTCACCAAGTCTTTCAAGAATTTAGCATAGGAGGGGATCGTCTCTATGGCCTCGAGGAAGGGGATTTGTAAACTCATATCTTTCACCATGGCAAAGAATTTGCCATACTTCTCATCGATTTTTGCCTTGGCAAGCCGTTGTGGGAAAGGCACAACGGGCTTGAATACCTTCAAATTCCCTTCTTCTTTCTTCTTTTCTTCTTCGGGGGTTCCCTCCGGAGCCACAAATTTTGGCGACGGGGCACCGTCGTCATTAACCTTTTCAATTGGCCGCTCAACGGCCAGTGGTGCTTCCGGTTCTTTGGGCGGCGCTCTAGTAGGAATTTGTGTCCCGCTCCTCAAGACGATGGCGGACACGTTCTCATGCTCATGTGTGAGTGCCAAGGTCCGATTTACCCCCCTAGGATTCACCTCAGGCTGTGGCGGTAATAAATTCTGCGGTCTCTGAAGGTTCGCCACTTGCAACCCCAGCTGGGTCACCTGATCAGTGAGCACTCTTTGTCCCATCTCCAGCTTCAGATTAATTTTCTCCTGGTTGGCTATGTATTGAGTCAAGAGGGACTCAACCAGAGAAATGGCCCTCTGTTGGCCGTATTGCTGCTGGGCGGGCTGCTGATTCCTAGGGGCATATTGTTGATACTGTGGTGGTGGTTGCTGCTGCTGAAATTGCTGCTGCTGAAACTGCTGCTGGGGCCTAGCCGGCTGATAAGTCTGCTGTTGTTGCTGAGCCGGCTGTTGGTAAGGTGCCCGGTAGCTGAGGTTCGGATGATTCCGGTTGTTGGGAGAGTAGGCTGGGTTTGAGTTGGTTCGTGGTGGAAATGGCGCATTCCCCGTAGGATTGTAAAACAATGCGCTCGCCTGATCCAACGGTGGTGAGATGTCACCACCGTCGAACTCTCCAAAAACTTCGGATTCTACCGCAGCAATTTGTTGTGAACCGGCGCCACCGGCGCCTACCATCAATGCGGAGATCTGGGTTGACAGCAAGTCAAACTTGCTTGACAATTTGTCGACGTCTTCCACTCTATGGATGCCCCCAGACCTTGGTGTGGCTCTCTCGTCACACCATCGTTCATTGTTGGATGCCATATTTTCCAAAATTTGCCCGGCATCTTCTTCGCTTCTTGACATGAAGGACCCCCCAGCCGCAACGTCCATGGAAGACTTTAAATCGTCCCTCAGCCCATTATAAAACAGATTTATAATCTGCCACTTGGGGAGCTCATGGTGGGGACATCTTCTCTGCATCTCCTTGTATCTTGTCCAAGCCTCATGCAAGGACTCGTGGCTGGCCTGGGAGAAGGAGGAGATCTCACTCCTCAGCTTCATGGTCTTCCCGGGAGGAAAGAACTTCGTCAGAAAAGCATTGGAGAGCTTCTCCCAGGTGTTGAATGTGTTGGGGTCCCTCCCCCTAAGCCACAGCTTGGCCTTATCTCGCAAGGAGAAGGGGAACAGCTTCAGTCGGATCGCCTCAGTTGTGACACCGTTAATCCGGAAGGTGTCACATTTCTCCAAGAAGGAGTCTAGATGCTCGATCGGGCTCTCCATGGGTGCACCCGAAAACTGATCCTGCTGGATCCACGTCACCAAAGATGGCTTAAGCTCGAAGCTTTGGGCCGTAATAGCTGGAGGACGGATGGCGGACGTGGACTCGATGGAAGGCATCGAGTACTCCAGCAGGGACTTGTGAGGCGGGGTGTTCTCCCCCATGGCTTCAGGATCCTCTCTTCTTCGCTTCTCGGCGGCCAAACGCCTAAGGGTGGCGTTTATCTCTGGGTCAACGGGGATCAAGTCGTCGAGACTTCTTGAACTCCTGCGCATGAAAAACAACAAACACCCGTGAAGCGACAAGTGGGAAAGAACAGATAAGATAAGAAATAAAAATTAAAATGAGAAAAGAAAAAGAAAAAGGAAGAATGCGAAAATTATCGCGAGGTAGGGATAAGAGCTAGACACTAGGGTTCATGAGATCCTAAAATAACAAGCACGTTGCCTCCCCGGCAACGGCGCCATAAACTTGACGTGCCCCCGGTTTGCGAGCCGCAAATGGCCGGGGGACCCGCGTGAGGGTTTAGATATTTGTAACCGCAAGCGCATGGTGTTGTAGTGTGGCTTGGGGGTCGAACACAGGGAGGCTAGGATGTGCTTGTGTCAAGGAGGACCGAAATCACCCCGTGGGCGAGCTAGCCCAGATCGAATGATGGGTTGTCACGGTAAAGGAATGCAGGGTATAGACAATAAGAAAATAAAACCCGGGACTTTGGTTTCCACCCCAACGAGCGACTCTCGCCGATACGGCCTACGGGTAGGATGGCGATCGGAATTAGGGTCTAATGGTGAGACGTTGCCTCTAAAAGTGGTACCGGCATCCCATGGGCCCGATATTCCGGTCGGTGCCCAGGATGATACGCCGGACTTCCCGGGTTCGATCAGTGGGCACTCCCGTGTCCATTAACACTGATCGACTCCGGGAGCACTAAGCTCGCAACGATAACTCCCAACGTCTCATCCTGCCGCTCCCGCGCGCTAGGATTCGGCGTCTACGCTAAGGGCGTGAGCTATGGCTAGGGAGTCAACCGCCAAGTTTATTCCCCCTTGGCCCAACGGTCAAAGGCGGTCTTTTTCCCGCCGATGACAATAAAACACCCCGCGTAACCGTTAGATTCCTAATCCCTATCGATTTCCTAACCCTATGGATGCATCGGGAAGAGCCCCCGAAGGGGTTTCCGCCAAAATCCCAGATTTGGGAACTACTCACAAATATTCATTAAAAAGCGATCTAAACGAAAATGAACCGTTAAAATCATAATCAGACAATAGGAATGCGAAGGTAGTAAAGCAATTAAGATAATACTAAAGTTTTACAAAGATCCGAAAACTTACAAAAACTAGGAAATTACAGCCGTCACAAAATGAAGAAAACAGTAAAAAATAACCAACTCCCGAATCTGGGAAACCTAGGGTTCTATTTATAGAAAACGACATCACCCGATCGGTTGATAAGTCAACCGGTCGGGTGAGCCGCTTCACAAAATCACAGCGCAATGCGGGGGTTTCACCCGGTCAGTATGAACCGGTCGGTTGGAACTTGGTGCGGTCGGTTGGATCTTGATGCCGACCGGTTGGATCTTGGAGCGGACCGGGTGAGGAGATCGGTTGGAGCTCCGAGTCTTGGCTGTTGAAATTCAGCTACAGGTGAACCGATCGGGTGAAGGTCACCCGATCGGTTGGAAATCAGCTTCGAATTTCCAGAGACTTTGAGCTTTTGACCCGGTCACTGAACCGACCGGGCGACTTCTCGTGAGCTCCAAGCTGCGTCCGGGTGATACACGCGTGCATCACCCGATCGGTTGGAGATGACCAACCGACCGGGTGAGGGGCTGAAAGATGCAATCTTCGTCGTTTGACCCCCTGAATCACGCGTGACTCCTCCCGTTGCTCCGGGGACACATGATATCATCGTTTTACGTCCCAAATGCCAGCAAACTCCTGCAAAACACGGAAAATACGGAAAAGTGAAAGAAAACAAGAAAATACAAGAAAACACGAGAAAACAAATAAAAGACGGCGGTAAATACGGAAAAACACGGAAGAAAACGCGCGTAAATATATGAAATATAAACGCACGTCAGTATATGATGGGAACTCCATCCAAATCGGCCACTACTTTTGTTAGGCCAACTTCCGGTACTTTGACGAGTGGTAGCAAACACTCTATTGGTTGTTCATCTACCAATGGTGCTTCCACCTCGTCCACACCCTCTTTCGAAAAGAAACCCACTTTGGGTGGACCTCCAAAGCAGGGCCATGCCTACATGTACACCAATACTATGCCACGTAGGAACACATGTCCTACTCCACCGGCTCACTCATTTAATGATTTCTATGCTACACATTCACGGGCACGTGCACAACATGTGAGACACCCTCACGCACGTGTTCCCTCACATGCATATGTTCACCCACATCGTCATATGAATAGTTATCCACATGCACCATTTTATCATGTTCCGTTTACCTATCCACGACATGCATCACGTAGAAATCAACAAAGCATGCATGCTCCCAATAGGATTAAGGCTCCCAAAATATTCTCAATTTGGAGCCCAAAAGACACAAGTATGGATGAAAAACAAATCTACATGAATGATTATTTTTTGAATGTAGTGGATAATGTTAATTATATTGGGAAGTCTAAGTCCAATTGGACTTGGCTTCCAAAGGTCTAACCTTTGAGGACCCAATGATCTTGGGTACCATGAAATGATATAATCATCTTTAGGTACTCAAGAAAAACAAACGGAGCTACAAAGCCAAATTTGGCTCCAAGGATGGGTGGATACTCGATAGCGGGTGTTCAAAACACATGACGGGCGATGCTCAATTGCTTTCCGGAGTGGTGCCCATTGCTAATGGAAACCGGGTAATCTTTGGAGGCAACGAGAGCGGAACCATCGTCGGTGTTGGTAAAGTGGGTAACCCATCTAAACCCTTAATTAGTGATGTCTATCTTGTTAATGGTTTAAACCACAATCTTATTTCAATAAGCCAACTTTGTGACAAAGGTTACAAAGTTAGATTTGCGAAAGGATTGTGTCACATTTTTAATAATGTTAATAATGATTTATTATTTTCCGGCACACGCCACAAAGATATTTATATTTTGGAATTTCCTAAGTCATATGAACAATGTCTCGTTGCCAACACAAGTGAACAACACTTGTGGCATCGACGCTTTGGTCATGTGAACTTTGGAACACTTTTTAAGCTTTCAAAATTAAATTCCATTAAAGGTTTTCCTAAGCTTGTTTTTGAAAAGAAAATTTTTTGTGACTCATGTCAACGAGGCAAGCTTCCTAAATCTTCTTTTAAACCTAAGAAAAGCATTTCTACTAAACGGCCTCTAGAGCTATTACATCTAGATTTATTTGGGCCAACTAGAGTTGCTTCTTTAGGAAATGCTAGATATGGGCTTGTCATCGTAGATGATTTTTCGAGATTTACATGGGTATTTATCTTATGTAATAAAAATGAAGCTTTTGAAAACTTCACAACATTTGTGAAGAAAGTACAAAATCTCATCGGAACCACCATTGTCACTATTCGTAGTGATCATGGAGGTGAATTTGAGAATGAGTCTTTCTCAAATTTTTGTGATGATCTTGGAATTACACACACGTTTTCCTTCCCTCGTGCACCCCCTCAAAATGGTGTTGTTGAGAGAAAGAATAGAACGCTTGTGGAGTGTGCTCGCACAATGCTCGATGATAGCCAACTTGGCCATCAATTTTGGGCGGAAGCGGTACACATAGCTTGCTATGTGTTTAATAGAATACTTTTGAGGCCCGCCACCAAACAAACTTGTTATGAATTGTTGTTTGTTAGATTGCCTCAAGTTAAACATTTTCGTGTTTTTGGTGCGAAATGTTTTATTAAAAACACTTATGAAAATTTGGACAAGTTTGATCCGAGATCGGATGAGGGGATATTTGTTGGGTATTCCTCACGTAGCAAAGCCTACCGGATATACAACAAAAGATCCTCGACGATCGAGGAATCACTACATGTCTCTTTTAATGAAAATTTTATTCCTTCTAGAATTTCAAATGATGATGATTCAATGGATGTTTTATGTGATTCTATTGATTCTATTGATACTAACCCGACTATTGAAGTTGTTGAGAATGTTCCTAGTGATCAAGGAATTCCCAAACGGCTTCATACCGTTCGTGACCATCCCCATGAGTAAGTCATTGGCAATATTCATGATAGAGTCAAGACGAGATCGCAAGTCCACCACTTCGCCAATTGTACCTTTGTCTCCTCGATTGAGCCAAAGAATATAAATGAAGCGTGCGAAGATAGTGCTTGGATCCTTGCCATGGAGGATGAACTCATTCAATTCGAGAGGAATGAGGTATGGGAGCTTGTTCCATTACCTTCGAAGAACCACACCGTTATAGGAACGAAGTGGATCTTCAAGAACAAAACCGAAGAGAACCAAATCATCATCCGGAACAAGGCTCGGTTAGTAGCTCAAGGCTATCGACAAGAGGAAGGTATCGATTTCGAAGAATCCTTCGCTCCGGTAGCTAGATTAGAATCTATTAGATTATTGTTATCTTTTGCATGCCATAAAAATTTCAAACTATTTCAAATGGATGTAAAAAGTGCATTTTTAAACGGAGATGTCGTTGAGGAAGTTTATGTTTCTCAACCTCCGGGCTTTATTAATGAAAAATTTCCAAATCATGTTTTTAAACTAAAGAAAGCACTTTACGGTTTGAGACAAGCTCCTCGAGCTTGGTATGATCGCCTAAAGAATTTTCTTTTGGATTTGAACTTTAAAATGGGAGAAGACGATTCTACACTTTTTGTTAAGCATTCGAATAATGATATACTTTTAGTTCAAATTTATGTTGATGATATCATTTTCGGTGCGACTAACTTCGCTCTTTGCGAAGATTTTTCTAATGTTATGAAGGAACAATTTGAGATGAGCCACATGGGTGAGCTCAAATATTTCTTAGGTCTCCAAATTCGTCAAATGAACGATGGAATCTTCATCCACCAAACGAAGTACACGGTGGAGTTGCTAAAGCGATTTGGAATGGAGAGTGCCTCCGGGAAAAAGACTCCAATGAGCACTACTACGCATCTTGATAAAGATACGGGCGGAAAAGATATAGACATTCGTCTATATCGAGGTATGATAGGTAGTTTACTTTATCTTACCGTAAGTAGGCCCGATATTATGTTTGCCGTATGTATTTGTGCTCGTTATCAGTCTCAACCTAAGGATTCTCACTTAGTAGCGGTAAAACGTATTTTCCGCTATTTAAGTTACACATTAGACTTTGGATTAATTTATCCAAAATCTAGCACGTATGAGTTAGTCTCATATAGTGACGCTGATTATGCGGGATGCAAATCCGACAGGAAGAGTACTGGTGACACTTGCCATTTTATAGGAAATTCTCTTGTCTCTTGGTTTTCCAAGAAGCAAAATTCCGTATCACTTTCAACCACCGAGGCGGAATACATTACCTCCGGTGCTGCATGTGCCCAGGTTCTTTGGATGAGACACACACTTAAGGATTTTGGTATACATTGTGATACTAGCCCTATCATGGTGGACAACCAAAGTGCCATTTGTCTTTCAAAGAATCCGGTGCACCATTCCCGTTCTAAACACATAGATGTCCGACACCATTTCTTAGATGATCATGTTGCTAAAAAGGACATCATATTAGTGTACGTTGAAACCCAGAAGCAAATCGCCGATATTTTCACGAAACCCCTAAAGGAGGACTCCTTTGTGCGGTTGCGTCGAGAATTGGGGATTATGGGTGAATCCGAGATATAGGATTCATTTTTATTCAATAATCTTGCATGCTATTCTATTTCGCTATATTTGTTCATGCTAGACTTATTGGATTCTTTCGGGATTTTTGTGAATTTTTGGAATTTATGCTCGAATTTACTCTTGAACGTCGTGTTTAAGTTTTTCGATGATTGATGGGGTAGTTTGATGATTTTTGAGAGTTGAACGATGTTTCGTCCAAGTGCATTTAGGAGAAAACTCATTTATCTATTTTTGGACTCATCTAGTCGGTCTCAGTTCATCAACAAACCGACTAGATGCATATCTAGTCGGTCTGCTAATGAACTCAAACCGACTAGCTCAAGATTATAAGTTTTCTTTGCTACTGACTTCATTTAGTCGGTCCACGTTCACTTACCGACCGACTAGAATGAAAACTAGTCGGTCAGTACTTGAACTTAGACCGACTAACTCTAGCCCTAAAAACTTTGACTGGCCTCTGTTTCGACTTAGTCGGTTAAAGCTCATTGACCGACCGACTAGATCGTCATCTAGTCGGTCAGTGCTTGAATTGTGACCGACTAAGTGCTCAGGGACAGTCGTGTCTTTTCGCATTTCGACCGACTTAAACTCGTTTCCATTCGATTATTTTCATTTCTAATCGATCGACGCTCTCCCCTCTCCAGCTAAAACCCCCGACCCTTCGTCTCCTCCTGTCGATTCCGCTGTCCGATCGCCATTTTCCGACCATCAACGGCCGTCGTTCTTCCTCCTAGGTATCCCTCCTCTTCTCTCTTGCATCTAGGGTTCTGTTCTAGGCCGATTTCGCTATCTAGTGTTTCGGTTTCAGCTAATTTCGTTTTCAGCACTAGGGTTTCGATCACTAGGGTTCTTCAATCTCTTCTTGCGATTGTTTGCTTGATCTCGTTTTGTCACACTTATGGCAAGAACGAGAATTCCGATCACTCCCTCCAGTGCATCTCCTATGTCCATAGAGCCACACCCTAGGAATCCTTCGAAACCCAAACGCCGACCTTAACCAACCCAACCTTCATCGTCTTCGCCTCCTCGGAAGAAGCAGAGGACGGCGACCGCCAAACCCAGTAGACGTTCTCTGTCTAGGAAGCCTACACTCCATACCCCCGCTACTCCATCTGATTCTGACACTGAGTTTAAACCCGAGGATGAGCCTAGTCGTCAGGAACCCACTACTCCACCTCATCCTTGGACTCGACAGCCTAAGGGAAAGGCCCCGATGCCAGCAGGTGGTGTCGATATATCGTTGTGTTGTGATGACCCTTTGTGTCTAGCGACATACACGCGTATCGAACATTGCCCGCTGTTATTGGAGAATTTCGTTAAATTCTCCGATTTTCTTGGCTTAGCAGATCTTCTTTCCTATAGTGGACTCTTAGACTACCTTCGCTTTGACCCTAAGGTGAATCCTCGACCCTATCCTCGCCTGGTCAAACTTTTCTATGCGAACCGTACCCGGGGACAGTACGGTGAGACCCACTCCATCGAGACTACTATCTTGGGGACTCCTATAGTCCTCACGGCAGAAATCTTGGGGGAGTTGCTTGGTTGTTCGTCATCTAGTCTCCTCCCGTCTGATATTTCTGTTGATGATATCTCTTCGTTGGATCAGTCCGTTCTCGCCGATATCTTCCATGTGATCCCTCCTGCTTTCATTGGTGTCCCATCGAAGTCATTCAAACCGAATGCTTGGGTGCTCAATCTAATCCTGAAGTCGTGCTTGCTTCCCAACTACGGCTCATCATCTCTGCCATCCCAGCCCTTCCTCAAGTTGATTTACGCTCTTTTCTTGGGTTGCGAGATTAATTGGGCTCGCATTATACTCGATAAGATGGAATCTTTCGAGTGTATTCGCAAGTCCACTAAATCTGCGCATATCCCTTATCCTTGTCTGCTGACTTTGGTGTTTCGTCATTTCCACGTGCCTTTGCCTCCTAACGATGAGCGTCCACTTGGTCCTCCCCTGAACGCGACGGCCGTAAAGAAATCTCTTGCGGCACTCCGTCACGTGCAGAGGACGACTCCTTCAGCTTCTCAGGGCACATCTTCTGCAGCTGCCACTCCTAGACCTCCCACCACACTTGATGATCTCGCTCGTTCAGTTCGTCGTCTCGAGTCTCGGTATGCTCGTTTCGAGGAGATTCTGTGTCGTATTGCTCGTGTTATTGGTGTTGAGGTCCCTCCTCCTGTTTCTAAGGATGAGGAGTTGGATGATGAGGATATCGATGAGCTCGTTGATTCTCTTGCTCGTGGCGCTGAGGCCACTCCTGCTGCTGCTACCACATCTATTTCTGGAGCTGCCACTTCTTCAGGTCCTCCAGAGTCTTCTGCTCCAGTGGACGTGTCTACTGCCGCTCCAGAGACGTCTGGTCCTATTGACGTTCCTGTTGATACCTCTGCCGTTGAGCCTGCTGTTGCTGTTTCCACTCCTGCCCCGACGATTCCTTCTGTTGACACACCACTCCTCCCAGCAGAGCCTGAGTCCACTCCTTCGACTGGACCTCCAGAGACTGCTGATCCTACTACTACTTCTTGAGAGTCTGTTTGGAGGACTCTCCGATGCTCCTTGGATGATTCATCTTTTAGAGAGAGTTTTGGGTTAGGACAGGGTTGGTGGTGTTGTTGTTTTGATGTTTTTGGATATGTTTTGATGTTGATATACTATGTGACATTTTGATGTAGTCGATGTACTTTGTGCCTTTGATGTTATGGAGTCGATGTATCTTTTGGTTGTACTCATGTTGCTTCATATATATATATACATCGTTGTTCTCTTTTACTTCGTTGTACACATTTTATATTCGTTTTAATGTCTATGATATTCGATTTCATCACTCGACGATAATGACTTGGTTAAAAAGAATTTATTTCTATGAAACCATAGAATTGTTTTCCATGCACTAATTTAACCAAAATGTTGAGATTGGAGAGCACGTTCCTTTTCTCAATAAGTGAATTTTATTTGGTATTGTGATGATTTCGTTTTTCGCTTTTGGATAATGGTCAATTTGGCACACCTTGATTTTCTTCGTGTATTTTTGTTTCTTGGTGTCTTTTGGACCATCGTCGTATTCTTCGACTCCCGGTGTTGGATTTTTCTTTAGCCTTGTTGTTGTCGTTGTATGCCCCCCCACTCTTTTTGGATAATGCCAAAGGGGGAGAGATAGTAATAATGACAAGGACAAAATGAAAATTTAACTCTATTGTTCATGAATCTAATTTATCATGTTAGATTCAGGGGGAGTGAAGATATATAAAAATGGATTACGATCCTAAATTTCATTACTTGGATCATGTTTTATATTTCTCACTTCTGCTTGATGCGTATTATATTTATTCAATTTGGAATTAACGTGTCATCAATGCAGGGGGAGTAAGTATTTTACATTTGAATCATTATTTTTGATTGTTATTTATGTTGGTTTGTCATCACCAAAAAGGGGGAGAATGTTGAGTATTGGACTCCCTGGATTTGGTTTTGGATGATGAGCAAACATAAATAAATCGTGAACTAACACTTTGTGAGCGCAGTTATGGAGATCGTCGCCAAATTCACGTGAACATCCAAAGCGACGTCTCAAGACTTCTCAAAGCACGTATACATATGCCTAAAGCTTCGTTGAAGCTTTTGGACCATTTTAGAAGTCATGAAGATTCGATTGAAGCTATTGAAGACGGTATCGTCAAGTTTTATTTATAGTCTTTAAGCTTCTATCGTAGAATGTTAAGCCTTGAGTAGGTCTTACGATTTATATCTTCATAACGCTCCTATCTTAGCTCTAGGATTTTAGTAGAAGTCCATACAAACTTTCCCGAAGCTTCGCGCTTCGGATCGGGACTTCTTGTGCTTGTTAGTTGGTTCAAGAAGAAGAACCAACCGACTAGATGGTGATCTAGTCGGTCAGAAAAGCTTCTTGGACCGACTAGTTTGTCTCCCAAATTCTAAGCTCTTTACTGTTTACAGTTAGTCGGTCTTAGTTGACTCACCGACCGACTAGTTGGTGAACTAGTCGGTCAGTGATGCTTCTTAGACCGACTAGTTGAGCTTTACTGTACATGCCAATTTTTCACCTAGTTACTGTTTATCGTTAGTCGGTCTAAGAACGTTTGGTGACCGACTAGTTGATGATCTAGTCGGTCAACATTTGTTCTTGGACCGACTAAATCAAGTTGTATTCAGACTAATAGTTTTTGACTCTTAGTCGGTCTAAGTTAACTGACCGATCGACTAGTTGAGAAACTAGTCGGTCGGAAAGTCTTCTTGGACCGACTAGTTATCTAGGTCTGAAATCTCATCTGTTCATTGTTCATCCTTTAGTCGGTTCATGTTGTTTCACCGACCGACTAGTTGATGAACTAGTCGGTCAGTGGTTGTTCTTTGACCGACTAATTGCCCCAGATTTCCAACCGTTGTGAGATGACCTAGCTCGATTTTGTGGGACCCTATAAATACAAAGCTTGGTCATTTCTCTCAAGGTTAGAGCTGCTATTGAGAGACTTATTCAGATTGAAAGAGTTAGAGATTAAAACTCATTTCCAAAGCTCTCTTCCTCACAAGAAATCTTTCTCTCCCTCATTTGAGATCTAGAATCCATCTTGAGAGAACTTTGTTCTTGTTGAGCCATCCAAGCTATTGCTTGATTCAAGTCTCCTATTCATTCATAGGCACCCATTGCTGCTCATATTAGTGGTGCTAGGTCTTGGTGACTTCTCCTTCCTCAAATCCCTCCTTGCCCTTATTTGGTAAGAATACTCAAGGTATAGGGTTTGTGGTAAGTTGTTGTTTATTTCATATAAACTCTTTTATTGCTATTGTTTCTCTCGGTTGTGAGAGAAGGTTGTGATCCCCGGTTGTGGGATTCACTATTGCTATTGATTGTATGATTTGATCTTGTGAAGGTTTTTCACAAGGTATTCATAGTGGAAATCTAGGGTTAGGGTTTCTAACCTTAGTATCCGGAGGGGATCCGGGTGTTCTGGGACGTAGGATCACCGGGTACAAGTCGGGGAGACTTGGGTGGATCCGAACCCATCATATCAATTGTTAGCATTGAATATTTGTTGTTGTCATATTTTAGCTTCCGCATTTGTTGGTAGTAGTTTGCACGATAATTAGGAATTATACTCCTTGTTATTTTTAAAGTACTATTCACCCCCCTCTAGTACTTGTGCAGTAGCTTTCAGGGCATTACACAACGGCCCACGCACAAAACCAAATCAAAGCACTTTTGTTTGTGCACATGATTTCTGAAAGGGGAGGCCGAATTGTTTTAATAGTCTGCCATTATTTTTGCAAGGTCTATTGATCTTCCTTTTTTTGTTGACAGCAGGGCAAACAAAGGCACAAGATTAAGAGGGCAGCAGAGATGAAACGCACAGTGCATCATTGTATTTTCTTTGAGAATTCTTGAAGAGCCAAGTGCCGCAACTTTCAGTTTATGGGAGGCGCTAGTTACATCGAGAGGGGATCCGAACTATTGAAGGGACATCAGAGACTACTACTTGTCAGATTGATCTGACCACGCGCCGATTGACAGAGACGACCACCGCTACACAAACTGAGCATTTCTGAACTTTGTTATTATATTATTTGTGTAGTTGTAGCGATCTCTGTAAGGGGAAACTTTACCATCTTTGGGGAATTATTTTGGGACTTGTCTGGTTGGGGCTAGACAAGAGGGGACCAGCTAGTTTGAGACTAGCTGGTAGAAAGCGTTACTAGGATTGATAGTGAGAGGAAACACTGTGTGTGGGGTACTGAGATCCTGGCGAGTGTAGAGACGTAGAGGGTGCTCTGAGCGTGCTCTAACTTGTGGTTTTGTACCTATTGCGCTATTCAATACTAGTATCTGCTTTGGGGGCAGGAGTAGGTCAAAGGGTCGACCAAACCAGGGTAAATCTACTGAGTACTCTGTGTCTGCTTTTTATTTACTCTGGTTGTGCTTATAACTGTGTGTGATTTCTCGTGGGTTGCGCGAGAATTTTTTATTAGACTATTCACCCCCCTCTAGGCTAGGATCCAGATCCAACAAGTGGTATCAGAGCCGGTTTTAGGATCTAGCCTAGGTTTGACCATGAATAACCATATGGATAGTGCTTTTGCTAAGGGTCAGTCTGTTTCCCGTCCCTCTAGATTTAATGGAGGTGTTATGCATACTGGAAAAATCGAATGAAAATTTACCTCATTTCTGTAGATTACAAGGCTTGGCAAATAATTGAAAAAGGATATAAACTGCCTGTAATTAAAGTAGATAATGTTGAGATTGAAAAACCTAATGACAAATGGGATGATAATGATTGGAAATCTTATTCTTTAAATGCTAAAGCTATGAATGCTCTCATTTGTGCACTTGATAAATCTGAATATAATAGAATCTCACATTGTTTAACTGCGTAGGAAATATGGCATACTTTGGAGGTGACGCACGAGGGAACATCACAGGTAAAGGAGTCTAGACTGTCTCTTTTGAGTGCAGAGTTCGAGGGATTTCGCATGCTACCATCAGAGAGCATATCAGAGATGTATGCGAGGTTCACCGACATAGTCTACAAGTCTAGCTCGCTTGAAAAGCCATATGATAGCCTCGATCAAGTGAGGAAGATCCTAAGAGCATTGCCAAGCTCTTTCAGACCAAAGGTCACCGCCATACAGGAAGCAAATGTATTGTCTCAATTGAAGGTGGAGGACCTTATTGGTAATTTGATGTCACATGAGTTGGAACTGCAAAATCTTGAAGCAAGAGAGAAACCTGAGGAGAAAGAGAAAGGCATAAAGCCCCTTGCTTTGCAAGCTAGCGAAGAAGAGGAGGATGACGACGACATATCGCTAATGGTGAGAAACTTCAGAAAGTTCATCAAGACCAAGCATGGGAAAAACGAAATGGCACCCATGTTTAATCGTTCTAAATTTAATAATTCTTCCAAGCAATTTAATGATCAGAAATCTACTGATAGAATGCAATGTTTTAAGTGCTAGGGAAGAGGACATCTGATGAAGGATTGCCTAAATGAAACTGCTTAGCTCGCTAAAGGAAAAGGAAAAGCGAAGGTGTTAAGATGGGATATGGATAGCGAGGCTAAAAGCGAGGAGGAACATGAAGCCCATTCTTGCATGGCTTTGATGGGCATCCAAGATGAGACACCGTCAGGTAGCAAAGCTGAACTTCTTAAAATTTGTGAAGAAATGCAAAATCAAATAGTAGATCATGAGTTCACTATTGAATGTCTCCAAAATCAGAACTATGACATGCAAGTTACAGATGATAAGGTGTTTAAAGAGAATGAAAAACTTAAAATTGAACTTAATGCATGTAAGTCTACTATTGAAACCATGAAGAAGGAAAAAGCAAGCTTTGATGAAAATGCTCCTTGTACTTCTTGTTCCTCATTACTACACCAAAATAGCATGCTTAAACAAGATTTAATGAAGCTCGAAGCTGAAAAAGAATATGAAATAAGAGAGCCTAAGGATAAATTTTGCATGCTAGATGTAACGACCACTTTTCGTTGTACCTCGTTTGTGCACGTGCTTTTGGCCGTGCACGTGTTTATTTTAGACTTTATTTGTTTGTGAACACTTTTGTGTGATATGCCGTTGTGAACGTCTCTGAGAGTATTAAATAGTGGCACTATCTTGGAACGACATTTCTCGAGTCGTTTTCCCACAATTTAATCTTACTCGATGAGACGTGACGATTTTCACTTTTGACGGGAGACGTTTCTATTTTTAGTTTCGTCGTCCGACGTCAAAATTGGGTTCCGTCTTCTTAGTTAGCTCACATTTGTTATCACGATCACCACGATATTTATTTTATAATTTTTGGAGTTTATTTGACCACTTTTATATTTTTAACAAGGTTTATAATATTTTTAATAATTTATTTTTAAATTAATTTCGGCCAAATAAAATTTATTTGAGTTTTGAACGTTTTAAAGAATTTTTGAGCCAATTTCCAGCTCATTTGGACCAGGTCAAATCCTTGGGTGAGTTGGAGAAGTTGAATTTCAAATTTTAAATTATTTTAAACTTCTAATCCTATTAGATTTAGCCCTAGACCAAGTCAACCCATCTACACTATATAAACAACCCCTAGGAAGACCTATTTTCGCAAGAAATTAACCATAGCCTCTTCCAAAACAAAAATTGACGTTGCGACGATTCGTCGCAACGTTGCGACGAACTGCTGCCGCACGACCGAGGAAAACTCCCCCGTTCCCCTGCTCCGATCGAAGCCCATCCCCGCACCGCAGCCGCTCCGCACGCTGCAGCAGCAGCCGCCCCGTTCCCCCGCTCTGACCGAGAGAGGCCCTCGGTCAGACCGAGAGCCCCAACCCGCACAGCCACTCCGCACCAACCCCGCTTGTCGCCCCGCTCCGCACCGCGCCCGACCGGCCCCTATCTCCACACCGACCGACGTTGCAAGCGTTGCAACGTTGCAACATCGCAGCCCCTGCATCCAAGCGCCTGACCGAGCCCCTCTTCCGCACTGACTGAGAAAAGGCCCCGCACGAAGCACAACCCCGCACCGCTGCACACCCCCAAGCGCCGCAACCCCGCATTCTCTGTGCACGACCGAAGGATCTCCCCGCATCGAGGCTGTATGACCGAGAGCCATTCCTCGCAACCCCGCACCCGTCGCACCACTTGCCTCCGTGGGCCCCCCAAGTTCTCCAGAGGTATTGTGGGTCCCCCAAAGGTCCCTAGGACTACTGTGGGCCCCACCTAGGTGCTTGCTCTTCGAGGATTCGTCGCGTACAACGTTGCGACACGTCGTAGCCCGTCGTCGCACGTGCTAGCTTTGGAATCTGGATTCGTTGCTCCGGTTGATTGCTCTGAAATTTCCAGCGAGGAATCTAATTGGAATCTGGACTTGGAGCGTGATATTTTATTCCAACCCCCGACATCGCTACCCGACGCCGGTGTAGCTTTCGCGTCGTGTTGAGGTAACGCTTTGCACCCCTAGGACCCCCAACCCAATTGCATGCTAATCAAGACTAAAATCAGTATTTTTAAAATGTTTTAAATGTTTTAAATTCACTGATCAAGATTAATAATATGGACTTTAGGCCGGTGGACTTGTGCACGTAGGATTATTGTGATTTTGGACTCGTTGAACGGTGTTGCTCAGACGTGATACTTGCAGGCAAGTGAAACTTGCCAAATCTTGCTTAGGGCCATGTTTTTAGGCCACTTCCTTGTTCCTAGCGTAAAAGAGACTAGTCAGTGAAATGATAGCTGGCTAGGCACCTACTTGATCTAGTTTGACAACGAAACTAGATCCGTCACCTAATTGATCTAGCTTGACAACGAAGCTAGATCCAACCCTTTAAATTGTTGTTCATGCATACTAAACTGTCACGTTTACTTTCCTTACCTGTACGCACTTTTAACTGCCATGCATTGCATCTTACATGTCATCCAAATTGATTGTTGCATCGTAGCACACGCTACAAAATACTTGTACAATCCGTGTTTCCGTGTTTCCGGCTAGGTGCACCCCTACGCCATACTTGTTAAAAACACTTCCTGGCTCGTGATCCAGAAGCGAGCATTCCCGTTCGGGGGTAAGGCCCTGGCTCGATACACGTGGAGGGGTAGGGTTGAGCGACCAATCAGCTTAGGAGTTGGCCCGATTAGCCACTCTAGCTGTAAGGCGTGAACTCTGTGCACGAGGTGCTTACTTTCCCTGTCTTGTACTTGTCTTGTGAATGATTCATGTAATACTTGTCATCCATGCCATGTTTAAATGCCATGCTCGTACTTTACTTTACTTTACCTGTTGCACTCATACTTTAACTGCCATGTCATTGCATTCATGCTAGAACTGCTAGGTTGCTTTACTTTTGCCTACTTTCAGTTTCCTTGCACAAGTCTCTTGTAGACTTGCTGACATGTGCCCCTTGATCTTTTGGGTGTCACATGTTAGACCCTGAGCCAGAGACCGTTGCTGAGTACGTGGTGTTTTGCTGACGCTGAGTCTGAGTCCATGTCTGCCCAGGAGGAGTTTTGTGGACACCAGTGACCTTTCTTGGTGATTTTGCTGAGTTTCTTTTGTTTTAGGTTTTGTTGTTAGCTGTCGGTGCGTGGCACCTATACCTTGTACCTTGTACTTTTGTTGGCCATGTTTGGGCCTTTAGACTTTTTCCATTTAGCCTGGTGGCTTTTTCTGTGATGTTGAAACTTATTTTATGGATATTCTGAGATATCTCTTTTGTCTCATTTCATTATTATTATCTTTGTTCCGTTCGCGTTGCAAGGACCTGCAGTTTAAAATTTGATTGACGCTTATCGGACTTGCAGCTTTGTAGCTTCAAGTCTGAGCGGACCTTCTCACGCTTCGCCTCCATATTTTGGGAAGCGGGGCGTGACAGGTTTTGTTGATGGCCCATGCAGGTCCAGTCTTGCAATTGCGAATTAACGGAACAACGATAATAACGGAATGTCCATTAAGTAAATTGCAACATCCGAGTCATAAGCCCTGAGTCTAGTCGTTTTGCTATGTCCCTAGGAGATAAGAAGACTTAGTTAGACGTCTGTGCTTGCTAGTTAGAGGCCCCTGATTGTAGTTAGACTCCCTGCTAGCAATTGACTTGATCGTCGTAGGAGTTACCTTAGTGGCCCTTGTCTACCCCTGACCATATTGGACTTCTGGAATTTCTTTTGGTCGCTCGTTTGGGTTCATCGATTTCGGACCAAGCTGAACGCGTTTCATTACCGCCTAGCTCCTTAGAAAGTCTTAGCGCTTAGTTCCTAGTCTTTAGTTGGTCGACCGTAGGAGTTTCCCGTAGATTCTCCTGATTCATATCCTAGACGTATGTATGATTTGATCATCCGACCATTTTCCTTGCCTCGATTCACGAGATCGCCTCTTGACGATCGCCGTCAATCTTCGAACCTCTCCATTACGAACCTTGAATCTCCTGAGAGTATTTTTCGACTTCCTCCTTTCCAAAGTTTAACCTTGTTCCAAATTTTAATGCATATATACTTATACTTCATCCTCCTTCGTTGATTTAAAATTTTAAAACTTTTGTCGGAAATTTTGAACTCTAGCTTATAATATTTTTCCAGCCTATATTTTTCGTACTTATGTAAATGCGTTGTCCCTTCATATGTTAATTCTATTCTGAACCGTACTTTTGCTTTGCCCAATTTGATTTATAATTTTCCTTCTTATTTGTGTTATACGAATGATACGTCGTGTTTACTTTAATGTACTTTCAAGACACATGGAATTTCATCTTTCTGCAAGTTGGTTTTGCTCGTCGTTTTCGCTATTTCAGATTTTGTAAAATTACTATTTCATAACCATTTCCTAATCTGGACCTTCCATAGTTTGGTTTTAAAGCTTTGCTATCGATTTCGATAATTCTACTACTAAGTTAATATTATTTTTCCGTGCACCATACATACTTTCAATTATTTTTATATCAGTATCAGACTTGTTGTGCTCGTGTATTAAGAACCTTGTGTAAATCAGTTTCTCATTTTTGGCAAACCTTGGTTCTCTAAAAGTGGTTTCAAATTGATTATTTTCAATTTTACATCGCCTAAAGTTTTGAAAGCATTTCACCTGAGTTTAAATTCTTCCGTTGCTTGATTCCATTCTTTGACTTTCAAAAAACTTTTGACAACATTATATTAAATTAATGATGTATAAAATTTTCTGAAAAATTATGTCTTTAATGTCCGGGTGAATGATTTACTTTCTTTTCTTAATGATTTGCGATAAACCAGTAAAAATTTTTCTCTTATTATGAATATTCGACTCAAACTTATTTTGAACAACTCGTTTTATCGACCTCCAAATGTTTTTTATACAAGACGAGGATTCCAACTTTTGAAGTACAACAGTTTTCAATTTCATGTATTTTAGTTTATGTTATTTACGCCGTTTCCTTCCTCTATCCTATATAAGTATCACTACATCTCGCTTCCCCTACCTAAACATTCACCAGTGAATCACTGTTTCACCTAACCAAGCTGTCCCCTGTATTCGTCCTATCTGAACTCGTGCTTATCGATCCTTCACTCGTACGCCTTCGACCTCGACCTCCCTTTGTTGCTTAGACTTTAGTGCCCGCCAATGTCTGTGTCAACTCTAAGTTGTTAGTAGACCCTTGGACCTCGTGAGGTAGTCGTAGTGCACGTACCCAAGTTGTGTACGTGGGCTTGAATGAGTTTGCCCCATAGTATATTAATGCTTGCCTATTGTGTGATATATATATATATATATATATAAATACTCGGAGTTATTCGTAATATTATGAAGTTGTTTGTGTGTTAGAATTTATAGATTTGTGAGTGGTTAGCTATACCATAATAGGGATGCCGGTGTATATAAGAGTTAGTGTGGGAATATCTAATGGAGTGTATGTAGTTAGAGATACTTGTAATGGTTGAAATAAAATGATTGGTAAAGCTATGTGTATGTTAGGTGTGATTATAATAAGTGTATGTATGGTTAAGTGAGTAGGCCTATTTTATGACCTATATACTAGTACGTGTGAGTATGTGCACATAGGTAGATATATATAGTGCTTAGGCGTAAGTAGTTATGTTTTGTTGCCTGAGTATAAATGTGATATACATATGGTAGTAGGATTATAATTTTGATTGGTATTGCTTGCTTTCACGGGATGTTGCATGCGTGCATACCGTGAGGTATACACGACTATTGCACACCTTAATTATGTACGTATAGATGTGTTAGTATAATAATTATAGGTAGTAGGCTATGGTGTGAATATATACATTACTTATGTGTGGCTATACGGTGAATGTTTGTACTAGGGAGGGTATTATAAATATGTGGGTGCTGATGTTTGTAATGTTATTATTATGGTATATAAAATGATTGAACTATGTGGGTATTACCTGACTAAATATTAAGTGTGATTGACTTATGGTATGTATATGGTTGTATTGGTAGACCTATATATATTGTAGTGGTATGGGTATAGGTATAAAGGTAGTGTTACGTATGTAGAATATTCTGATATGTGTATTGAGTCTCACTCAAGCTTGAGTGGGTATACTCTAAGTATATTGATATGTATGTCTGAAGTTTGAATATAGCGATGATTGATGTATGTATAGTAATAGGAGTGTTGGTGCCTGGTTGTGCTACGCACATGATTGTGGGTCGCTACGCCAGTATATAGTTATAGGTGTTGGTCTTGTGGTATAGTTATTTACTAAGGACTTGTTGTGTGAACACATGTGTACTAGCTAAACCAGATGAGTAGTTGTGCTAAGTATATAGTGGTGTGATTGGTATGTAAATGAAATGTTAGCATGTATGGGTGTGCACCATGCACGGGTAAGTATGTACTTAGTTATAGTTATTGGTGACTATGGTATATGTAGCGTGTCGTAAATACAGTTATAGGACCGTATGTGATGTGAATATATGGTGAACTATTTGCATGCATTTGAATGACTATATGTTGTGAAACTATAGTGGTGGTGAATATATATATATATATTAGATACAGTGAAACATGATTTAATTATGCCGTGGTGTGACTACATGAGGAAGTGTTTGATGTATACTAGGAGATATAGGGAGTAGTGTATCATTGTTGTTTGTGCATAGGTAGCTACATATATGTAGACCAATGATTGTATTTGCTAAGTGTGAGACTATCCTTATATGAGTATCTGAAATATTGTTTTGTGTTTAGGTAAGTCGTAGTTATATAAGGGATGTATGCTTATATATATGATTGAAATACATGTATGAAGTTGACTGACTATAATAAGTGTAAGTGTATGACGTACGTGAATGCATATATATACGTGTTGGTAGTGATAATGTTTGACTACCTAGTGCATATATAAGCACTTGTAATGACTATAACTGGTTGAATTATAATATGACTTGAATGGGGTAGTTACTAGAGCGACTAGATATATTAGAAAGTCCGAGGACAGACTTTATTCTAAGGTGGGGAGGATGTAACGACCACTTTTCGTTGTACCTCGTTTGTGCACGTGCTTTTGGCCGTGCACGTGTTTATTTTAGACTTTATTTGTTTGTGAACACTTTTGTGTGATATGCCGTTGTGAACGTCTCTGAGAGTATTAAATAGTGGCACTATCTTGGAACGACATTTCTCGAGTCGTTTTCCCACAATTTAATCTTACTCGATGAGACGTGACGATTTTCACTTTTGACGGGAGACGTTTCTATTTTTAGTTTCGTCGTCCGACGTCAAAATTGGGTTCCGTCTTCTTAGTTAGCTCACATTCGTCATCACGATCACCACGATATTTATTTTATAATTTTTGGAGTTTATTTGACCACTTTTATATTTTTAACAAGGTTTATAATATTTTTAATAATTTATTTTTAAATTAATTTCGGCCAAATAAAATTTATTTGTGTTTTGAACGTTTTAAAGAATTTTTGAGCCAATTTTCAGCTCATTTGGACCAGGTCAAATCCTTGGGTGAGTTGGAGAAGTTGAATTTCAAATTTTAAATTATTTTAAACTTCTAATCCTATTAGATTTAGCCCTAGACCAAGTCAACCCATCTACACTATATAAACAACCCCTAGGAAGACCTATTTTCGCAAGAAATTAACCATAGCCTCTTCCAAAACCAAAATTGACGTTGCGACGATTCGTCGCAACGTTGCGACGAACTGCTGCCGCACGACCGAGGAAAACTCCCCCGTTCCCCCGCTCCGATCGAAGCCCATCCCCGCACCGCAGCCGCTCCACACGCTGCAGCAGCCGCCGCCCCGTTCCCCCGCTCTGACCGAGAGAGGCCCTCGGTCAGACCAAGAGCCCCAACCCACACAGCCGCTCCGCACCAACCCCGCTTGTCGCCCCGCTCCGCACCGCGCCCGACCGGCCCCTATCTCCGCCCCGACCGGCGTTGCAAGCGTTGCAACGTTGCAACATCGCAGCCCCCGCATCCAAGCGCCTAACCGAGCCCCTCTTCCGCACTGACCGAGAAAAGGCCCCGCACCTAGCACAACCCAGCACCGCTGCACACCCCCAAGGGCCGCAACCCCGCATTCTCTGTGCACGACCGAAGGATCTCCCCGCACCGAGGCTGTACGACCGAGAGCCATTCGTCGCAACCACGCACCCGTCGCATCACTTGCCTCCGTGGCCCCCCCAAGTTCTCCAGAGGTATTGTGGGTCCCCCAAAGGTCCCTAGGACTACTGTGGGCCCCACCTAGGTGCTTGCTCTTCGAGGATTCGTCGCGTACGACGTTGCGACACGTCGTAGCCCGTCGTCGCACGTGCTAGCTTTGGAATCTGGATTCGTTGCTCCGGTTGATTGCTCTGAAATTTCCAGCGAGGAATCTAATTGGAATCTGGACTTGGAGCGTGATATTTTATTCCAACCCCAGGCGTCGCTACCCGACGCCGGTGTAGCTTTCACGTCGTGTTGAGGTAACGCTTTGCACCCCTAGGACCCCCAACCCAATTGCATGCTAATCAAGACTAAAATCAGTATTTTTAAAATGTTTTAAATGTTTTAAATTCACTGATCAAGATTAATAATATGGACTTTAGGCCGGTGGACTTGTGCACGTAGGATTATTGTGATTTTGGACTCGTTGAACGGTGTTGCTCAGACGTGATACTTGCAGGCAAGTGAAACTTGTCAAATCTTGCTTAGGGCCATGTTTTTAGGCCACTTCCTTGTTCCTAGCGTAAAAGAGACTAGTCAGTGAAATGATAGCTGGCTAGGCGCCTACTTGATCTAGTTTGACAACGAAACTAGATCCGTCACCTAATTGATCTAGCTTGACAACGAAGCTAGATCCAACCCTTTAAATTGTTGTTCATGCATACTAAACTGTCACGTTTACTTTCCTTACCTGTACGCACTTTTAACTGCCATGCATTGCATCTTACATGTCATCCAAATTGATTGTTGCATCGTAGCACACGCTACAAAATACTTGTACAATCCGTGTTTCCGTGTTTCCGGCTAGGTGCACCCCTACGCCATACTTGTTAAAAACACTTCCTGGCTCGTGATCCAGAAGCGAGCATTCCCGTTCGGGGGTAAGGCCCTGGCTCGATACACGTGGAGGGGTAGGGTTGAGCGACCAATCAGCTTAGGAGTTGGCCCGATCAGCCACTCTAGCTGTAAGGCGTGAACTCTGTGCACGAGGTGCTTACTTTCCCTGTCTTGTACTTGTCTTGAGAATGATTCATGTAATACTTGTCATCCATGCCATGTTTAAATGCCATGCTCGTACTTTACTTTACTTTACCTGTTGCACTCATACTTTAACTGCCATGTCATTGCATTCATGCTAGAACTGCTAGGTTGCTTTACTTTTACCTACTTTCAGTTTCCTTGCACAAGTCTCTTGTAGACTTGCTGACATGTGCCCCTTGCTCTTTTGGGTGTCACATGTTAGACCCTGAGCCAGAGACCGTTACTGAGTACGTGGTGTTTTGCTGACGCTGAGTCTGAGTCCATGTCTGCCCAGGAGGAGTTTTGTGGACACCGGTGACCTTTCTTGGTGATTTTGCTGAGTTTCTTTTGTTTTAGGTTTTGTTGTTAGCTGTCGGTGCGTGGCACCTATACCTTGTACCTTGTACTTTTGTTGGCCATGTTTGGGCCTTTAGACTTTTTCCTTTTAGCCTGGTGGCTTTTTCTGTGATGTTGAAACTTATTTTATGGATATTCTGAGATATCTCTTTTGTCTCATTTCATTATTATTATCTTTGTTCCGTTCGCGTTGCAAGGACCTGCAGTTTAAAATTTGATTGACGCTTATTGGACTTGCAGTATTGTAGCTTCAAGTCTGAGCGGACCTTCTCACGCTTCGCCTCCATATTTTGGGAAGCGGGGCGTGACACTAGAAGGTATAATTTTTCAATGTAAGGTAAGGTAAGGTAAGGTAAGGTGAAGATTTGGCGAGGAGCAAATTTTTCAATGTCTCATTCTTTTAGCTCCTTCGTCAAATAGCGACGAGAAGGTATAATTTTTATCCCTCTTTGCATTTCATTGCATACCTTCATATTTTTTGTGTGTGCTTGACTTATTTTTGTTTGTGTGTTTGCTTGGTTGCTTTTTAGGCGTGTTTTAGTTCTTTATAGAAGAAAAACAAAAAAAATTGAAAAACCAAAAATAAAAAAATTGTGCTAATTGAATATCCTCTTATGAATCTCTATAAGTGGTATTATTGAATGTTCGGTCATATCCATTGTAGAAGTCAATTCATTATTGTTGTAGCTACATGAATATGTTGTTATCTTTTTAGTAGTTGTTACGACCTAAATATCGTGGAAGTCCGACTCCCGCCCAGAACCACTGATATACCTCATTGACTCACCCCTTTGCAAAGGGACTGCCGGCCCGGAGGTCCGAGGCTACATGGGAATGGGCGCACCTCGCAGCGCCCCCCTCCCGGCCGATGCGTACAACCGCTCTCGCTCGGCCCGCCAGGGGCAGTGCGCTTGGGGAACACCCAGACAGCGTAGCCTGGGATGCTGACAGAGGCACGTGCATATCCCTCCCTGCCAGTGGTCCACGATCCGCGGCCGAAAAGGTGCGCGGCCAGGCCGAACAACCCACGCACAGGTCGACCCGGTGGGCCCACACGAACCCCGCCGCTGGGGATAGCATTGCCAGACATTTGATTCATCGCGCACGACAAACAACCTAATGTAAGGACACGACTGACACTAGCGCCGCCCGACCATCTGACAAAGCACCCCATGGCCGCTGCGCCCCCTGACACTTAATGCTTTCAGCCCTGACACCTTGACAAAAGTGCCCCTGGCCGTTGCGCCATCTGACAAAAGCGAGGCAGACACTCCTGTTCCTGACATCCTCGTCCGAAGCTTCCACTGACAGCCGGGCCAGCTCAGCACGTCGAGTCAGCATGCCAGGTCAGCCCCACCTAATCATCTCCCATCAGGTATAAATACCCCCTCACTTATTACGGTGAGGGGGTTGGCAAATTACCTCTGAATCCCCTTATTCACACACGAGAGCAAAGGTCATCCATATATTTGTTCTCCCACTTATAGCTCGTCATGTACGGTCGACACACCCTTAGTCCGACCTGCGTGCCCCGCCCCCGCTTTAAGTCCAGTCACTGACTTAGGCATCGGAGAGGCTAAGGGTTGGACCCCAACCCGGCCTTTCTGACGAGTTGCTCGTGTTGCAGGGTAGCTCACCTCTCGGCCGATATCTGCCTTCGGCTCCCACCGCTCGATCCTCCTCCGCCACATCCGGTGGGATTTGACTCGGTGGCCTGCCCCGACGGCAAGTTTAGCATCTTCACCCCACTAATCACTTGTCAAAAAGCCTACCTAAATCCTCTTATCAATATAACCACCGTGCCCTTGGTTCCCCATAATACAAATTCATTGTACGCAAGTTCCACCCCGCAACAATTGGCACCGTATGTGGGAACGAAGGGTCACACCCATGTTAGACTCCATGCCGATCACTCGGAACCCTGACCACGGTAAAGATCCCTTGGGTCAGGAGCCACTCTCTCTACCAATCACCCCGGCGACTGACCCCCCTCAGGGGATAGGCACCGAGATAGTCCAAACTTTGGCCCGCGCAATCCAGAAGAACTTCGAGGCCGTTACTCAGGCGATGGGAGGCTGTGCAGCGACGTGAACGGAGGCACCGCCCGGCCCCTCGGAGCCCCCGAACGTGAGACAGAATCTTCACCCTCAGTTCGAGGAGGAGGGGGGAGACCGGGGGCTCGCCAAGGAGATTACGGCCCAGCAGAAGCTCTTGGAAGAGGAAATGGAGGTCGCGCGGCTGTGGAGGCGCCGGGAGGAGGCGGCCGTCGCGCAAAGGCATTTGGACGAAGCGGCCGAGACCACCCGGCGGGCCTACCTGGACGAAGAAACCGCCCGCCACCAGCTCCGCTTCATCATCATGGAATGCGAAAGGCTACGGAGGGGGAACGAAGGCAACCGGGAAATCCCGGAGGTGTCGGCGATGGGCCGGCGGCCCTGGGACTGGCGCGGCCCGCTGTTGGCCAGATCTCTACCGGGAAGGGGGAGTCCGCCTCGTCAGTGCCACTCCCCCGATCGCCTGCATGAGGAAGACGTTTGTCGACAACTACGCTTCCTCACCGCCGAGCGCGAAAGGCTCATGCGGGGGAATCAGGAGCGGAGGGAGATCCGGGAGGAGACGGCCGGGGGGCGAGGGTACTGGGAGAACCTTAGCCCACAACCCATTGAGTCCTCAACCCGGGGAAGGAGTCCCCCCAGGCGACCGTCATGCTATTCCCCAGGGCGGGAAGACCGTTGACAGCCGAGGCGCGACCGAAGCCAAACCCCCGAATGGCGAAGGGGGGACGCGTCCGAGTGCCCTACCTACCCGGAGGAGGCCATGCCGCTGGCACGATGGATCATGTCCGCCCTGAGGCCAGTAAGGTTCAAACCCCCCCACCTGGCCAACTACAACGGAAGAGGCGACCCCCTCACGCACATGCAACAATACCGGGGGCAATGGAGGCGCATGATGTGGATGAGGCGTTCCTATGCCGGCATTTCTCGCAAAGTTTGAGGGACACAGCGTTGTATTGGTACTTCGGCCTACCCGCGAGATCCATTGGGAGCTTTGGCGAACTGTCCCACAAGTTCTGCCAAGAGTTCCAGGCCAGGCGGACGAAGAAAAAGCCCTTGGACTATCTCAGCACGATAGTCCAAGGAGAAGGGGAGACGACGGGTAGATACCTGCGCCGCTTTCAGGAGGATAGACGGGCGGTGGTGACCTGCGGCGACGAGGTACTCATGATGGCCTTCAAGACGGGATTGCGGACTCGGAGCCTCCACAAATCCCTGCTCCGAGATCCGTCGGCCGACTATGAGGCGCTGGTTGCTATGGCGGAGAGGTATGCGTTGGCCGAAGAAACTCTAGGCACAAAGGCCCTATTTCCCCCGGTGAAGCCACTCCAAGGCGAGCCCAGATCACACTCTCAGCCAAGGCAAGAGGAGGGGCATCGGGGGCGTGACCAGCTGGCCCAACCAAGGCGCGACCCGACGGGGCGTCGCCCGCAAGATCGCCCTGGCCCGGCCCGAGAGTTTTCCCCGGCCCAAGGGCCCACTCGAGCCATCCTGAGACAAGAAGGCCCCCTACGGGCGCATTACACGTAGCTCAATGCCCCCCTGATAGAGGTGATGGCCGTGGCAACGAGAGCCAGACTGCTGCCAGAGCCACCCCGGGAAATGAAGTCAGACCTGGCTCGGAGAGATTTCCAAAAATATTTTCGATACCACCGGGACCACGGCCATGACACCGACGAATGATTCACCCTCAAAAGGGAAATAGAGCAGCTGATCCAGGCGGGCCACATCGGGGGCTTCGTCGGGGGCAGGAGACCAGACCGAGAGGAGGGGAACCACCGGAGGGCATGAAGAGCAGACCCTCCAACGCACGGTGAGCGGGAAGAACCTCTCCCCTCGAAACCGGTCATGCGCATAAACACGATATGTGGCGGGCCATCCTCCAGGGGAGCGTCATCGTCAAGCAAAAAGGCGTACGTGAGGCAAGTGATGACAGCGGGTTTCGGAGGGGATCCGAGGGGGAGAAGGCCAACCTACCCTCCCATTACTTTCAGCAACGAGGATCTAGAGGGAGTCGAGCTGCCTCACGACGACGCCATCGTCATCGATGCCCAAATAGGGAAGGCCATCGTCAGCCGCCTCCTGATCGACACAGGGAGCTCTTGCGACATTCTGTTTATGTCCACAATCGAGAAGATGGGGTTAAGGCCGACGAACCTGAGACCCTGCACCGGGCCCCTCGTCGTCTTCACCGGTCACTCGACCCCTATTGTGGGAGTGATCACCTTGCCAATAACTCTCGGAGAAGAACCGCAGGTCGTCACCCGAATGACTCTGTTCGTTGTGGTCAACATTGCGTCGGCATACAACGGGATCATAGGACGACCCTACATGGCGGCCATCAGAGCGCTCCCCAGCCTGCTCCACCAGATGGTCAAGTTCCAAACCCCCCGAGGGGTTGGGTCAGTGTGGGGGAGCCAGAAGCTGTCCAGGAGCTGCTACATGGGATCGACCAAACACAAGGGTCCGGAGCGAACCCTGGTGGTCGACCTACCCGGGGGGAGGGACGACTCCTACCATCGAAGGCCGGCTCCTGCTGATGGCACCGCAGAAGGACCGGGGGCCGCAGAAGAGGACCAGACCAGCCGCACCCGTCCCCGCCCCCCTTGATGAGGGCGGGCTAATCCCTCTGAAGAATGCGGAACACCAGTCATGATGTAGTCGGAAACTGTAAGTCTCGAATGAAATATCCTTTTCCATTTTGCATCTTCGAATTTCGCCATTTCCACCTGAAAATTTCAGCCCAAAAACGCAAGACTCCGAGGCAGGACCAATCCTCGCCACCCAAACCGGAGAGGGGCACGGGCCGAGCTACGCGCTCGCTCCCCCACCCACGAAGACCTCCAGGACAAGCTTACGGAGCTTTGCCACCCAAACCGGAGCGCCATATGCGGGGTAGGCGACGGCCAAATACCCATCCGACTATAGAGGTTGCGGGGAGGCGACGGCCCAATACCCGCCCTCTCAAAGACTCCGGGGCAGGACCAATCCTCGCCACCCAAACTGGAGAGGGGCACGGGCCGAGCTACGCGCTCGCTCCCCCCACCAACGAAGACCTCTGGGGCAAGCTTACGGAGCTTTTCCACCCAAACCGGAGCGCCATATACGGGGTAGGTGACGGCCCAATACCCGTCCGACTATAGAGGCTGCGGGGAGGCGACGGCCCAATACCCGCCCTCTCAAAGACTCCGGGGCAGGACCAATCCTCGCCACCCAAACCGGAGAGGGGCATGGGCCGAGCTACACGCTCGCTCCCCCCACCAACGAAGACCTCCTGGGTAAGCTTACGTAGCTTTGCCACCCAAACCGGAGCGTCATATACGGGATAGGCGACGGCCCAATACCTGTCCGACTATAGAGGCTGCAGGGAGGCGACAGCCCAATACCCGCCCTCTCAAAGACTCCGGGGCAGGACCAATCCTCGCCACCCAAACCGGAGATGAGCACGGGCCGAGCTATGTGCTCGCTCCCCCACCAACGAAGACCTCCGGGGCATGATTACAGAGCTTTGCCACCCAAACCGGAGCGCCATATGCAGGGTAGGCGACGGCCTAATACCCGTCCGACTATAGAGGCTGCAGGGAGGCGATGGCCCAATACCTGCCCTCTCAAAGACTCCAGGGCAGGACCAATCCTCGCCACCCAAACCGAAGAGGGGCACGGGCCGAGCTACGCGCTCGCTCCCACCCACCCACGAAGACCTCTGGGGCAAGCTTACAGAGCTTTGCCACCCAAACAGGAGCGCCATATGCGGGGTAGGCGACAGCCCAATACCCGTCCGACTATAGAGGCTGCAGGGAGGCGACGGCCCAATACCCGCCCACTCAAAGACTCCGGGGCAGGACCAATCCTCGCCACCCAAACCAGAGAGGGGCACGGGCTGAGCTATGCGCTCGCTCCCCCCACCCACGAAGACCTCTGGGGCAAGCTTACAGAGCTTTGCCACCCAAACCGGAGCGACATATGCAGGGTAGGCGACGGCCCAATACCCGTCCGACTATAGAGGCTGCGGGGAGGCGACGGTCCAATACCCGCCCTCTCAAAGACTCCGGGGCAGGACCATTCCTCGCCACCCAAATCGGAGAGGGGCACGGGCCGAGCTACGCGCTCTCTCCCGCCCACCAACGAAGACCTCCGGGGCAAGCTTACGGAGCTTTGCCATCCAAACCGGAGCGCCATATGTGGGGTAGGCGACAGCCCAATACCCGTCTGACTATAGAGGCTGCGGGGAGGCGACGGCCCAATACCTGCCCTCTCAAAGACTCTGGGGCAGGACCAATCCTCGCCACCCAAACCGGAGAGGGGCACGGGCCGAGCTACGCACTCGCTCCCCCCACCAACGAAGACCTCCGGGGCAAGCTTGCGGAGCTTTGCCACCCAAACCGGAGCGCCATATGCGGGGTAGGCGACGGCCTAATACCCGTCCGACTATAGAGGCTGCGGGGAGGCGACGGCCCAATACCGGCTCTCTCAAAGACTCCGAGGTAGGACCAATCCTCGCCACCCAAACCGGAGAGGGGCACGGACCGAGCTACGCGCTCGCTCCCCCCACCAACGAAGACCTCCGGGGCAAGCTTGCGGAGCTTTGCCACCCAAACCAGAGCGCCATATGCGGGGTAGACGACGGCCCAATACCCATCCGACTATAGAGTCTGCGGGGAGGCGAAGGCCCAATACCCGCCCTCTTAAAGATTACGGGGTAGGACCAATCCTCGCCACCCAAACCGAAGAGGGGCACAGGCCGAGCTACGCGCTCGCTCCCCCCACCAACGAAGAGCTCCGGGGCAAGCTTACGGAGCTTTGCCACCCAAACCGGAGCGCCATATGCGGGGTAGGCGACGGCCCAATACCCGTTCGACTATGGAGGCTGCGGGGAGGCGATGGCCCAATGCCCGCCCTCTCAAAGTCTCCGGGGCAGGACCAATCCTCGCCACCCAAACCGGAGAGGGGCACGGGCCGAGCTACACGCTCTCTTCCCCCCCACCAACGAAGACCTCCGGGGCAAGCTTACGCAGCTTTGCCACCCAAACCGGAGCGCCATATGCGGGGTAGGCGAAGGCCCAATACCCGCCCTCTCAAAGACTCCGGGGCAGGACCAATCCTCGCCACCCAAACCAGAGAGGGGCACGGGCCGAGCTACACACTCGCTCCCCCCACCAACGAAGACCTCCGGGGCAAGCTTACGGAGCTTCGCCACCCAAACCGGAGCGCTATATGCGTTGTAGACGACGGCCCAATGCCCACCCAACTATAAGGGTGGCAAGGGCCTAGCTACCCACCCTCCCCAAAGCGGGCCTGTGATTCTTCAACTCAAACATCGGGAAACGAATCAGGGCTCGCGGATTGAGGCAACCCTCGCGCAGGTCCAAACCTGATGAGCCACACCTGACACCAATAAAGCCGACGGCTGAAATGACCCATCAAAGCCAAAAAGACGCTCAGGGCAAGCACCACTGATAACAGCACACCCGCTGAAAAACAGGGGTTGATGAGTCGCATCGGGCGCCACCTATCAGGGGCAGGTTCCGAAGGGCACGATTCCAATAAGCTGGCTCCAGCTCATCACATTAAGGGGAGGGGGAAGACTAAAGAGCTACCATTATAAATACCCCCTCGGCCCCCTCAAAGGGAGGGGACGAAAGAGATAATTTGAGGGAAGGCCAATCACTCAGCCACACTCTCCCCCAAGAAGGTGCAGAATATGCGAGGGACCCCAACTGTTCCGGCAGGCAGTCTCCCCCGACACGATGACCCCCGATAGGCTACTCCTCTTACACGAGGGGCACCCCGCCCGCGGCTCCCCGACTTCCCTTAGACAACTTAAGGCACATGAACTGGAGCTCCAAAGGCATACCCTGCCCCTCCACGGACGCCCCGCATGCGCGAGCGCGGCAACCGACAACTCGATGGACGGGGCAGACATGCCAAATCACCCCATCGGGCACTCCAGCACCCGCCAAGTCGCACCAGCCTCAGCGGACTCGCCCCCCCGCACCGGACCACGCCGATAGGCTATTCCTCTTACATCAGGAGCGCCCCGCCTTCCACCCCTCGACTTCCCCTGGACCACTTACGCCAGGGAGAGGAGCAGACCGATGGCGAACCACCCCTTCCCACACCGGTCCTACGGCGACTCCAACCGACAGGAAGGCTAAAGCCCCACAGGATAGAGCAATCACCAAGGACTCCCTCACCCCCTAATTCTGGAACGAGGGATAAAGCAACCACAACCACCCCCGACGCCGACACGTCGCTCCCCACCTCTTCGGGGATTCACCGCCGGTGCGTAGACCCTCTGAAGTGACCTTGCATACCTTCAGGGGCACGACGACGGAGAGGGACGCGCCAAATGGAGCACGGGTGTCCACCAAAGTAGAACGGCTCGATAGTTCGCCTGCAGGCCGACCTACACACCATATCCTTTCCCTGCCCTATTCATTAAATTTTGAAAAAAGCTAATGAAAAGACTACTCCCAGTAGACCATTAGCAATAATTTAGGCGCACTCATGCACGGAAATAACCGCCGAAAAGGGGGCGAGCTCTACGCCACGCGCCCCACCGCCCCCCGCCACCCCGGAGCGGGCTGGGTAAAAAAGACAGTCTAACCGGCTGAAAATAATCTCAGGCACACGACCCTAACAAATGGAATAAACGTAGCTCGACCTACGCCGGGCTAGAGACAGCAATACCAAAGCATAGCCAAGAAAGGGAATCTCCACACACTCAGAGTCTGAAAATTACAAAATTACGGGTATCAACCCCACAAAACTTTACTTTCTTTCTTTCTTAACACCTATACAAAACTACTCTGTTACGTTCCCCGCACCGACTGCGCATCCGCCAGTCGCGACATCCCTCCCGTCCCCTTCGGGGGAATCCCCCCTATCTTGTCGGTCTCCGCCTCGACGTCCCCGCCTCCCTCGCCGATCACCCGCTCGCCGTCCCCCTCCTCCTCCTCGTCGCCGCAAGCTGCGAGTCCGTCGAGGTCGAGCTCAATTGGCAGGGACAGCCCCGCCACCCTCTCCTTTATCCGGACCAAGCAGGCCTCCCACCCCTCCGATCGACCTTCCTCGTGACCCTCTTCACGGCCTGTCTCCAGACCCCTGGACATCGCATCCGCGAGGGCGGGGATGCCGGTCGTCTCCTGGTACGAGCGAAACTCCTCGACCTTCCGAGCCAACTCCTCCTTGGTGGCCTTCGCACGACCCGCCAGATCCACCGCATGCGCTTCCTCCCTCCCAAGGGCCTCCTCCAGCTCCTTCGACCTATCTCTAACCGTGGTCGCCTACACCTCATGATCGGCCAGGACCGCTTTCAGGCGCTCTACCTCCACCTCATACTGGCTGCACCGCTCCCTCTCCTTTACCATTCCCTCGCCAGCACTCTTACGAAAGGCGGCGAACTCGGTCGCCACTCTAGCAATGGTACCCTCGGCCTTATTTATGGCCAGCACGTGCCTCATCGCTCTAAGCATCAAATTGATGGCCTGCACAACAAAAGAGAACCCATTTTGGGTATTCAATAAGATCCACTGGCAAACATCACCCGGCTTACACAACCTACCTGGACGCCATGCCACACCGCGGTTCCACACAGACCCTCAGGCTCCACCGCCTCCAGCGCCACCCTGTCGCGGGGCAAGAAAAAATTCTCCGCCAGCCTCGCCGCCACGCCACCATCCTCGAACACGGACTCATCATCCCTCACCTTGAATGGCGCCCGATGAAGAGCTTCGTCAGGATAGCCCTCAACTTCAGTCCTCTTAGCCTTGAAACGGACAAGTGAGGCCTCACAGCTGGGCTCGGCGGCCCTCTCCAGACTGAACAACAGACAGCCGTAGGGCCAGCTGTCCCAGCCGACCGACTTGGCCGGGCCGCCCGACGTCTCGGTCCTCCCCTGCTGGTCGGTAACGGTTACCCCCTCCACATCAATGGGTACCCGGGGGCTAGATGACCATGTCTCGGGGGCCTCCACCCCTCCCCCAGTCGACCCTTCGTTCCCGCCCTCCATGTCGATAACGGGGGTTGCGATCCCCTCCCCGGACCCGCCCCCCTGCTGACCGATTCTCCCCCGCCTCGGAGCATCAGGGACAGACGAGCTCGCATGAAGCTTCCTCCTCTTCGTGGACGCCTGCCCCCTCGTCAAACTCCCCACCACGCCTTCCTCTCGCAACCTCTTGGGGACCGTCCTCTTCGACGTTTTCCCCGCCTGCTCCGCAGCTCGTTTCATCATCTCCTCAAGGGACAAACTCATTGTGCGACCTGCCAAAGAGAGAAAGTTCAAGGTAAGCACTTCAGATGCACTAATACCAAAATCTATTGTACCTTCGAGCCAGATGTTCAACGCTATCATCTCAGCCTGGGCGAGCGTCTGGTAGTCTCGGCCCTCCCCCTGTATTTCCATTAGAAACTGTGCCGCCTGTTTCTCCTCGTCCCCCAATTCAACCCCCTCCTTCGCCTCGGGATTCAGCTCCCCCCAATCTGATCTCATCACCACATCCTCTGGCACGTAGACAAACACCAACTGCTTGCGCCACCCCTTAATCTTCCCTGGCAACCCCCTAATGAGTGGATGGCTCCTCTTCGCGGAGAGATAATAGGAGGACCTCAGCTTCTTCACCGTGAAGAAATAGCGAACAAAGACAGCGAGGGGCAAACCTGGTTACTCACGCACAGCACAAGGAAACCCATAACCACACTAATGGCATTGGGCATCAGACGATACAAGGGCAGCCCCAGGAAATTCAACACATCTAACACAAATGAATGGGGGGAAAGTGCAACCCTTGCTTGAAGGAGGACACATACACTCCCACCTCGTGGTCGCCCGTGAAACACACCCTCTCTTGCGCGTCCGGTTCACGATCAGAATACAGTGGCCTGACATACAACTCGAAGATCTCCGCGATGGACCTCTTCAGCATCGACTTCACGCCCGCAATCTCGAGGGACACCTCCCCAGTTCCTGCGGTGGAGCTCCCTTCCCCAACCACCCTCGACCCCTGACCACGAAACAAAGACGTCAAGGAAGACATCGATAAAATGGACCTCTTACCTAAAGGGCTCCGACGACTCGGACGGCAACTCTACGACATCGACCGATTCCACGAGGACAACTCTAGCAAGGGCAATGAAATCTCCGACAACCCCAGCCGCTTGGAAAACCTTCGCCCAACAATTAGCTCTGCTTCGCTCCCCACCCAGAGATCTTTTTACGCGACTACGCAAAGTATCGTGACCGTCGGCCTCGCGCCACGTGTCATCAATCCGTTCTCTCTTTCGTGTCGATCCACGTGGTCTGACGCTTCGCATAATGGCAGCCGTCACTTCTGCCACGTGTCAGCCTTGAAGTGGTCGGGTCGCTTCGATTCCCGCCCATCGTCGAATCGCCAGGATGACGTCTAGTCACGCGACCGCCAACAGGCCCCTTCGATTCCCGCCTAAATCCCGACAAAATGATTGCCCCCATTCGAAACTACACCATCCTTAGCCTCTTCTTTCTATCCACCGCTCGTACCCAGGATGAGTCCGGCCTCCTTCGGGGCGGCCGAAGCAAGAACGCGCCGCTTAATCAATTTCAGACTTCGGTTTCAATGCTTCGCATACGATCGTACGGACTGCACCACCTCGCCCCGCTTTTGCGATCCACCTGGAATCACACTTTGCTTCACAACAAACCCCTGGTAAACGCGGTACATCTCAACTTCCCTCTCCCGACGACCCGAATATCCTCGGCATAGCGAAGTTGGGTGCAATGATGTCCCTCACAAAACTAATGGTCTACTGACACAACAAGGAAGAAGACAGTCTGACACAAGACCAATTCAATGCATTTATCCAAACAGCAAAGCTATACATTAAGCCATCCGCACACTACAACAAGACATTGGTTTTAACCCTCATACAAGATGGTACAGGATTCCCCAAACCCACTTTCTCAGCGACGTCGGCTCTCGGCCGACCGAGCCCTCATCTCTCGCCACTTGGCGAACTCCCGTATCCCTTGCCTCTTGCAACATCGGCACAACATGCTCGTCATGGTAGCGGCGGATAGTGGCCTCGATCACTCCGCCCTTAACTTCATGCTTTTCCTCCAGCCGCCGCATCACGATACCCTTCTCCCTCTTCTCCGCCTCAAGAGCCTCCTTTAGGCTGGCTATCTACCGCCTCTGTAACGCGATCACCGTCTCCTTGCTAGCCAACTCTACGGCATGCTTCGACCGGATGTCATCCCTCTCATGCGTCACCTCTACGAGTTGGCGCTCGACCGTAGCTTTTGACGAATCAAAGTATGCGGCCCGCCCCTTTTCTACCTCACATGCCATCCTAACCTTCTCCAGCTCTGCTTCCATGTCCCTCAGCTTCACCTTGACCTCGCTGAGGTTCGCCCTCGCTATCTCAAGAGCCGCTCTGGTGGCGGCCACAGGAGTGCGACCCCGCAGGGCTACCATGTCCGTAACCATCTACAAAAGACCCGAATTAGCGGGGCACGAGTAAAGAAAGCCTAAGGCCGAGACGAGGGAATCGGCTTACCTGCACGACGTGCCATACAGCAGAGCTGCACAACCGTTCCGCCTCCACGTGAGTCAAGGATTCGCGGTCTCGCGGTAACATGCAATACTCTGCGAGGCGCGCTGCCACCCCCGGCGTCCTCGAATATCAACTCGTCACGGCCCACTCGAAAAGGCAACTTATGGAGGCGGTCATCCGGAAATGCCTCGACTTCCTCTCGAGTCCTCTTGAAATGAATGAGGGCACCCTCACAACTCGGGCTCATCGACCTCCCCATATCCCACGAAGGGATCCCGTATGGCCACTTCTGAACCGAGCGCGCCATACGAGGCTCGACCACCTCCGATACCCCCGGTGGGATGGAGGGACCTACCTCCCGCGTGGACGAGCCCACAGGGAGATCATCACCGGGCCCACCGGTAGATATACCTGATTCGGCCTCCCTCCGTCCCGGGTGCGCTCTCTCCCCACTGGAGACCTCGCCTCCCCGTTCCCGGGATCCTACTTCGCGCGCCACCCCCTTGCCTTTCTCGCAAGGACCAGTGTCATCCGCGACAGGGACTCCGGCCGATCCCGACACCTCCTCCGGCCCTCGCATCACGTCTCCACCTACGAAGGAAAAAGAGATTAGGTTAAGCCTAGCTAAAGGTTTACCAAATGTCAAAGATACCTAGGGACCAAAAGTTCTGGGCGAGCCGACTGCTCCTCGTTAAACTTGCTAGCTGACGGTGCGCCTCGGGCAGTTCCATCAGAATCTGAGCTTTTGCTAGATCTTCCCCAGTCAGCTCCATCCTTTCATTCACTAGAGGGTTCCGCGCCCCCCAGTTCGACATCAACACCACGTCGCTCGGCATCATCACGAAGGCGAACTCCCTCATCCATTCACCGACATCGGTCGGGCACCCCGCGGATAAGTTCTCGTCCTCTCCTAGCACAAACACAATGATAAATTCCCCTCTTCCGGACTCCGAAGAAATGCTGGAACAGCGCCAGGGAGGGACTCAAGGAGCAGGCAAGACACAAGACGACGAACCCCACCAACAAGCCCCAGGACCGGGGCGCTAGGGCAAATATCGGCAACTCCAGGAAGTTCAATAGATAAAGCAGATACAGGTGGATCGGGAAACGGAGCCCCAACTCGAATGACCGGACATAAACCCCGACCTCATTATCTCCAGGCGAGCACACCGTTTCCTCCGACCCGGGGACACGTACCTCATAGGGCAGTCTTACGAACCGCACGCGTATCTCCCTGATGTTAATCCTGTCCGACCTACATTGGAGGGACCCAATCACCCTCGGAACAATGGTGCGCCATGACCCCCTCTCCCTAGACCACCGCACCCCCGCGGCAACGCCCCCTCTTCCACCAGCTCCTCCTTCCCCACTCGGCTACCGCCTCTAAACTCGAAACGAGAAGCCATCGGTCGGAAAGTAAAAAAATTATTATTACCTAGCTGATTCGTCAGATCTGGAAGACGTTCGGAAGAAGATGACCGGCAGCGGAAGTTGCAACCAAGCCAACAAGCGATAGATGGAAGTATTGAACACCGGAGAAGAATCGAAGACAGAAGAAAACTCCCGCCGACCGCCTTCCAACCCTTTTCGTTTATAAAGTGGGCCACCGGGTCATCACGACCGTCGGTGCTCTGCCACGCGGCGCCCATCGGGATGTCCTTAACGCCTCGACTGGCATGAGAGTCACCTCATCCACGTGTTGCAAACCCAATCGTGGAGACGCTTCGTTTTTCTACCATCCTTTCGAATCGTAATAATGACCAATAGGGCGGGAGTTCCGAAGCTAACACCGCCACCCCCGGGCGTGGGCCGGGATCCTGGCCGACGGCTCGGAACGTCGGAGACGGTTCGCCCTCCGAGCCGAGCCAGGCTCCCGCCTCAGGCTCAAAGGCCGGGGGCAATTGTTACGACCTAAAGATCGTGGGAGTCCGACTCCCGTCCAGAACCACTGATATACCTTATTGACTCACCCCTTTGCAAAGGGACTGCCGGCCCGGAGGTCCGAGGCTACATGGGAATGGGTGCACCTCACAGCGCCCCCTCCCGGCTGAGGCATACAACCGCTCTCGTTCGGCCCACCAGGGGCAGTGCGCTTGGGGAACACCCAGACAGCGTAGCCTGGGATGCTGACAGAGGCACGTGCATATCCCTCCCTGCCAGTGGTCCACGATCTGCGACCGAAAAGGTGCGCGGCCAGGCCGAACAACCCACGAACAGGTCGACCCAGAGGGCCCACATGAACCCCGCCGTCGGGGATAGCATTGCAGGACCATTGATTCATCACGCACGACAACCAACCTAGTATAAGGACATGACTGACACTAGCGCCGCTCGACCATCTGACAAAGCACCCCCTGGCCGCTGCGCCCCCTGACACTTAATGCTTTCGGCCCTGACACCTTGACAAAAGTGCCCCTGGCCGTTGCGCCATCTGACAAAAGCGAGGCAGACACTCCTGTTCCTGACATCCTCGTCCGAAGCTTCCACTGACAACCGGACCAGCTCAGCACGTCGAGTCAGTATGCCAGGTCAGCCCCACCTAATCATCTCCCATCAGGTATAAATACCCCCTCACTTCTTACGGTGAGGGGGTTGGCAAATTCTCTCTGAATCCCCTTATTCACACACGAGAACAAAGGTCGTCCATATCTTTGTTCTCCCACTTATAGCTCGTCACGTACGGTCGACACACCCTTAGTCCGACCTGCGAGCCCCGCCCCCGCTTTAAGTCCAATCACTGACTTAGGCATCGGAGAGGCTAAGGGTTGGACCCCAACCCGGCCTTTCTGACGAGTTGCTCGTGTTGCAGGGTAGCTCGCCTCTCAGCCGATATCCGCCTTCGGCTCCCGCCGCCCGATCTTCCTCCGTCGCATCCGGCGGGATTTGACTCGGTGGCCTGCCCCGGCGGCAAGTTTAGCTTCTTCACCCCACTAATCACTTGTCAAAAAGCCTACCTAAATCCTCTTATCAATATAACCACCGTGCCCTTGGTTCCCCATAATACGAATTCATTGTACGCGAGTTCCACCCCGCAACAGTAGTCATGCCATGTCTCATAAGTTTTAAACTTGACTTCTACACCTACATTTGCACTTTCACGATATTTGACTTCTTAGTATTTTTGGAGATTCTTTTGAAGAATAATGGAACGTGAATGTAGGAATGATTAATTTCTGAATTTTCTAAGGGATATGAAGTGTTTAGCCATGAATTAAAATTGAGCACAAAAGAATTGCAAATGAAAAAAAAACTATATTTGCTCCGTATGAAAAATGGATACACTTCATGGCTAATACACAACCCACGAGTATCCAACTTATACTAAATGGGTAATCATTAGTGTTGGTGTATATAACTCGTCAAGCAATGCCACCCCACATTTAAAAGTTCTTTTAGGCCAAGTTTTGGGGTTCGGTAACTTGAACTCATCTTTGATGAGGTGGAAAAATTCAATCCTAGCGATATTCATGAAAATTGGAAAATGTGGATTGATTTGGTTGATTTTCAGAAATTGAATCTCCTCTTGTACTTAATTGTCTATATCACTACACTTACACAAAGGTGGAGAAATTACTTTATGAAATTCTATGAGCTTGAATTGTTTGCTAACTAGAAAACTCATGTAAATGCTAGTAATAATTTAATAATGGTTTATTTTTGCATGGAATATTTTTGTGACTTCATGACTCCACTTTTGGTGATTACAAAGGGGGAGAAAGAAAAGAAACATTTGGGAGATTTGATGTCGGTATTACGGTATTATTTGTTAAGCATGAAAAATAATGGTGAAGGGGGAGCATGAGAGAAGGGGGAGCATGCTTTTATAATTACTATTTGTTGTGCATGCTTTGTAATGCTTGAATGACTCATCCATACATTATATAGCATTACACCCTTCAACACACTTCACACACCCATCTATTGCTCAAATCTTTTATGGGTTTGTCATCACCAAAAGGGGGAGATTGTTGGACGCAACGATCTAGGATCTTTGGTTTGATGATGACAAACGTGTGAGTTATATTTAACGTGTGTGCTAAGTGTGTTTCAGGAATGACAAAATCGTAATTCTAAGCGTTGGCGAAATTGCTATTCATATCGCATATTGGGAGAAAGGAAATGTTGTCTACAAAGCAAGTTGGACTTGGTCCTATATGGGTTGAGATGGATTTGGTCAAATCAATTAGCAAGATTTGCAAAGATGTTTCCATATCCAATTTGAATTACAAATCAACTCCCATGGGAATCTATATCATATTCAAATTCAAATTCAATTTAGAGATTGCATCAATTCCTAAATCCTAGGGATTTCCTTTGAACCACAAAGATCTCTATCCATCCATATATATATACCCCCTTCAGAGAACCCTGAGTGTGCGCGGCCAAACAAAATCTCAGGGAAAAATTATTTTCGGCCACACAAAAGGAGAGAGTAGAGAAATAATTTTCAAAACCCCTAGCCGACCACAAACCCTACCTTCTACACATCTATGGCCGGCCCCTCTCCATATTATCCATCATCAGGCAATTAAAAGAGGTTCTCACGCAACAGGAGAATTCAAAGAGGCCGACCATTACACAAGGTTACGCACGAAGTCCTCTCCAACAATTTGCAAAATATTCAAAGATCAAGTGCTGCCGAAATCTTCAAAGGGAAGTACCTTTTTTTTGAATAAAAATCCATTGAAGTAACATGTGCCTGCTTTGATTATTAACCCTTGGTTATACTTGTTTTGCAGGCAATCATCAAAATCTGGGGCCTTTGCGTTTTTGTCCAGCGATTGAATTTTTTTGCCGAATCTCAAAGAAGCAGGCGGCGCACGTCCCCAAAGCCACGCACAGAAATTTTTTGATTCAGAAGGAGCCGCAAGTTCTTGTGTTCCTGCTCTTCGAAACATTTTCGTTTAAAACAATTTTTTTTAAAACCATCTTTCTGAGAGCACTTCAAAACATTTGTTTTTTAAACAATTCTTTTTTAAAAACCATCTTAATGAGAGCACTTGTTTTGAACGGCCTGTGTTCAATGTTTTCTTGGTTTTCACTTCAAAACAATTTTTTGTGAGGAAGCCTGCGCACCTACGAAACTCAGAGAGTCGCACCTTCATGATCCCCTTTCTGAGAATATAATACACATGCATTATTTTTGTTAGTGGGTTCTCCCATGCTTGTGTCATTTCCCAAAGCCGAATTGCATCTTGTTTTTCTTCATTATTTTATGTTGCAGGTGCTTTAAAATTTTCAAGTATCAAGAAAAACTTCTGCCGTATCCAAGGAGCAGCTACACACAACGGCCCACGCACAAACCCTAATCAAAGCACTTTTGTTTGTGCACATGATTTCTGAAAGGGGAGGCCGAATTGTTTTAACAGTCTGCCATTATTTTTGCAAGGTCTATTGATCTTCCTTTTTTTGTTGACAGCAGGGCAAACAAAGGCACACGATTAAGAGGGCAGCAGAGATGAAACACACAGCACATCATTGTATTTTCTTTGAGAAATCTTGAAGAGCCAAGTACCGCAACTTTCAGTTTTTGGGAGGCGCTAGTTACATCGAGAGGGGAGCCGAACTATTGAAGGGACATCAGAGACTACTACTTGTCAGATTGATCTGACCACGCGCCGATTGACAAAGACGACCACCGCTACACAAACTGAGCATTTTTGACTTTGTTATTATATTATTTGTGTAGTTGTAGCGATCTCTGTAAGGGGAAACTTTACCATCTTTGGGGAATTATTTTGGGACTTGTCTGGTTGGGGCTAGACAAGAGGGACCCAGCTAGTTTGGGACTAGCTGGTAGAAAGCGTTACTAGGATTGATAGTGAGAGGAAACACTGTGTGTGGTGTACTGAGAGCCTGGCGAGTGTAGAGACGTAGAGGGTGCTCTGAGCGTGCTCTAACTTGTGGTTTTGTACCTATTGCGCTATTCAATACTAGTATCTGCTTTGGGGGCTGGAGCAGGTCGAAGGGTCGACCGAACCAGGGTAAATCTGCTGTGTACTCTGTGTCTGGTTTTTATTTACTCTGGTTGTGCTTATAACTGCGTGTGATTTCTCGTGGGTTGCGCGATGATCTGCTAGGCTCTTCACCCCCTCTAGGCTAGAATCGAGATCCAACATCGATGATCTGCTGCAGAAGGGATTGATACATCCTAGTGTATCTCCTTGGTGTTTTGCCTATTCTTTTGGTTAAGAAGAAGGATGGATCGAGAAGAATGTGTATAGACTATCGAGAGCTGAATGTAACGACCCGCTCCCCGGGATACCCGGGAAGTACGAATCCGTATCAGGTATTCCCAGATCAACGAGTGTTACGTAAAGGAGAGAAGGAATAGAGTAAAAAGAACAATGCAGGTACTGCGCACATGCTGGTAAGTACAAGTAAAACTCCATCACCGATAAAAACACTGAGAAAATAACAAAAGTACAATATTCCATTTTATTGATATATTGATACATCTTATACATACACCAACATCTTCATATTCACAACTCTAAGTATAAATGTCCACCCGAAAAGAAACACCAAAAGTACAAGTCTCTCACATACCCCTCACCACCCAATACTACAACTGATCACCAACTCCAAAGCTCCAGCCGCTATCTTCAACCTCCAACTCACATGACCTGAAAGTCAATGGGAACGCGTCAACGCGTGACCCAGAAGAAACTCCTAACACTCTAGTAGAACCCAGTTTTAGAACTGATCTACTTATCTAGGGATGGTGGTCTTAACAAGTAAGGTTCATAGTAATTTACAAAAATGTTCACAACATGACATGCAAGAATTAAAGAAGAACTTGTAAACATGCATAAGGAACTATAGTATAACATGCAAGTACTGGAGGTAAGCAAGAGAACATATGAACATGCAGTTGTAACATTAAGGTGACCAATAGAATGAATAGGCATGAGTTAACCGCATTAAAGTGACATGGAAACAAGTAACGTGGGATAACAACATTTATAATTAAAGCATTTATAATTAAAGTTATTGGTTCGTATGTTTGGAAACCTATGTAAACCGTAGGACGCTAAGGAGTAGGACTTCACCCAGGGTGGGTGAAAAGTGGTACCGCAACCAGCGACACGGGGCAAGGTACAGGAGCGAGACTCATCTCGGTTTTTCTGTCGGACAAACGAAGAAAACCATCATTTACTGACATTGTGCGACACGAGCACACCAGCGGCCTCTCTAGCCCTCTCAAACTCCCCTTCTGGGGCAACTCATCGGGCAAGAAAACATAATTCATACGTCCTCTCCTTAACTCCTAAAGTTTATTCGTGTTTCCCCCAAACCCACATTCGGAGTCTCACCCATTTTAGAATGGACTGAGCTCCCGATGTCAAATTCTTATCCTCACTCTCAGTTTTTAAAGTATTTCTTTGTTTGTCAACAAATCATCTAGCGGTCTCGACTACCGCTTTTTCATCTCTCCATCTCTTTCATAATTTCACCGATGTCGTAATTCAGCAACGACCATCGTCTTTTCATTTCATTATCGCATAGTTCCATTGTTATCTTCATATGAAAATTTACATAGAAATATAAACAAGCATACAACATGAATAGTGTCTCAAATATCATACTTAACCAAAAGGGAACTATAACACTAGCATATGATTTATGGTATGAACAATAATACTACCATTTAACCATATTACAATCTAATCATGTCCAACATACTATCAATCATGGAACATAAGCATATGAATAATTTGATGACTGAAATTAAACAAAACTTAAGTGACAATAAGACGAACATTACACATATGCGTATTAACTCTTAACAAATGGTTCTACAATTTTAACAAACTATTACCATACTGAAATTTTATCCATTTGCAAGATAATCACATGAACTAATTAACTCAATTGAAAGGTTAAAGTCAAATATAACATGATCATCTCAATATTCAAAAATCATTTATGAATCTGCCTAAAATTGCTACTGCAAAAAGATTGGCTCTATTACACTATCTACAGTCAGAATTAGCTTTTAGTTCCTCTTCAAAGTTGTAGATATGGTAGTTTCGCATTGCCATACCAAACTTCAGAAAATAATATGATATGGATGATTTATTGTGATCAGTTTAGTAACATATGACAATACTAAAAACAAACAGAAACGTTGCATCAACTTCATCAGTCCTTTTCTCCCATTTACAAGCAGATCTAGGTGAAATAAAAAATTGGGTATTGTGCATCTTGAAGAGAAGTTGTCCAAAATGTCCTAGAACATCTAATTTCGATAAGAATTGTGGCCTAAATCTTGGTTTTAATATAGAGTGTCAAAACTGCCAGAAATTGGACAAGTTGCAGAAAAGTCCTATTTCTCCTACATTTTGAATTGAACATATAGCATATGTTATATGATGTTGGGGTAGGACTTCGAGATCTACATGAATATATTTTTTAGATTTTACTTTCATCTACGTTGGGAGATATTCTCAGTTTAACAGAGAATAAAAATACTGGAATTTCAGAACAGTTTTGGTTGGAACCAGACCAGTATGCATATCCGAATTTTTATAAAATCATACAGTTAGAATTTGGGAAAATCATCTAAATGAAAGTTGTTCATAACAATAAGATACCCAACATATAAAATTTTCAAAGCATTCCCACTATCCAATTAAGCCCAGCACTTAGTCAAAGTTTCAGTATTTCTTGATAAAATTTCAGCATCAAGAACAAAGTGTTTCATGAAAATTAATTTAATTCTCCTTGTCCTAAAACTAAATTCTATCTAGGCGAAAGGAATTTATATCTTACAAAATCCTCTAAATTTCTTTCTTTGGCCCTTCTTAGTACTTGATGAATTTGGGCTCCTAGTCCTCCTTCAAGCTCCTAACTTGACCTTCAAAATTGGATTCTTGGAGAGTGTTTGAGGTGATTTTGGTGTTAAAATGATGAGGAAAGGTAATGGCTTCTTCGTGGTGGAATGGGTGGTGATTTGGGAGGAGGGTGGAGAAAAAGGGAGAAAAGGGGAGGATGAAAATTTGGATAGATTTGAGAGAGAGAGAGAGAGGAGAGGGTGAGAATGAGGGAGAGATGAAGGAATTTTGGTGTTATTTTTCCTTTTTTTTGATAATTTGATTTTCCCCCACAAATTCTCAACCATTCATTTAGTCAAAAGCTAATGCCATGTGTATACTCTTTACCATGCAAGATGACACATTAGTAGGTTATGTGTCATGGCTACTAAGTTTTGAATTTGTATTTTTAGGAAAATAAAAATACAAGAGGAAATACATCATACCTCTTTTAATACATGGTATTTCATCCTAATACTCTTATTTACTAATATCAATGATGAGTTTAAAATCTTTTAAAAATAATTCCTACACCAAAATAATTACAGAAAAATACAAGCATACTCCCAAAAATTATACGTACGTATTTACGCCAAAATACGTATAAATACGCGTACATTAAAATTGGGGTCATTACACTGAACAAGGTGGCCATTAAGAACAAGTACCCGCTGCCGCATATCGATGATATTTTTGATCAACTCAGTGGATCGCGAGTCTTCTCGAAGCTGGACCTCAGAAGTCGTTATCATCAAGTCAAGGTCAGGAGTGAAGATATTCCGAAGACAGCATTTCGGACCAAGTATGGGCACTATGAATTCGTAGTCATGCCATTTGGTGTGACTAACGCTCCAGCTATATTCATGAATCTCATGAATCTGATTTTCTATGAGTACCTGTATAAGTTCGTGGTTATCTTCATCGACGATATTCTGGTGTATTCGAGGATTGAAGAAGAACATGCCGAGCATCTACAGATTGTATTGGAGACCTTGCGACTACATCGATTATATGCCAAGTACAGCAAGTGTGAATTCTGGATAGATCGAGTCGCATTCCTTGGGCATGTGGATCAGGTGACGGTATTTCTGTTGATCCAGAGAAAGTCACATCAGTTAGGGTTTCGAATAGAACCAGAGGATCAGTGCTGGCTATACCAGATAGAACTAGAGGATTCGAAGTTTTCTGTGACACATCTGGTTAGGGTTTCGAATGTGTCCTACACCAGCATGGTCATGTGGTTACGTATGCATCTCGACAGCTAAAGACTCATAAGAATAATTATCCGACTCATGACTTGGAGTTAACTGCTGTCATATTTGATCTGAAGATTTGGATGCATTTTCTGTTAAGTGAGCAAGTAAAGATCTACACCGATCACAAGAGCCTGAAGTACATCTTCTCTTAGAAGGAGCTCAATATGAGGCAATGTAGATGGTTAGAGTTTATGGCTGATTATGACATCAATCTTCAGTATCATCCGGAGAAAGTGAACATCGTACCAGATGCATAGAGCAGATTACCAGCGATCATGACTCTCTCGACTCAATGGAGACTTCAGCAGGCTATGCTTGAGATGGAGATTGAAGTTATTTTACCCGGGACTTCGACCTCATTGATGAATATGCAAGTTCAGTTTACTATCGGGGATCGACTTAAAGCTGCTCAGACTGGAGATGCGAAGTTATGAAAGATCAGGGAGCAAGTAGAAGACGGATTTCGGATGGATTTTCTTATTCATGAGGATGGTTCTTTGAGATATGGTAGTAGGATGTGTGTGCCTTTCTGTGATATCAGAGATGAGCTATTGAATGAAGCGCACAACTCTCCTTACTCTATTCATCCTGGTGGCACAAAGATATACAAGGATCTTGGTCTGAACTTTTGGTGGCATGGTATAAAGAGAAGAGTAGCTCACAGTGTTTCCAAGTGCCTTGTATGTCAGCAGGTGAAGGCTGAATGTTGCTCCCGAAACTTACACCTAGAAGCCACCTAGCAATGGCACGAATGCCAAGGGCTAAATGTATCCCAAATGTGAATTCCCGACACTTTACGCAAGCGTACAATGTCAAGTAATAGTATAAAAGATTATCGACCCCATATGGAAGGTAAAGATGTTATTGTCTTGGGCTATTTCCAAATCTCAGAATTTAGGTAGCAGTCGATTTCAACAGATTGTTTGTTTGGGACTATGATCAATTAATAAAGACTAGAGCTTTAGGACTCACCATTAGGATCGTCGGAAATCGATGCTAGGTTAAGACTCTAACATTGCATTGGCTTTATTAGGGATTGTCGCATCTAAGATGTGGAATTCATGGCTCTAAGCGCAATGAATCTAACGTATCACATTAACCCCACTCTCGCGACATGCGCACACGATCCGTGCATTAAGAATAGACAATATCCATACCACTCTCATAGTTATAATGATCTCAACTTACGCCACTCTCGTTGGTTAGAGTTGAGATGTATTTTGGTGGCTCTCATTGACGCAATGTCGGTAGCCGTCAATTAGTAATATAGTTCGTCGGTGGACCCATCAAGACACGAGCCGGACATGGTCACAAGCCCTAATTGAATCCACTAAACCCCTAATTAAGTTTATAGGATACTCCTTAAGCCAATCGATTCCACCGACCGTGGACACGATCTCAGTACGAGATCTCCTACAACCTTTGCAAGATCAACCAAAATACGTCCCTTTTATACCAACACAACCTAAAAATCATTACTTTACATCTAAATCCTAAGATCCATGGGCTAATCCATTAGCCATAGATGGAACTACTCACACATCATAGAAATAACAAAGAAAGGTTTAATAGATGCAATGGAATTCATCATGGCAATAGAAAACATCAAAATCAATAGAAAGTTCCGAGAATTGTTACCAACATGTCGTGGAGCAATAGAAAACCAGAGAATTAAGAAAATAAGATTCCTTGTGCAATAGAACAATAAAAATCCAAGTTTTGTCTTCACAAAATTAGCGATGTCACAAAACTCTCTAGATCTCAAAACTCTAATTAAAACTAAACTAAAAGTAGCCTCCAAAGTAGTCCTTCAAAGTAGGGCTAAAAATGTGCTTATATACATAGGTTAGAAATCCCAAAAAATCTCAGAAAATCAGGGCACTTGGGCCCACCAACTCAACTGGTCGCATCATGTTACTCGACCGAGTAGCAGTGCCTGCTCGGTCGAGTCGACTTCAGGCTCAACTTGCTGCTGCTCTGCTTCTGGCTGATACGAGCTACTCGGTCGAGCTACAGTAGATCAGAACTTCCTCCAAAATGCTGCTTTGTTGGATGACAACTCAGATCGAGTTGGTGAACTGCTCGGTCGAGCTACAGTGCCTTATAGAAAAGCTCAAAATAGTCACTCTGTTTGATGCAACTCAGGTCAAGTTGGCTGTCTACTCGGTAGAGTAGGTTGAGGCCGTTTTCGTGTGATTTCTGTGCGTCAGCTCGGCTGAATAGCTGATGCTACTCGGTCGAGTCGCCTGTGAAACTGAACTGGGCTGGGGCCATGGCTCTTTTCTCTCGCTCTCTTCTCCTCCTCTCCTTCGATCTTCTTCCATACCTCGGTGAACTCCCATGGATCCTTGCCAATGACGTTTCAGACGCGCCTGATGTGTCCATGTCCCAAAATAGCTCCAATTCGCAACAAAACTCTTGAAAATCTATAAAGCTATACAAAACTCGAATATGGCTTTAGAAGCGCGATAATATATGAAAATATGGAGTTTGAAGGCAAATATGACATGAAACGATGCGATAAAAACATGGAAAATATGGACACATCAAAATTCCCCAAGCTTACCTCTTACTCGTCCCCGAGGAAAAGGAATACGAAGCTCACCAGGTGATGAAAATAAAAAAATAGAAAAAGAATGGAAGATGGAAGGGAGTGCTAGAGTATTTGGTTAGATCTCAAGCCATAGCGACATATCACAATACTTCGAAGATGGATCACGTGCTAATAAGAATTTCATATCTTAGCTAAACATATTACTTGCAAGCATTTAAGAACCAAGGAAGGGATCCTCTAAAATCATGCAATCAATTCATATCCACATCGTGCCATTCATAGAGTTCAATATACCAATGTTGGTGACTCACTTTTCAATCAAAAGAAATAAATGAAGCATATAAGGGTCTTACCAAGCATGCAATATAGAATAGAATAAGGATCATGGCATTCATATATTCATCTAAAATCATGAAAAATCTCTATAGCTAATATATTTCGCAAAGTCTAAGTATTATCAAATATCCCCAAATGTGCACAACTCCACTCTAATGGCATACTCATGCATATAATCAAATGAATTCACCCCCCAAGCTATGCTTGAGGCATCACATCAAAGGAGTACTATTAAAGGAATTTTTGTGGCTTTTTCCCAAGTATATTTGTGTAGCTCCAAATAATGAAAGTAGAGAAATAATTTTCTTTTCTTTTTTGGTTTTTGAACTTTTTGTTTATTTTCTTTTGAACTCTCTCTCTTTTTCTTTTGTAGGAGCAATATGATATGTGTAACGGCCGCTTTCCGACCGTTCGTATTTTCTACGTGCACGTACTTTTCGTGCACATATTTTATTTGGCTCTTTCTTGTTTTCGGTATATACGATGTGATATGCCGTTGTGACCGTCTAGAAGTGTAGAATTTTATAGTAATTTTTTGGAACGTCATTTCACGGCTCATTTTCTCGCAAAACAGCTTTGAATGGAAGGGCGTTTTGGTCTTTTGGCACCAATACGCGGTTTCTGATTTTACGATAATTTCTGATAGGTGTAGCACGCGATTGGACCCTGTAGCCCCGTAATTCCCATCTCCACGATCGTCCCGGTATTTTCGGATTATTTTTCTGATGCCCGTAGTGGAAGATATACTCTAATCAATTCTCAACCGTTGATTAGTCGCTAATCGATTTGAAATTCTGTTCCTAATCAGATCTTAAGAAATCCCTACGTATCATGCATGTGGGATTTTCTGTTGCTACCCTTACCGTAGTTTAACCCACTTTGTACACCCCCTCACTCACCCTCTCTCCTAGTCACCCCCTTAAGTATACCCCCTTTAAAACATCAATAGCAAAAACTCATCTTCTTAAACCAAAATCTGGCCGAAACCTAACTCTACTCATGCAACCCATTTGGCAGCCGCCTTGCTCCTCCTCCGGCCACCCAAGGCCGCCCTAGCCTCCCCTCTTCAACCACCAGGCCCTCCTCCTCCTTCTCCTCCATCTCCACCTCTCCAAGAGCCCCAAAACCCCATTGAATTCAGCCATGGCCGAAAATTGCTAAAGCTGTGCACTCGTCGGAATTAGCCCACGCCGTCGTCGCTCCGGCGACCCCCTCCGATGAACTCAACCACCTTCGGACTCTTATCGAACCCCCCGATCATCTCCAACTCCCCTTACCCTCTTCCCTCATCTCTATCTCCCTCAAAACGCTTTCAAACACAACCCAAACGACAGTTTTACAGATCTGCGCCACCGCCGGAAAAACTCGCGCCCACCGGCCATCCGGCCACCTATCACGACCACCCTACTGCTGTTGGATTCCTATCGAAACCCCCTACCAACTGCAACTTCCCTCACGCTCATAGCCCGCCTGTAGCTCCCGGAATCCTCGTCGGAACACGTCGTATCGGCTGTTTTTCACAGATCTGGAAGTTGAACTTCGACGCCCGCGCACGATCACCTCTGACCACCTCCGACGACAAATCCACCGCCGTTGGCTTCGTCTTGAAGTCCTTTACCTTTTACAACTTCCCGTTTTCTCTGTTCGTTGCTGGAATTCCGCTGAGACGCGCGACAATGGACGTTGCGCAAATCTGTCCTCTCCGGCTTCTCACGGCCACCCACCGCCGTACTTCACCACCGTCGGCCACCCACCGGGCCGAGCATCTTCCTCTGGTCCCACTTCATCTACCAACAGCCCCCTTGGATTCTTGGAGTTCACGTGCATTGCTGCACACACGTACTTTTAGCCGACGTCGCCGTTATCGTGAAGATCCGTTGCGCTACTCGCAACGGGAGGAGAATCGCTGTTAGCTCGCTGATTTCACGCCACCACCCCGCTGTCCAGAGGTACCTAGCTGCGCTACCCGTGGCTGAGGAGTTCCAGACGACGCCGATGTTTCACCGTTCAGACCCGACTTCCGCTTGTTGGACGACATCACGAGGTTGGTTTTCCTAACGAGTAGTAAAACCCACACCGTAGCTAACCAAATCCTAAACTAAAATTGGTCAACTTGAACTAAATTTTTTTTTGCATCTTTAAAATGTTGCCCACCATAGGAAAGATCGACGAACAGACTTATTTTCTGTGCACATAGGGTAGACGTCGATCTAGACTGAACAAACACCAAAAACGTGACTTTTTGACAGATAGGTTAGTCCCGCCAAATTTAGAAACAAACCGTAATAGGATGGAAAAAAAGCACGATCTGACATCGTCGTGACCCTGTTTCAGACGGACTACTGCAGACGCGATGCTTGGACGGGACGGTTCGGACGGACGACACACTCGCCACCGCAAGCAAGTGTACTCACTTGCGCTTTTGGCTGTGACTTGGTCTTAAACTGCTAGAACTATTAGACTGTGAACAAATAGAACCGAACGTGAAATGATAGCGTCCGGGACGCCTTGGCGACTTAGACTTGACGACGAAGTCTAAGCGTAACAACAACAACTTTTGACACCGTAGGCTTGTTCTGTGTGTGCGTGCGTGTGGACCCCCTAGAAGAACTATCCCTGTCATGTCACGTTGTGTCTTGTTTTGCACAGCCTGCGGGCAATAGGGCACTCACCAGTGAGTGGGTGATCCCTTATACGGATACACAGCCTGTGGGCAGTGAGACGCTCACCTAGCAGAGTGGATGATCTTTGTTACGGAACACCGACGGGAAGCTTGGCACCCACCTAGCAGAGTGAGTGTCCCAGCAGACCGAGAGGATAGAGACGCTCACCTAGCAGAGTGAGTGGTCCTATACAGTAGTACTATTTCACCTACGAGGCGTCCGTCGCTCACCTAGCAGAGTGAGAGATACGCTACCGATCGTGGGGATAGAGGCACTCACCTAGCAGAGTGAGTGGCCATATATTGTCTTGTCTTGAGCACTTGGGTTTGGGGTAGGTTTGAGCGTGCGCATGGGGAGAGGGTCTGATCCCCCTCGAACCGTAAGGCGTGAACCCTTCGAGTCACACGTGTCTTGTCTTGTCTTGTCATGTCCTGTCTTGCTTGTCTTGTCACGTCTTGTCACGACCCGTTTAGGTTAGTCCCGTAATCGGTAGCACACGCTCGACTACTGCTTGCTACGCTTTACTTTCCTGCTGCGTTTACTTATTTTTGATACTCTGTTATAACCCCCGCATGCTAATCAACCAGTAAACTGTTGTTTAATAGTTCGGTACACTTACAGTAGAGTCTAACCCTTTTTGTAGACTTTACCTGACGTACAGTTCCTCTCTTTTGGGTGCTGTACGTCAGGTGTCGAGCCAGAGTTCGTGGACGAGGCAGACTTACTGGAGTACGTGGAGCCCGAGGACGTCGACCCAGAGTACATGCCTGACGAGGACCAGACCTTGAGGACTTTTCAGTCGCCGCCTTTCAGAGGTTACTACTTTTAGTTTGCTCTTTCGATAGTTTGTTGCCATGCTTAGGCTTATCTTTTTAGACTTTGTACTCACGGGATATTATCACTCTATATTAATGAATGCCACTTTCTTTCTGTACTTTCTATTGTTCCGAATCTTATTAATGCAAGAACCTGAAAATTTTAAGATGGTACCCATACAGACGCTTATTGGGTCCGAGCTTCACAGCTCCGGCCTAAGCGGGCCTTGTCACATTTCGCTTTCGTCGTTTTGGGAAGCGTGGCGTGACAGGTTTTAGTGGTGGCCCATGCAGGTCTCGCAAAAAGTTTGGAACAATAAGAGTACCGCATTCATTTAATATCCATGTACAAGTCTTAATTAGGTTTTCCCAGTCTTAGATGGTAGGAAGACTTAGAAAGATGTCCAGGTTTGATAGTCAGGCGCCTTGGTTAAGATTTAGTCATACACGTCTTAGGATACGCTAGTAGCCCTCACTTGACTCTGACCGTGTTAGATTTCTAGAGCCCTTCTTTTAGTCGTTCGCTCGGGTCCATCGACTTCGGGCCCAGCGGAACATAATCTTGATTCTTTTAGGGCCCTTCCCTGGGATCTCTCTATTACAGTCTAGTTCATTAGGAAGTCTTAGTGCTGATTTTCTCCTGATCTTTAGACGGCCCGATAATTAGGAATCTCTGATTTCTAGCATCTTTCTAATCATTACATATCTGTGTTGCCGAAGGTAGGATTTTCTCGTGACTTTTCATAAGTCATATCCTAGGCGTAGATATGTTTCGATCATGCGACCATACCTCTTGCTCCCGATTCGCGTGACTACTTCATGTTGTTCATCATCAAACGTTGACTTTTCCCCAGTACCATCCTGATCATTAAAAAAAGAAGAGTATTTTCAATACTATTTTTGGATTTCCCTTCTAGTGTAAATTCTTTGAAAACATTTAGCCTGAACTTAAACTTTCTACTTTTCAGTTGACTTAAATTTATTCTTGGAATTTCGAAACTTCCTCACCGAAACCTTTAAACTACTTATCGTATAATATCGTTCTAACTTGTATCTTTCATACTCATATAAATGCCATATTTCGTTCAAATTTTATTTTTTTTTCTAAACCTTACTTATATTTTCCCTAATTTGATATGCAATTTTCCCTTTCTTACCCTTCACTGTTAAGACGTATTTCAAATGACTCATCGCAAATTTTTTTAAAAATTCTTTTCTAAACTTATCAGTGTGACAGTCTAATACTCATCATATTCGCACGTCCAAGTTTTATAAAAACCTATCTCCATTTTCCAAAACAATCACTTCATTTTCATACTCATTATTTTCCTCGTCAAAATACTTTATTTCGTATTTTAAACTTATATTATCTACGCATTTTTGTCACTTACATTTTATAAGAATATTAATATATCTCTTTTCCCTACTTAATTAATCACCACTATATTTCTGTTTTCATATAACTAAGCTATTCCCATGTCCATGTCCATCCGAACAGGTTCATCCCGATCTTGTTTCGTTTTGCTATTCGATTCGAATTCTCCACTATTGTTTAGCTATCTCATTAGTGCTTGTTATTGCTGTGTCAACTCTAGTTTAGTAGTGGGCCCATTGGTTTTGTGATGACGTCGTAGTGCATGTGTATAGGTAGAGTGTGTGGACCGGTACAAGTGTGCTACTTTTAGGATATTAGTGATTGTCTCTTGTGTCGTGTATGTATACTCAGTGTGGTCCGTGATATACGTATAGGTTGTCTGAATGATGGTATTTATATAGGCGTGGACAACGTCATAGCAGGCAATTCCTTAGACTTAGTCTTTTCGTACTATTGTATAGCTTATTGTTGGCTGCATGTGACTGTATCAAACTTTTGTCTTCTTTTTTAAATCAAATCCTTAAAGTTTGAAACTAGCTCACATGATCACGACCCCTTATTCTCCCTCAACCATTACCACCACTCCACACGTTTTTACCCACATGTTTTAAAAATATGTCATTGGCCTTAAGTTTTCCTTTCCCTTCTCCCTTCTTTCTCTCTTCGAAATGTTGTGTTTATTGTTGTTATATTATCGGGACTAGCTATTGTTATTATAGGACCTTGTGTGCGGGTAGGTATAGTGTGTGGTGAGATGTGTAATAGCGATGATTAATTGATTTTGGGACACCAAGATAGGAGATTGGAATCATTGGATGAAAAGAATAAGCTGTCCAAGATTTATTTATAATACGAATGTGTGACGGACTCAATCGAGAATTCTGGTTGGACGAAATTATATACAAATGGATGAGAACTTATCGACCCGAAACATGGACGCGTGATAGATAGGAGTAGCTATGGAGGTATAGTATGATTGGGAGTGATCATGAGAATGATTAGAACATTTAAAGCATCAAGACCTGAATGTTAGGTTGGCGTGAGAAGACGTTGGAAGTAACACGACGTGTTGATACGAATAAATGGTTAGGTAGACGGATTTGGTATGATTAAGAGATTAGATGATAGGGGTATGGATAGATGTGGCTTGATGGTTCATTGATTATGGAGAATGAATTTATGGAGTTAATATGATGGGAAATATATTGGGGACGTGATGATTGTTGAATTGTAAACATTAATGTGGACTTATAGTTAAGTGTTTGGGTGTGATTCTAGTTGTAGCATTAGTCACTGGAGAGACGGGTTATGATGGATTATTTGAGGAACGATGTTTGAAGTTAAAGGATTAGCGATCACTATGTGTAGATATGGGAGTTGCGGGTGCAAGTGTGTATAGATATTATTACTATTAGTATAAGTGATTCCGAGGACGGAATCATTTCTAAGGTGGGTAGAATGTAACGGCCGCTTTCCGACCGTTCGTATTTTCTACGTGCACGTACTTTTCGTGCACGTATTTTATTTGGCTCTTTCTTGTTTTCGGTATATACGATGTGATATGCCGCTGTGACCGTCTGGAAGTGTAGAATTTTATAGTAATTTTTGGGAACTTCATTTCACGGATCGGTTTCTCGCAAAACAGCTTTGAATGGAAGGGCGTTTTGGTCTTTTGGCACCAATACGTGTTTCCCGATTTTATGATAATTTCTGATAGGTGTAGCACACGATCAGACCCCGTAGCCCCATAATTCTCGTCTCCACGATCGTCCCGGTATTTTCAGATTATTTTTCCGATGCCCGTAGTGGAAGATATCATCTAATCAATTCTCAGCCGTTGATTAGTCGCTAATCGATTTGAAATTCTGTTCCTAATCAGATCTTAAGGAATACCTATGTATCATGCATGTGGGATTTTCTGTTGCTACCCTCACCTCTGTTTAACCCACTTTGCACACCCCCTCACTCACCCTCTCTCCTAGTCACCCCCTTAAGTATACCCCCTTTAAAACATCAATAACAAAAACTCATCTTCTTAAACCAAAATCTGGCCGAAACCTAACTCTACTCATGCAACCCATTTGGCAGCCACCTTGCTCCTCCTCCAGCCACCCAAGGCCACCCCAGCCTCCCCTCTTCAACCACCAGGCCCTCCTCCTCCTTCTCCTCCTTCTCCACCTCTCCAAGAGCCCCAAAACCCCATTGAATTCAACCATGGCCGAAAATTGCTAAAGCTGTGCACTCGCCGGAATTAGCCCATGCCGCCGCCGCTCCGGCGACCCCCTCCGACGGACTCAACCACCGTCAGACTCTTATCGAACCTCCCGATCATCTCCAACTCCCCTTACCCTCTTCCCTAATCTCTATCTCCCTCAAAACGCTTTCAAACACAACCCAAACGACAGTTTTACAGATCAACGCCACCACCGGAAAAACTCGCACCCACCGGCCATCCGTCCACCTACCACGACCACCCTACCACTGTTGGATTCCTATAGAAATCCCCTACCAACTGCCCTCACGCTCATAGCCCGCCTGTAGCTCCTGGAATCCTCGTCGGAACACGCCGTATCGGCTGTTTTTCACAGATCTGGAAGCTGAACTTCGACGCCCACGCACGATCACCCCGGTGACAACTCCACTGCCGTTGGCTTCGTCTTGAAGTCCTTTACCTTGTGCAACTTCCCGTTTTCTCTGTTCGTTGCTGGAATTCCGCTGAGACGCGCGACAACGGACGTTGCGCAAATCTGTCCTCTCCGGCTTCTCACGGCCACCCACCGCCGTACGCCGCCGCCGTCGGCCACCCACTGGGCCGAGCATCTTCCTCTAGTCCCACTTCATCTACCAACAGCCCCCTTGGACTCTTGGAGTTCACGTGCGTTGCCGCACGCACGTACTTTTAGCCGACGTCGCCGTTATCGTGAAGATCCGTTGCGCTACTCGCAACGGGAGGAGAATCGCTGTTAGCTCGCTGATTTCACGCCACCACCCCGCTGTCCAGAGGTACCTAGCTACACTACCCGCGGCCGAGGAGTTCCAGACGACGCCGACGTTTCACCGTTCAGACCCGACTTCCGCTTGTTGGACGACATCACGAGGTTGGTTTCCCTAACGAGTAGTAAAACCCACACCGTAGCTAACCAAAACCTAAACTAAAATTGGTCAACTTGAACTAAATTTATTTTCTGCATCTTTAAAATGTTTCCCACCATAGAAAAGATCGACGAACGGACTTATTTTCTGTGCCCATAGGGTAGACGTCGATCTAGACTGAACAAACACCAAAAACGTGACTTTTTGACAGATAGGTTAGTCCCGCCAAATTTAGAAACAAACCGTAATAGGATTGACAAAAAGCGTGATCTGACATCGCCGTGAGCCTGTTTCAGACGGACTACTGCAGACGTGATGCTTGGACGGGATGCTCCGGACGGACGACACACTCGCCACTGCAGGCAAGTGTACTCACTTGCGCTTTTGGCCGTGCCTTGGTCTTAAACTGCTAGAACTATTAGACTGTGAACAAATAGAATCAGACGTGAAATGATAGCGTCCGGGACGCCCTGGCGACTTAGACTTGACGACGAAGTCTAAGCGTAACAACAACTTTTGACACCGTAGGGTTATTTTATGTGTGCGTGCGTGTGGACCCCCTAGAAGAACTATCCCTGTCATGTCACGTCGTGTCTTGTTTTGCACAGCCTGCAGGCAATAGGGCACTCACCAGTGAGTGGGTGATCCCTTGTATGGATACACAGCCTGTGGGAAGTGAGACGCTCACCTAGCAGAGTGGGTGATCTTTGTTATGGATCACCGACGGGAAGCTCGACACCCACCTAGCAGAGTGAGTGTCCCAGCAGACCGAGAGGATAGAGACGCTTACCTAGCAGAGTGAGTGGTCCTATACAGTAGTACGGTTTCACCTACGAGGCGTCCGTCGCTTACCTAGCAGAGTGAGAGATATGCTACCGATCGTGGGGATAGAGGCACTCACCTAGCAGAGTGAGTGGCCATATATTGTCTTGTCTTGAGCACTTGGGTTTGGGGTAGGGTTGAGCGTGCACACGGGGAGAGGGTCTAATCCCCCTCGAACCGTAAGGCGTGAACCCTTCGAGTCACACATGTCTTGTCTTGTCTTGTCCTGTCCTGTCTTGCTTGTCTTGTCACGTCTTGTCACGACCCGTTTAGGTTAGTCCCGTAGTCGGTAGCACACGCTCGACTACTGCTTGCTACGCTTTACTTTCCTGCTGTGTTTACTTCCTTTTGATACTATGTTATAACCCCAGCATGCTAATCAACCAGTAAACTGTTGTTTAATAGTTCGGTACACTTGCTGTAGAGTCTAACCCTTTTTGTAGACTTTACCTGACGTACAGTTCCTCTCTTTTGGGTGCTGTACGTCAGGTGTTGAGCCAGAGTTCGTGGACGAGGCAGACTTACCGGAGTACGTGGAGCCCGAGGACGTCGACCCAGAGTACGTGCCTGACGAGGACCAGACCTTGAGGACTTTTCAGTCGCCGCCTTTCAGAGGTTACTACTTTTAGTTTGCTCATTCGATAGTTTGTTGCCATGCTTTGGCTTATCTTTTTAGAATTTGTACTCACGGGATATTATCTCTCTATATTAATGACTGCCACTTTCTTTCTGTACTTTCTATTGTTCCGAATCTTATTAATGCAAGAACCTGAAAATTTTAAGATGGTACCGATACAGACGCTTATTGGGTTCGAGCTTCACAGCTCTGGCCTAAGCGGGCCTTGTCACGTTTCGCTCCGTCGTTTTGGGAAGCGGGGCGTAACAATATGCATATATTTTTAGCTCCGTTTGGCCTTTTGGGGCTTTTAAAGCTAACTTTTTCTTTTGGGATTTTTGGGAAGTGGATGCGGTATAAATAGCTGCAAAGGGGGTGAACCCAAGTGACATGTAGACAATAATAAGATATTTGGAGAAAGAAATGATATAATCACTCGATTCACTCATAGGATGTGTGCACAATGGTTCAATAAGATAATACTCCAACTAAACTCATTAGCTAGTATGTATATTTTCATTCATTTCAATAGATAATGAAGTCATGCGGTAATGCACACAATAATAGCAGGCATGCAACAGAAGTGAAAGAGATAGCAAGGCAGATACTTCAGATATTCTAATAATGCGTGAATCTTGGTGTATATCCAACATAGGCATACTAAATACTATTGCATACATTCAGTTCAATTCATTTCATGCATTCATATAGAGAGATCATCAACAGAATATATATACAAGCATATGAATACTAAGACACTGAAATACTCTAAATAGCATGTAATAAGCATCGTGGTAGCTACTAAAGCTAATAGATATCATTATATGGAATATATTTAGCAAAAGGGGAAAAGAAAGGCGGAGGAAATAAAATAAAAGCAAGCATGCAAGCATACCAAACATGGAAAATATGGTGCTAATAAATGAAACGGTGAAAAAGTGGTGGAAAATAAAAATAAAAAGGTGTAAAATGAAAGAGAATGAAAAAATTAAAATAAAAGCGATAGCGCTCATCCCCCAAGCTAAATACAACAGTGTCCTCACTGCTGAGAACACGCTGGTAAGAAGGGAAAATGAGGCCAGGGTGGGTGGTAAATAAAAGGAAAATAATAAAATAAATGTGAAACTATGCAAATAAAAGAAGAAATGCAGATGCAGGTGCATGACCTAATGCCTAAGATGCAAAAATATGAACAAGCATGCATATGATGGAAATGATGACATGATGTAGGTGGAATATATGCAAATGCAAAATGATGGAATATATACAGGTGGTGCAAAAAGGGCATCCCCAAGCTATGCAAGGTCAGGGCACCGAAGAGACAGATGGGCACAAAAATAAAAAAGGGGTGACAAGAGCAAAAATAATGTAAGGATCAAGCAGCGGCACCACCCTCTGGAGGTGGTGATGGGTCCGACTGCTGGTGACCAGAGATAGGGATGTCAGGCACATAAGGTATATGCTCGACAGGTGAGTCGGCCGGTAAGTGATTCGGGTTCAATATTACATATTTAACCCCCCATTTAGCCATATTTTGTGCTCACATGATGCTAAATTTATCTCTAGTCCATACGTATTTTCTACACATTTATTTATTAGAGAAAACACACTATTTGAGCATAAAACAGCAATTAATGGACTATTTCTGCACTTTTTATATATTTCCTAGCACCGTCTCGATCTCACGATTCCAACGACTATTTATTTGTATTTTTCTGAGACCTGTGCTAATTACTGTGAATTTTTGAATGCAGAATACCTATTAATTGGAGAAATACGCAAGAAATACAGTGAAAAATACGGTATACGGCGGCGTATGCGTATCAGATCAGATGCGGGCCACGTGGCGCAATCTCAGCCACCCAGACTTCATCCAACAGACGAGAGCAACGAGCTTACGAGCGGTCGACGCGGCCATCTAATGACCGTTGGATGCAAATCCAACGGCGCATATTCGAGTAAATCGCAACAGTGCGGAGCATCCTCCGATGCCACATGGCGAGATCGCAGCGTCTCCCAGCTCGATCGGACGGACGCTATCAGCCCCGCAATTTGAAAACGAGATACGACGACGTGGCTTATTCTAGAGCGTAGGATTCTGATCCGACGGAGGGAAGCGAGCCGAATCGTGCGAACAGCGGACGACGCCTTGGGGACACGCGGCAGCTATCTAACGCGGCCCCGCCACATCGAACGGCTGTAAATCAACCCGCTTTCCAAATCGAATACGTTTCGACGTGGCGACGTGGCTTCGTGGGAACCGCACGATCTGAGATCCAACAACCCACATCATTTCCGAGCGAATCTCGGATGCGATCAAGCGAAGCGGGTCGATAACGAGCGGATGCGGCTAACCGCTTGAACACGTGGCGGTTTGATATTCAATCCCGCTTGGATCGACGGTTCTCGTTTACTCCGCTTTGGATGTGCGGCTGCGATTCTTTCGGGTAAGTTTTGGTGCGGGTTTGGACCCGTTAGCACAACCCAAACCCGCAATCTCTTTATAAAAGGTATTTTAGGGTTTTTTTGGGCGTATTCAAGTAGTTTGGGGCGTATTTTGGGCGTATTGGAGGCTCTAGAAGCCGTATATTCCCCCTGAAAAATTCTGTAAAATTCCAGAGGCTTGTTTTATTATTTTCAGAGAGTTTGAAGTGTTTTCAAGGAGAATTGGTGATATTTTCTTCAACTTCTACCTCGTATTTTAGTGTTTTTCATCATATTTTGCTATGAATTCAATGTATTTGGCTATGGATCTTGTTTATTCTGATATTATGAGTAGCTAAATCTCTGTTGTGCATGGTATGGAGTAGTTAGGGGATATTATTTGTGTTAGTTTGTTTGAAATTCCTTGTGCTAAACCGTTAAACGTCGCTAAAATTGTGATCGTTGTTTGTAAATCGCCTTTTTCAGATTCCAAAAGAATTGAGCTAGTCGATGATCGCCCCAAAAGGGTGAGTTTTGATCTCCCCAAAAGGGAGTTTCATACCGTAGTTTTGATCTCTCCAAAAGAGAGTTTCATATCGTATTATAACTTTAGCGACGATCTTTTTGAATATTTTGTTTGAACCCCCAAAAGGGCATCTTCCGATGAATTGCTCCCAAAAGGAGAATTCATTGAGTTATATTGGATATTTTTCCCGGTGAATTGCTCTCAAAAAGAGAATTCATTGTGATATATTCATCGACCAAATTAATACGAATCAATGACCCTAACGAACCCATACCTTGCGCATAATCTTTATAGATATTTTCTTACACGATTTTCTATGTTTATTTTGTTCACGTGTTCACATCACCATCACCGTCACCATCGTTGAAGTGTTTAGTCTCTTTCCGATAGATTTCTATTTGATTTGAACTGTGGTTGCAACAGATTTCTTCCCGTGGATTCGACACCTGGACTCCCAGGTTGTACTACTTGTACGGACTCTTGCACGTGAGAGAGAGCACCTTTTCGGTCCCACCAAGTTTTTGGCGCCGTTGCTGGGGAGGAATGGTTTGTGACTACGGTTTATTTCATTTAGAGGACCTTCGGTGAGATCTTTCCACTTTACTGTACATAAACTTTTTTTATTATTTTATTTTAATTTTTAAAAATGGAATACATGAACTTCTATTGCACAAACAATCTTAATGATGCACGATATGCTAATGCACACAAACATAGAATGGAGAAGCTCAAAATTGTCAATTTTAATCAAACTGACTGTGAAACTTTCTTTCAGGCCTGGAGGAGGTTCACAGACATTATATCGAGCTATCCGCAGCATGGGTACACAAATGAAGAGCTTATGGCGTTCTTCCTAGATGGACTACAACCGCAGCTGCAGGAATTATTGGGAGGCATGACGCCGACAGTGGCGTGGGAATACATGGAGTCTCTGCAAGAAAACGAAGAAACCGTGGAAGAGACTTCAGAGAGCGATTCAACGCAGCCTTCGTGCCTCGATCAAGAAGAGCAAAGCGTAGACGTACCTTTGCAACCCTTGAAAGAGGAAGCTTACCAGACTATTCAGACATAGGAGGCCACATCCCTTCAATTCCAAGAGAATTTCCTTGCTCGGAGTCGGCAGATTCAAAATTCCATTGAAAATCTTAATTTGATTGTCGCTTGCTTAGAAGAAGGTAATGCTTTTGAAACTCGATTTCAAGAATCTAATACGAGTTCATCTTCTATTGCAGGAATACCGAGCGAGGACACGAATATAAATATCCACATGGCAGAAAGTGTGTGCAAAAGAGAGGACGAGCTAGCAATTTTGGATGAACGAGAGGAGGAGACAGCTAGGGAAAAGGGTTTTGAGATTATCGTCATGGAGTCAGAACCATGCCCTCCTCCAGTTTTGTCCCAAAATCATTTATCCCTCTCTCCATTGATCGAGCATCGTACAGAGAGTAGTGCAAATCTTTCAGGGAGTAGTCGTCAACTTATTTTAATTTCTTTCACTTATTTTGACGACTACATTTGGAATACTTTCATTGAGAATAATTTTAAAATAATTTGGACTGACATAACTCATCTCTCGCAGGACATTGACAAACAGCTTATAGAGATGCTTGGAGTTGTGTTGCTGTGGTCCAAATTAGTTTTTGGAGGAAGAATAATCGCCGAGGAGCGCAAGGAGCAAATTGAACAACTTCCTCCACCATCAAAGATTCGGGATCCGCCATTTGATCACGGTGTGTTCTTTCCAGTAGTGTAGTTTTTATATGCTTTCTAGGTTGCTTGCTTGAATAAACTCGTACCTCTTCTGACATTGAGGACAATGTCCATCTTTAGTTGGGGGGGTGTGTATGAGACCTTAGGACTTTTTTTTGATAAGAATAAATCACCAAATCTCATCATTTAAAACTCTTTCATATGCCTCAAATGCGGATGATTATACACTAATTGAGTTCTAAAAATTTTTATGGCTTGAGTTGATTATTTTTCCTTCATGGAATTGCCGTTAATATGCTATTCATGAAAATTTTCAATTTCCATGATTAATATCTCGAAATAGTTTGAATTGATTTCATGCATGCTAATGTGATGGAAAAAGCTTAAGTATACACGATTTTTAAGAATAGTTTTCAAGTTAAAGAGGAATTTGGCCTTTATTATTAATGTTTATATTCATGTTGATGGGTTTTGAGTTGCTTACAAAGAAAGAAAAGAAAGAAAAGAAAGGAAGGAAAAATGAATGAAAAGAAAAATGAATGATGAAAAATGAATGAATATGTATGTCACTAATTAATAACTTGGTTGGCTCGAGTAGTACAGTCCGAGGGGTCCTTCTTGGCCTAATGCCCTATGATCGTCTGATTTGGGAACCATTGACCGGAAACTCACTCATTTGATGGAGCGATCCAAGTTATACTTTTTTCTGCGAATGTTGCTTGATGCGCGTTACGCGGAACGAATAAAAGAAAAGAAATGGTGAATATACTAAGCAACTTCAATACCCATGTCTTGAAAGATTATTTTGATAGGCCAATTCCTTGGAAACAAGAAAACTAGTATATAACGACGTGTTATACTTTCGTTTGCGCAAAATGATGATTGCATGTTATTTATTCACACTAAATTAGAGAAAATTTCATGTGATTGATTTTGTTCATGGATGTGTATATTGATGGCCAAGACCATGTTGGAATGCGTATTATTGAGCCACGCCATGAGCAATTTGAAAGAACTTATTGTTTTATTGATCGTCCGTATTTATCGCTATTTTTGCTAGAGACTAGCAAATCGCTAGTTGGGGGGTGTGATTCGGGTTCAATATTACATATTTAACCCCCCATTTAGCCCTATTTTGTGCTCACATGATGCTAAATTTATCTCTAGTCCATACGTATTTTCTACACATTTATTTATTAGAGAAAACACACTATTTGAGCACAAAACAGCAATTAATGGACTATTTCTGCACTTTTTATATTTTTCCTAGCACCGTCTCGATCTCACGATTCCAACGACTATTTATTTGTATTTTTCTGAGACCTGTGCTAATTACTGTGAATTTTTGAATGCAGAATACCTATTAATTGGAGAAATACGCAAGAAATACAGTGAAAAATACGGTATACAGCGGCGTATGCGTATCAGATCAGATGCGGGCCATGTGGCGCAATCTCAGCCACCCAGACTTCATCCAACGGACGAGAGCAACGAGCTTACGTGCGGTCGACGCGGCCATCTAATGACCGTTGGATGCAAATCCAACGGCGCATATTCGAGTAAATCGCAACAGTGCGGAGCATCCTCCGATGCCACGTGGCGAGATCGCAGCGTCTCCCAGCTCGATCGGACGGACGCTATCAGCCCCGCAATTTGAAAACGAGATACGACGACGTGGCTTATTCTAGAGCGTAGGATTCTGATCCGACGGAGGGAAGCGAGCCGAATCGAGCGAACAGCGGGCGACGCCTTGGGGACACGCGGCAGCTATCTAACGCGGCCCCGCCACATCGAACGGCTGTAAATCAACCCGCTTTCGAAATTGAATACGTTTCGACGTGGCGACGTGGCTTCGTGGGAACCGCACGATCTGAGATCCAACGACCCACATCATTTCCGAGCGAATCTCGGATGCGATCAAGCGAAGCGGGTCGATAACGAGCGGATGCGGCTAACCGCTTGGACACGTGGCGGTTTGATATTCAATCCCGCTTGGATCGACGGTTCTCATTTACTCCGCTTTGGATGTGCGGCTGCGATTCGTTCGGGTAAGTTTTGGTGCGGGTTTGGACCCGTTAGCACAACCCAAACCCGCAATCTCTTTATAAAAGGTATTTTAGGGGTTTTTGGGCGTATTCAAGCAGTTTGGGGCGTATTTTGGGCGTATCGGAGGCTCTAGAAGCCGTATCTTCCCCCTGAAAAATTCTGTAAAATTCCAGAGGCTTGTTTTATTATTTTCAGAGAGTTTGAAGTGTTTTCAAGGAGAATTGGTGATATTTTCTTCAACTTCTACCTCGTATTTTAGTGTTTTTCATCGTATTTTGCTATGAATTCAATGTATTTGGCTATGGATCTTGTTTATTCTGATATTATGAGTAGCTAAATCTCTGTTTTGCATGGTATGGAGTAGTTAGGGGATATTATTTGTGTTAGTTTGGTTGAAATTCCTTGTGCTAAACCGTTAAACGTCGCTAAAATTGTGATCGTTGTTCGTAAATCGCCTTTTTCAGATTCCAAAAGAATTGAGCTAGTCGATGATCGCCCCAAAAGGGTGAGTTTTGATCTCCCCAAAAGGGAGTTTCATACCGTAGTTTTAATCTCTCCAAAAGAGAGTTTCATATCGTATTATAACTTTAGCGACAATCTTTTTGAATATTTTGTTTGAACCCCCAAAAGGGCATCTTCCGATGAATTGCTCCCAAAAGGAGAATTCATTGAGTTATATTGGATATTTTTCCCGGTGAATTGCTCTCAAAAAGAGAATTCATTGTGATATATTCATCGACCAAATTAATACGAATCATTGACCCTAACGAACCCATACCTTGCGTATACTCTTTATAGATATTTTCTTACACGATTTTCTATGTTTATTTTGTTCATGTGTTCACATCACCATCACCGTCACCATCGTTGAAGTGTTTAGTCTCTTTCCGATAGATTTCTATTTGATTTGAACTATGGTTGCAACAGATTTCTTCCTGTGGATTCGACACCTGGACTCCCAGGTTTTACTACTTGTACGGACTCTTGCACTTGAGAGAGAGCACCTTTTCGGTCCCACCAGTAAGGCAACGGAAGAGACACGAGCCTCAGAACAAGATGGAACAGCTGGAGTGTCGACATGTGTGAGAAAGTGTGTGTCAACAGCAGAAGTCTCCAACTGCGGTGCAACTGACTCAGGTGAAGAAGTGATAGGCCCTGATCTAAGTGAGGTTGGGCATGTGCTAGTATAACAGGAGGTGCACTCTGATGCCTAAGGATATCGAGAATGGCGGTGAGGTCCCGCTCCACGGATTGCTGAAAAGAGGAGAGCAAGGTCGCAAGGGTGTCAAAGGCATGCCTCAAGGTGACGACCTCGTTCTCCATCGCAGAAAGATGTGCATCCGTGGTGCGGGAGCTAAGAGGTGGGTATGTGACGCACCCGAAACCTACACCTAGATTCCACCCGGCGGTGTCACGATCGCCAGGCGTGGTATGACCCCTGGTGTCAATTCTGGGCTCTATCTGCAAGCGGACGGTGTCAAATTATAGTATAAAGGGTGTCGGATCCCACATGGACGGTGACAGTGTGATTGGGTTCTCAGCTTACTTCTATATCTCGAAGTGAGATAGCAATCGGGTTGAGAGAATTGGTTTTGGTATCGTTGATGATTTAATAATAAAAAGGACTAGGGTATTAGGGATCACCGCTAAGACTGTCGGGGATCGACGTTGGAATAGGATCCTTACATTACATTAGGGTTAGGGGATTAATCTCCCAATTCGTACCACTCTCGTGGATTAGAATTGCGAGGTATTTTGGTAGCTCTCATTGACGCAATAGCAGTAGCCGACAACTTAGCGATATAGTTTGTCGGTGAATCCCCTCAAGGCACGAGCCAGGCATGGGCACGAGCCTTGGTTGGATCCACCAATTTCTCTATTCGAATTGTAAGGATACCCCTTAAGCACATCAATTCCACAGACCGTGGGCATGATCTCAGTAAGGATTATCTTGGGGGTTCAGTAGGATCGACCGAAATACTTTCCTATATTCTCAATTTAACCTAGGGATTCAGATCTACATCTCCCCCCTAGGGTATTAGGGCTAGCCCATCAACCCTAGAAAAGACTACTCACTCATGATGTTATTGACGAATAAAAACACAATTTTTAGGGAAGAAAACGTCATAGCAAATTGATAGAAAATAGATTGAGAAAATTACAGCGAGTAATAGATCTCAAAGAAAAACCAAGATTCCAAGAGCGCGAGAATTAAAAAATAAACTTCCAATAAATTCGATCCAAGAATCTTGAAAAGTTTTATCTAGATCTAACAAGTTTTTCTCCCTAATCTCCTCTCCCAAAAATTCTCTTCAAAAACTAACAAATGAATTCCCTCAAACACTGTCGTAGACCACACTTCACTCCCCCAAGCGCGCAACAGCTGCTCCCAAAATCTTTCCAAAAATGGCCTTCAGCATCGTCGACCGAGTGGGTGACTCGGAGCAGTAGATTGCTCGGTCGGTTGCTCGGGCCGAGCAGCTGTACTGCTCGACCGAGCACGACAGTAAATCCCGCTCCTCCAAAATCATCACTCTGTCTGCACGGCCTGAGTCAGCTCTGCTTGGTCAAGCAGACGACCTACTCAAGCACTGAAGAAGTTGCTCGTGCCGTGCAAGAGGCTGCTTCAGCTACGAAAGGTTGGCGCTGCTCAATCGAGCACATAGGTGCTCGGTCCGAGCAATCTGCGTATCAGCCGCTTCTTATCCATTATCATCTGCTCGACTGAGCAGCTGCTCTGCTCAGCCGAGTCGCCTGGGAAACTCTTTCCTGGAGCTTCTGAAGCTTATCCTCTCCTCCTGCTCTCTCCTCCACTCCTCCTATGGCTACCAAAACTCGACGAACTCCTGTAGAGCTTCGCCAACGAGCTCACGGGCGTGTCAGATGTGTCCATACCCAGACTGGGTCCCAAATCGCTCCAAAATCCCTGAAAATTCATGAAACACTACAAAACTCGAATATAACGTTAGAAATGCGATATCCTATGAAAATATGGGATTTGAATGCGAAAATGGCATGGAATACGATGTTATGATGCTATGAAAAAGATGTAAAATATTGACACAACAAAATCCCCCAAGCTTACCTCTTACTCGTCCTCAAGGAAGACGAATAATCGGTATGCCGGGAGAAAAACAAAAAGAAATAAAAGACAAAGATGAGAATAAAAGAGAATGAAAATGGATGGAGGGTGCTAAAGTTGTTCGGTCAGATCTCAGGCCTAAGCAGTATGTCATGATGCTCTGAATAGTAAAAATACATGCTAATGGTACTTTCAAGTTTTATAGATCATATGTCTAGCATGCAATACAGACAAAAGATAGGGATATACTGAAATAATGCCATCAACTCATATCAATCTCATGCGGTCCATAGAGTCTAGTATAAAAGGACTTGGCAATGTACTTTTTAATCACAGATACACATGGAGCATATAGAAATCACACAACATGCAATATAGAATAGAAAGAATCATGCTATTCAATTATTCATTTCGAGTCACGAAAAATCTACAAAAACCAAAGTGTTTCGTAAAGTTTAAGTATTATCAAATCTCCCTGTTATGCACCGTCTCCACTCTAATGTCATACTCACTCATATGATCAGTTGGTTCACCCCCCAAGCTTAGCTTGATGCATTACATCTAGGGATAAGATATGTAAAATTTTGTCTTTTTCCCAGTATATGTAATAGCTTCTAATGAAAGTATAAAAACGATTTTATTCCTTTATTTTCTTTCTTTTTCTTTTCTTTTTCACACATATATACAAACATTTTTTTCTTTCTTTTTTTTTCATTTAGAAGCTATACTATTTTCTTTTTGGGATTCTTGGGAAGTAAGATGCGGTAAGGGTAGCTGTAGGGGTGAAACCAACTGATATGTAGAGAACTATAGAGATATGTGGAAAGGGAAAAATAATGGATCTCTCGGTTCACTCATAAGATGTGGACACCGGTTTAATAAGATAATACTCTAACTAAACTCATAATTAGCATGGATATTTTCATTCATCTAGATGAACACTGAAAAAGCATGCGGTAATGGGCACAATGATATCAAGCATGCAAATAGAAGTGAATAAGATATAAAGCTGATGCTCCAAGTGTTCTAGTGATGCGTGAACCTAGGTGCATTAACCAACATAGCGCATACTAGATACTATTTCATGCATTTGATTTTCAATTCATTTCAAGCATTAAATCAGATAGATCGGCAAAAGAATATGCACGCATATAGAAAGTAAAACTGAAACTACCCTAATAGAATGTCATCAGATAGCAAGCATCGTGAGTAACTACTAAGGCTATGAGAAGTATCATCATACAGAACATCTTAGCATAAAAAGTAAAAGGGCGGAGAAATAGGAAAATGAGGAAAAAAGGGGATGCATGCATGACAAAAAACAGAAAACATGATGCAGAATGAGAAAGAGGATAAACAAGTGAAAAATGGGTGGAAAAGTAAACTAAAAACGGTAAAAGGGAAGAGAAATATAAAAGAAAAATAAAGCGGTAACGCTCATCTCCCAAGCTAAACCGAGCAGTGTCCTCACTGCAGAGAAATCGCTGGTAGGCAGGAGATGATGCTAAATAGGGTGGGGGATATAAATAATAAAAAATTGTGCAAAAAGAAGTAAAACATGACATGATGCAATGATGAAGAAAAATGATGTATATGTGGGTCCTCTCCCAAGCTATCTGAAATCAGGGCCCCGAATAGACAGATGGGCACACTAAAATTTGAGGGAGGCAAAACGGGTAGGGAAAACTTCTAGCAGAGGCACCACCCTCGGGGGGTGGTGATGGGTCCCTCTACTGTGGATCGGGTAAAGTGGGAGGATCAGGCTGGGGCTCAGTGGTGGTGGTGTAGGGCGCAGATGAAAATAGCACTAAGGCAGAAGTGAGGTATACTGTGACTGCCGACTCAGATGCGAAAGAAATAGGCTCTGCAGAAGCCTGGGAGAGTGGAGCACTGAATGGTACGAGGGTGGTCAAAGTGGCTGGCCGGGGGTGGGGGGCGTGTGCTAGGATCACGGGTGGATGGCCATGTGTCCAAAGTAACTCAATAATGGATGCCATGTCCACCTCGACTCTCTCGTGATGCGTCATTGTCGAGCGTACGAAGACGTTGAAATCCCGTCGGAGGCGAGAAGTCGACTCCTCCAACACCGTCCGATGATCGTCTGTGGTACGGGAGTTGAGGGGAGGGCGAGTGTAACGAACAGTTTTCACGATGCATTTTATCCGTATTCTTCCGGGTGTTTATTCTTCTTCGTATCCGTAGTTAGGTGTATTTGTCCATGTTTTCCCCGTACCCGTTTTCACTTCAAACTTTTACATATTATTATTATAATCATTATTTTAAACTAACTTAGATAAGCTCCTTATTATAAGTATTTTCAAAAATACCTCTTCTAAAAATTAATTTAAATTTTCACATCCAAAATTCGAATTTCAAATCATTTCAAACTTTTAAATGCAACCTACCATTTTTGGACCTTATTAAACCTATTTATTTGCTCTTATTCCCTTGATTATACCCATTAAATTATATTAGTCTTTTTCAAATCCTTCCCTATTAAACCCATTTAAATTCCATTAATAAGATTTTCAAATCCTTTCCTAAACTACTCCAGCGAATTTTTGAACCTAGACCGAACTCACCTAGGCCGACACACATTTACGCACACAGCCATGAAAAAAAGAAAAGAGAGGAAATGATAAACCTATGACCTAAAGACTTGCTTCACGTGCTGCCTCTGTGCAAAACCCCCACACACCCAACTTTATATAAGAAGAAACTCTAAACTAATATTTTATAAAACCTAGTTTTCTACCTAACCCAAGGACATCTAGCCTACATGAAAAGAGAAATTGAAACCATTGGCCATTCACGTGTTGTGTTTTCCATTTCACATCCAAGCCACACTTTTACCCGGTCAATACTCCCCTTATAGTGACCGGTCTCTTCACCTACCCTATCAACACCTAGGCTAAAATTTCCACAGCAAAACCTAAAACTTAAACCCACTCTCACGTGCTCCAGCCCAGACCTCCTATAATTTAAACCATAGAATCATTTTTCTCCTCTCCCTACATTAGCAGCTGCAGCATCATCCCCTCAACGCCGCACAACACACCCAACGCCCAACGCCGAGCTCCACCTCATCACGCGATAACTCCCAGCGTCGAACTCCATCTTCGCATCGATCTCCACTCTCCCTGTAGGCCGTCGGAAGACCCCCGCGTGCAGCGCCCCCTCACCTCGCGAACCACCTCGCCCCAAGCCTCGCGAGCAGCCCGACGCCTCCTCCGTGATCTGCTCCCTCTCCACGCGACAGCGCCCAACAAACAGTGGTGCCTTCATCCCCCTAAGCATCGAGCGGCCTCCCCAACGCCCATCTTCTCCTCGCCAATGCCTCTCCCGAGCCCTCGCCCACCTCCGCTGCAAGCCCAAGAGCTCTCCGCCTTGCCACGGCTCTGACCAACGCCCCGTTCGATCTTCTCCATGCCATCCTTCACCCGCCATCGTCCGACACCACATCCTCAGCCTCCCAAGGCTGCCTCGACGGCACCGACGACCGGGCCAACCCGCGCCGCCCTACAGATCATCGGCGCCCCTCCCTTATTGCCGCAAGCCCACAGACGGTCTCCTCGTCGGTGCCTTCTGCCTTGATTGCAGTCGCCACCCTCAGTCGAAGCCTCGGTGCCTCCCTTTCTCCTCAACTGCAACATTTAAATTAGAGGTCAGTGCTGTAGTTGCTACGTAGGGGATAGTTGGCATGAAGATGTGTTTATCATCATATTAATCTTGTTAGTTAGGGTTTGGTGACACCACTTGTTATGGGTTTATAGTGATTTGCTTTTTAAAATAAACTGTGTTTTTATATACGTAATATGTTAGTTATATATTAAGTTAGCTGTCAGTTCTATTTGTTGGGGTTTGTTTTTAGTTGGAGTTATTTAATAAGAAAAACAAACAGTGTTAAAATGTTAGTGTATTAGTTTTAAAAACATAAACTGTGTTCTTGGTAGTATAAATATATGTTTGTTAAGCTACTGTTATCACATAACACTTATAAGAGGTTGTGGTATCATATTGTTTTTTTTTCAGCTAGTAGTCTTGTTAGCCTTAAGTTCAATTCATGAACTAGACTTCCTGAAACAATGTGGGTTAGTTTTGTTAACATTCAGTTATAATGTATTGGTGTCAGACCCTTGTTAATGTATTAGGAGTAAATAAATAAAATTCTAATTAGTTGATACCCCTGTGCATATATTGCTATAGCAGAATATGTATAGACGAACAACACCCTCTGTATTAATTGTAGAATGGGTGAGTTGATAAAATACTTTAATTATTAATCAGTAAATTAAATAAGTATTTTGTACTGATATCGAAATCCGAATACGCAGAAAACTTCCGCGCCTTCCATACGGACCCGGCGACACAAAAACACCGAAAATCAGGCAAGTATACAAATTGATATGAATTTTTGAAGTCTGAGAATTTTTGTGTCACTTCTACTTATTACTGTATATCTTGAAAACTAAACGTGAAATGATGTATGAAAACGATGTCATGATAATTTGGACGAAATTTGTAATCCAACGGCATATCACACGATATACCTTAATTTTAAACAACAAGGAAGAGAACTAGTTTCGGTAGTATGTTCAACAAAAGCCTATGATCAACATTGTTCTAAAATTGTCATATTATTTGTTTCAACCCACTTCTGCTTATTGGAAATGTTGTGTAAACGATTTAATATTGATAACATTAAATTTCTGCAAGTCTTGCAATGTTTAACAAGTTGAGACATCGTGAAAATCGTGCGCCTCGAAGGCAGAATCGTGAATTCGTGATGTCGTGTGAGTCGACTAGGCTGGCTCGTGTTCCAGCACAAAATTGGGGTGGGGTTAGGGTTGAGCGACCACTGGGCATATGAAGGGTACTCTCCTCAAGAGCACCACCCGCACGCGGTGGGTTAGCGTCAATCACGGTAAGCCCCCGTGAGAGGAACGACCTTCTCATCACGACCTAAAGGCGAGAACCCTAGATTAGATGTGAACTCTTGAGATGGAACTTGCAACTCTAACTTGGTCTCATGAAATTGATATGCTAATGAACTCAGAGAAAATCTTTACTTTAATCTTGCAACTATTTAGAACTGCATGTTAGGGATGTTCGTTTCTGTTTCTATATAACTGTTAATGTCAAATTGCTGCAGTCATTTCTTTAAAATGTTAAATGCTTCTTAAATTCATATCTGTCGTATATCTTGTCTCGGGATGCTAACTCTTTCTTGCAGACCTCTAGCTGACATTCATTCATGTTTTTGGATGTATGTCAGATTCTGAGCTCGAGTACCCGGAGGACCCGCACGTGACACCGGATTTGGAGAGTCAGGAGTTCGCCCCTGACGCAGTGCCTCTTCCAGTGGAGGACTAGTGGACACCCACACTTTACCGCTTTCCTTAGTTTACTTTCAGATGTTGTAGTTGCTTGTGTACGTTTTTGTTGTTTATTTTAGCCCAGCTGTGGCTTATTGTTTAATTTCGTGTACGAACACTATGTATCTCTGGATGTGGCTTTTACCTTTTGAAATGTTTTCTGATTGTTCTGATACGCAAATGCAAGGACCTCTTCTGTGTTTTTATCACAGACGCTTATTGGACTCGAGCTTCACCGCTCCAGTTCAAGCGGACCGTGTAATGCTCTCGCTTTCGGTGTCTTTTGGGAAGCGGGGCGTTACAAGTTTTAGTGGTGGCCCATGCAGATCCTGCAACTGCGAAATTCAGAACAATGAGAACACTTTTCATTAGCCAAAACATCCAGAATTAGTTCGTACACAAAATTACTCGAATACCTTGTCTCAGCACGATAGGAAAACCCAATACCAGGATAATCGGAAGAGTTAGTTAGACGCTCGTGCTCGTTAGTTAGACACTCTTGTCACGACTTAAAATTATCATCTTGGGAGCCACCCGAGCGATTGGTCATCCAGCTCTGACCATATTAGACCTTTGAGTTTCGTTCGCTTAGATTTATCGAATCTAGGGCCCAACCGAACGTAGCGATTGTCGCCGTGCAAGTCGAACCCGAGACACCTGTAATGAGTAGACTTCGAAGCGTAAGATATTCCAGATCTATAGATAAGATCCCGATCTCGATCCTCAACAAACCCTTACCTCGGCTTCCCTATCACAGTCAAGTTCATTGAAGAACCCTAGTGCTAAGTTTTTCTAAACCTTAGTCGACCCAAAGATTATTTTCCCCCTGATTTTACTATTTTCATAATCATTACACTTCCATGTTAATGATCGTAGAAAGCCATCATAGCGTATTCACAGAGTTACTTCCTAGCCGTACTTACGTTTCAACCGTCAAACTTATTCCTTGTTCTCGATTCACATAAACTCTTCAGGTCCGCCAGCTTTAACCCTTGAACTTCCCCATTGCAGATCTGGGGTATCCTAAAAAGTATTTTCGAAATTTCTTTTATTGAATTCTTCGCTAAGTTTAAAACCCTTTCGAAACTTTTACTTAGATTTCCTACACTTAAACCCAATCTTGATTATGAAACTCTTTTGACGCGATCTTTAGTTACTATCTTACAGCGATTTTCTAACATACATTTTCCGCACTTCTATTTCACCTAACCTCGTATAGCTACTCTATTTTCCTCATGTAAAGAACTTCTTTTTTTAAAAGAACTTTATTCCTACTACGCTAGTTCAAAATATCATCTCCTTTCTTACTAACGTATTTCAAAACAGTCATCGATGCATACTTTTAAAATACTTTCCCAAATTAAATTGAACCTCAAATCTTGTGTGTCAAGTCTTATAATCGTTGTCTTCATTTTTTAAAAAAAGAATTTCCATTTTACAAACCCATTTCCATTTACCAAACAAGCACTACAACGCTAATCCACATTACCCTTCACCTATGATTTGACTGATCACCTTCTACGTTTTAACTCCTACCGTATGCTCACTATTTTACGTAAGTTATGAAGATATTGTTATTCTTACACACATCTTTGTCTTCTTACTTTTGTTCATAAATATCTTTCTCACCCAACCGACTAACCTCTTATCCATCTCACGTCGGAACCGTCCATCACAACATTAGTTCATTGCATCATTTAACCCTGAATCCTACACTTGCTTAGTTATCACTTTAGAGCTTACCATTGCTTAGTGAGAGCATTAGCATTGATTTTGGTATTGTTGTGGTGCATGTGAATAGATAGTGAGTGTGGACCCGTGCGTACGAATCTCTATATACCCAATGAGTGTGCTTACCCTTAGTATATTAATATAGTGTAATTATCTATCGTGTTATATGTGCGTGTATGGTAATACGTGACATAAATGTATATAGTCGAGTATAAAGTAGTAAGTGTTATACTTATATCTAGGCGAGTGACTAGCTATATCACTATAGGAATGGCTGTGCGTATTAGATTTAGTATTGACTGGTTACTGGGAGTATATGTACCTTAGCTATACTTGTTAATTTTTGTAATTGTATGCTGGTATGCGCATTAGGTGTAATGATAGTAGGTGTACGTATAGTCGTGTGTGCAGATTTATTGTGTTATTTATATGTTAGTATGTCTGCTGTGTACTCGTGCGTATATATGTATGTGGTTAGTTATAGGGGTGTATATATATGTATTGTATGAATAAGTGTGTTTTGTGTATAATAGGATTATAATATCGTATTACCCCTACGGGACGATGTATGAGCTTGTGTATACCAGGAAGTATGTATAGTCGTATGTTGTGACTACGTATATGGATGTTTGTAATAGTATACTAGCCCAATGTAAATTACCATGGTTGTGTATGCAGGTGTGTGAATATTAGTCCTATATAGATACGAGATAGGCGTGTAGTAGTGTAAGTATGTATATGTATGTGAAATGAACGTATGTATAAGTATTTGAAGGTGTGTGATATATGAGTAAGTATATGCATATGGATGTATATTGTTTCATTATAATGTAGGTATGACTGGGATAGAATGACCTTAGTATCTAAGTCCGCTCACCCTTACGTCGGCTTATTTAAGGAAGTCTGAGGACGGACTTGATCTTAAGGTGGGTAGGTTACGATGACCTTAGTGCTATGAGTAAGGCGTGTATAAATCTGTGTATGGCATAAGGTGTTACATGCATGTATATACGGGTAGTGATATGTATTGTAATGCGTATATGGTATTATGCGGTATGTAAAAGTGATTGCATGATTGAAGTGTTATTTGACAAAGAATAATTGTATTTATGTGTCAGTGGTATGTTTAAGTGACATGTAGCACTATATATTATATATTGTGAGATATACGGTAATTCATTGTATATTAGTAATGATGTGAGTGTGCAAGGTGATGGCACACTTACAGCTGGTAAATTGATGTGGTTGTGTAGTAAGTGTTACTATTTGCCCGAGTGGGATATTGGATGATATTATATTTAACGTGTTATGTTAATACGGAATTAGTAATGTGTGTGTATGTATAGTTACTACTAGTAGCTTTGGCGTTGATTAGTATTATCAGTAATAATACTATTGGGGTTGATGTAAGTGTTAGAAATACTATTTGGATATGGCCTTTATGGTGTGTGCACGTTAGAAGAGGAGAAGCGAGCATTACCCTTACGTTTTCCCCGTGTCTTAGCCGATAAGATTCCGAGGACGGAATCGTTTTTAAGGTGGGTAGGATGTAACGACCAGTTTTCCCGATGCGTTTTATCCGTATTCTTCCGTGTGTTTATTCTTCTTCGTATCTGTAGTTAGGTGTATTTGTCCCTGTTTTCCCCGTACCCGTTTTCACTTCAAACTTTTACATATTATTATTATAATCATTATTTTAAACTAACTTAGATAAGCTCCTTATTATAAGTATTTTCAAAAATACATATTCTTAGAATTAATTTAAATTTTCACATCCAAAATTCGAATTTCAAATCATTTCAAACTTTTAAATGCAGCCTACCATTTTTGGACCTTATTAAACCTATTTATTTGCTCTTATTCCCTTGATTATACCCATTAAATTATATTAGTCTTTTTCAATCCTTCCCTATTAAACCCATTTAAATTCCATTAATAAGATTTTCAAATCCTTTCCTAAACTACTCCAGCCAATTTTTGAACCTAGACCGAACTCACCCAGGCCGACACACACTTACGCACACAGCCACGAAAAAAAGAAAAGAGAGGAAATGATAAACCTATGACCTAAAGACTTGCTTCACGTGCTGCCTCTGTGCAAAACCCCCAACACCCAACTTTATATAAGAAGAAACTCTAAACTAATATTTTATAAAACCTAGTTTTCTACCTAACCCAATGACAGCTAGCCTACATGAAAAGAGAAATTGAAACCATTGGCCATTCACGTGCTGTGTTTTCCATTTCACATCCAAGCCACACTTTTACCCGGTCAATACTCCCCTTATAGTGACCGGTCTCTTCACCTACCCTATCAACACCTAGGCTAAAATTTCCACAGCAAAACCTAAAACTTAAACCCACTCTCACGTGCTCCAGCCCCCACCTCCTATAATTTAAACCCTAGAATCATTTTTCTCCTCTCCCTACATTAGCAGCCGCAGCATCATCCCCTCAACGCCGCACAACACACCCAGCGCCCAACGCCGAGCTCCACCTCATCACGCGATAACTCCCAGCGCCGAACTTCATCATTGCGTCGATCTCCACTCTCCCTGTAGGCCGCCAGAAGACCCCCGCGTGCAGCGCCCCCTCACCTCGCGAACCATCTCGCCCCTAGCCTCGCGAGTAGCCCGGCGCCTCCTCCGTGATCTGCTCCCTCTCCACGCGACAGCGCCCAGCAAACAGCGGTGCCTTCGTCGCCCTAAGCATCGAGCGGCCTCCCCAACGCCCATCTTCTCCTCGTAAACGCCTCTCCCGAGCCCTCGCCCACCTCCGCTGCAAGCCCAAGAGCTCTCAGCCTTTCCACGGCTCCGACCAACACCCTGTCCGATCTTCTCCGTGCCATCCTTCACCCGCCACCTTCCGACGCCACATCCTCAGCCTCCCAAGGCTGCCCCGACGGCACCGACGACCGGGCCTCCCTGCGCCGCCCTGCAGAGCATCGGCGCCCTTCCCTCATTGCCGCAAGCCCGCAGACGGTCTACTCGCCAGTGCCTTCCGCCTTGACTGCAGTCGCCACCCTCAGTCGAAGCCTCTGTGCCTCCCCTTCTCCTCAACTGCAACGTTTAACTTAGAGGTCAGTGCTGTAGTTGCTACGTAGGGGATAGTTGGCATGAAGATGTGTTTATCATCATATTAATCTTGTTAGTTAGGGTTTGGTGACACCACTTGTTATGAGTTTATAGTGATTTGCTTTTTAAAATAAACTGTGTTTTTATATACGTAATATGTTAGTTATATATTAAGTTAGCTGTCAGTTCTATTTGTTGGGGTTTGTTTTTAGTTGGAGTTATTTTATAAGAAAAACAAACGGTGTTAAAATGTTAGTGTATTAGTTTTAAAAACGTAAACTGTGTTCTTGGTAGTATAAATATATGTTTGTTAAGCTACTGTTATCACATAACACTTATAAGAGGTTGTGGTATCATATTGTTTTTTTTTCAGCTAGTAGTCTTGTTAGCCTTAAGTTCAATTCATGAACTGGACTTCCTGAAACAATGTGGGTTAGTTTTGTTAACACTCAGTTATAATGTATTGGTGTCAGACCCTTGTTAATGTATTAGGAGTAAATAAATAAAATGCTAATTAGTTGATACCCCTGTGCATATATTGCTATAGTAGAATATGCATAGACGAACAACACCCTCTGAATTAATTGTAGAATGGGTGAGTTGATAAAATACTTCAATTATTAATCAGTAAATTAAATAAGTATTTTTGTACTGATATCGAAATCCGAATACGCAGAAAACTTCCGCGCCTTCCATACGGACCCGGCGACACAAAAACACCGAAAATCAGGCAAGTATACAAATTGATATGAATTTTTGAAGTCTGAGAATTTTTGTGTCACTTCTACTTATTGCTGTATATCTTGAAAACTAAACGTGAAATGATGTATGAAAACGATGTCATGATAATTTGGACGAAATTTGTAATCCAACGGCATATTACACGATATACCTTAATTTTAAACAACAAGGAAGAGAACTAGTTTCGGTAGTATGTTCAACAAAAGCCTATGATCAACCTTGTTCTAAAATTGTCATATTATTTGTTTCAACCCACTTCTGCTTATTGGAAATGTTGTGTAAACGATTTAATATTGATAACATTAAATTTCTACAAGTCTTGAAATGTTTAACAAGTTGAGACATCGTGAAAATCGTGCGCCTCGAAGGCAGAATCGTGAATTCGTGATGTCGTGTGAGTCGACTAGGCTGGCTCGTGTTCCAGCACAAAATTGGGGTGGGGTTAGGGTTGAGTGGCCACTGGGCATATGAAGGGTACTCTCCTCAAGAGCACCACCCGCACGCGGTGGGTTAGCGTCAATCACGGTAAGCCCCCGTGAGAGGAACGACCTTCTCATCACGACCTAAAGGCGAGAACCCTAGATTAGATGTGAACTCTTGACATGGAACTTGCAACTCTAACTTGGTCTCATGAAATTGATATGCTAATGAACTCAGAGAAAATCTTTACTTTAATCTTGCAACTATTTAGAACTACATGTTAGGGATGTTCGTTTCTGTTTCTATATAATTGTTAATGTCAAATTGCTGCAGTCATTTCTTTTAAATGTTAAATGCTTCTTAAATTCATATCTGTCGTATATCTTGTCTCGGGATGCTAACTCTTTCTTGCAGACCTCTAGCTGACATTCATTCATGTTTTTGGATGTATGTCAGATTCTGAGCTCGAGTACCCGGAGGACCCGTACGTGACACCGGATTTGGAGAGTCAGGAGTTCGCCCCTGACGCAGTGCCTCTTCCAGCGGAGGACTAGTGGACACCCACACTTTACCGCTTTCCTTAGTTTACTTTCAGACGTTGTAGTTGCTTGTGTACGTTTTTGTTGTTTATTTTAGCCCAGCTGTGGCTTATTGTTTAATTTCGTGTACGAACACTATGTATCTCTGGATGTGGCTTTACCTTTTGAAATGTTTTCTGATTGTTTTGATACGCAAATGCAAGGACCTCTTCTGTTTTTTTATCACAGACGCTTATTGGACTCGAGCTTCGCCGCTCCAGTTCAAGTGGACCGTGTAACGCTCTCGCTTCCGGTGTCTTTTGGGAAGCGGGGTGTTACAGCGAGGAGTGTGGCCGGGAGACACCACTCTCGTAAAGTGGCCTCGTGAAGAGGATACACGGTGCCTCAGCTGAAAAGTGGGAGAGTGTGAGCTCGACGGGATCTCAACGAAGGATGTGAGTGTGGTGGTGCGGCTGAGATCAGAAGAAACAGTGGTGGAGATAGCAGCAATAGTGGACAGAGCAGTCGTCGACACAGTAGTGTGGACAGACGTCGAGACGCTCTCGGTAAGGATAGTGGATACAAGCGACGAAGATGTGCCGGTGAGTGGGATATGGGACCCTAAAGAAATAGGTAGCGAAGCTATCAGGTCCCGAAGAGGTGGAAGAGTGGGGGCTGGGTCGTGCTCAGGTAACTCAAGATTTGAAAGATCAGGAGCAGACTGAATATCGGTGCCCTCCGGCATGGGTACGGTGGGGACAGAGGTCTGAGTCTCGGGGCAAGAAGTGGAGACAGTCTTCGAAGACTCGATGGTGGTGGAAGTGGTGGATACAAAGGTGGTAGAAGTAGTGCCTCCAGAGCTAGGTAGGGGTAACGGTGGAGCTGGAAGGCCGGTGATGAGGGCTGCTATGTCAAGCTCCTCGTACTCGGGGGAACCGGGAACCCGGTCATCGGGGTGTGCCTCGACTGGAGCACCTGGGGGTTCGAGTACATGGAGCGCAGGTAGAGGGTGGACCCTGTCAATAATCTAGATCAGCTGGACGTGAGCTATGTGGGTGAGGTGAGGGGCGAGAAGTACCATGTGGGGAGTGTGGTGGGTGCCGACAAGATAAGTCCAGTGACGGGCCCCATACGGCCTGATGATATGCATATGCTCAAGCACGCTTAGAGTCAAGCGCGTGGGGACAACAGGGGTCACTAGATCGTCAGGTAGATCTAAGCCGAGCATCCGTGCAAAAATCGTGAAAAATCTACCGCAACAAATATCTATCGCGTAGTAAGTGCGGGCGGTGTGAATGAGGCGATGATATAGCCAGTGGGCTGCGTCAGAGAGTACGAAGGGGCGGAGGGAGCCGTCTGGGTGGAAGCGCAGAGGTTGGGTCATCCCCATAAGGTGGGATAGCTCGGGAAGGGACATGGTCCCGACCTTTGTCCTACAAAAGAGGGTGGTGGCGAGGTGCCTCTGAGCGTAGCGAAGGCAGGGGTGCACAATGCACGAAGCCTTCATCCGACTAGGACGGTAGTGGTCAAGACCCGAAATACGCTGCCAGAAGGACGTGGCATCGAATGTGCCAAGGTCGTAATCAGGAGAGAAGGCTACTCGGGGGTCCAGGATGGCGGGGAAGTGGAAGTGTGCACAGATCTCTCGTATGTGATTGTGCAGTACTGATCCAACAGGCAAAAAGTGATTCCATCGATCGCCGATGTGCGAGCGATGGAGCTCAGGGCCTCTAGGGTGAGGTGTGTATAGGTGGGGTCGTGGACACCGAGGAAACGATCGAAACTGATCGCGTGGTACAGGTGATGGACTCCCTAAAGGAGTCCAAGTGAACGGAGGGTGGGGACGTCTATAAACAAGGTGGAAACGAGACAACGATGCGAGAGCCTAACGAACCTCTCGCGGTAGTCATCGTCTCGAAAGGTGATGCTAAACGTCTGCACACATGGCGGAAGGACGGCAGGTATGGTGGGAGGTGAGGAGGGGGTGATAGGTGCCGTGGTGGGGATAAGTATGGTAGTATTAGGGATGGTAGTGGTGTGTGCGTGTGTGGTGTGGGGGAGAAGAGTCGGACGCACGCAACGTATCGCAAACGTGCTCCTCCACGGGGGTAGTGGTGGTGGTGAGGTGAAGGCGTCGTGTGGCTCAGGGAGAGGAGGCGCTAGACGACGGCCTCTTCCTACGAATTGGAGGGGTGGTGGCTCCTCGAGTGCGAACCATCGTGGAGATGGCAATATGATGTGTCAGTATAAAAAGTAAGTAGAGAAAAGAGAGTACTGACTGAGTGAGAGCTACGAAAATCTCCCCCAAATCTAATCCCGGTAGTAGCTACTGACGTAGGCAAGTCGTACCTGAAATAGGAAGAATAAAAATGTCAGTATAAAACAGTTAAAATTCGGAAAATACTGAATTGGGGTGCTCAATCGAGCAGTTATACTGCTTGGTCCGAGCAATGCTGCTCGTTTGGAAAATTTGACCGTGCACATGTTTTGCTCGGTCAGCCGCATCGAGAAAAAGACGGCTGCTCGCTCGAGTACTGTGAGTGCTCGAGCGAGCAGCGAGTGCCTTCTTAGGGTACAGGCGACCGGAGATTGGAGGGGGGAGGGGTTTGAACGACGCGATGAGAGAGGGGGAAATGGCGGAGGGGGATGGGGGGAGTCGTCTGGGGGGGTTTGAAGATGGGGGGCGTCAACGGCGCCGTCGGTAGCTTGCGGCACCGGCGGTGGCCGTCGTCGATTAGAAAATAGGAAGGGGGGGGGGGGAGAGAGAGAGAGAGAGAGAGAGAGGCAGAGAGATAGGGAGAGGGAGGGGGGTTGACCGAAGATGGAGCGGCCGGAGGGGCGGCGCAGGCGGCGGCATGGGCGGAGGATGACGACGACGTGGGAGATCGAGTAGGGGTGAGAGTAGGGTGCTCGGGCAGTAGATTAGGTAGCTTAGGGTAATTTTAGAACTTAGGGTAAAAATGAAAACGAGTCGGGTTTAAAAACCCAACGTGTTTGGCAGTGGAGCCCACGGAAATAGGGTAGACTGACTCGATCGAGCAGCGATGCTGCTCGGTCGAGTCGGCCACGAAAAAATATAAATAGTGTAAGAGTACTCCCTCGCATGCTTGACCGAGCAGTATGATGCTCGAGTGAGCAGATCATCACTCGGACCGAGCAGGGTATTCCCATCTTCATGTGCATGCGCTGCTCGATCGATCAGCTTGCTGCTCGGATCGAGCATGGGCTGCTCAGGTCATGCAGACAGAACATCGTTTTGCTCCTTTTTCTCGTGCCTGCACTGCTCGATCGAGCAGAGTAGCTGCTCGGTTGAGTCAGCTGTGTCTTCTTTTTGCCCCTTTTTCTTTGGTTTTCTCTTCAAATCCGCTGCTCTCCTCCAACTTCCTTCCGTTTAAATTGTCGATTTGCATGCCCCTTCATGTTCAACCTGTAAAACTGAAGAACTCATCAAATTTTTGTGGTTTTATAATTTGACGGGAAATAAAAAAAGTTTTTGTTTGGTTTTCTGAAATGGGTAGAATAAAAACCAAAAATTGAAAGAGATAGTCCAAGATACAAGAGATTGGGTTGCCTCCCAATAAGCACTTGTTTTGAGTCATGAGCTCGACTCTCCTTGGTCTATCAATTGTCGTTTGGTGCATGTGGGATTCACACGTCGTTCCTGTCGGTGACACAGTCCGCCGGTACTTGATATCCGTCCACTTCAAGCTTCTTCCTCGCGTAGCCTATGGCCTCTGGTTCTTCATGACGCGAAGAATGCATCAAAAGCTCTTCATTTAACACTCGGATGTAGGCGGCGACCGCTTTGTGGTAGGTTGGATCTCCGTCATCATCAACTCCTGTTCTTATTGGGTCCTTCATGACCCCCTCAGAAGAAAAATCCCCAACAATTTCATCTTCCAGGAGCTCCAAGTAGCTAGCTCCTTCCTCACGAACGTGTTCCTTCATTGGCTTCTGCAGCCTGAATTCACCTTCGATGTTTCCCACGTTCAGCAAGAGAGTCCCTTCTCGGACATCGATCAAGACACTGGCCGTCGCCATGAAGGGGCGGCCAAGTATAAGCTGGGAACTCCCTCCCTCGGGCATGTTCATAATGACGAAGTCTACGGGAACACATAACTTAGGGAGTATCTGGAAAACAATATCCCTGGCTATGATAACCGGGTAAGTAATCGAATGGTCCGCAAGCTGAATAGACATATTCGTCGGCTTAGTTCGCTTCCGGTCTGCAATCTCTCAAATATAGAAAGGGGCATCAAACTGATGCTCGCCCCCTGGATCAATCAAAGCTCGGCTGATGGGCACCCCTCTGATGGAGCACGGAACGGTGAAGCTCCCCAGATCAGGTAGCTTTCGGGGGAGATGATTCTTTATGATGGAGGTGGAGTCCTCCATGAGCTTTATCTCTTCAGGCTTCCTCTTTCCCGTGATCAGATCCTTTAAAAACTTGGCATAGATGGGGATCTCCGTGATAGCATCCATGAACGGGATATTTAACTAGATTCCCTTCAGCAACTCCGTGAATTTGGAGTATTTCTTCTCCATCTTAGCTAAAGCCAGCCTCTGTAGATATGGCGGGGGAGATCGGCTAGCTTTGTTCTTTGCAGCATCAACAGGAGACGGTGTTGTAGTAGGTGTGATGGACAGTGGATCTGCCTTCTTCTCATCATTTGTAGGCTCTTGAGTAGCCTCTTCTCTATCACCGTTAACAGCGGCTTCTTCAGCAATGACTCTCTCTTTGTTTACAACCGGGATCATGACGGGGTCAGTTACCCGTCCTCCACGTGTGGTGACAGAAATCACAACATTCGCTTGTGCCCTTGGGTTTGTCTCTGGCTGCGAGGGTAACCTCCCTTGGTTCTTTAAAAGCTGGGACATCTGACCCCTCAGTTCATCTAGTGAAGCATTTATGTTCTTGAACTGGGTGGAAGTGTCCTAGTTGAACCGGGTTTGACCACTCATAAAAGTCTCCAATGTGGCCTCCAGATTTGACCAAGGCGGATTTTGCGCATAGCCCTGCTGAGGCGGCCGGTTGAATTGATAACCTGGCGATCGGTAATGCCCAGCAGGCCTAAACCCGCTCTGTTGCTGGCTTTGTGGCTGCCCATGTTGTTTTTGAGGAGGGGGTGGCGGTCTTTGAAATTGTGGAGGTTGCAGCCCTCCATTTGTATTCTCATAAGAGAATCCCGGATGATTCCAAGCAGTTGGGTGTTGCCATTGATTTCGCCCCTCTCCTTGGACGTACTGCACAGATCAGATAATTTGGTACCATCATAATGTGCTTCACCATGAATGTAACCCTGCTCTACATAATCCTCTGCAGGATGATAAGTAGACAAGCTGATGGATGCAGGGATGGAATCCAAGCGCTGTTCAATTCTAGCCACCTGTTTGCGCAAGGTCTCGATGTGAGAATCCAGATGGCTGGCAGCTTTGACCTTGGGAGTCTAGGTCACAATGGTTCGTTCCTCACTCCATTGCTAATTATTGGCTGCCATATGCTCCAGCAGGTCTATGGCCTCTTCAGGAGATTTGTCAAGTAAGGTGCCTTGCGCCGCAGCATCAATTATCATTTTGGTGTTGGGCTGCAGCCTGTTATAAAAACTCTGCACCAGATCCCAAGGCTGGATCCCATGATGAGGGCATTGATGTTGGAGGTCCTTGAACCTCTCCTATGCCTCATAAAGCGACTCTTGCGGGAGCTGATTGAAGTTCGAGATGGCCCCCCGGATTCGCACCGTCTTCGAGGGTGGATAGAAGTTATCCACGAAGGCGAGTGCCAGCTTCTCCCATGTGGTGAAATGGTTAGGAGGATGGGCCCGTAGCCAGTACGAGGCTTTATCCCTCAGAGTGAACGTTTAAAGCCACAACTTGACAGCATCGTCATTCACATCCTTTGCCTTGAAAGTGTCACACTTTGCAATGAAAGTATCAATGTGGTGATTGGGGTTCTCGTGAGGATGCCCATGGAAGGGATCTTGTTGCATCAAATTTATGAGCCCTATTTTCAGCTCGAAGCTTGCTGCCGCCAGTTGCGGTCTAAGAATAGAGGAGTTATTTCCAAATGTCGGCCTCATATGGTCCCTGATGGACCCGGTGCGAGGAGGAGGGGTATTATTGTCTGCCATCTGAGCAGCGGGAGATTGGTTTCTGCTTGAGGCCCTCAAAGCCCTTGCTGTTTTCTCGATCTCGGGGTCGAACAATAATTCTTGGTTAAATGCCCCGAAGCGAGTGTTCATGCACCAAAACAACTCAAACAAATACCATTAGTAGCACGGTAGTAGTTAAAAGAATAAAAATGGCAGGGAGATAAGGAATGATTAGAGTTGCTAGCAAACTTCTCAAAGTAAAAATAAACTGAGATAACACTATTGCCCTCCCCGATAACGGCGCCAAAAACTTGACTCACCCGAAACCTACACCTAGATTCCACCAGGTGGTGTCACGATCGCCAGGCGTGGTATGGCCCCTAGGTGCAATTCCGGGCTTTATCCGCAAGCAGACGGTGTCAAATTATAGTATAAAGGATGTCGGATCCTACAGGGACGGTGACAGTGGATTGGGTTCTCAGCTTACTTCTATATCTCGAAGTGAGATAGCTATCGAGTTGAGAGAATTGGTTTTGGTATCATTGATAATTTAATAATAAAAAGGATTAGGGTATTAGGGATCACCGCTAAGACTGTCGGGGATCGACGTTTGAATAGGATCCTTACGTTACATTAGGATTAGGGGATTAATCCCCCAATTCGTACCACTCTCATGGATTAGAATTGCGAGGTATTTTGGTAGCTCTCGTTGACGCAATAGCGGTAGCCGACAACGTAGCGATATAGTTCGTCGATGAATCCCCTCAAGGCATGAGCCAGGCATGGTCACGAGCCTTGGTTGGATCCACCAATTTCCCTATTCGAATCTTAGGGATTCCCCTTAAGCACATCAATTCCACAGACCATGGGTATGATCTCAGTGCAGATTATCCCGGGGGTTCGGTAGGATCGACCGAAATACTTCCATATATTCCCAATTTAACCTAGGGATTCAGATCTACATCTCCCCCTAGGGTCTTAGGGCTAGCCCATCAACGCTAGAAAAGGCTACTCACTCATGACATTATTGACGAATAAAAACACAATTTTTAGGGAAGAAAACGTCATAGCAAATTGATAGAAAATAGATTGAGAAACTTACAGCGAGTAATAGATCTCAAAGAAAAACCAAGATTCCAAGAACGTGAGAATTAACAAATAAACTTCCAATAAATTCGATCCAATAATCTTGAAAAGTTTTATCTAGATCTAACAAGTTTTTCTCCCTAATCTTCTCTCCCAAAAATTCTCTTCAAAAACTAACAAATGAATTCCCTCAAACGATGTCGCAGCCCACACTTCACTCCCCCAAGCACGCAACAGCCACTCCCAAAATCTTTCCAAAAATGGCCTTAAGCATCGTCGACCAAGTGGGTGACTCGATCGAGCAGTAGATTGCTCGGTCGGTTGCTCGGGCCGAGCAGCTGTACTGCTTAACCGAGCACAACAGTAAATCCCGCTCCTCCAAAATCATCACTCTGTCTGCACGGCCCGAGTCAGCTCTTCTCGGTCGAGCACATGACTGACTCGGGCGATGAAGAAGTTGCTCGGGCCGTGCAAGAGGCTGCTTCAGCTCCGAAAGGTTGGTGCTGCTCGACCGAGCACATAGGTGCTCGGTCCGAGCAATCCGCGTATCAGTCGCTTCTTCTCCATTTTCATCTGCTCGACCGTGCAGTTGCTCTGCTCGGTCTAGTCACCTGGGAAACTCTTTCCTGAAGCTTCTGAAGTTTCTCCTCTCCTCCTGCTCTGTCCTCCACTCCTCCCATGGCTTCCAAAACTTGACGAACTCCTGTAGAGCTTCGCCAACGAGCTCATGGATGTGTCAGATGTGCCCATACCCAAACTAGGTCCCAAATTGCTCCAAAATCCTTGAAAATTCATGAAACACTATGAAACTCGAATATAATGTTAGAAATGCGATATCATATGTAAATATGGGATTTGAATGCGAAAATGGCATGGAATGCGATGTTATGATGTGAAAAAGATGTAAAATATGGACACATCAGTATGAACTGCTAGAAACCACCCTCGTAGTATGGCCTCATGAAAGTGATCCACAGGGTCTGAACTGAAGGTCAGTGGAGGGTGATCTAGCAGGGATCTCAGTGGAAGAAGAATTGAATGAAATGGATCCGAGATCCGGTGCAAAGATAGAAGCAGTAGGAGCATCAGAAATAGGAGACGTCGTGGCAACAGAAGTGGTGACAGACACCACGACGCTATCAGAGAATACTACTGATGCTGGTGCAGAAGTTTTGCCAGGTAGTGTGACTGTGGACCCTAGAATGGTAGGAAGGGAAGTGAGGAGGTCCACAGGTGTGGGAAGTGGGCTGGCAGAAATAGGCTCCGAAATATATGAAGCGGTGGGCTCGAGAGCGACAGAACTGGTTGGCTCCGAAGAGGTGGAAGAAGTAAAATCAGGAGCAGCGAAGACAACCGTGCCCTCAGGTCTGGGTACGATAGAGACAGATGTAGTGACCTCGGGGGTAAAGGTGTGGACAGTCCCCGAGGTCTCTACGATGGAGGTGGGTGTGGAAATGTTGGTGGTGGTGGGAGCACTGACAGAAGTGTGGACAGAAGTGCTCCCTGGTGAGGGTGGATGTGCAGGCTGCGCTGCCACGATAGCAGCAATGTCAGGCTCTTCCTCATCAGAACTGGGCACCCAGTTGTCAATGTCATCGACGACCGGTGCTCCAGGTGGCCCGAGGATGTGGATGGGAGGGATCAGAAAATGCAAGGAATGAGCCAGTTAAGCATGACTGGCTCTACACAGGTGAGATCGGGGCAGGGCAGGTATAGGTGCTGCCCGTGGTGGGTGCCTAGTAGGTAGATCCAGTGACGCTCACCGTGCGGCCTGATGATGGACCTGCGGGTAAGCACATCCAACCTCAGGTGTGTAGGCCCGGTGGGAATCGCCAGACGTGCAGGAAGTGCAAGGCCAAGCATCTGGGTGAAAATGGTGAAAAATCTGCCGTATATGATATCGATGGTGGCATGGGCAGTCTGGATGAGGTGGTGACACAGCCAGTGTGCTGCGTCAGAGAGTAGGAAGGGGTGGAGGGTACTGTCAGGGTGGTAGCGCAGAAGTCGAGTCATCCCAATAAGATGGGAAAGCTCAGGTAGGGATAGTGTCCCGACCTCTGGCCTGGAGATTAGTGTGGTGGTGAGGTGGCGATGTGCGTAGCGGAGACATGGGTGGACTATAATGAGGATTTCACCCTACTAGGGCGATATCCTCTCAGACCAGTAATGCGATGCTAGAACTGCTCAGCATCGAACGTGGTGAGCTCATAGTCTGGGGAGAAGGTGAGGGTGTAGTAGGGGATGGCAGGGAAACAAAAGTGGGCATGGATCATGGCGTGCATGACCACTACGTCGCGATCAAGCAGCTTGAAGCTGATTCCATCGCTTGTTGGGGTGATGACAGTAGAGCTCATGCCTCGAGGGTGAGGTGTGTATACGTGCAGGCGTGGGTGGCGAGGAGGCGGTCAAACCCTATGGTCTGGTATAGCCTGTGGATACCCTGTAGGAGTCCAAGGCGCTGGAGGGTGGGAACATGTGTAAATCGGGTGGGGACGATGGTGCAACGGGACATGGCATGAAATGGCCGCGGTGAGCATCGTCCCTGAAGACGATATCATACGTCTACACGGTGGGTGGAGGAGGAACTGGACGTGATGGAGGAGTGACCGCCCGCCCGTTTGGCACTCAAATCGGGACGGTGATACTAGGATTAAAATTTGTAACCACAAGCGTACGGTGTCGAGGTGTGGATTGGGGGTCGTACACAGGGAGACGTGAGTTTTATTTGTGAGCAATTAGGATCCTGATCACCCGGTGGGTGAGTAATTAATCGCTTGATGGGTTGTCGCGATAGAAAATTAATGCAAAAGGGTGTAAGATATAAAAAATGCAACCTAGGACCTCGGCTTCTGCCCTATCATGAGTTCTCACTATTACGACCGACAGATAGGAATGTGATCGGATTCTAGGGTTTAGCGGTGAGACGTTGCCTCTAAAAGTGGTACCAAGCGTCCCATGGGTTCGATATTCAGGTCGATGCCCAGGATGATATGCTAGGTCTACCCAGGTTCGGACGGTTCGATCAGGTGAGGTAGCGGTTGGACTTGGTCTTTGTCTTTGAAAAACCTCACCCGATCACTGAACCTGTCGGATGAGTTGTTGAACTCTCGAGCTGGGGAAGAATCTGCTACAGGTGAACCGATCGGTTGACAAGTCAACCGATGGGTGGACATGGCACTCAAAAACAGAGATCTGTCCCCCGTCCACCCGATCACTGAACCTATCAGGTCGATATGCTTCTTCTTCGGGTCTGACACGGGCGCACGAACCAATCGGATGGATCTGTCCACCCGATCGGTTGGGAGCTGATCCATGATTTGTCCTTGAAGATTGGCTCCCAGGGTCTCATGCGACACCTACCGTTGCTCCAGGGACTTGTGATGTTAGCGTTGTATGTCCCCTGCACCAGAAATATTGTCACGACCCGCTTCCCTAAAATGGCGGCGAGGCGTGAGAAGTCCGCTCAGACTTGGAGCTGTGAGGCTCCAGTCTGTAAAGCGTCTGGAATAACCAAGTATAGGTCCTTGCAAATGCGAAGCAGAACAAAATTAATAATAAAGAAAAGAGACAGATAAAATTATTTCAATCTCAGAATGTCCACAGTAAATTCCAACATCACAGAAAAGCCACCAGGCTAAAAAGAAGAGTCTAAAAGGCCCAAGCATGGCCAACAGAAATAATCAAACGTACATAAAGAGAATTTTAGGGGTCAGGTGAAGTGGAGTCGGGTGAGGGAGTATATATATAGGGGTGTGGGTGAACCGATCGGGTGAAGTTCACCCGATCAGTTGGATAAATTTTCAAAAAAATCTGTTGGATCAGCTGCTACAGGAGAACCAATCGGGTGAGATCTCACCCGATCGGTTGACCGATCTCCGAAAAACACTCCAAGTTTCTGTTTTCACCACCCGATCAGCGACCCGGTTGCTCTCTCCATCACCCAATCGGTTCGCTCTCCGATAGAAGTCTGCTACTTACTGAAACGATCCACCCGATCAGTTGATGTATGAACCGATCGGGTGGGGCAAATCCTGCACAAAAAGTATAAAAATTGCTAAGTATCCCAACAAAAGTCTCCACAGCAGTATTTATTCACAAAAATAGTAAACTAATCCTATCTAAAACCGACATAAGTTCAGAACATGGGTTGCCTCCTATGAAGCGCTGTTGTTTATAGTCGTTTGCTTGACTCCCGTCATGATCTTCAGGGTGGTTTGTACGGGTGACGCCCAACGGTCGGTGTCCTCTCAGCTGTTGGGGTGGAGTTCCTGATTATTGGCAGCGACGACAGATGAATGGTCTCGACAACTCCCCCATTGGTTTTATCCGGGGGTTTCTCTTTTGTGCTGGCGATGCTCGCCACTCTTTTCAAAATCTGAACCTTGTCAGAAGTAAGCATCAAAGGCTCTTTCCCCTTGCTCTTTGTTCGAGCTCTCTTTCCAGTTCCGGGGGGGGGGGTTGACGGTGAGACACATTCTGGCTCAAGAACTTTCTCTCTATCCAGACTAGTCTGCTCCTCGATTTCATCAAAGCCTTCAGGGGGGTTCCTTGAAAGAACTTCCCAAGCTCCTGCTTCATTCACCCTCTCTTCTTCCATTTCCAGGAGGTTGCATTTGGGTTCATCCGGTGGTGATTTCATCAACAGCGCCAAGTCAAATTCTACTTTCTGATCTCCGACGTTTAAGGACAACTTCCCCTTCTTAACGTCGATGAGTATGCCATCGGTTGCCATAAAGGGTCTTCCGAGGATAATCGGAGTGTGATTATCCTCAGGCATATCCATAACCACGAAATCGACTGGCACATGCACACTGCAGACATTGACCGGCAAGTCACCGACGACACCCATCGGGTACTTCACTGATCTGTCTGTGAGCTGCAGGGTCATCCCGGTGGGTTCAAGGTCACCCATATTGATCCTCTTGTACAGCAATAGGGGCATCAAACTGACACTCGCTCCCAGATTGTCAAGTGCTCTATTAATTGATACCTCCCCTATGGAGCACGGGATAGAGAAACTTCCTGGGTCCTTCAGTTTTGGCGGATTTGCTCGTTGGATTAGGGCGCTACATTCCGCAGTTAGGACCACTTTTTCCTTTATTGTCCCCTTCGTCACAAGGTCTTTCAGAAATTTAGCGTACGAGGGGATGGTCTCGATCGCCTCCAGAAATGGGATTTGCAGACTCAGGTCCTTCACCATTTCGAAGAACTTGACATACTTCTCATCTATTTTGGCCTTGTAAAGCCTCTATGTGAATGGTATTGAATGTTGGAAAACCCTCGAGCGTCGCTCTCCTTCTTCTTCTCCTCTTCAGAAACTCCCTCCGGAGTCAAGGGGTTCAATGTAGAAGCTCCATTATTCTTCACTTCCATATTTGGTTTCTCATTGACCAACGGTGCTTTATCGTCTTTCTCGGCCTCCCGTGCTGGAATCTTCGTTCCACTCCTCAGGACAATGGCGGAGACATTTGCTTGACCGTGAGTCAAGGCTAGAGTTTGGCTTGGTCCCCTTGGGTTCACCTCTAGCTGCCCCGGCAGCTGTCCTTGTGTCCTCTGAAGGTTGGCCACTTGTAACCCCAGCTGGGTCACTTGATCGGCCAAGGCCTTCCACCCAAGCTGAAGCTGATGAGTGACCTTCTCCTGATTCGGAATATACTGAGTCAGGATGTTCTCAATAGGAGAGACCACTCGTTGTTGTTGGGGTAGAGGCTACTGATTTCGAGGAGGGTACTACTGATACATTTGTTGTTGAGGTGGAGGAGGCTGATATAGCTGCTGCTGCTGCTGAGATTGCTGATACGGTGCCATGTAGCTGAAATTGGGATGGTTCCGGTTGTTGGGAGTATGCGGGATTGGAACTCGTCCTCGGTGGATAGGGTGCATTTCCAGTGGGATTGTAAAATAGTGCACTAGCTTGATCCATGGGCGCCGAGACGTCTCCAACGTCGAAATCTCCCATTACTTCAGTTTCTACTGCTGCTACATACTGAGGGTTAGCGCCACCGGCTCCAACCATAAATGCTGAAATTTGAGTCGAAAGCAAATCAAATTTGCTTGACAGCTTATCCACTTCCTCAACTCGATGAATCCCTACAGCTTTTGGTGTAGCTCGTTCATCGCTCCACCTCTCATTGTTCGATGCCTTGTTTTCCAGAACATTTCCGGCATCTACTTCATTTCTTACCATGAAGGATCCACCCGCTGCGGCATCCATGGACGACTTCAAGTCGTCACTCAGTCCATTGTAAAACAATTTGATTATCTGCCAGCGGGAGAGCTCGTGGTGAGGGCATTTTCTCTGCATTTCCTTGTACCTCACCCATGCTTCATGCAGGGATTCATGGCTTGCCTGGGAGAATGAGGAGATTTCGCTCCTTTGCTTCATCGTCTTCCCCGGAGGGAAGAACTTGTTCAAGAATGCATTTGAGAGCCGCTCTCAGGTTGTGAACGTGTTGGGGTCCTTCCCCCTCAGCCATTGCTTTACATTGTCCCGCAGAGAGAATGTGAACAATCTCAACCGAATCGCCTCGGTTGACACGCCATTGACTTTGAACGTCTCGTACTTCTCCAGAAAAGAATCCAGGTGCTCGATCAAATTCTCCATAGGAGCTCCGAAAAACTGGTCCTGTTGGATCCAAGCCACTAGCGATGGCTTCAGCTCAAAGTTTTCGGTCATAATGGCCGGAGGTATGCTGGACGTGGACCCAATGGACGGCATCGAGTACTCGAGCAGAGACTTTTGAGGAGGCATATTTCATGCCATAGCGGCAATTTCATCGCTTCTTCTCCTCTCCACGTTCAAACGCCTCAGAGTGGCGTTGATCTCGGGATCTAAAGGAACTAATTCGTCAAGACTTCTCGAGTTCCTACGCATGAAAAATCAGATATACCTGTGAAGTACATATGGTATAATGACATATAAAAACAAAAATAAAGAATAAAGAATAAAAATAAAAGTGTAGAATGTGAAAATTATCACAGGGTAAGGATATGAGCTAGTCTTAGGATGACAGGGTCCTAAATGTGTCACGCCCCGCTTCCCTAAAATAGAGACGAGACGTGAGAAGGTCCGCTCAGACTTGGAGCTGTGAGGCTCCAGTCTGTAAAGCGTCTGGATTTAACCGAGTTCAGGTCCTTGCAAATGCGAAGCAGAACAATAATAATAATAAGGAAAGAGAGACAGATAAAAATTTATCCAATCTCAAAATGTCCATAATAAATAAGTTCCAACATCACAGAAAAGCCACCAGGCTGGAAAGAAAAGAGTCTAAAAGGCCCAAGCATGGCCAACAGAAGTACAACGTACACAAGGTAAAGGTGCTATGCACCGACAACTAACAGCAACCTAAAACAAAAGTAACTCAAAACAGTCTCTAAGACTGGTCACCAGTGTCCACAAACTCCTCGTCAAACGTGGGCTCACGCTCGGCGTCAACGAACACCTCACCCTCAGCAATGGTCTCTGTCTCAGGGACTAACATGTGACACCCAAAAGAGAGAGGGAAACATGTCAGCAAGTCTACAAAAGACTTGTGCAAGGAAACTAAAAGAAAAGTAAACAACTTAGCAGTTCTAAAATTTATGCAATGACATGGCAGTTATTGTATGAGTGCAACAGGTAAGGAAACAAGTACAACAAGCATCTAGCATGGCATGACAAGAGTAGCAAACTACTAACAATCACAAGTCACGTTTTCATGTCGTGCACAGAGTTCACACCTTACAGCTGAAGTGGCTGTACGGGCACACTTCTACGCTGAGTGGTCGCTCAACCCTACCCCTCCACGTGTATCGGGCATTGCCTTTTGACCAACACAAATGGCCCGCTTCTGGATCACGAGCTAGGAAGTGTATTTGGCATAGGGTTGTGCCTGCAATGCAGGTGCCTAGCCTCGACAATCAAGTACAAGTATAGTAGTGTGTGCTACGAATGCAACAATCAGACATATATGGCATGCCATGGCAAGCTGTAATTTAAATGCGTGCAGATAAGGAATTTAAACATGGCAGTTACAAATGCATGGATGACATGGCAGCATGAACAAAACAAGTAAAAGGGGTTGGATCTAGTTTCGTTGTCAAGCTAGATCAAGTGAGGTGACGGATCTAGTTTTTTTGTCAAACTAGATCAAATAGGCGTCTAGGCAGCTATCATTTCACTGCCTAGTCTCTTTTACGCTGCGGTACAAAAGTGGCCTAAAACATGGCCTAAATAAGCAACGGGTAAGTTTCACTTGCCTGCAATCAACCGTTCTGCAAATATTTTCCAACCAGCCCAGTCTACCTATGTGCTCAGATCCACCAGCCTACAGTCCCAAATTAAGTTATCTTTATTAGTGAATTATCAGACAATAAAATACCGATTTTTATCTTGTTTAACGTGGATGGGTTGGGTGTCCTAAGTGTTCAGAAATTTACCCTTACACGACGCGAGAGCTACACTGGTGTCGGGTAGTGACGCCAGGGGGCGGATTCCAGTATTGTGAACGACACAAAACGACGGATACTCTGAGATAAAACATGTGCACGAATAAGTTCATATCGTCGGGCTAAAATTGTTAGACAACCTTAAAACGTCTAATGATCCAATTTTACTTAAGTTCTCTACCCTAAGATGGGTCCACATCAATATTAATGTACGTTAAGTTACTAACATGTTAGTTACATCAAGTTGCTAACACAAAAGTATACAACAATATTATCAAGCAACTTAGGCTAACGTGTTAACTAAAAATTGTATAAACAATGTATCCACCCTACGGATTATCCAGTTAACAACATTATAAAACATTACTAGCATGCATACACCAATTTCGTTAAGTCCGTTACGACCTTTAAAGTCTAACATCAATAATATCCAACTTAGTGATACGTTATAATTAACATTATGAGACAAGTTCTACTCATCATTTAGCATGCCAACCTAAGCTTATTAGATCCGTTAGCTGTTCGTTATCGCTGTCCAACAACAAACCAACTGGAATTAAAAGTTGTAGCAAGCGATTACTAACCGATGTGTAGAGGAGATCCAACGCGACTACGGAGGTGATCGCCATGAGGACAGCTGCTAGGGGTGCTGTTGTGCATCGCTACGGACAAGGAAGTCGTTGCCGCACGAAGGGGAAGCCTATGTAAAAGCCGCGGCCTGCTATTGCAAAAGCGGCATTGCTACGGCCGAGGACAGCGCCGGTGGTCGTTGCCGCGAAGAGCAGCAGCTGTGCTGCTCTTGACAGCGCCCAGGGAGGCGATCTCCGGTGCGATACAGAGGGGTTCAGGCAAAGAATGGCGGCGTAAGGGCGGAGATAGGTGGAGGGACGCCGGACGGCGCTGCTGAGGAGGCCCGACGACTAACGGCGATCCGCAAGCGTGAGGGTCTCCGACGTGTTGTGCTTGGCTGAGGGGCACTGAGAGCTCGCCTGCAGCGGAGGAGACGCGTGCTGCAAGGCTTCGAACGGACCTCCGGTGGTCAGGGGAAGAAGAGCGCGCGCTGCGAGGAGAAAGGTTCTGCGCTCGAAAGTTTTGAGGCGGCGGCTCGTGATGGTGCTAGGGTTGAGCAAAATAAAAGAACCCAGGTTCTTATTGGTTGATGCTGTGAGAACTTTTAGTCTAGGGTTTATTATTATTAAAATAGGGTGAGGGGCAACGGCCTGTTGAAAGATTAGGTGAAGACCTAGGGTTTATAACAATAGGAAATAAAGTGTGTTTGTTGGCAGCACGTGAATGAGCATTCGGACCAGGTTCTCAGAATAGCTTAGGGTTTATTATTAAAATGAGGAGCTGCTGCTACAAAGTTCGGCCTATATGTTCCTAGCCTATGTGTGAGGTTAAGAAAGGAGTAGCAAGTGAAAGGCCAAGGGTTGATAACTTGGTGCGGGTTTAGTACCGTACAGAAAACGAGTTAGTCTAGCTCAGTGAAATAATCATAAGAACTTAAGCTTAAATATTGTTTTGATTGGGGATTTGAGCAAAAATGGGTCAAACGGAACGTGATAATTACGAGAAAAATACCGGGGCGACCGTGACGATGATAGAAACAAAACAAAGAAGACGGATCACAATTTCGATGATGAAAAACGAAACTAAAAATAGAAAGGCCTCACGATAAAAGTGAAAATCACGACGCCTCATCAAACAAGGTCAAATCATGGGAGAACGACCCGTAAAATGATGTTCCAAATTAATTCCACAATTTAATATTCTTCGATAGGGTCACAATGGCATATCACACTATAGGGTTCGGATACAAACAAGGTCTAAAATAGATACGTGCACGAACACGACTACGTGCACGAAAAGCGTACGATCGAAAACCGACCGTGACATCCTACCCACCTTAGAATAAAGTTCGTCCTCGGACTTTGTAACTATAAATATATCTAGTCACTATAGTAGCTACCCCAATCATATCACATTATAATTCAAATCAGATATAATCACTACAAGTGCTTATATATGCACTAGGTAGTCAAGCAGTAACACTACCAACACGTATATATTTACGCCCATTCTAAACTTACATCTATCCTAGTCAGTCAAATTCATACACGTACTTCAATCATCATATATTCACGCACATCCCTATATAACTATTAAACACTTATTACATACCATGGTACATATACTCACAAACAAATAAATAGTTCACACGAGCAAATACAATCGTAGTACTTCACGTATAGATAACTACTTATGAACAAAATAATAAGGATACTCTACTCCCTATATCTCCTAGTGTACATCCAATGCCAACATATCAACACATGTATTCACACCATACGATTATTAAATCAAGTTTACTATATCTAATATACATTTCCCACTACTATAATTTCACAATTATAGTCATTCAAATGTATGCAAATATTTCACCATATATTCACATCACATACGGTCCTATAAATATATTCAAGACACGCCACTCATACCATAGTCACTAATACCTATAACTAAGCACATACTTACCCGTGCATGGTGCAAACCCACACACGCTAACCTTTCATTCATATATACCAATCATACCACTATATACTCAGTACATCTACACACCTAGTTTAGCTAGCACACATACGTTCACACAAGGAAGTCCTTAGTAATTAACTATACCACAAGACCAACACCTATAACTATATACTGGTATAGCGACCCACAATCATGTGCGTGACACAACCAGGCACAAACAATCCTATCACTATACATACATCATCCTTCACTATATTCATGGTACTACACGCAAACCACAGACATATGTAACAATATACTTAGAGTATACCCACTCAAGCTTGAGTGAGACTCAAAACACATAACAGAATGCTCTATATACGTAACACGGTATCGATACCTATACCAATACCACTCCAATGTATACACATCTACCAACATAACCATATACATACCATAATGTCAATCACACTTAATATTTAGTCAGGTAACACCCATATAATTCAATCACTCTATATACCATAATAATATTACAAACATCAGCACACGTATAATTATAATACCCTCCCTAATACACACATTCATTGTATAGTCGCACACATGTAACACATATATTCACACCTTATCCCTCTACCTATAATTAATACACCAACACATCTACTTCATACATAGTTAAGATATGCAATAATCGTGTATACCTCATGGTATACACGCACACAACATCCCGTAAAAGCAAGCAATACCAATCAAAATTATAACCCTACTACCATACGTATATCACATATATACTCATGCAACAAATACATAATTACTTACGTCTAAGCACAATACATATCTATGTACGAGCACATACTCACACGTACTAACTTATAGGTCATATAATAGGCCTACTCACTTAACCATATACGTAACACGGTATCAGTACACCTAACATTATCAGTACACCTAACATTCACCTGACTTATTATTATACGTATCTATATTATAAAACAGGGATGTTATCATGGGTTTTTGGATAAGAGAAATTGGATAAGAGATATTGGTTATGTGTATTGTTGTATGTGGATATGTGTATTGTTGTATAAGAGATTTTGGTTAAGAGATAATGGATAAGAGATATTGGATAAGAGAATTTGGTTTTGGTTATGTGTAATTGGGTGGGATGTTTATATAGATTGTATATAGGGTATGAGAAATTGAGTATGAGATATTGGAAATAAGAAATCAAATGGGAGGGAAACATTTTTTGATCACATCACAGAACTCACATCATATCTATTCTATGCCTAACATAATTTTTTTTAAAAAATTTGAAATCAAAATTTCCGTTTGCAGCATAGAGGGAAAATTTGCTCACATCACAAATGGGAGGGAAACAAATTTGCTCACATCACAAATGGGAGGGAAAATTTGCTCACATTAGAGGGAAATGCCAAGAACAAGTAGCCCTACAATTTGCTCGCCAAGATCAAGCAGCACACCAGAGCTCCTTGCCATCTTCTTCTACCTGAAATTTGCCCTGCTTGCACACCAAGATCAAGCAGCACATCAAGAAGAGCACACGCTTGCGCTCCCCTGAAATTTTCCCGCCAAGATCAAGCAGCTCAACGTATGTTTCTTTTACTTTATTTCACCCTCATCAAGCATAGCACCCACACTGCAAGTTGAATGTTGATGATATTTTTGTATTGTCCATTTTTTTGAACTGAAATTTAAGAGATTGGTATTTTTTTAGAATGATTTAATATTGTGAGTAATCTTTATAATGTTATCAAACTGATATCATGTTAAAATTTCTCAAGTCATCAAACTGATATCCTGTTAATATTCTGAGTAATCTTTATAATGTTAATAATGCTAATCTTGATATCCTGTTATTGATGTTAATATATCACTCACATTTTTCAAGTCACTCAAAATAATGTTAATAATGCTAAACTTGATATCCTGTTAAGATTACCAATTGTCCTGTTAATATGTGTTATCAAAAATATATCACTCACTCAAACATATCTAAGGTCACTCAAACTTAAATTTTCAAGGCTAATCTTCAAGCTGCATTTTTGATAACTATCAGTGATATTTCTGAAACTACAAGTTATCAAGTTTTATGCACATACACAGGTATAGGATATGTTTGAGGTGCATACATAGGCATATATCCCTCAAACTATCAATTATCAAGTTATCAGTGAAATTTTAAGGCTAATCAGTGAAATTTCAAGGTGCATACACATGCATATATCACTCACTCAAGCATTTTTGATATCCCTCAAAATGTTTCTCAAGTTATCAGTGAAAAACGTAAAATTTATCATATATCCCTCAAAATGTTTTATGCACATACACATGCATTTTTGATAACTATCAGTGATATTTCTGAGTGATATTTCTCAAGTTATCAAGTTGAGAAATATTCTAACAGCATTGTCCTGTGAATTTATTTTCTAACTTGAATATAGTTTGGAACTTGAAATTTCATAGCTTGAGTAATTTTTGATCCTAATGAAAATGAAGGCTAATATGATTAAGGTGAAAGAAGATTTCATAGCTTGAAGATTTCACTGCTCTTGAGATAGCCTTCAGTTTAAAATGCTATCAAAAATGTTATTTTCAGTGAATTCTCCTTGAGATATTTTTGAATTCACCCTATTCATAGTTATCAAAAATGATATAAATGAAAATGCTATTTATCTCAAGAGCACTGAAAATATCTCAAGAGCAGTGAAATCTTCATATTAAACTGAAGGCTAATCTTCAACTGTGAATTCATTTTCTACTAGCATTTTTGATTAATTAATAACTTGAGTTATGTTTGAGTGACATTTCTAAGTGATATTTCTCAAGTTATCAAGTTGGGAATTCACTGAAATATTTAAATAGGATAAATTGAGAAATATCACTAAATTCTCAACTGATATTCTTGATATTATTGATGTCCTGTTAGCTTCATAATGCTAATCTTCATATGTATTGCTGATAACAGGACAATTGGTGAGCTCTTCATATGCAAATTGGTAGCTCTTCATATGCAAATTGGTGGCTAATCTTCATAATGCTACTCTTCACTGTTAACTCACTTCACTGATAGCTCTTCATATGCAACTTGGTGAGCTTTTATTCCAAGCTTATACTGAATACATACTTTGAAGTATTCCAAGATAATAACACTTTGAGGTATAATTCTCTCACTTTGAGTGTTATTACAGCTTTAAAATTGATTGACTGTTATGTGAATGAATTTTTGAATCACTTTTGAGTGTTATTACAACTTTGACAGGATATTGCTTTCATATTTCTTGGAAATTGACATGATATTGACAGCTTATTGAGTTCAAAATTTTTTCTTCTCAGGATATTGAAATTAATTGTTAATATGAATATCCCATTAAATCCTGAGAAATTCTCAGGATATTCCAATATGCAAATTGAGTTCAATATCATGTTAAAAATTGAACTGTTAATTGAACTGTTAATATGCAAATTCAGGATATTCCAATATCAAAAATTGAGTTCCAAATGGGTTAATTGAACTGTTAATATGAATATCAAAAATTGAGTTCAAAATTGAGTTAATATGAATATCAAAAATTGAGTTCAAAATTGAACAGTCAATTGAGTTTATGTATTGAAGGGGGAGTTTGCAAACTATTTCAATCTAACCCTTCAAGCTAATTTCATATGTGAATCATATGTGTCCTGTTATCCACTGTGTCCTGTTAGTTTTTGATGCTAATTTGGCAAGAAATTAGTTTTTGATTCACAAATGCCCAATTTATGCACATTGCTCTAATTCATATGTTTGCAATTCATATGCCCAGATTCAAATGCCCAAATTTGGCAAGAAATTAGTTTTGAAGGGGGAGTTTGCAATTTTAATATCTCTCAATATGTTTGGATGAGTAATTTGGTTCAGTTTGCAAATTAAAGTTTGACACGATAACTAGAGTAGAACTTTTCTTGCAAAAAAACTTATCTAAATAAACTATTTAAACTTATCCTGAAATTAGTTTTCTTGCAAAAAAAAACTATGATCCTGTCAACTTTATAAACTTTGCACTGCATCTCTGCATCATTATTGCTGCATCATTGGAACTCAGCAGTAGATGAGTAAGCAGTAAATGAGTTCCAACTGAGTTTATGAGCCATTTAATTTTTGTTTCATTTTGGCCATTACTTCCAGAATAGCATGATACAATGAAATTTTTGGTGCTAAATAACATAAGTCCATGTATTTAATCATATAAGTAAATTTCCCTATCATTCCAGTACATATGAGTAAATTGGGTTAAAATGATGAGCTTATTTGGAATTTTTTTGATCAGAATACATTGAAGAGAAAATGATAAGAAAATTGTATTGCTAAGAATACTGCACTATTGAATATTAGTCAAGTTTAAGTTCAATATACTGCATACACTTCAAATTGAGTATTCCATGAAATATTTTTGAATCAATTTCATTTTTTATTACTGTAAAATATATGTGAATGAATTTGATATTCACATATTCATCATTCTCTTCATCATTTTTGAACTCAATTTTGAAGTGGGATGCTAAATTTCAAGTAACTGGATCCTAGCAATATCCTGGGATATGAACAATTGAGTTCAAGATTGGGATATGTGAATTGAATTGAATTGGGAGAGCAATATCCTGTCAAGTAACAATTTTGAATATGTGAATTGAATTGGGATTTTGTATATGAATTGGAATTTTGAATATCAATTTGAATTGTTATATGATATATTCTCAATTTGAATTTTGACTTTGAATTTTAGTTACTTGGACTGGGATATGCTAAAGTTCAAGTAAACTGGATAATACACATTGTAAGCATGTGTAGTATTCTCACCTATGTATAAAATTTCTAGATGTTTTTAAATAATACTTGAGAATATATAAATTTCTGTCAATGTGCTAATGAATTGAGATGTTTGCAAAAAAACATGGACAAAAATTTAGAGAATTGGTTATGAATTGGTTTGAGAGAATTGGTTATGACTTGGTTATGAATTTAGAGAATTGGTTATAAATTTCTTGAATTTTAGTTTGAATTTTAAGTTTGAAGTTTGAACATAAAATCTATATTTTAAGTTTGGACATATATTTTAAGTTTGAATATATGTGATTACAAAAATTTTTGATTTACACTTCAAATTGAGAACTGATAATTTTCATTCATTCCTGTCTTCATTCATCTTCATTCAAATTGAGAACTGATAGTTTGAACATAATCTTCATTCATTCATGTCTTAATTACTGTAACATATATGAGAACTGATATCCTGAATTATCACAGGAGTACTTAAATATAGCCATAACAATGATATCAGGATATTCATAACAGGAGTATACTTAAATATAACAGGAGTACTTAAAAAATCTTCAAATTTAAAACAATGATAGCCATAATAGGACTAATTAAAAAATCTTCAAAAAACAATGAATATCATTGTTATGGCTATCATTATTATGAATATCCTGATAGCCATAACAATGATAGGCATAACATGAGTACTTAAAAAATCTTCAAATTCAAAAATTGATTGTTATCAGGATATTCTCAAGGATAACCCATTCATTGTCATGTAAATATTCAGGAGTACTTAAAATTTGTACTGAATGTGAAATTTAGTACATTCAGGAGTACTCTTGAGAATTCCTCAGAAATATGTACTTAAAAATATGTACATTCAGTACATTCAAAAATTTTATGTACATTCAGTTCAAGAGAATATTTGTATTCCTATCTGAATATCTGAATTATGAATTTTTTGTTATGAATTTTTGTTATGAATTTTTGTTGTTGCTCATATGAATTTGGTTATAACCAACATTCATAACCAAAATTCTCTATGTCATGTTGCATATAGCCAAAATTCTCTATGTTATAACCAAAATTCTCTACGTGAATGAATGTCCTGTTGCTTATAAGCAAAATTCTCTATGTTATTACCAACAGGACCAAATTTTTTTTATCAATTCTCTATGTTAATTGATTAGCATAACATAAGGAATGCCAAAATTGATTAGCATTCCTTATGCTAATCTATGTTATAACCAACAGGACCCAAAATTTTGGTTAAATGACAGGACCCAAAAATAAGGAATGCTAATCAATTTTTTTGTGTCATGTTGCTTAAAATTCTCTATGTTATAAGCAAAATTTTGGGTCCTGTTGGCCAAAATTCTCTATGTTATAACCAAAATTCTCTTTGTTATACCCAAATTCATATGAGCAAATGACTGTCCTGGTGGTTATAACCAAATGCTCATATGAATTTTGGTTAGGACATATGTCAATTCTCTAAGAATTGATTAGCATCTGAATATTAGCATTTGTTATAACCAAAATTCTCTATGTACTAACCAAATATAACCAAATTCATAACCAAAATTCATAAACAAATATTCATAACCAACATTCATAACCAAATATTCAGATTAGCATTCCTATAACCAAATTCATATTCCTATAACCAAATTCAATTGGGTCCTGTCATATCTGAATACTGCATAATTGATTAGCATTCCTATAACCAAATATTCATAACTAAATATTCATAACCAAATATGCATATAGAGAATTCTGATATTTGAATATGAATATTTGCTATAGAGAATATTTGGTTATGAATATGAATAGCCAATTATTCAGATATTTTGCTCATAACATCTGAATTTTTTTGATCATAACCAACATAGCAAATTCTGACATATAGCCAATTTTTGCTCATAACATGTTGGTTATGAATATCTGATAACAAATATTTTGCTCATATTATCTATGTCCTGATAACATATAGAGAATGTCCTGATAACAAATATTAAATAGCCAATTCTCTCTGTCCTGTTGCTCATATTCAGAATGTTGGTTTGCAAAAAAAACATGGCCACCAATTTCATTTTATATAAACAGATATGCTCATTTCCAAAAAACTTGGCCAAAAATATTAACAGGACATATATTAATTGATGAAATTGAGTGATAACAGTTGCAAGTTTTCAGTCAATTCAGCATATATGAACTTGCTACTGCCTTTGCAAAAGAATGTTGGGGTAAAAAGAATGGATTTTGCAAACTTGCAAGTTCAATTTAATGGATAACATAATTATAAGTTCAATTGAGTTTTATGAATGAGCTTGCAAACCAACATTCAAGATAGCTTAAAAATGAGCTTGCAAATTGAGTTTTATGAATTACTGTTATAATGCTTGGTGGTTATGAATGATTTTGGTGGTTATTTTGCATATCCTGTCAATTTATAGTACTTAAGAATGAATTTGGTTATGAATTGCTCCTCATACTTTTGTCCTGTGGCTAAATGAATTATTTTGCATCATATTTTTTATCCCATCTACCTCCATCTGCTAAATTTACAAATTTCTGTGGCTAAATTTTTTGTGGCTACCATATTTACAAATTTAGATATGACAAAACATGGGCTATATTTCTCATATGTTATCATGTGGCTAAATTGAGATATGAAAAAAACTTGGCCAACAATTTCATTTTGTTATAAGCCCATATCCTGTGAAAAAAAACATGTGAGAGGATATGGGTGAAACAGGAAATTGTTTTGTGATATACAAAATTGTTTCACCCATATCCTGTGAACATGGATATACAAAATTATTCAATGAACTCATATCATGGAATTTTTATGGTAAATTTCAGAACAAGCTATTTTTATGGTAAATTTCAGAAACTTCCCCTGTTATGATATTCCCTCAAAAAAGACATTCTACACATCTTCAGTTAGCAAGTTAAAGATTACCCCAACTTTCTAAAACCCTTTTGAAGGTTTAAACATTCGCTAACCAGAATTTCATTATCTTTCCATTAAAAGAGCAGTTTTCTTCTTCTTTCCAAATTGCATTGCTGATTTTTTCAATTTAACATGTCTTCTTCTCTCCAAGTTGTCCTGTGACCTTCAGTAAAATCCATGAAATATATTGCCCAATCTATTTACATGAGTACCTGAAAATCATGTGACCTCCAGTTACATGAGTACCTGAAAAAAGGGTAGGAACTGGGTATGTATGTGAGATGAATTATGGTATATAAAGATAAGCCAATATTGAAGTATACTACATTTAAGTATACTATATATGACTTTAGCCAAACTGGGTATGTATGCCAAGAAACAATTCTGATGCTCATATCTTCTCTATTCTGATCCACTGTACCATTCGCCTGTAAGTGAATTTGAAATTTGGCTATAAAATTTGTGTTTAAGTATATCCAGTTTATCAGGGATACATAGTGTCATATACATACCCAGGATTTATTCCAAAATTTCTTAATATACCATAATTCCCAACACAACATCTCAAGGTTAGAATTCCCTAATACACTTCAAAGCATCCTGATACACTGTAGAAACACTCCAATATTCCCTGATACACTTCAAAACATCCTGATACACTATATAAACACTCCAATATTCCCTGATACACTTCAAAACATCCTGATACACTATATAAACACTCCAATATTCCCTGATCACAATATCCTGAAATACTATATTCCCTGATACACAATATCCTGAAACACTATATTCCCTGATACACTTCAAAACATCCCAAAACACTATATCCCATCCTGTTAAAGAATGATATATTTCCTACTATATATTGGATACTATTTTAGGGAATATATTAAATCTGAAGGTATGGGAATATCATTGCTTTTGAGACTGAATAACATCCTTTTTTTTTGTTTTGGTAGCATAAAGTGCATTATCTTATGTACATGACATATTTTTAGTCTATATTTTGCATTTAATTATCAGGGAATATAGTGTTTCAGGATGAACATGGCATATTTTGAAGTATTGAATGGTTTAAATTTGGCACATTTGGAATAAACCCAACTTTTTTAGCAGTCATATTTGGTTATTCAAAAATATATAAACTGGAATACACTTTATGCTAAATTTTGATGAGAACTTATTAACCCTACTTTCTTATGTATAACCCTACTTTCTTATGTACATGACATATTTTGAAGTAGACATATAATTTAAAATGTACTTATTACATTTCAGTAGCTGGGAATATTGGATTTTCTACATGTGCATGAAACATGACATATTTTTAGGGAATATTGGATTATACATATTTTTAGGGAATATTGGATTATATATATCTACTCAAAATATGTGATAAGAAAGTAGTATTGAAACTGGGTATGTATATGTGATCAGAATGTATAAGAAAGTAGTATTGAAATTGGGTATGAATATTGGATTATATATATCTACTCAAAATATTGGATTATACATATTTTTAGTGTTTATATAGTGTTCACAAAAAATCAAGTGATTCCATAATTATGCTTCTTTGTTGTTTGTAGATCATGTAATTTTTATGTGTCTGTTTATTTTGGCAAATGCATGTAATTTTTGTTAACTCTGAAAATCCCCAACATTCACTCTCAAAAAACTGTTTTTTGCATGTCATTCACTTTCAAAAACATTGTTGGCAGATAAAAAACAATGTAAGTCTATGCTATTAAATGATGCAAGTTATATAAAGTTAGCAAAAATTGTTAAATTATGCAAGTCTGATGTGACGAATTCGCCCATTACAAAGTTTGTATTTAACTTGCTATCATGCTGTATTATGTAAGTTTGTTTACATTATGTAAGCCAACAACAAAGATAACATCTTGGATAAAATTTATAATGCAAGTAGAGTTGGAAACTGCACTTTTATTGACAACCTCTAGCCTTTTCAATGGCTACCATGTAACACATGTCCAGTAGGAGCTATGTATCAAAAGAAGTGCGAAATTTTTTTATATGACAAGATTTTTTAAAAAATAATTTTGATTTGGAATATTCATGTTAGCTTGAGCATAGTTGTACTGTAACTGGACGCTAATTATTTTTTCTTTCATTTCTTCAACATCTTCTGGAAGGTTTCAGCTTCGTCTCAATTGATTCTCGAAGGAAACGGTGAATTTAGGTTTGAGTTTCGAAAAGATTCCATCAAATACTCTAACTATGATATTCAGATTGCCCTACTATACGCATTGAGGGCAAAGCCTGTTGATTTCTGGCTCCTACCCGCAGCTTGGATCAGGGAATGTGAAGCAGGGTTTGTCAATGATCCCTTTTCACCTGGGAGATGAGCTCAATTGGTATGGGAAAACCACAGAGGTAGTCGGGTTTGAATGTGAATACATGTAGTTTTTGGGAGACGATAGAAACGCTTTGAGATGGGAAGCTGGAAAGAAACTACAGTTGATTCTTCCTTAAGGGATCAAGGGTGGGGAGGTTCAGGAAAGTCACGATCTTTGGCGGATACATCTTTCTTACTATTTTCTTTAGTTTTTGTATTGTCTGATACATTGATCTATGCTCTTTGTTCTTAATTTTTTTGGAGACAAAAGCATCTGTATGCTTAATACCTTCCTCTATCACTTTTGATTGACCACAAGAGCGCTTATTGTTCAAATTTAACTAATCGCTCCTTGAGTTATTGGAATGAAAAAGAAACTATTTTTTTCCGTGACAAAGAATTGGATTTATGGAAGTTAGGTCCTTGAAATTTGAGAAAAGGAAGAGGGTTAAGAGTGTTAAAGTGGGTATGTTACAACAAAAAACATTGACGAGCTTGAATAATCAAAAACATTGTGCTGTTAAATTTAACTCATTGTTGTTATTTGAATATGAAAATGAATATCAAATAACAGGATATGATCCTGAACTCATTGGGTTCCAAATTGAGTTCAAATTTAAATACTATGTTATTGTTATATCCTGATATTAAGTTCAAACCTGAATGTTTTTGTGTGACATATGAATATGAATATGAATATGAATATCAAATAACAGGATATGATCTTGAACTCATTGGGTTCCAAATTGATTAAAAATTTGAATCCAGATGTGATTGTTATATCCTGATGTTAAATTGAACCTGCATGTTTTTGTGTGAAATATGAATATGTGATGTTTTTGTGAAATACATATAGGGAAAACTCAGGATATGCGATTATATGTTCAATTTCTCTGATGTATGTGTGAAATACATATATGGAAATTAGATATAGGGAAAACTCAGGATACACAAAACCATTTCTCATTTTGAATCCTGATGCAAAATTTCCCTGATGTATCATGCATGCATGTTGAAAAATTGTTGCAGTACTACTCACCTTAATTTGTATGCTATTAAATGGTTATAATTAGTCAATCAACTACTACTATTGCCATAGATTTCTACTACCTTCAATATTGGAATTGTGATTTTTTTAAACAATATGATACTGAAATGAAACATTCCACTCAACATTCATGGATTAATTCTTCCTTTCTAATGATATGCTTCATATGTAGGAATGAATCATGGTGGTCAATATTCCGATCCTCTTATGGTCTCTGGAGTTACTCCTAAGAAGTATACCAGGCTGTGTTTGATGCCAGAACAACGAGATATACTGGAAAGAATATATCAGCATGATGGTAGGACACCAAACAAGGAAAAGATTAAGGAGTTAACCTCTGAGCTAACAAAATATGGTCAAGTTTCTGAATTAACTGTCTACAACTGGTTCCAGACTAAAAGGGCAAGAATGAAACGGATGGCAAGGGACACTGCATGATTGGGCCTTCAATTTGATAATGAATCCTTAGATGTTATGAAAGGAAAGCCAAAAATGAATGGTTTTGTTACAAAACTCAAAAGGGAGCTCTGAAGTGTAGGATGTGAATCTAGATTATGTGAAAGTTCCATGCAAGTTATATTTCTCAAATGACAATTCATTTTTATTAAGTAAAATTAGCAAAGTTTCGTTCTCTAAGAGTTGTTTAATTGACCTATGTATGAGGTACTGTAATATTAATAATTATTTTTTCTAATGTGAAAGATAGAGGGGTGTTATGAGGGCCCACCACGCAAAGAAACAGCCCTCATCATCATCATTTTGAATCATGATGTTAAATTTCCCTGATGTTGGAGGGAATTGTTCAATTTCCCTGATGTATCACCAGATTTCTAATTTCCCTATATGTATTTCACACATAATTTCCTTTTATGTATTTCGAGATTCATATTTCACACATATAACATGATTCAAATATATGCAGGTTCAATTTAACTCAGATTGAATCTGTTATTTCTAGGTTCAATTTATCTATCAATTGATATTCATATTCATATTGTGATGCTCTCATTGTGCAATACATATAGATAGATATTGTAACTCAGAAAATTTAATTGAATATAGATAGATAAATTAAATAATGAGTTAACTGAATAGATAAATAAAGTCATGATATGTTTAATAGTGCAAAATTTCAAATAACAGGATAAATTTAACTCAGGTTCATTGCGTAGGTTATTTTAGTTTATTTTTGTCAACTGAGCAGCATATGGTTTGAGGGGGAGTTATTTTTGGCAGCTCGGGTTATCTTTAAAGTAAATTTGTCAACTAGGTAGCATATGGTTTGTTTGAATGAGTAGCACACAGTTAGTTTTGAACCTATTTTTGTTAACTGAGGTTTGTTTTGATCTTATTTTTTTAATGTAAATTTAAAAATTCTCACTTTCCATTTTCAATTTGATATTTTTGTGTAGATTGATCTAACAACCAGTGAGAGTCTGAACGCGACAAGTTCTTCACTTAAACACGGAGGAAGAACAATTAAGCAAAAAGGTTCCCTTAAACTTCATCAGTATGACATTAAATCCCTTTACATCCAGCATATTTGAGCATGTTTACTTCAAATGAGATGGGAAATTATTGGTTGAGTTTTTTTCTTAATAGTACCATGAATTGAAAACTAAGCAGAAAATTGTCTGAAACTTGCAATGCAAATACAATGCTTATGTTGCTTGGTGTTTGGTTAATTTCTATGTTTCATTTTGGTTTTTTTTGATTATATATATTCGATTGTGAATGTAGTAGCGCTGCCTCAAAGTATTTTAGGTAAGGGACACGACTAATTGGCCAGAAGGTGTCGTGTCAAGAGAAAGCATTAGGGCTGTAAGGAAACACAATCATCTTAAGTTGTGTACTCTAATTCCTTTTATGAATCATACTATGGTGCAAATATCTATTTACCGATAAGTTTGATATATATGGCTATCTAGACATTTGCGCTCTGTTAAGCTGAAAATTTTAACCTTTTATATCTCCGGATATTGTTCTAAGTCATGTGGTTTACCATTCATGTCATGTTTTAGCAGATTTATTGTATGGCCTTTTGAAGTTTGAGCCATCTGAGCGCCTCAAGGCAAGTGAAGCCCTTAACAATCCATTCTTCAGAAGTCCAGTGTGAGAAACAGACGATATCATGATGGCAAGGAAAAATGTTTAGATCTAATGTTTTGGCAATCCCCTCTGTATCATAAGTTTTTGCTTCTTTTTGTGTTCACTTTTCTCTGTACTTTTTAGCTAGGGGTCTTTGGATACTATTTGTGTGTTCCCTTTCTAATGTAATTGTTCTAGAAAAGAAAGTGATTCCTTTGGTTGCATCGGTTTTTTTTTGTGTGGTAGTCATTTGGGAAAATCAAGTTCAGATAGTATTATCCATCTTAATGCCGCCAAAAAGTTTCGTCATGCTATTTCTATATGCTGGAACTGGTTTGCAACTGGTTTTTTTTAACAATTTGCATTTTGCCATACAAAGATTTATGCCTAGAGCATCAAGTTCAAAGACTCAAAATATTTCCTAATACAAAGAAAAGTTAAGTTCGATAAATTTTGTGACGAAGTTCGAGGTGTAACCTCTTATATTTTTTGCCAGTCCAGCTGAAGTGTGACGAGAAGCCTACAAATCCAAGCCAAATGTCATAGTGGTTACAGAAAGCTGCACACTGGAAAATTTAAAGACAATGTTCTTCAAGTCCATAGGTAGAGTTAGGTGACACAATTAATTATTGTCTTCATCATATAAAATTTTTCTAAACAATATGTAGAAGGAACTCAATTTGTCTTAAATTTTTGGGAGGATCTAAATATTGGGGGACTAAAATTTTTGTGAGAAACTAAATAAACAATGTGGAACTAAATTCTCTAGGAGAATTAAATTTTGGAGGAACTGAAAATTTTAAATTTTTGAGGGAAACTAAATTTTCTCGGAGGAACTAATTTTTGGATGAACTAATATGACCTAATAATTTTTGTTCTTTAATTATTGATGTCCGTTTAGCTTTATAGGGTCCAAGAGATTAAGTGGGAAATATTTTAAATGACCAGCAACCTTGATGGCCGAAGGCGCCCGTGCCTGCGCCGAAGAGATTAATGATGGCCGAAGGCACCTCTAATTTTTTAGGCGAATTTGTTGTTCTGCTAATTTGTTGTTCCGCACCGAAGGCACCTGCACTGAATTTGTTGTTCCGTGCCGACAGCTCCCGCTAAATTTTTTGTTCCGCTAATTTGTTGTTCCGCGCAGAAAGTGTCCGTGCCGAATTTGTTGTTCCGCACCGAAGGCGGCCGCACCGAATTTGTTGTTACGTGTCGAAGATGCCCACGTCGAAGATGCCCGTGCCGCTAACTATTTTTACGCTAATTTGTTGTTCCGTGCAATTTTGGTTGTGGAAATAATTTTTTGGCAAACAAAGATTTCACGGGGGAAAATCTTAAATGAACCGTGCCCGGGGGCACGGGTTATGACTAGTATATATATATATATATATATATATATATATATATATATATATATATATATATATTATAAAAGAGGGATGTTATCAAGAGATATTGGACATGAGAATTTGGATAAGAGATATCTATATTATAAAAGAGGGATGTTATCAAGAGAAATTGGATAAGAGATATTGGAAAAGAGAAATTGGATAAGAGATATCTATATTATAAAAGAGGGATGTTATCAAGAGAAATTGGATAAGAGATATTGGAAAAGAGATATTGGATAAGAGATATCTATATTATAAAAGAGGGATGTTATCAAGAGAAATTGGATAAGAGATATTGGAAAAGAGATATTGGATAAGAGATATCTATATTATAAAAGAGGGTTGTTATCAAGAGAAATTGGATAAGAGATATTGGACAAGAGAAATTGGATAAGAGATATCTATATTATAAGAGAGTGATGTTATCAAGAGAAATTGGATAAGAGATATCTATATTATAAAAGAGGGATGTTATCAAGATAAATTGGATAAGCGATATTGGAAAAGAGAAATTGGATAAGAGATATCTATATTATAAAAGAGGGATGTTATCAAGAGAAATTGGATAAGAGATATTGGAAAAGAGAAATTGGATAAGAGATATCTTTATTATAAAAGAGGGATGTTATCAAGAGAAATTGGATAAGAGATATTGGACAAGAGAAATTGGATAAGAGATATCTATATTATAAGAGAGGGATGTTATCAAGAGAGATTGGATAAGAGATATCTATATTATAAAAGAGGGATGTTATCAAGAGATATTGGACATGAGAAATTGGATAAGAGATATCTATATTATAAAAGAGGGATGTTATCAAGAGAAATTGGATAAGAGATATTGGACAAGAGAAATTGGATAAGAGATATCTATATTATAAAAGAGGGATGTTATCAAGAGAAATTGGATAAGAGATATTGGAAAAGAGAAATTGGATAAGAGATATCTATATTATAAAAGAGGGATGTTATCAAGAGAAATTGGATAAGAGATATTGGAAAAGAGAAATTGGATAATAGATATCTATATTATAAAAGAGGGTTGTTATCAAGAGAAATTGGATAAGAGATATTGGAAAAGAGAAATTGGATAAGAGATATCTATATTATAAGAGAGGGATGTTATCAAGAGAAATTGGATAAGAGATATTCGACAACAGAAATTGGATAAGAGATATCTATATTATAAGAGAGGGATGTTATCAAGAAAGATTGGATAAAAGATATCTATATTATAAAAGAGGGATGTTATCAAGAGAAATTGGATAAGAGATATTGGACATGAGAAATTGGATAAGAGATATCTATATTATAAAAGAGGGATGTTATCAAGAGAAATTGGATAAGAGATATTGGACAAGAGAAATTGGATAAGAGATATCTATATTATAAAAGAGGGATGTTATCGAGAGAAATTGGTTAAGAGATATTGGACAAGAGAAATTGGATAAGAGATATCTATATTATAAGAGAGGGATGTTATCAAGAGAAATTGGATAAGAGATATCTATATTATAAAAGAGGGATGTTATCAAGAGAAATTGGATAATAGATATTGGAAAAGAGAAATTGGATAAGAGATATCTATATTATAAAAGAGGGATGTTATCAAGAGAAATTGGAAAAGAGATATTGGACATGAGAAATTGGATAAGAGATATCTATATTATAAAAGAGGGATGTTATCAAGAGAAATTGGATTAGAGATATTGGACAAGATAAATTGGATAAGAGATATCTATATTATAAAAGATGGATGTTATCAAGAGAAATTGAATAAGAGATATTGGACAATAGAAATTGGATAAGAGTGATGTTATCAAGAGAAATTGGATAAGAGATATCTATATTACAAACGAGAGATGTTATCAAGAGAAATTGGATAAGAGATATTGGACAAGAGAAATTGGATAAGAGATATCTATTACATAAAAGACGGATGTTATCAAGAGAAATTGATAAGAGAATTTGGACATGAGAAATTGAATAAGAGAATTTGGATATCTATTATATAAAACAGGGAAATTGAATAAGAGAAAATATAAGAGATGAGATTTTGAGGGATAAAAGAGGAGGTGGGGAATTTTGCACATAAAACCCCGGTTTTTGTATTTTTGCCTATGGACCCTCCCCACACACACCCACACTTTTTATTCTCACCCCTTCCGGCCATTTTTTTTCCAGTTCTATGAAGATTTTGAATCTTATCCTACGAGGACAAAGCTTTGTCCTACGTGGCAAGTTTGTCCTAGGTGGTAATGACAATTTTGGGGGGACTTAAATTTTGGGTGAAAACTTAAATTTGGGGGGAAACTTGAAATTTTGTGGGAAAACTTGAAATTTGGGGGAACTTGAAATTTGTGGGGGAGAAAAACTCAGCCATTAAATAAACCGTGCCCTATGGGCACGTGTAATGACTAGTATATATATATATATGAGGATTTTTGAATCTACTGGTCGACCAAAAACAGTCTTATTCGAGGATATTTCTGTAGATGTTAGAACTATTCTTGGGGAGCTTGAACCAGATTCGGCTGAGGCAAAGCGTATAATAGATAGATGGGAGTTTCATGACATAGGATGAGCTTCAATCTTTTTATTTTTCCCTGTACATATGGTTTGTAATGATTGATGTTGATGCTGGTAGTGGGTGACGGCGCATGTGCCCTATCCCCACTCCGTTACATAAGCATCAATTGTGGCTTCCCTAATTTTTCTGTACAAATTTTGATTTTATTAATAAAGATGGATCACTAACTTTTCAAAAAAAATGAGGAAACGGGAAATAGGGTGTCACATGAGAGAATCCTCTCCTGTGTCGGTCAAAAACTCCAATCTCCACAAGTTTTTTGGTAGATCGGATCCGTTCATCTCGATCTCCACCCTCTAAAACCCCTATCCACCAATTTTTAGCCCGATCCGAGGTGTTTTGCCCGTTCATCCATCCGACCCAAATTTAACGGTTTCGCATGAATAGAACTTTTGTGAATGGTGGATGAACGGGCAAAACACCTCAGATCGGGCTGAAAATTGGTGGATAGGGGTTTTAGAGGGTGGAGATCGAGATGAATGGATCCGATCTACCAAAAAACTTGTGGAGATTGGAGTTTTTGACCGACACAGGAGAGGATTCTCTCCTGTGACACCCTATTTCCCGTTTCCTATATATATATATATATATAAGATGATTCTCGTAAACCTCGGAGAGGCGACCTGGGGCGATCCGGGAGGCGGCCAACCCAGCGGCGGATCTACTGCAATCGACCGCGAAACTGTTTTGGACGGCGGATCTAATTCATTTGACAAAGCCAATGCAGCGAAGGTGACTACGGTTGAACCGAAGGTGATCACGGCAACATCGGGCGGTATCGAAATCTCGGGCACCAATGGCAAGGCTGCCTCTTTGGGGCGAGGTGCTGGACAGATTCCTAAACATGGCGATGCGGGCAGATCTGACGATGCGAGTATATTGGAAGGGTGGAGGGTTGTTGACAGGCGCAAAAGGGGTCGGATTGCTGACAAATCCACCAGCGGTAGAGGGGTTAATCAAAGCGTGGGTCTTGGCCCATCAAAAGGTGGGGACTTGTATGCTAAAAATCAGTTCCCTAGAGGCAAGGGTGTCCTTCGAAGGTGGGATAAACCCTACGCACCTAGGGTGCTTGATAGAATGCCACACCGACCTAATGCTGAGATTAAGATTGATACAAAGGTCTTGAAACAGACATGGGCTGATGTTTGCACCAACATAAGGAAGTATGATGCGGATGTTGGGATGACCTTCGTTCCCCCGAAGGTCCAAGAAGATGGAATAGAAATTGCAATGGTTTCTAGAACGGCTCTGGCTGCTGGTGCTGATCAATGGAAGCTCTCCCTCGTTGGGTATGTGTTGGGAGACATTCCTTTCTATAGTCAGATCCGTGCGTGGGTTGATAGACTCTGGAATCTAAAGAAAGGGGTGAAAATATACAGCAGGGATAATGGTTTCTTTTGTTTCAAATTTGAAGATGGAGCCGAGTGTGATAGGATACTTCACGGGGGCCCTTGGATGTTTGATGGAAGGCTAGTTGTGTTGCAACGATGGAATTCTGCCCTCAAACACGAGCGCGACATTCTCTCATCGGTCCCTGTCTGGGTACAGCTGAATGGGGTTCCATTGGGCATGTGGACCCTGGATATTATGAATGCGATTGCTTCTGTGCTCGGGAAGCCAATTTGCTTGGATAAGCTAACTGCAAAGAAGGAGCGTTTGTCTTATGCGCGCTGCCTTGTTGAAATCCATGCCAAGAAACCTATTCCCCAATCAGTTATGGTGTGTACTGAGGATGGCCTACAATCTCAATTGGTCTTAAAGTTGAAGGAGAACCACCCAGGTGTACTCATTGCATTTGTTTTGGTCACTCTGATAAGCAGTGCCCGGATTTGACCAAGCTCCCTTCATTCCAAAATGAGCCTAATAAAGGTAAAGATAAAGTTGCCAACTTAGCTGTGGATGAGAATTCTGTTGGAGTCCTTACGGGTGGCGGAAAGGCTGACACACACCAATCTGTAACCGAAGTTGGGATGGGATCCAACATTGCGCCTGCAACGCTGGGGAATGGGAGTCCTAAGGGAAACAGGGGGGAGAAACCGGATGCTGCTATTGATCGAGAAATACCACGGGCTAACAACGATGTTGGTGTTGATCGAGAATTACCAAAGTTCAGCAATGATATTGCAGCAGGTGGGCAGAGACCGCGGTCTTGTCTAGCTGGAAAACAGGATTCTTTGGAAGAGGCGCACATTGCTGAGGGGCTTGATCCGATGGCTGAGGAAATGCAACCCAGGCTTCAGGGTATTATAGGCTGCGTGATTAACTCATCACAGCCTGGGATACAGGGAGCCACAGACCCTTTTGCCGGGGGTCAAATTGTTGATCCAACAAGGAATGCTCCAGCAGTGAGTAACGCCGTGACTGGTGCGAATTCTCCGCCAGAGAATGTCCTCCCCTCACTGCTTGATGACAAGCAATTTGATGAGATTGATGTATTGCGTAAGGAATTGGCTATTGAGAACCCAAGATGGGCGACTGAGGAACAACTTCTATTGCAACAACGGGCGGAGGCATCGATTGCAAAGGCGTATTCCCAGGTAGAAACTCAGACCAGGAAAAGCTCCAGGCTCAGGGGGAGTGGGCCAAAACAACATACCAATTGCCAATGACTGTTCTTCTTTGGAATGCCAGAGGCCTCAATAACCAGATTCGTCGTCGTGACCTGCGGGAGAGAATAAAGAAAATAAAACCATCTGCTGTGATTCTATTAGAGACCAAACTCAGGTCTTCTTTCATTGGTAATAAATCAATACTTCCTAAATCTTGTATTTCTATAGATAATTTTGATCTAGTACCAGGAGGGAGGATACTGATGTGTTTTGACCCTACTGTCTGGAACCCTACTACTGTATCCTGCTCTGGCCAGCACATCACCGTGAGGTGTGATAATAAAGGGGGATTCTCTTGTGCTATTACTGGGGTTTATGCTCGCAACACCTTTGGGGAGAGGAAGGAGCTTTGGTCTAAGCTGGAGGCAGATGCTACTAATGTTAGGGGTACGGCTTGGTTGGTGGGTGGAGATTTCAATAGTGTTCTTTTCTCTAAAGATAAGGTGGGTGGCAGAAAGCTCGATGAAAAGATGGTAGAAGATTACACTGATTGCATCAAAAAATGCCTCCTCCAGGAGCTTAAAAATACGGGTGACAGACTGAGCTGGTGCAATAATCGAGTAGGTGATTGTCGCATTGCGGCCCAGCTTGACCGTGTGTTTTCAAATGCGGATTGGATCAACTTGCTCTCGGATTCTTATTTTGAATACTTGGATCCTAATACTAGTGATCATTCTCCAATGGTTGTTTATCTACACCCTCAGGTACCCTCATCCCCTAAGCCTTTCAAGTTTTACAATTATTGGACCAAATGCCCAGGTTTCTATAAGCTCGTTGAAGATAGCTGGGGTGTCGATGTTGTGGGTACCCCTATGTTTCGGCTGGTCCAAAAACTGAAGAGGCTCAAGCCCATTTTGCGCAAATGGGCCCATGACTTTAACGCCACTGCTGCTGTGAATACTTGCCGCAAGACCTTGAAGCTATAAGAGCCTCCCCGGATTTACACTCAAACCCCATTTTACAGGCCGCAGAACTACTAGCTATGAAGGCTTTGGCAAAAGCTATGGGGCTGGAAGAGGAGATGTATCGTCAAAAGAGTCGGCAGGACTGGTTGTCTTTGGGGGATAGAAACACAAAATATTTCTACAATGCTATGAAGGCCAGGGAGAGCCACAACAACTTGAGCCACTTAGTAAATGCGGCCGGCCTCCAGAACAGATCCTATGAAGATCTTAAGAACCAAGCCCCAGCCTTCTATGAAGACTTATATACTCAGAATCACTATGCGACTACTTTCCCGGCACTCACTCCAAAGCGTATTCTAACTATCGAGGCTTCTACTTGGCTAATAAGAAGGATTTCTAAGGAAGAGATCAAAGATGCGGTCTTCCAGATAGTGGCAGACAAAGCACCGGGACCAGATGGGTTCAATGGCTTCTTTTTCCAGTACAGTTGGCACCTAATTGGAGAAGATGTTTCAAATGCGGTGAGATCATTTTTTCAGGTCTGGTAAACTTCTGAGGCAAGTGAACCACACCAATCTTACTTTAGTCCCCAAAAATTCAAATGCATCGAACCTGACCGACTATAGGCCCATTGCCTGCTGTAATGTTGCCTATAAAATAATCAGCAAAATCATTTGCAATAGAATCAATGAGGTCATTCATGAGCTAATATCCCCTAATCAAGCGGCGTTCCTTAAAGGTCGCCTTCTTTCTGACTCCACACTCATTTCCCACGAGCAGATCAGAGACTACAGTAACCCTATGGGAGGGAGGGCCTGTTTAAAACTGGATCTGAAGAAAGCCTTCGATAGCGTAAACCGGGAATCTATTTACTATTTCCTCAGCCAGATGGGATTCCCAAATATTTTTATAGAGTGGATAAAGGAATGTATATCTACGGCCACTTTCTCTGTCATGGTTAATGGAACTCCTGTTGGGTGCTTTGGAGGTAACAGGGGTATTCGACAAGGGGACCCGCTTTCCCCCTATTTGTTTGTTATAGTATTGGAAGCATTCTCTATTTTGATTGCGAAAGCACTTGCAAGAGGCTCCATTCAGCCGATGCGACGCACAGGCACCATCTCCCATCTTCTCTTTGCAGACGACCTCCTGTTGTTTTGTCGGGCAAATAAGAAGTCCTTTTTGGGAATCAAGGATCTCCTAGGTGAGTTCTCTAAATATACAGGTTTACATGTAAACTGGGATAAGAGCAGCGCCTTATTTAGCAAGGGCACTAAGCAGAAGTCAGGCTTAGCGGAATGTTTGGGTATCAAGCTCGCATCCACCATCTCCACCTACCTGGGACTTCCCCTATCGTCTAAATACCCCAAATCCCCTATGTACAGCAAGCTTGTTGATAAGTGTAAGAAGCGCCTGATGGGATGGTCCTCTTCTATGCTATCAATTGCGGGGCAAATTGAGCTCGTTAAAACGGTAATCTATGGTATGGTCGCCTTCTGGATGCAGGCGTTCCATATTCCCCTTTCCATTCTGAGGACCATCTTCGTCGCTTGTAGGCTGTTCATCTGGGGTACGTCTCGAGTGTGGGCTTGGGAGGATGTTTGCACCCCAAAAAATGAAGGAGGGGTAGGCATCAGGCTTTTTGAGGATCTTAATGTTGCGACAGGTATCGGACTAACATGGAGATTCCTCACCTCCAATACCCTTTGGGCAAAGCAAATGAGACTTAAGTATTCGGAGAGAGGGGGGTTCTATGCGGCTAAGGGGTCGGTATCGCAATCTGGTACATGGAAGCGTATGCTTGCTTGTAGAAGCATATCACAAAAACTGGTAAAGAGGAGGGTTAAAGATGGGTGCACAACTTTATTCTGGCACGACAACTGGCTAGAATGCGGCCCGCTAAATGCGCTATTTGACGTCCCGTATGCATCATCTCTTAAGAAAGTCAGTGAGTATTGGAATGGAAGCGCGTGGATTGACACACCTGAGATCATCCAGATATTACCCTTGCTCAAAAATACCGGCTTGAGGCCTGGCGCTGACTTCTGGGCATGGGCCCCGGAACAGAGACAACTACATGCGGCAGCGGGACAGAGCAGCAATGCAAACCAACACAGGGCAACCACGGCTTCAGGAGCTGGTTCTGCTCCTCTTGCTGTGGCTTCGGATGCGTCTACATGGGCTTTTCCGCTCCATCTCCAGTTCTTCAGGCGGGACCTGGAGCCTCTAATTCGACTGGGGATGCCCCTCAACATCCGGCTACAGGAGATGATCAATTGGGCCAGATAGAGGAGGGCTTCAAGTTCAGCCAGGCGTGGGAAGGAGTCCGCAAACAAGGTATACCGTTCCTCTTTCACAAACTTGTCTGGTACAGCAACCATATACCTAAGATGTCACTAACTTTGCTGAGAGCTTTTAGAGGGAAATTACTCACCAGGGATATGATGAGCAAATGGGGTCTGAACACCCCGATAAGCTGTGTTTTATGTGATGGCAGCATCACAGAGAGTGTGGGCCACCTATTTTTCGAATGCAACTACTCCAAATACATTTTACAACCGGCGCTCCTGAAGTTGGGGGTCAAAATTCAGATTGAACCAAATCTAGCTGAAGTAGGGAAACACTTCCTTGCTCAGTTCAGCAAAAAGAACATCCTCAGTTTTTTAGGAAAAACCACCCTTGCAGCCATTGTTTGGCACATTTGGCATGAACGGAACATGAGAATTTTTAATGACAAAAAGAAAAGTAAAACTATCCTGTTTGAGGGGATTGCGGCTGACATCAGACTAGCAATGCGAGACCAAGACCCAGCGGACAATGAGGAGGCTGAGGCGTTATCAAATTGGGAGTTCAGAGACAAGGGTTGAATCAGGCCTATTTGTTTCCTTTTGGTTGTTTTGCATGTATAATTTATAGTTCTTTGTAGGTTGGGGTATCTCAAGTAGGGAGTGACGGCGCTTGTGCCCTATCCTCCCTCTTTAGACCCGCTTACTTATATATATATATATATATATATATATATATATATATATATATATATATATATATATATATATATATATATATATAGGTTGACTAGGATCCATTCGGATGGATCAAACATACGGATCCATCCAAGTGGAATTTAAAGTTAGACAATGTAAATAGAAAATCCGACCGTTGGATGTCATCTAACATATCTAAACTAGCTCCAAACAAAATTTCAGCTAATTTGGATATATATATATATATATATATATATATATATATATATATATATATATATATATATATATATATATATATATATATATATATCACACGGCTGTCCTCTCCTCCCCCTATCGAATCCTATCCCTGTATGTCTTACGGCTGTATGTTTCATGTGCATATTCAATAAATTAACACGCTTACCTTTCAATATATATATATATATATATATATATATATATATATATATATATATATATATATATATATATATATATATATATATATATCTATATTACAATTGAGGGCAGATTTTGAATTTATCCTATGTGGCAATGTCACATCAAGTTTTGGAGGGAAATTTTTGGGTTGAAGAGAAATTTGTTGGGAATACACAAAAACATTGAAATTAGGAATAGCCTTTTAATATTAGTTATGAAAAAAATGTTGTGCACACACACAATCTCATCTTGGGAATGAACGCGAGCTGTGGGAGAATGAACGCGGGAGATGCTGCCAACTCATTGATCCGCGTTGCAAAACCCTGTAAAATTTCGATCCCATCTGCGGATATTTCAGGGGAAACTAATAATTATTGATGTTTGTTTAAAATGAACAGTGTCCCACGGGCATGTGTTATATGTAGAAGGCGCCCGCTAAATTTTTTAACGCCGATTTGTTGTTCCGCGCCGAAATTGTTGTTTTACGCTGAATTTGTTGTTCCACACCGAAGTCGCCCGCTAAATTTTTTAACGTTGATTTGTTGTTCCGCGCCTCAGGCACCCGCGCCGAAATTGTTGTTTTACGTCGAATTTGTTGTTCTGCGCCGAATGCACCCACGTCGAATTTGGTGTTCTGTGTCGAAGGCGCATGCGCTGAATTTGTTGTTCCACGCCGAAGGAGCCCGCGCCATTTTTTAACGCTGATTTGTTGTTCCGCGCCTAAGGCACCTACGTTGAAATTGTTGTTTTATGTCGAATTTGTTGTTCTGCGCAGAAGGCACCTACGTCGAATTTAGTGTTCTGTGTCGAAAGCGCATGCGCTGAATTTGTTGTTCCGCACCGAAGGCGCCTGTGCCGGTATATATTGTAAGCTAATTTGTTTTTCTTTTAAATTTTGGCTTTGAAAAAAAAAATTCGGGGAACAAAGATTTCGCAAGGAAAAATATTAAATGAACCGTGGCCGTGGGCACGGGTTATGACTAGTCTATATTACAAATGGGGGGTGTTTTTGAATCTTTGTCCCATGTGGCAATGTCACATCGTCACATGGGACATCCTTCTTAAACCCAAAACCCAAAAAACACAAAACTCCACCCAGCCCTAAAAAACACACCCAAACCCATACAGCCAAAATCACACCCCCAAGCAAAAAAACCAAAAAACCCCAAGACACTATACACACTTAAACCCACTATTCTCATTTTCACCCGTTTTTGCACTCAATGAAACACACGTGTGGGTCCCGCAACCTTACTGGGTATGTGTTGGCTTTTGGGGGTCCGTGCATTCGCTCCCCTTTTACCATCCGACGTTGCCGACATGCACACACACGCTTTCGCTCCTTCCTGGTTCCGCACGTGCATTGCGGCTATGTTCGTTGGTGGTTATTTTTTGCTCTGTGCAGATTTTGAATTTGTCCTATGTGGCAATGTCATATCAAGTTTTGGAGGGAAATTTTTGGGTTGAAGAGAAATTTGTTGGGAATGCACAAAAACATTGAAATTATGGATAGCCTTTTAATATTAGTTATGAAAAAAATGTTGTGCACATACACAATCTCATCTTGGGAATGAACGCGAGCTGTGGGAGAATGAACGCGGGAGATGCTGCCAACTCATTGATCCGCGCTGCAAAACCCTGTAAAATTTCGATCCCATCTACTGATATTTCAGGGGAAACTAATAATTATTGATGTTTGTTTAAAATTAGTGGGTCTAAAATTTTTAAATGAACAGTGTCCCACGGGCACGGGTTATATGTATATGAAGCTCGCGCCGAAGGCGCCCGCTAAATATTTTTACGATAATTTTTTGTTCCGCGCCTAAGGCACCGCCCGCGTCGAAATTGTTGTTTTACGTCGAATTTGTTATTCTGCGCCGAAGGCACCCACGCCGAAGGCGCCTGTGCCGCTAAGTATTGTAAGTTAATTTGTTTTTCTTTTAAATTTTGGATTTGAAAAAAAATTTCGGGGAACAAAGATTTCACAATGGAAAATCTTAAATGAACCGTGCCCGCGGGCACGAGTTATGACTAGTATATATATATCACACATTCACAAGTATCTTCGAACCACATACTCAACTAACAAATATTCCAACACAAATTCCTAAGTGATATAGCTATCCGCACATATATAATAACACCACCATATATACAACTTCACACTTATTCACGAATAACACTGATTATACATACATAATATAAGAGTCAAATATTAATATCCTAAGGGTAGCATGCTCATACAGGTCCACACACTCTACCTATATGCATACACTACAACGACATACCAACTTATACTAATGGGCCCACCAAACTATACTAAGGTTAACGTAGACAACAGCAAACACTAATGTGATAACTAAGCAATAGTGAGGAAACCGAATTCGAAATTGAAATGAAACAAGATCAGGATGAACGGGTTCAGATGAGGCGACTGATTCAGGGTAAAAATTGTATATTTATCCCCTCATTTCGGTGCTTTTTGTGCATGTATTAATCATATCTTAGCTTTGTTTCATACATATTTTTAATATCTCTTAAATTTGGAGCTTATCGTTTACATATGCATAAAACACAATTTTTACAACTTATTATCATCTTCATCTTAGTCTCCTATTATTTTTCAGTCAAATTTCATGCAGTCCAGATTCCAACGCATATTTTTCCAGAATTTTTGGAGGTCGGAGCAATTTACTGCATTTTTTGGAAGACATGGTGATGGTGTTGAAAATTTCGGGTCTGGAAATTCAGCTTTTCCCCTATTGTGCAGAATTTTTCTATCATTTTAGTATATATTCCGGCCTAATGATATTTTTCTGTGATTTTACACTTTGTTATGGTTCCATCGCCGCCTGGAACACGTCATTCTGAGGTCGGATGATTTTTCTAGAATTTTTGCAAGACAGGGTGACGGTGCTGAAAATTTCTGCAACTTTGCCTCTCTTGTGAAGAATTCTGCTATCATTGCAGTGTATATCCTGTCCTAATGATATTTTTCTATAATTGTACACTTTGTTACGGTTCCATCGTCGCCTAGAACACGTCATTCCGAGGTCGGATGATTTTTCTAGAATTTTCTCAAGACAGGGTGACGGTGCTGAAAATTTCGGCAGCTTTGGGCATTGCTTGCGGGTTTGTGCCAGAATCCGACCCATTTGACTTAAAAACAGACCCGATAAGCTGTGTTTGAGTTATATTGCGAATTTGGGGGTTTTTCAGCCCTAGTTCTTATTTTTTTGCTGAAATTTGGAGGAGGAAGATGAGCTTGGAGGCCATGAGGGGAGGATGATGAAGCTTGGAGCTTGGAGAACCACTTGAGTATGAGGATTTCATCTTTGAGTGGCACATTGGTGAACTCTTTCTTAACTCTTGTGTAATTTTGGTTTAGCTACTTGTATTGTATTGGATGATTATCTCTAAAGATATAGATGTCTTCTTTTTCATCATGAATTGCTAGATCTTGCTTGGGTGGTTGTGTTGTGTGATTGTTGTTGTTTGGGTTGTGATTTTCATCTCTAGCACAATTTCATTTTCTAATTTGTGTATGAAACTTGAGTTAGTTTGTTTATTGTAACCCTAAGGGGAAATCCAAAGAGAGGATCATCCTAGTGGACCCTCTCTAATGTGCTCATTGTCGATTACTTATGAGTTTCATGCATTACTCATTGCACCCCACTTGTTCGATGAAATGTCGTATTTTCCGATTGAGCTCTCTTAGCCAGGAGATCAATTGAGTTATATTTGGGATGAATTCTCACGTCCACGGCCTCATTTACATGCACACCACACGAGTCCTCCTCGTTGCTTGCCGATTCGGCTCTCCACCCTTAGCCACTTAGGATAGATTTGTAATTTCACCACATGTTTTCCCACACTTTTCCACCGTTAGCGAGGTGGTTGTAAAACGCTTTATCTTTCTTTGACACTCCTACGCTTGTAGAATACTTGTCCCTGTGATCTGACCCGGTACTCACCGGTTACTTTTATTGCATTGACACTCCTACGCTTGGGAGTGGAAGGCGTGCCCCGTGCGCTACCTTTCGGTTCAACCAATTGGCGTCGTTGCCCGGGGACAACTGTTTCTATTATTAGCATTTTTTGATCGATGTTGAAAGTTTTAGTGTGATACTACTATCTTTTAGTGTGAGTCTTTTTCGATTCTTCATCTTTCACTTATTGTTCATCCTTATTTATTTTACGCTTTTTTGAGTCGTTTTGATTGTTTGTTTTTGTTTTTTCCAAACATGGCAAGTACTTCAAACTTTCTTGGGTTTGACATGCGGGTGACCAAATCCCTACCAAGATTTCTTGGTAAGGATGCGGATAGCCCTTACCTACATATTAAGAAGTTTGAGAGTGCTTGCAAGCTTAATTTTGATGGGAACAAGTGTGCAGAAAAGTTTTATCTTAAAGTCTTTCCATATTCTTTGGATGGTAGTGCATTAAAATGGTTTAAAGTTTATCTCCAACATCTTATTTCATCTTGGCCTGCACTAAAGAAAAAAATTTTTATGAAGTTTTTTCCATCTTACAGGACCAAAACATGGCAAGGAAGAATGGTGAACTTTGCTCAACGCATTGGTGAGACATTTTTTCAGGCTTGGACGTGATTTTCAGAGTTGGTGTACGGTTGTCCACATCATGGATTTGACAGGGTGCGTCTTCTTGGATTCTTCTTGGAGGGTCTGCTTCCGGATACCCAGAATTTTGTGGATTTGTTGAACAACGGCCACTTTTTGGACATGGATGAGAATGCGGCTTGGTGTTATTTGGAGTCCAACACGGAGGAAGATCACACATTGGTTGTGACTCCAAATGAGCCAAGCCATGAAGTTTTGGTCCACCAAGGCCCGAATGAAGAAGTTCTTATGGATCTCACCCCACCGGTAGTTGAAGAATTGAGTGCCACATGCCAAGTAGTAGTTGAGGAACCAAGTGTTGGCATGGATGAGTCAGTTGTGCCGGTGGAGGAAATTGTCTTGTCTGCACCTACTATTTTTGCTGGGCCGTGTCAATTAGTTGTTGAAGAATTGGTTGTTGTCATGGTGGAGATAGAGGAGCCGATCGCGCACACACTTGGGAGCGAAGTGGGCAATGGGGATTGTTCTTGTATTGATGAGGCCGAAGAAAAGGCAAGCGAGGATGAGTTTATACCACATGCTATTATGGATCCCAAGCTTCCTTGTCCTTCAGTAGTTTCTATGGAGATAGCACTTCCTCCCCCGATTGATATTGAATGCTGCGAGGATGAGCTTCAAACCACATCATATTCAACCATCCAGGGAGTTTTGTCACACATTCATCATACTTTTCATTCCGTTATCTATATTATGTGTGGATGTCTTTTTTTGGGAATGTGTCCCCATCTCTTTCTTACACAACCCGTCTCCTTTCTTATATAGGTACGCACTTTGAGGAGATGCTTGGGGTTGTGTACGTGGCCGCCATTGCCACGTTTGGCCAAGGAGCATTGGCGGAGGAAATGAAAGGAGCATTGGAACAATTGCCACCGCCGATGGAAATTTTGGATCCGCCATTTGCCACGGTGTGTTCTTTCCAATAGTGTAAATAAATAAATGTTTTATTTTAGTGTTTTCATATGCTTTTCATTTCTTTTCAAGGATCTTTTGTGAGATCTAATACTCTTCCAATATTGCTAACAATGTTTGTTTTAAGTTGGGGGAGAGTGTTAGAATCTTTAGGATTGTTAGGATTTTGATGTTAAATTTTTTTTGAGTTACCTCTGTGTTTCCATCACCCATGAACTTCATTGCATATCATTTTTGTCCTCCTTGTTCATATGCCGATTGCTTTGTGCTTAGTCCCTACATGTTTAATGACATGCAATTTTTCGGATTATCATTTTGGTATCAAATTCATAAATGTTTGATTGGCACATTTTCAATTCTTTTCCAATTTGGATTCATATGCGAATATGCCACGTATGGAATTACATTATATGTCGTGATACCCTCTTTGAGATAATTTGGGAAAAGTTTGGTGTAAGTAATTTCATGTTGGGAGGAATGATGTAGTTTTTGGTTGGATTGAGTTTGGCCAATTGTTATGCTTTGTTTTCCTCTTAGGAGTGGGTGGATGAGTTGATAACTTGTGTTGAGAATGGAAAAAGAGAGTAGTATAAGTGAATGTTTCTTTCTAATCAAATCGAGTAGCCGGTGCCCCACGAAACATTGGGGAGGATGCCAAAGATGAGATTTAGGGGACCATTCCATCCCTTTGCCTATATAGCGTTATCGCGTGTAGGAAAAGGTGGCCGTGTTTGCATTTCATAGCGTTATCGCGTGAATGCAAAACATAAACATTCCAAAAAAAAAGAAAAACAGAGAAAAAATGAAAAGAAAAGAAAAATGAATGAAAAATGAAAGAATAAGCAACATGAGTGATGCAATCTCATCTCCCACAACTTAGAAGAATTTCTTTTGTTTTGGCCATTTCCATGAAAATTAGAAACTTTCTCATTTGTGATATATCCCGATATATGTGATACGGTGCTTATTACTTACTTTTCTTTGAATTGGATTGAAGGGGGTGTCATTTGTTATCTACTTTCATACATTGGGTATATTAGCTTTGGAATCATTTGGAAATCCCATTTTGTGTATGCCATGATGACATCGTGAAGTTGGTGCATGCTTTCAATTTTGTCCGAATATATCGCATATTTTGCTAGGGACTAGAAAAAAGCTAGTTGGGGGTGTGATTCAGGGTAAAAATTGTATATTTATCCCCCCATTTCGGTGCTTTTTGTGCATGTATTAATCATATCTTAGCTTTGTTTCATACATATTTTTGATATCTCTTAAATTTGGAGCTTATCGTTTACATATGCATAAAACATAATTTTTACAACTTATTATCATCTTCATCTTAGTCTCCTATTATTTTTCAGTCAAATTTCATGAAGTCCCGATTTCAACGCATATTTTTCCAGAATTTTTGGAGGTCGGAGCAATTTACTGCATTTTTTGGAAGACATGGTGATGGTGTTGAAAATTTCGGGTCGGGAAATTCAGCTTTTCCCCTCTTGTGCAGAATTCTGCTATCATTCTAGTATATATTCCGGCCTGATGATATTTTTCTGTGATTATAAACTTTGTTATGGTTCCATCGCCGCCTGGAACACGTCATTCCGAGGCCGGATGAATTTTCTAGAATTTTTGCAAGACAGGGTGACGGTGCTGAAAATTTCTGCAACTTTGCCTCTCTTGTGAAGAATTCTGCTATCATTGCAGTGTATATCCTGGCCTAATGATATTTTTTTGTGATTGTACACTTTGTTACGGTTCCATCTCCGCCTGGAACACGTCATTCTGAAGTCGGATGATTTTTCTAGAATTTTCTCAAGACAGGGTGACGGTGCTGAAAATTTCGGCAGCTTTGGGCATTGCTTGCGGGTTTGTGCCAGAATCCGACCCATTTGACTTAAAAACAGACCCGATAAGCTGTGTTTGAGTTATATTGCGAATTTGGGGGGTTTTCAGACCTAGTTCTTATTTTTTGCTGAAATTTGGAGTAGGAAGATGAGCTTGGAGGCCATGAGGGGAGGATGATGAAGCTTGGAGCTTGGAAAACCACTTGAGTATGAGGATTTCATCTTTGAGTGGCACATTGGTGAACTCTTTCTTAACTCTTGTGTAATTTTGGTTTAGCTACTTGTATTGTATTGGATGATTATCTCTAAAGATATAGATGTCTTCTTTTTCATCATGAATTGCTAGATCTTGCTTGTGTGGTTGTGTTGTGTGATTGTTGTTGTTTGGGTTGTGATTTTCATCTCTAGCACAATTTCATTTTCTAATTTGTGTATGAAACTTGAGTTAGTTTGTTTATTGTAACCCTAAGAGGAAATCCAAAGAGAGGATCATCCTAGCGGACCCTCTCTAATGTGCTCATTGTCGATTACTTATGAGTTTCATGCATTACTCATTGCACCCCACTTGTTTGATGAAATGTCGTATTTTCCGATTGAGCTCTCTTAGCCGGGAGATCAATTGAGTTATATTTGGGATGAATTCTCACGTCCACGGCCTCATTTAAATGCACACCACACGAGTCCTCCTCGTTGCTTGCCGATTCAGCTCTCCACCCTTAGCCACTTAGGATAGATTTGTAATTTCACCACATGTTTTCCCACACTTTTCCACCGTTAGCGAGGTGGTTGTAAAACGCTTTATCTTTCTTTATCGATCAATTTTGCGAGTGTAGAATGACTTGTCCCTGTGATCTGACCCGGTACTCACCTGTTACTTTTATTGCATTGACACTCCTACACTTAGGAGTGGAAGGCGTGCCCCGTGCGCTCCCTTCCGGTTCAACCAATTGGCGTCGTTGCCGGGGACAACGATTTCTACTACCATACGTATATCACATATATACTCATGCAACAAATACATAACTATTTACGTCTAAGTCCAATACATATCTATGTACGAGCACATACTCACACGTACTAACATATAGGTCATATAATAGGCCTACTCACTTAACCATATACGTAACACGATATCAGTACACCTAACATTATCAGTTCACCTAACATTCACCTGACTTATTATTATACGTATATATATATATATATATATATATATATCACGCATTCACAAGTATCTTCGAACCACATACTCAACTAACAAATATTCCAACACAAATTCCTAAGTGATATAGCTATCCGCACATATATAATAACACCACCATATATACAACTTCACACTTATTCACGAATAACACTGATTATACATACATAATATAAGAGTCAAATATTAATATCCTAAGGGTAGCACGCTCATACGGGTCCACACACTCTACCTATATGCATACACTACAACGACATACCAACTTATACTAATGGGCCCACCAAACTATACTAAGGTTAACGTAGTCAACAGCAAACACTAATGTGATAACTAAGCAATAGTGAGGAAACCGAATTCGAAATTGAAATGAAACAAGATTAGGATGAACGGGTTCAGATGAGGCGACATACAAGGGATTAGCTTGGTTGGGTGGAACAAAGTATAATTCAGAAAATCAAGTAGAGAAGAAAGATATAAAATACGAAGTAATGATATACTAAAATGTAAGTTATAAAATAAAAATATAAAAACATCCTTATAAAACGTAGAAGGGTAACACGAAAGTTAAATCACGACATAAGGATTAGACGTAGAATAATGAGTATGGATGTGAATGAGTGTGCAATTGGAGATAAATTTAAATGGACATAGTATTTTACAAAAATTTGAAGTAAGAAAATGATGAGTATAAAATCGACACACTGAAAGCTGAAGTCCCACGTAACTTAGAAAAATGTATTAAAGGTAAGCGTGCTGAGTTATTCGAATAAGTTTCAATGGCATAAGTAAGAAAAGAAAATTTTAAATCGAATTAGGAAAAATAGAAGTACGGTTCAGAATAAACTTAGTATATAAAAAGGGACAAGGAATTTATATAGGTATGAAAAGTATAGGCTGGAAAAACATTATAAACTAGTAATCAAAAATCTCGACAAATGTTTTGAATTTCAAAAATGAGTTTAAGTGAACGGAAGGGTATGAAGTCTAAGAGAATATATATATATATATATTAAAAGTTTTCGAACAAGTTTAAACTTAGCGAATGAGGAAAATTGAAAATACTTTCAGGAGATTCAAGATTTGTAATGAAGAGGTTCGAAAATTAACGACGATCGTCATGAGGCGATCGCGTAAATCGAGGGCAAGGAAATATGGTCGCATGATCGAAACATAAATATATGACTCATGAAAAGCTACAGGGAACTCATACGGTCAACCAACTAAAGATTAGGCACTTAGTGCCAAGACTTTCTAAGGAACAAGACTATAATGAACTGCATTCAGCTTGGCCCGAAATCGATGAACTCAAGTGAACGACTAAAGAAATTCTAGAAGTCTAATTTGGCCAGAGTTAGGCAAGAACCACTAAGGTAATTCTTAAGACGATTATATCAATTTCTAGCATGGGGTCTAGCTAACAATCAGGGACCTCTAACTAGCAAGCACAGACGTCTAACTAAGTCCTTCTAAAGTCCTGATCTAATGGATTCCCTACTAAGCTGAGACAGATGTTCGGGCAACACGTCTACCAGCCACCTAAGACATAGGAAACAATAAAAATTAGACTCAAGGCTTATGATTTGGATGTTTTAATTTATTTAATGGACATTATATTTTTTTATTATCGTTGTTCCGATAATTCGCAGTTGCAGTGACCTGCATGGGCCACCAATAAAACCTGTCACGCCCCGCTTCCCTAAAATGGAGGCGAGACGTGAGAAGGTCCGCTCAGACTTGGAGCTGTGAGGCTCCAGTCTGTAAAGCGTCTGGATTTAACCGAGTTCAGGTCCTTGCAAATGCGAAGCAGAACAACAATAATAATAAGGAAAGAGAGACAGATAAAAATTTATCCAATCTCAGAATGTCCATAATAAATAAGTTCCAACATCACAGAAAAGCCACCAGGCTGGAAAGAAAAGAGTCTAAAAGGCCCAAGCATGACCAACATAAGTACAACGTACAGAATGTAAAGGTGCTACGCACCGACAACTAACAGAACCTAAAACAGAAGTAACTCAGAGTAGTCTCTAAGACTGGTCACCGGTGTCCATAAACTCCTCGTCAAACGTGGGCTCACACTCGGCGTCAGCGAACACCTCGCCCTCAGCAATGGTCTCTGGCTCAGGGACTAACATGTGACACCCAAAAGAGAGAGGGGCACATGTCAGAAAGTCTACAAAAGACTTGTGCAAGGAAACTAAAAGAAAAGTAAACAACCTAGCAGTTCTAAAATTTATGCAATGACATGGTAGTTATTGTATGAGTGCAACAGGTAAGGAAACAAGTACAACAAGCATCTAGCATGCCATGGCAAGAGTAGCAAACTACTAACAATCACAAGTCACGTTTTCATGTCGTGCACAGAGTTCACGCCTTACAGCTGAAGTGGCTGTACGGGCACACTTCTACGCTGAGTGGTCGCTCAACCCAACCCCTCCACGTGTATCGGGCATTGGCTTTTGACCAACACAAATGGCCCGCTTCTGGATCACGAGCCAGGAAGTGTATTTGGCATAGGGTTGTGCCTGCAACACAGGTGCCTAGCCTGGACAAGCAACTACAAGTATAGTAGCGTGTGCTACGAATGCAACAATCAGACATGGATGGCATGTCATAGCAAGCTGTAATTTAAATGCGTACAGAAAAGGAATTTAAACATGGCAGTTACAAATGCATGGATGACATGGCAGCATGAACAAAACAAGTAAAAGGGGTTAGATCTAGCTTCGTTGTCAAGCTAGATCAAGTGAGGTGACGGATCTAGTTTTGTTGTCAAACTAGATCAAATAGGCGTCTAGGCAGCTATCATTTCACTGCCTAGTCTCTTTTACGCTACGGTACAAAAGTGGCCTAAAACATGGCCTAAACAAGCAATGGGCAAGTTTCACTTGCCTGCAATCAACCGTTCTGCAAATATCGTCCAACCAGCCCAGTATACCTATGTGCTCAGATCCACCAGCCTACAGTCCCAAATTAAGTTATCTTTATTAGTGAATTATCAGACAATAAAATACCGATTTTTATCTTGTTTAACATGGATGGGTTGGGGGTCTTAAGTGTTCAGAAATTTACCCTTACACGACGCAAGAGCTACACTGGCGTCGGGTAGCGACGCCAGGGGGCGGATTCCAGTATTGTGAACGACACGGAACGGCAGATACTCTGACATAAAACACGTGCACGAATAAGTTCGTATCGTCGGGCTAAAATTGTTAGACAACCTTAAAACGTCTAATGATCCAATTTTACTTAAGTTCTCTACCCTAAGATGGGTCCACACAATATTAACGTACGTTAAGTTACTAACATGTTAGTTACATCAAGTTGCTAACACGAAAGTATACAACAATATTATCAAGCAACTTAGGCTAACGTGTTAATTAAAAATTGTATAAACAATGTATCCACCCTACGGATTATCCAGTTAACAACATTATAAAACGTTACTAGCATGCATACACCAATTTCGTTAAGTCCGTTATGACCTTTAAAGTCTAACATCAATAATATCCAACTTAGTGATACGTTATAATTAACATTATGAGACAAGTTCTACTCATCATTTAGCATGCCAACCTAAGCTTATTAGATCCGTTAGCTGTTCGTTATCGCTGTCCAACAACAAACCAACTGGAATTAAAAGTTGTAGCAAGCGATTACTAACCGATGTGTAGAGGAGATCCAACGCGACTACGGAGGTGATCGCCGCGAGGACAGCGGCTAGGGGTGCTGTTGTGCGTCGCTACCAAGGAAGTCGCTGCCGCACAAAGGGGAAGCCTCTGTAAAAGCCGCGGCCTGCTGTTGCAAAAGCGGTGATGCTACGGTCGAGGAAAGCGCCGGTGGTCGTTGCCGCGAAGAGCATCAGCTGTGCTGCTCTTGACAGCGCCCAGGGAGGTGATCTCCAGCGTGATACCGCGGGGTTCAGGCGAAGAACGGCGGGGTAAGGGTGGAGATGGGTGGAGGGACGCTGGACGGTGCTGCTGAGGAGGCCCGACGACTAACGGCGATCCGCAAGCATGAGGGGCTCTGGCGTGTTGTGCTTGGCTGAGGGGCACTGAGAGCTCACCTGCAGCGGAGGAGACGTGTGCTGCGAGGCTTCGAACGGACCTCCGGCGGTCAGGGGAAGAAGAGCGCGCGCTGCGAGGAGAAAGGTTCTGTGCTCGAAAGTTTTGAGGCGGCGGCTCGTGATGGTGCTAGGGTTGAGCAAAATAAAAGAACCCAGGTTCTTATTGGTTGATGCTGTGAGAACTTTTAGTCTAGGGTTTATTATTATTAAAATAGGGTGAGGGGCAACGACCTGTTGAAAGATTAGGTGAAGACCTAGGGTTTATAACAATAGGAAATAAAGTGTGGTTGTTGGCAACACGTGAATGAGCATTGGGACCAGGTTCTCAGAATAGCTTAGGGTTTATTATTAAAATGAGGAGCTGCTGCTACAAAGTTCGGCCTATAGGTTCCTAGCCTATGTGTGAGGTTAAGAAAGGAGTAGCACGTGAAAGGCCAAGGGTTGATAACTTGGTGCGGGTTTAGTACCGTACAGAAAACGAGTTAGTCTAGCTTAGTGAAATAATCATAAGAACTTAAGCTTAAATACTGTTTTGATTGGGGATTAGAGCAAAAATGGGTCAAACGAAACGCGATAATTACGAGAAAAATACCGGGGCGACCGTGACGATGATAGAAACAAAACTAAGAAGACGGATCACAATTTCGATGACGAGAAATGAAACTAAAAATAGAAAGGCCTCACGACAAAAGTGAAAATTGCGACGCCTCATCAAACAAGGTCAAATCGTGGGAGAACAACCCATGAAATGACGTTCCAAATTAATTCCACAATTTAATATTCTTCGAGAGGGTCACAACAGCATATCACACTATAGGGTTCAGATACAACCCAAGGTCTAAAATAGATACGTGCACGAACACGACTACGTGCACGAAAAGCGTACGATCGAAAACCGACCGTGACAAAATGTAACAAGCACGTTGCCTCCCCAGCAACGGTGCCATAAAGCTTGACCGCCTACCCGTTTGGCACTCAAATTGGGACGGGGATACTAGGATTAAAATTTGTAACCGCAAGCGCACGGTGTCGAGGTGTGGCTTGGGGGTCGAACATAGGGAGTGTGAGCAATTGGGATCCTGATCACCCGATGGGTGAGCTAGCTTAATTGCTTGATGGGTTGTCACGATAGAAAATTAATGCAAAAGGGTGTAAGATATAAAAAAGGCAACCTAGGACCTCGGCTTCTGCCCTATCATGAGTTCTCACTATTACGACCGACGGATAGGAATGTGATCGGATTCTAGAGTTTAGCGGTGAGAAGTTGCCTCTAAAAGTGGTACCAAGCGTCCCATGGGCACGATATTTCGGTCGATGCCGAGGATGTTATGCTAGGTCTACCCAGGTTGGACGGTGGGCATTCCCATGTTCAGCACCGACCGACTCTGGGAGCAGTAAGCTCGCAATGATTGCTCTCGACATTTCATCCAAGCCGTTCCCATGCACGAGGAATCAATGACTACGCTAGGGGTGTGAGCTGTGGCTAGGGAATCAAACTCCCGTTTTATTTCCCCTTGGCCCGATAGTCAAAGGCGGTCTTTCTCCCGCCAGAGACAATAAAACACCCTGCATAACCATCTAAATTCATATATCCTATCAAATCCCTAATCCTATGGTCATTCTAGGGAGAACCCACGAAGGGGCTTCCACCAATGTCCCAGATTTGGAAACTACTCACTAATCATGGCAATAGATGCAACAAAACAAATTTCAGCCATCAAAATAAGAATCAAGCAATCGATTACTAGAGCAAATGGTAATATAAATGCAATATCAAAGTATTAGAAAGATCAAAGAACTTACAAAATGAGTTTAATTGAAAGCAGCCAAAAACCCCTAAAAACAGTTAAGAAAATGGGGATTACATTTTCTGGGAAACCTAGCCCTATTTGTACATTTTGGCAAGAAGCCAAGGAATATTCCCACTAAAAGACAAAAATAAACGCTCACCCGATCGGTTGAAACATCAACCGATCAGGTGAGGCAGCGGTTGGACTTGGTCTTTGGCTCTTAAAAACCTCACCGGATCGCTGAACCGATCGGATGAGTCGCTGAACTCTCGAGCTAGGGAAGAATCTGCTACAGGTGAACCGATCGGTTAACAACTCAGCCGATCGGGTGGAGTTGGCGCACAAAAACAGAGATCTGTCCCCCATCCATCCGATCACTGAACCGATCAGGTGGATATGCTTCTACTTCAGGTCTGATATGGGTGCACTAACCGATCGGGTGGATCTGTCCACCCGATCGGTTGGGAGCTGATACATGATTTGTCCTTGAAGATTGGCTTCCAGGGTCTCGTGCGACACCTCTCGTTGCTCCGAGACTCGTGACGTTAGCGTTGTATGTCCCCTGCGCCAGCAATATTCTGCAAAAACACAAAAACACAAAAAAAGTTAAAAGGAACTAAAAATCACAAAAAGACGGACTCAAAATGACGAAAAACGACGGGAAATCACCGAGAAGACGTGCGTGAATATATAAAATATAAACGCACGTCAAGGAGCGGTAGTGGGGATGGGTGGAGCGGTAGTGTGTGGGGTGAGTGGGGCCTCTATGGCTAGTGGCACTGGGGAAGTGGATCGGGACGCATCGAACAAGGACGATGAATCGTCGATGTACTCCTCCTCGGGTATGGGTGAATGTGCAGCCTAGAAGAGGAGGGACCAGTGTCGGCCTTCCTCTTCTTGGCCAGAGGTGGCTTCCTCGGCCCAAGGCGAGGAGGCATCGTGCTAAAGTATGACAATGACTAGCTACGGTAATAAAAAATGGTAAATGGAAGAAATATACCAATATCGAAGTCATTGCAAAAGCAAAGTAGCCTGCACGTGCATAGTCTCGACCCAAAACAATCCCCCAAGATGCACCAAACCAAGCTCCTCCTCGAAAAAGCTCCAAGTGTACATGCAATATGATAAGAGAGTGATTTTAGTTGGTAATTAAGAAATTCATAGGGTTTGGGGATCAAAATTGAAAGAATTAGGGTTTGGGGATCAAAATTGAAAGAATTAGGGTTTGGGGATTCGAGATTGGGGGAGATGGGGAGGATGAGAGGGATGAAAATAGGGGGAGTAGAGAGATAGAGGGGATGAAGATGGGGGGTGAAGTGGGCTGCTCGGCCCGAGCACGAGTCATGCTCGGGCGGTGCATGCGGCACTGCTTTGTCGAGACGCTGGAGCCATGGGGGCTGGGCTATGCCTAGGGCACATCGGAAGGGAGAGAGGAAGAGAAAGGGGGAGAGAGAGTCGAGGAGAGGTACACCGAGCGACGGTGGGCGGCTATTTGAAGGTGGAGGGAGATAGAGAGGGACAGAGGGGGATGCAGATAGAGATAGGGGGAGAGAGGAAGAGAAACAGGGAGAGATATTCGAGGAGAGGCGCATCGAGCGATGGCGGGCGGCGGCGCTCAAGCAGAGCGTGCGGCGGCGACGGGGCACGGTGGTCAAGTAGGATTAGGGCTAGGGTAAGGGGAGCTCGAGATTTGGGGTTTTGATCCGAATTAGGTTTAGGTAGCCCGAGTCGATTTTGTATTAATATGGGCCGAGTCGAGATCGGTTAAGTTGTGGGCCCCAGCTGAGTAAGTTGTTGCTCGGGCCGAGCAGTGATAGCTGCTCGTTCGAGCATAAAGGGTTAAAAATTTGAATATTAAGCTCAGAAGTTGTGCCCTAGTACTCGACCGAGCTGCTTACTCAGCTCGGTCGAGCTGAATTGAAACAGAGTGTTGTTTTCACCTCTCTTTTGCTCTCCCTGCAAATCGGCCGAGTTGGGTAGCTAGTCGGTCGAGTCCATTAAGCTTTCCAGAGCACATTTTTAGCACTTTTGGACTCGTCCTGTAGCTCAACCGAGTAGTAAAGCTACTCGGTCGAGTCGAATTAGAAACAGAGTGCTCTTTTTCAAAATTTTTGGGATCTGTCTGTAGCTCAACCGAGTAGGGTGCTACTCAGTTGAGTCACAATTGATTTTCAGAGCGCATTTTTTGCCTATCTACTCCAACGCTCTACAACTCTAACTGTAGCTCGACCCAGTAGGCATCTACTCAGTAGAGTCGCGTTTGATTTCCAGAGAGACTTTTTCCACAGCACTCTCCATCTGACTGTAGCTCGATCGAGTAGGGGACCTACTTGGTCGAGTCACCTGGAACTCTTACCCCAAGCTGGTATTGCGCTATCGTGCTCTTCCCTTTGTTCCTTCTCCTTCATTTCATTGTTTGGCATGCTCTCCTCATTGTTCAACCAACAGAAGAAAGAACTCATCAAATTTTTATATTTTTGTATTTTTATAGAATTAAAAAGGTATTTATTTAGTTTTTGAATATGAAAAGAAAAACAAAAAGAAAAGCAAAAACTATAGGAAAGAAAATCAGGTTGTCTCCCGATAAGCGCTTGTTTTAAGTCGTAAGCTTGACTCCCTCAAGATTTTCACTGAATGATGTTGGGCGCATATGAAATATGCCCATCGTGCTTGCCAATGATCCCGCGCGATGGTATTTGGCGTGCCTCTCCATGTCGGCCCTTAACAGCCAAGAAGATAGTAGCCCTCTGTTCTTGATGGCACAAGGGTATGTCCGGGGGCTCTTCGTCAAGAACTCGTAAGTAGGCATACATCACCTTATTGTATATGAAGTTGTCGTCATTGTCCAAGATCATCGTCATTGGATCTTTGGAAATCTCCTCCATGGTATGTTCATAAGTAGCTTCGTCCTCCAAGAGATCAAGGTAATTAGCATCTTTCGGCAGTTGGCATTCCTTCATAGCCTTTTGCGAGTGGAATTGGACATCAATATTTCACACGTTCAAAGATAACGTCCATTGGGGATACCCGACGGCCATTGGGGATACCCGACGGCCTCAACATGCGTTTTGTGTGATGAAGGTGAGGAGACGTTGCAGCATCTGTTTTTCGGATGTCCCTTTACAAAATACATCCTGTGTAGGACCTTGTTAAAACTTGGCAAGGCCGGCCCTACTGACCAAACTTTGGATTCTGTTGGGAAATTTTTCCTATCGGAATTTGCAAATAAGGGAGTTCTTGGTAAGCTTGCTAAGGCAGCACTATCGGCAGGGGTTTGGCACATTTGGCGTGAACGTAACAGGCGCATCTTCAACAACTCCAAGAGGAACAAGACTTTGGTCTTTGAAGATATAGCTTCTGATGTGCGGATTGCTATGAGGAATCATGATGACCCTCGGGATGAGGTAGCGGCAACAGCTATAGACAATTGGGAGATTTGGGATAATGGTTAACTAGAGTCTTTGTTTTATGGCTTTTTGGCTATTGCGATAGCTTTTGAGTCACTCGGTTACTAGTGACACTTCCTTGTGCTATCCCTTCTTTGTGGTTCCTGCTTCATGTAAGTAGGGGGTGACGACGCTTGTGTCCGCTCCCCCCTCTTTTATGTCTGGGCACCTAGTTGTAATTTTGTACACTAATCAATATAGTTTTTTCGCCTTTCAAAAAAAAAAAAAAAAAAAAAAAAGATAACGTCCCCTCACGGACATCGATCAAGACTCTAACCGTCACCATAAATGGACGCCCTAATATGATCTGCAAACTACCTTTATCTGGCAAGTCCATAATCACAAAATCTACTGGCACGCATAGCCCGGGCAGTATTTGCAGGATGATGTCACGTGTGATGCCTACCGGATAAGTAATAGAGTGATCCACCAATTGAATGCTCATATTGGTAGGCTCAAGTTTCGTCCCGGTATTTAGCCTCTTAAAGATAGTGAGCTGTATCAAACTAATGCTCGCTCCCAAGTCGATCAATGCCCTACTAATATGGGTGTTGCCAATGAGCACGACACCGTGAAACTCCCAGGATCCGGCAACTTCTTCTGTAGATAGTTTTTAATGACTGAGGTGCAATTATCCAAGAGCTTCACCTCTTCTTGTTTACGCTTCCCCGTAATAATATCCTTCAAGAACTTAGCGTATGTGGGGATTTCTGTGATAACATCCATAAAGGGGATGTTCAAGTGGATACCTTTGAGGAGCTCGAAAAACTTGGCGTATTTCTTCTCCATCTGCTAGTGCCAACCTTTGAGGATATGGAGGTGGAGGTGGACTTGCCTTGTCTCTGACAGCATCCTTTAGAATAGATTTGTTGGAAGTAGTAGTAGCATCCATCGGTGCCGTAATGGTAGTAGGCAAGGTAGAAGGCGAAGCCTCCCTCTCTTCAATAGCATGGGGCTCCTTTGTAACCTTTTCCTTGTCCTTTTCTGTGGTAGTAGCATCTTCATCTTGAGCATGAATGGATGACTTTTGGCTCACATTGCAAGAAACCAGCACCATGACAGTGTCGGTAATCTTTCCTCCTCTTGTGGTAACTGCGACCACTGCATTTACTTGGGCCCAAGGATTGGGCTCCGACTGAGAAGGAAATCTCCCTTGCATCTTCATAAATTGGGACATTTGGCCTTTGAGCTCATCAATGGAGTCGTTGATAGACTTGAAACGAGCAGAACTCTGTGCATTTATCTTGTCTTGCCCACTCATGAAAGTGTCCAATGTTGCCTCGAGATTGGGTTTTGGGTTCGCCGGTGCATAATGTTGTTGTTGGCAGTAATTGTACCCCGGCGGTCTGTAAGGCCCAGATGGCCTAAACCTATATTGTTGCGGAGGCGGCCCTTGTTGTTGATTAGGTGGTGGTGGTGGCCTTTGTTTTTGCAGAGGTTGCACTCCTCCGTTTGGGTTACCATAAGATAATCTGAGGTGATTTCTTGCCGCCGGATGTTGCCATTGATTTCTTCTCTCTCCAGCTACAAAGTGTACCTGCTCAGCTTGCATATCTGCTCTATCATAGGGTCCTTCATTAAGGGCATAGCCTTGCTCCGCATAGTCTTCATGTGTGGGATAAGCTGGAGTCTAGAAGTGGTTACAATAGTGTCCAACCTCTGTTCAATCCTCGTCACCTGTTTGTATAGAGTCTTAATTTGACTATCAAGATGGGTAGCGATTTTTACCTTGGGGCCTCTAGTAGATGAGCATTCGTCGTCCCACTTCTGAGTTTTTGCGGCCATTAGCTCCAGCAAAGATAGAGCTTCATCGGATGGCTTATCCAAGAGAGCACCTTGAGCGGAGGCGTCGATAATCATCTTTGTACTTGGTTGCTCTAAACAAGATCCCACTCCAGGACTCCATGGTGTGGGATTGATGATGCAGGTCTTTAAATCTTTCCCAAGCCTCATACAACAACTCCTGGGAAAGTTGCTTAAAATTTGAGATCTCTCCTCTTATCCTTACCATTTTGGACGGTGGATAGAACTTGTTCACAAAAGATGTAGCCAACTGCTCCCAAGTCATGAAGGTATTAGAAGGATGTGCTTGCAACCAATAAGAAGCCTTGTCCATCAGAGTGAATGGAAATAGTCTGAGCTTGATAGCATCTTCACTCACGTCTTTGGCATGGAACGTGTCGCACTTCACCAAGAATGTGTCTATATGGTGGTTGGGTTTTCATGTGGGTGCCCGTGAAAGGGGTCCTGCTCCATCAAATTTATCAACCCAGTTTTCAGCTCAAAGCATCCTGTCGCCAGCTACGGCCTCAAGATAGAAGAAGCACCAGTAAAATTTGGCTTTTATATAGTCCCGAGTGGACCCTTTGCATGGAGGGAAATATTACCCTTTTGCCATTGGATCTATAATAGTCTGACTCCTTTTCTCTGCTCTGAGCCTTCTTGTGGTCTTTTCGATCTCGAGGTCAAATAATAATTCTTTGTCAAGCCCCTAAGGCGAGTGTTCATGCACAACAATAACTCAGAAAAATACCGTCAGTAGCAAAGTAATAAAAGAATAAAAGGCAGTAAGGTAAGAAATGGTAAGATTTGCTAACAAATTCGTCAATAGAAAAATAACCCAAGTAACACTGTTACCTTCCCCGGCAATGGCGCCAAAAACTTGATGCTCCTGAAACTTATACCTAGAAGCCACCTAGCAATGGCACGAATGCCAAGGGCTAGATGTATCCCAAATGCGAATTCCCGGTACTTTACGCAAGCAAATGGTGTCACGTAATAGTATAAAAGATTATCGATCCCATATGGAAGGTAGAGATGTTATTGTCTTGGGCTATTTCCAAATCTTGGAATTTAGGTAGCAGTCGGTTTCAACAGATTGTTTATTTGGGATTGTGTTCAATTAATAAAGACTCAGGCTTTAGGACTCACCACTAGGATCGTCGGACGTCGATGCTTGGTTAAGACTCTTACGTTGCATTGGCTTCATTAGGGATTGTCGCATCTAAGATGTGGAATTCATGGCTCTAAGCACCATGAATCTAACGTATTGCATTAACCCCACTCTTGCGAAAGGCACACACGATCTGTGTATTAAGAATCAACAATATCCATGCCACTCTCGTGGTCTGAATGATCTCAACTCACGCCACTCTCATGGGTTAGAGTTGAGATGTATTTTGGTGGCTCTCATTGACGCAATGGATGTAGTCGTCAATTACTAATATAGCTCGTCGATGGATCCCATCAAGACACGAGCCGGACATGGTCACGAGCCCTAATTGAATCCACTAAATCCCTAATTTAGTTTATAGGATACTCCTTAAGACAATCAATACCACCGACCGTGGGCACGATCTCAGTACGAGATCTCCTGTAAAATTTGCAAGATCAACCAAAATACGTCCCATTTATATCAACACAACCTAAAAATCCTAACTTTACAGCTAAATCCTAAGATCCATGGGCTAATCCATTAGCCTTAGATGGAACTACTCACGCATCATAGAAATAACAAAGAAAGATTCAATAGATGCTATTGAATTCATCATGGCAATAGAAAACATCAAAATCAATAGAAAGTTTAAAGAATTGTTACCAACGCGTCTTGAAGCAATAGCAAACCAAAGAGAAATAAGAAAAATAAGATTCCTTGCGTAATAGAACAATAAAAATCCAAGTTGTGTCTTCACAAAATTAGCGACGACACAAAACTCTCCAGATCACAGAACTCTAATTAAAACTAAACTAAAAGTATTCTCCAAAGTAGTCCTCCAAGTAGGGCTAAAAACTTGCTTATATACATAAGGTAGAAATCCCAAAAAATCTCAGAAAATCTGGGCACATGGGCCAACCAACTCAACTGGTCGCGTCGCGCTACTCGACTGAGTAGCTGCGCCTGCTCGGTGGAGTCGACTTCAGGCTCTACTTACTGCTGTTCTGCTTCTGGCTGATATGGGCTACTCGGTTGAGTAGCCCCTACTCGATCGAGCTACAGTAGATCAGAACTTCCTTCAAAACGCCGCTCTGTTGGATGACGACTCGGGTCGAGTTGGTGAACTACTCGGTCGAGTTGCTTTAATGCTCGATCGAGCTATAGTGCCTTGGAGAAAAGCTCAAAATCATCACTCTGTTTGATGCAACTCAGGTCGAATTGGCTGTTTGCTTGGTCGAGTAGGTTGAGGCCGTTTCCGTGTGATTTCTACGTGTCAGCTCGGTCAAGTAGTTGATGCTACTCGGTCGAGTCACCTGGAAAACTGGACTGGGTTTGGGCCATGGCTCTTTTCTCTCGCTCTCTTCTCCGATTTTCTTCCATTTCTCGACGAGCTCTTATGGATCCTTGCCAATAACATCTCAGACGTGCCGGATGTGTCCATGTCCCAAAATAGCACCAATTCATTCCAAAACTCCTGAAAATCCATAAAGCTATACAAAACTCAAATATGGCATTAGAAGTACGATAATATATGAAAATATGGAGTTTGGAGGCGAATATGACATGAAATGATGCGATAAAAACATGGAAAATATGGACACATCACTGAACATCATCGCACTGCCGGATTGCTTCTACCTTTGCCAATTCCAGAGTGGAAGTGGCAGCACATTACTATAGATTTCGTGACTAGACTGCCTCGGAGTACTAAGCAGAATATGCGATTTGGGCGCTCGTTGATCGATTAACCAAATTGGCACATTTTATACCATTCTGAGTGGGACAATCTACGGAAATATTGGCGAAGAAGTATATGGAGGTAATAATCTATCCTTTACCTTTACAGCTTCTTCCAGTATACATTGTGATGTGACCCATAATCGTGCAGGAGATTGTTCAATTGTATGGCGTTCCAGTGAGCATCGTCTCTGACCGGCACACCAGATTTACATCTCAATTCTGAAAGAGTCTGCAGACCAATCTGGGTACCAGTCTTAACTTCAATACTGCGTAACACCCATAGACTGACGGACAGTCAGAGCATACGATCCAGATATTGGAGGATATGTTACGAGCTTGCATGCTGGATTTCAAAGGCTCGTGGGAAGATCATCTGCATTTGGTAGAGTTTGCTTACAACAACAGCTACCAAGCCAGTATTGGCATGGCCCCGTTTGTAGCACTCTATGGAAGGAAGTGTCGATCCCTGTTGAGTTGGAATGACATCGGTGATCGAGAATTATTGGGTCCAGAGATGATAGTTAAGACCGTGGATGGAGTGCATGGTATCAGGGACAAGCTACGCATTGCACAATACAGGTACAAGCATTGGGCTGATGCCAAGCATCGTCACTTGGAGTTTCAATCGAAAGATCATGTCTTCCAGAAGATATCTCCACACAGAGGAGTGATACGATTTGGGAAGAGAGAAAATCTTAGCCCGAGATTTATTGGACCATTTGATGTGCTAGAGCGAGTTGGAGAAGTTGCTTATCTCTTAGCTCTACTGCCTTCATTGGAGGGAGTTCATAATGTCTTCCATGTCTCCCAAATGCATTGTTACGTCAGTGACCCTACTCATGTGGTTGACTACTCCGAGATTACTGTTCGACCAGATCTAACCTACGAGCAGCAGCCAGTTCAGATCTTGGACCGACAACATAAGACCCTCAGGAATAAAGTCGTCAATCTTGTTAGAGTGATGTGGCGTCACGGATCACCTGGAGAATCCACCTGTGAACAGGAAGAGGAAATGCATGAGTGCTATCCTTATTTGTTTCCTGAACCATAGCAGATAGAATTTCGGGGACGAAATTTTTATAATGTGGGTAGAATGTTACGACCGGTATTCATCGTACGTATTTCGTACGTATTTTGTGATGTATTGAATTATGAGATTAGTTGTGCTATGATTTTGTTGATTAGCCTACATGCGTGATCCATTACTGCATTTGCGACCCACTCGACTTCACAATCGCACTGACACTAAATTTGTCGTTTTTGGACATCATAAGTGCACAATGGCAAAAACCATAATAATGGGATTACTTGTGACCATATCAGCCTTTCTCTTAATCCATTTATAATATATATAAGCTATTGAATCTTAATAAGTGTTAGAGAATCTTAATTTAAAATCTTAACAATCGATATCTTAATATCTAAATAAATCCTAACTAAGATTTCCCTCTATCTTACTTACATCCTAACAATCAAATCCAAATCTTAAACAATATTCCCTAAATAAAAATTAATTTAATCAATCAAATTCTCCTAACCAACCCCATGTAGGATCTTAACAAATCCCCCTCGCATGTGCATCTCAACCGCAACCCACGAATCCACTCCTTATTGCATGCGGTTTGCACCCCGCAACTGAACCCTCAGCTTGGAAAGGATCTTAACCAATCAAACCATGCGCCTCTTTTCCCCATCGTAACAACCATGCATGCAAGTATCTTGCAGCAACCCTGGCGAATTCTCCTCTATTCCCGTTCTTTTCTTTCCCTTCTCCTTCATAAACCTAGGCGTCGCACACACCTCCGAACGTCGACAACTCCCCGAAGCCCCACCAACGTCCAAGCCCCCAACCTCACCTCCGCTGCAGTCTTCTCCTCTCAAACCTAGCACCTCCCTCCTCTGTTCCACTCATCCCATAGCCCTTCAAACACCGCCGTTCCATGCTCTCTGACCCACGAACCCAGCCTCTGGGCACTCCTCCGTCCATAGAACTCCTTTAACCCACCAACCCTCCGGTGACTCCTCTCATTACCACGACCCCAAGCCTTCGGCATCATCGTATCAGCCCGTGCCCTTTAAAGCCGCAACACCTCAAGCCCTACTCCAGCGACCAAAGTCATTACCCTCTCTCGCACAACAACCTTCCCTCTCCCCACACCTCTGACAACCAGCCTACCTCACTGCCCCTCAGCAAGAGCTTCGACCAACCTGCACTTCACAGCCCTCCGATCACAATGTCGCGACCTCCACCTTTCAAAGACGAACCCATAGCAGTGCTCGCCGATGATGTCCTCAAGCTCGTGCAGACACTCCACGCGATCACCGTTCGATCGCTCGAACTCGTCGACCATTCGTCTCCGTCTGCACCCACGCGAGGAGAACGAACCAAACACGTAAGTTATATAACTATTACTGGTTGTTATAATATAATTGTTATAATATATGCATGATATGTTAATATGTTATAATATATGAACATTAAGTTATGTAACTTAAGTTAAATTTCTACTTTGGGCAGATTTGGGTGTGGGTGACTGCTGGTAGTGGGTGACTGCGCTTGTGCCCTCTCCCCACTCCTTCAATCTCCCTACCTGTGATCTGCCAGTTGTATTTTTGTACACTACTGTTATTAATAAAGATGCACACTATTCTTCCAAAAAAAACTTACGTTAAATATGTACATATTATTATATTAACAGTAGGTAGTTGTATATACATAATGCATAAGTCATAAAATGCCACAGTAACTGATGCATGATGACAAGTGTTATGCCTTAAAGGCTGGCCCATGAAATTAAGGCCCGTATGCACTGGGGGGCCGAAGCTAACACCTCACCGACTCTCCTGATGGGACACTAGAAGAGCTGAACATCGCATCGACTCAGAGAAGCTCACCTCGCCCTGCAGCAAGCTCGCCACCAAGGTCAACTAAGAAGCCAGCTGGTGCGACCTACAAGCTCGCCACGCTGAGGACAAGCTCACCTACCCTACAATAAGAAGCATCGTCTGGAGGAGCCGAGCTTAATCGCTGATCTATGGCTAGCCCCTGAGGGCAACCAAGCATAAATATCTTTGACATGGTGACGTAGGCTCACCTATTCTCCATTAATGCCAGGGGTTAAGGGTGAAAACTGATGGCCACCACTTGCATCTCATTAATGCTCCTGACACCTCCTGACACCATTAATGCGGTAATTATCCCTGACACAGCTTCACCACTCGAGTGCCAACTGGGTTGATTCGATAGTTGACAAGATGGCAAACAACCGCCTCTGAGCCCAATAAATACCCCCTCATGTCTCCATAGATGGGGTTGGTCAGTTAAATCTTTTAACTCATTTCAATACACAAAGTCAGATATCTTCCACATATCTGCGCTTTCCTCATAAGCCCGTCGCACTTCGCCGGTCTGTCTTAAGGTCGACAAGTGTGCCCGGTACCTACATTTTACGTCACCAGCTGACTTAGGCATCGAAAAGGCTACGGGCTAACAGCCAGCCCCGTCTTTCTGACCAGTTGTTAATCCTCGCAGGAAGCTCGCCTCAGCTACCGGGAGAAGGAAACCTTCAGGTGATCCACATGCGACCTTGGACCCTTCACCTCCGAAGCGAGCTCCGAGTGGTGCTAACCTCTCAGTCACCCAAAAAATTGTAAATCATTATACCCGTGATTCTCACTCCAAACAAATTTCATTATGTGCGGATCTGACCCGCAACAGTTGGTGACATCTGTGGAAACGAGGGTTACACCCATGTCAAGATCCATACGTCCTCAACACAATCCTCTCCACGGTAAGTCACCCGACATCACACCCCCCCCGTCTCTGAGGAGGCCAGGTCGACTTGAGACCATGATCGATGATGTCCTGAGGCCACCTCTGGCTGAAGGACCTCGTTCTCCAAGAAGAACTTCCCCGATGAATCAACCGCTTGAGGGGTCGGCCACGACCATTTAGGACGCGGCCCTCGGCATCTACAAGAGCTTCTAGGGCTTTACCAGAATGATGGATGAGTGGACCGTTGTGTGACAAGCGGGACCATCTCGGGCAGAAGGCCCCTTTGAGCTCCGCAATATGAGGAGAGACCTCCTCCCCCAGTTCGATGAGGAAGCCACATCACAATAGAGGTGGTTCGAGGAAGCGGAGGTAGCCGCTCTGCAGAGGAAGATCAATATAGAGGAGGAGGCCACCAAGCATAAGCGATTACAGGAGGAAGCGTCCCTTCGATGGCTTTGCCTCCTCGATGCAGAGTGAGAGAGAGGCTTCATGAGGGGAGCCGAGGAGTCCCCTTGGCGTCGACCTCGATGGTGCAGAGGGATGCCCTACTGGACCATCCCGTTGAAAGCTACTGTCGTGGAGATCACCTAGCACGAGGCGAGGGGGCACAAATTTCGTGACAGGAGCCCCCCGACAAGATCACCGCTCTCCTAGACATGGTGACGGGTGACGGAGGAGCCGTGACTGTAGTCATATCCCTTGGGAGAGGGGGAGGAATGCCTCTGAGCGTCGAGGTGGCTCATGACGTGCCCGTACCACACGGCCGACGGCACGGGGGGGGGGGGTTTAGATATTTGTAACCGCAAGCGCACGGTGTTGTAGTGTGGCTTGGGGGTCGAACACAGGGAGGCTAGGATGTGCTTGTGTCAAGGGGGACCAAAATCACCCCGTGGGCGAGCTAGCCCGAATCGGTTGATGGGTTGTCACGGAAAGGAATGCAAGGTATGAACAATAAGAAAATAAACCCGGGACTTTGGTTTCCACTCCAACGAGCGACTCTTGCCGATACGGCCTACGGGTAGGATAGCGATCGGAATTAGGGTCTAATGGTGAGACGTTGCCTCTGAAAGTGGTACCGGTATCCCATGGGCCCGATATTTCGGTCGGTGCCCAGGATGATACACCGGACTTCTCGGATTCGATCAGTGGGCACTCCCGTGTCCATTAACACTGATCGATTCCGGGAGCACTAAGCTCGCAACGATAACTCCCAACGTCTCATCCTGCCGCTCCCGTGCATTAGGATTCGGCGTCTACGTAGAGGGCGTGAGCTATGGCTAGGGAGTCAACCGCCAAGTTTATTCCCCCTTGGCCCAACGGTCAAAGGCGGTCTTTTTCCCGCCGATGACAATGAAACACCCCACGTAACCGTTAGATTCTTAATCCCTATCGATTTCCTAACCCTAGGGATGCATCGGGAAGAGCCCCCGAAGGGGTTTCCACCAAAATCCCAGATTTGGGAACTACTCACAAAAATTCATTAAAAAGCGATCTAAATGAAAATGAACCGTTGGAATCATAATCAGACGATTGGAATGCGGAAGTAATAGAGCAATTAAGACAATACTAAAGTTTGAGAAAGATCCAAAAACTTACAAAAGAACAGTAATTACAGCCGTCACAATAGGAGAAAACAGTAAAAACTAGCAGCTCTCCCGTTTCTGGAACCCTAGGGGTTCTATTTATAGACTCTCGTATCACCCGATCGGTTGACAAGTCAACCGATCGGGTGATACGTTACAGATAATAAACAGAAAACGGCGAACTTTCACCCGGTCATATGAACCGGTCGGTTGAGTTCTTGGAGTGACCGGTTGGATCTTGGCGCCATCGGGTGAAGTGATCGGTTGGGTGCCCGTGTCTTCGGCTCTTCAGCATCAGCTACAGATGAACCGATCGGGTGAGAGTCACCCGATCGGTTGGAATTTGGCTCGAGAAGACAGAGAGTTGGCCCCAGTTGAACCGGCCTGTGAACCGGTCGGGTGACTTCCACTTGAGCTCCGGCTGAGACCGGGTGGTGCACGCGTGCATCACCCGATCGGTTGGAGATGACCAACCGACCGGGTGAGGGGCTGAAAGATGTATTCTTCGTCGTTTGACCCCCTCGATCACGCGTGACTCCTCCCGTTGCTCTGGGGACACATGATATCATCGTTAAACGTCCCCTACGTGGGCAATCTCCTGCAAACATGGAGAAACAAAGAAAAGTGAAAGAAAACGAGAAAATACGAGAAAACGAATAAAAGACGGCGGAAAATACGGAGAAACACAAAAGAAAACGTGCGTGAATATATGAAACATAAACGCACGTCAAAATCCCCCAAGCTGAACTCTTCCTCGTCCTCGAGGAAGACGAGTGAGAGTAGGAGCTCGGAGGGAGAAAATAGAGAGAAAGAGAGAAAAAGAAAACTCTATATCCTAGATCGCCCGTCAGAGCCAACAAAATCAAAAACGACACGCCAAGCAAGCAAACGTCAAATCACATCACTAAACCTAGGAAAACGAGTCCAAATAAGTGTCGTGGGCCCACGCGGTGAAGCGCGTGTGAGTGCGGTCGTGTGCTAGCAAATGGTATCACTTTCTACAATGTGCTATGAGCTCATATACGCAAATCCAGGAAATGGCCCAAATACCGATTCGAATTTGAAATTGCGGTGAATATTAGTTCAAGCATGCATGAGAAGAGTATAAGAAGTGAAACGTATCATGCATCGGGGACTCCACAACTAGGGTTAAGGAAATCACGCCACTATAGCCTAGATACTAGCTAAAAAGTTCCTAAGCCAAGTGTTTTCGAAAACGATGGGGGTTGAGATGATGTGGAGTAGAACACTCGGTGCAAATTCTCGCCTTCCCTTTATTTTCGGTAGGTAGGAAAAATATTCACAATAGAAATTTTTTTGGGTTTTGGGTATTTGTATTTTTTTTGGCTTTTTGGCTATACAAAAATTTTCTTTTCTTTTCTTTTTGGGTTTTTCTTTTCTTTTCTCTTTTTTTTTGGATTTTTGGGTTTTTGGCTATACACATGTGTACTCTCCCAAGTGGGAGAACGGTACACGACGAGGGGATTTGCACCAAGTAAAACAAAAAAGAAGTCGAAATCTAAACACTTGGGCAAAGGAAACTATTCTCGCTAAATAGAGCATAGGCTAAATGGGTTATCCTAGTCCTTAATTGTGGAATCCCGACGCATGCGAATTGAAATATACGATATAAATATAGCATGCATATAGAAGCAGATAGTAGAAGCAAATACCGCATATTCAAATCGAAGCATGATAATCTAGGGGTCATTCTTGGACAGGTATATAAAGTAAAATCACAAAGTAGACGCACACCAAACAGCTAGGCACGACGCACGACTCACAAAAAGCTAAGTGGACCCACGATGCGTGAAATGCAAGAGAACTCGAAATCCTAGGGTTAGTGAATGTGATTATCGATGCCATGCTAGGTGTGTGTGATTTTGTGGCGATTCATCATAGGGTTCATCTCTAGGAGAAAGAGATAAAAAGAAGAAAAGAGAAAAAAGAAAAAATAACAAACACGATGAAAACGACACAAAAACGAAAAAGAAGGACTCAAATGACGCACACAGTGCGACTCCCCCAAGCTGAAGTTTGCATTGCCCTCAATGCAATATGAGTGAGTACGGGAGGGCAATGAAGATGGGGGGGAATACACACCGACACAAAAAGAAATGAAAACGAGGAAAACACAGAGATGAAACTGAAAATAAAGAAAGATCAAAATCAAAATCAAACAACACAAAAATAGAAATAAAACCACACGACACGACACTCAAAAGGGGAAAAACAAGCACACACACAAAAATGAGAAAAACAACAAAACACGACAGCACACCAAAATAGACGTCCCCCAAGCTAGACCTGACAGTGCTAGCGAATAAAATGTGATCGTGAAATACAGAAATATGCAAAGGGGAGTCAATCGGATTCGTTGGTACTGGAATGGTAGGGGAGGGGGAGGAGGGTGGGGAATAGTGAATGAAAGAATCCTCAGAGGAAGAGGAGGGTGTGCCTATGGGGGAAGGAGGGGCGACAGGCTGGAGCACGGGAGGATCGATGTGCACCGGGGGGCTGTGGTGGAGAAAGATCGTACCAGGTGGGCCGACAGTAGGGTGCCAATCGGGAGGATCCAAGGGTGGTAGATGCACTAATGGAGAATACCAAGGATCGGGGTAAAACTCCCAAGGCAGATGAGATGGGGGGTAGGGTAGCCGCAAAGGGGCCAAAGGTGGCAGGATCGCGAAAGGTTCGCAGGCGGGGCTATAGAGGTAGACAACACGGTCTTCACCGAAGGGAGTGAGCATATTGATATAGATCAAGTAATCGCGATCAATACGGCTACGTCCAGGAAAAATAGGGAGGTCGGGTGGCACTCTCAAAACATAGCTGACAATAAGGGTGATCATCCCACCACAGCAGATGGATCCAGAATTGGCGCGGCTAACAGCAAAAATTTCGTGAATGATCCAATGAGCGGCGTTTATGGGCATAAGGATGTGCCCAAGGATCCTGTCATCGGACATGGCATAGAGAAAGAAGAGCTCATCCCTAGATACAGTGGACATATCCACGTGGGCGAAAACAGTGTTGGCGAGGATGCAATGGGCGAGGCGGTAACACGGGTGAATAATGTAGGAGGCAGGAGCCTCGGGTGGAAAGGTGGTGTACCGGGTAAATCGTTGCCAAACACCATCGGCCCGAAATTGAGAGTAGATGTCAGTTCGATCGTGGGTGGAATGTTCAGTATTAAGATCGGGGTGACGGAGATTGAAGATATTGTTCAACTCGATGAAACCCAGAGAAAAGTCGCAGTTGAAAGCGCGGAAGGAGAAACCCCCATCAAACAACTCGAGGGAACTGAGGAATTCAAGCGTAAGATTTCTGTGTGTGTGAGCATGGATGTAAGAGAGGGTATGGCACCCGATACAGTTGAAAATTCTGGCGACGCCATTCGAAAGCCCTAGAGCTTCGAGTGTGGGGCGATCGACGAAGAGTGTAGGTCTCATCGGGCGATGAAGTAGTGCTCGCAAACGGTCAGACTGTTCTTCCGTAGAAGGGTTTATGCCAAGGAAAGAGGGGGAAAAGGGGCCGTAGAGTGGATCACGGTGCGAAGATGACGCAATCTCTTTCCCTTTCCTAGACATGTCGACTATGTGGGTGGTGAAAATGAAAGTGGAGGCGTGCCTACGATGAATATAGAGCAGGTGAAGCAGGTACAACACCAATTTAGGATATTACAGATAAAGTAAGAGATGTGTAGAGTGGAAGAGTGTTACCCATCGATGTAGCAAGATCGAGCTCCAGGGGGACTCGCGTAGTAGGAGGAAACAATTCGGGAAGCCGCCGCTCGCTGATCCGACAAGAAACAGATTTTCGAAAATTTTGGGGCTAGGGTTAGGGTTTGGGTGTTTTGATGATGGAATGTCGACGATGGCGAGGTGGCGGGGGTGGGGAAGTATGGGAATGAGTGGGGACGAGGGTTTAGGGGCAGTGTGTTGGGTGGAGGAGGTCGATTCGACAGTTGGAGGGCGTGAAATCGCGTGAAGGGGATTTTCAGGGGTCGGGTGGCGGTCACCGTGCGGTAGGGGTATTTATAGGGGCGAAACTGAACCGATCGGGTGAGTTCTCACCCGATCGGGTAGGCAAATTTCGAAAGTTCCTGTCGGCCAACAGCTACAGGTGAACCGACCGGGTGAATAGTCACCCGATCGGTTGACCGTTTCCCAAATTTTTCCCGAGAATGGGGGGTTGCTCACCCGGTCGCCTCAACCGATCGCGCTCTAACTCAACCGATCGGTTGATAATTCTCAAAAATTTCCCGAGAATTCTCCCCAGATCACCCGGTCTGTCACCCGGTCTCTCCATTCTTCAACTGATCGGTTCATTTGGGGACAGTTGCGGCTTGTATCTGATACATCCCAACCGATCGGGTGGGAACTCACCCGATCGGTTGAGGCCTTGTTTTCTGCAAAACCCAAGAATCGCCTGAGTTCCTTCACGGAAGTTGTTTCGGCTGGATTTATTTGCAAAAATAGAGAAAAATAAAGTAGAAAAATCCAAAAAGACGAAGCATAAGTTTAGAACATGGGTCACCTCCCATGAAGCGCTTTCGTTTACCGTCGTTTAGCTCGACGCCTCTAGCGGTGGTCAATTGGGATCCGGAGGGTTAGAGGAAGAGTTGTCGCTCGTTGGGGATCTGACCGGAGAGAATTCTGGTTCTCCAACTGCATAATGTTTCAGACGCTGTCCGTTGACTTTAAACGGCTCATCCCTTCCCATTATCTCAATAGCCCCATGCGGGAAAACCTTGGTGACGCGGAACAGTCCCGACCACCTTGACTTGAGTTTTCCAGGAAAGAGCTTCAGCCTTGAGTTGAATAGGAGAACTAAGTCCCCTTCTTTGAATTCCCTCTTCAAGATTCGCTTATCATGCCACCTCTTCAGCTTCTCCTTGTAGATCTTGGCGTTCTCATAGGCATTGAGCCGGATTTCGTCGAGCTCGTTGAGTTGCAACTGCCGGTGCACTCCTACCTTCTTGGTGTCGAAGTTCAGATTCTTAACTGCCCAATATGTCTTATGCTCCAATTCCACAGGAAGATGGCAAGCTTTCCCATAGACAAGCCGGTAGGGAGTTGTGCCGATAGGAGTTTTAAATGCCGTCCTGTAAGCCCAAAGCGCGTCAGGAAGCTTTGATGACCAGTCCTTTCTAGAATTGGCCACCGTCTTTTCTAGTATGCTTTTAATCTCCCGGTTAGAGACTTCCGCCTGACCGCTGGTCTGCGGGTGGTAGGCACGCCCCACCCGGTGTTGTACCCCGTAATTTTTTAAGAGGGCCTCGAATTTCTTCTCTACAAAGTGGCTCCCTCCGTCACTGATCAGGACACGAGGTAAACCGAACCGCGTGAAGATGTTTCTTTTAAAGAACTTGGCCACCACTCTGGAATCGTTGGTTGGACTAGCCATCGCTTCAACCCATTTCGACACGTAGTCTACAGCCACCAAGATATACTGGTTCCCCGAGGAGGAAGGGAACGGTCCCATGAAGTCCACTCCCCATACATCGAAGATTTCTATCTCTAGGATGTAGTGTTGAGGCATCTCATTCCTTTTGGAGATATTCCCAGCTATTTGGCATTTATCGCAGGCTTGGACATAAACATGTGTGTCCCTGAAGAGTGTAGGCCAGTAGAATCCGCTTGGGAGAATTTTTGCGGTGGTCTTGTAGGTGCTCGCGTGCCCTCCACATTGCTGCCCATGGCAGTGGGAAATGATGGAGGTTGCCTCAGTTTCAAGGATGCATCTTCGTATCACCCCATCATTGCAGGTTTTGTATAGGTGGGGGTCATCCCAATAAAATTTGCGGACCTCATGGAAAAATTTCTTCTTCTGCTGAAAGTTCACATTGTGGGGGACGATGGCACAAGCCAGATAATTTGTGATGTCGGCGTACCAGGGGGTCTAGGAGGAAGAGACAGAGAAGAGATGCTCGTCAGGGAGTGAATCATCGATCGGTGTAGCATTTAAATCGAGAGTGGGCATCCTGGACAGGTGATCGGCAACAACATTCTCCACCCCCTTTTTGTCTCTGATTTCCAGGTCGAATTCCTGGAGGAGGAGGATCCATCTTATGAGTCGTGGCTTAGCTTCTTTCTTGTTCAAAAGGTATTTAAGAGCTGCGTGATCCGTGTGCATGATCACCTTGGCCCCAACGAGATATTTTCGGAACTTATCCATGGCGTAGATCATCGCGAGCAATTCCTTTTCCGTGGTAGTATAATTTCTTTGGGCGGCATCAAGGGTTTTGCTCGTATAATATATGACATGAAGATTTTTATCCTTCCTCTGTTCCAAGACGGCACCAACCGCATAATCACTAGCGTCACACATCAGCTCAAAGGGGAGATTCCAGTTCGGTGGCTGTATTATGGGCGCGGAAATCAAAGCTTGCTTCAAAGTGCAGAAGGCCTCCATACACTCCTCGCTGAAGACGAAAGGCGCGTCCTTCACGAGGAGTTGGGTCAGCGGCCTGGAAATCTTCGAGAAGTCTTTTATGAAGCGGCGATAGAATCCCGCGTGTCCTAAGAAACCACGGACTCCTCGAAGATTGAGCGGTGGTGGAAGCTTTTCAATCACTTCAACTTTAGCCTTATCAACCTCTATTCCCCTTGAAGAGATGACGTGCCCAAGCACAACTCCCTCTTGGACCATGAAGTGGCACTTCTCCCAGTTTAGGACTAGTCCCTTTTCCTGACATCTCTCCAGGACCTTAGTTAGATTACTCAGGCACGAGTCAAACTTAGTTCCATAGACGGAGAAGTCATCCATGAAAACTTTCATGATGTCTTGGGAGTAGTCGGAGAAGATAGCGGACATGAGTCTTTGGAATGTAGCAGGGGTGTTACAAAGTCCGAACGGCATTCTTCTATAGGCATACGTCCTGAATGGGCAAGTGAAAGTCGTCTTCTCCTGGTCATCGTTATGAATAGGGATCTGAAGAAATCCTGAATACCCGTCCATGAAACAGAAATAATTATGCTTCGCCAGTCTCTTGAGCATCTGGTCAATAAAGGGGAGATGGTAATGATCCTTCCTCGTAGCCTTGTTCAGCTTTCTATAGTCAATGCACATCATGTACCCCGTGACGGTCCTCGTCGGTATTAGCTCGTTCTTCTCATTGCGAACCACTGTCATTCCTCCTTTCTTGGGTACGACGTGCACCGGGCTAACCCAGCGACTATCGGAGATAGGGTATATAATACCGGCATGTAGAAGCCTAACAATCTCCTTCTTTACAACTTCCATCATTATGGGGTTCAGCCTCCGCTGTGGCTCAATCGAGGAGGCTTGCTCATCTTCAAGCAGAATTCTGTGTGAGCAGAGGCCTAAGCTAACCCCTTTTAAATCCTCAATTGCATATCCGAAAACTCCTTTAAATCTTTTTAAAACACCAAGAAGTTTGGTCATTTGGTCTTCGGGTAGAGAAGAGTTGACTATGACCGGAAGGGTCGAGCCAGCCCCCAAATATTCATATTTTAGCCCCGGTGGTAATTCTTTCATCTCAACTTCTTGAGGCCCCGACGCATACTTCTCAAGCTGAGCATCGTCAAGGGAAAGGAGTTCTTCGTGGATTTCTCGGAAGCCAGCACCTGGAATCTCACCCTCGACCGTGGTTCCGCATGGCAAAGTTTTGCAAGGGATAGTGTGAACGATCGAGGAAGGCACCGAGTCTCTTTCAGGCTCATAATAATTGTCCGGGAAGAAGTCTTGTAGGTGAAAACAGGTTTCAATCGTCGATGGTTCCCCACAACTGTTTCTAGCTTCCTCATTGTCCAAAGATCGGGGACGCTCAATAGAAGTCTGCAGGGGATGGATTGATTCCTGTCCAGCGTAGCCTACAAAACTCCACGGACAACTCTTCTTCACTAAATTTGGGACCAGGGTTGTCGATATACGCCACTTCATCATGAGGAAAGAGAGTTGCCGTGGCAAGGTGCTCCTGCGTATCTCGATATCTCCTCTGACTTTCCACGGCAGCAGACAGGAGGGATAGTATATTTGAAGTATTCAGTGATTCCGCTAAGCTATGCGCCAAACAGCGGATATGGTGAGAGCGTTCCCAGATGTCTCCTGAAACTGCATGCAACATCCTCGCCATGGGACCAGGATCTTATACGAAAGGAGAGAGAGAGAACTGCACAAGTGGCAAACACGTCAAAAGCACGGGTTGCATAAACGGGAACCAAAAGTTGCGATGGAAGCACGGCGATTCAGTCAATTAGCACTATACAATTACTACCCACAGTATGTCCAAGTGAAATTGAAAAGTGTAGAGTGCGAAAAATATCGCGAGGTAGGGATAAGAGCTAGACACTAGGGTTCAAGAGATCCTAAAATAACAAGCACGTTGCCTCCCCGGCAACGGCGCCATAAACTTGCCGTGCCCGTGCCACGCGGCCGGTGGCACGGGGGGGGGGGGGGGGGGGGGGGGGAGGGGGGGTTAGATATTTGTAACCGCAAGCGCACGGTGTTGTAGTGTGGCTTGGGGGTCGAACACAGGGAGGCTAGGATGTGCTTGTGTCAAGGAGGACCAAAATCACCCCGTGGGCGAGCTAGCCCGAATCAGTTGATGGGTTGTCACGGAAAGGAATGCAAGGTATGAACAATAAGAAAATAAACCCGGGACTTTGGTTTCCACTCCAACGAGCGACTCTTGCCGATACGGCCTATGGGTATGATAGCGATCGGAATTAGGGTCTAATGGTGAGACGTTGCCTCTGAAAGTGGTACCGGCATCCCATGGGCCCGATATTCCGGTCGGTGCCCAGGATGATACACCGGACTTCCCGGATTCGATCAGTGGGCACTCCCGTGTCCATTAACACTGATCGATTCCGGGAGCACTAAGCTCACAACGATAACTCCCAACGTCTCATCCTGCCGCTCCCGTGCGCTAGGATTCGGCGTCTACGCAGAGGGCGTGAGCTATGGCTAGGGAGTCAACCGCCAAGTTTACTCCCCATTGGCCCAACGGTCAAAGGCGGTCTTTTTCCCACCGATGACAATGAAACACCCCGTGTAACCGTTAGATTCCTAATCCCTATCGATTTCCTAACCCTAGGGATGCATCGGGAAGAGCCCCCGAAGGGGTTTCCACCAAAATCCCAGATTTGGGAACTACTCACAAAAATTCATTAAAAAGCGATCTAAATTAAAATGAACCGTTGGAATCATAATCAGACGATTGGAATGCGGAAGTAATAGAGCAATTAAGACAATACTAAAGTTTGAGAAAGATCCAAAAACTTACAAAAGAACAGTAATTACAGCCGTCACAATAGGAGAAAACAGTAAAAACTAGCAGCTCTCCCGTTTCTGGAACCCTAGGGGTTCTATTTATAGACTCTCGTATCACCCGATCGGTTGACAAGTCAACCGATCGGGTGATCCGTTACATATAATAAACAGAAAACGGCGAACTTTCACCCGGTTATATGAACCGGTCAGTTGAGTTCTTGGAGTGACCGGTTGGATCTTGGCGCCATCGGGTGAAGTGATCGGTTGGGTGCCCGTGTCTTCGGCTCTTCAGCATCAGCTACAGATGAACCGATCGGGTGAGAGTCACCCGATCGATTGGAATTTGGCTCGAGAAGACAGAGAGTTGGCCCCAATTGAACCAGCCTGTGAACCGGTCGGGTGACTTCCACTTGAGCTCCGGTTGAGACCGGGTGGTGCACGCGTGCATCACCCGATCGGTTGGAGATGACCAACCGACCGGGTGAGGGGCTGAAAGATGTATTCTTCGTCGTTTGACCCTCTCGATCACGCGTGACTCCTCCCGTTGCTCCGGGGACACATGATATCATCGTTAAACGTCCCCTACGCGGGCAATCTCCTGCAAACATGGAGAAACAAAGAAAAGTGAAAGAAAACGAGAAAATACGAGAAAACGAATAAAAGACGGCGGAAAATACGGAGAAACACAAAAGAAAACGTGCGTGAATATATGAAACATAAACGCACGTCAGCTCATCTGGTGATTCCAACCGACGGGATGGAGAGACAACACCTCCTCCGACCCCGAAGAGGCCAATCCGTTGACTCACAGGGTAATCTCAACCTCGGTACCCCATAGGTTCAAGCTACCTCATGTTGAACTTTATGACGGTTCAGGCGATCCCCTGGAGCATGTGTATCTATACCGGGGAGTTATGGAGATCTATTGGGCAGGCGATGCCCCTATTTTGTCGAGCTTTTCGAACCACCTTGAAGGAGGCGACGGTGGAGTGGTATAACGTCTTGCCCAGTGGCTCTGTTGATTCGTTTGGTGACCTCTCATGGAAGTTTTGCCACCAATTCCTGACGGGGTGGATGAAGAAGAAGGAGTCAAACTATCTGTTCATGGTGGTCCAGAAGGAGGGGGAGACCATCTGTAACTTCATGCAGCGCTTCAACAAAGAGCGACTCAACGTGACGAGCTGTAGAGATGAGCTCCTCGTGGCAGCCTTCAAGAAGGGACCGACGAACAGAAGTCTTCATAAGTCACTGCTCCGAGAACCGCCCGCCGATCTCCCCGCCCTCTTCGCTCTGGCGGAGAAGTTTATGTTAAGTGTAACGGCCGGGTACCAACTATTCGTTATACGAATGTGCGTATAGCAATTTCGGGTACCTGATTGGTTTTGTTGCTTGTGTATGAGTCGTGTCGTCGAGACGTTAGGGCCATAGCACTTGGTTGCGTCCTTAGCAAGCCAAACCCCGATGTGTGCCCAACTTAGAATTTCCGTCGCCTTTGGACCCCGTATCACTTATACGCTTTACGTGCACGTGGTCTTGTTCGTGCACGTATTTATTCTAGACGTTGTCTGTATCCGAACCCTATGGTGCGATATGCCGTTGTGACCCTCTCTGAGAATATTAAAATTGTGGTGTTAATTGGGAACGTCATTTCACGGGTCGTTCTCCCACGATTTGATCCTATTTGAAGAGACGTCACGATTTTCACTTTTGTCGCTAGACCTTTTTATTTTTGATTTCGTTTCTCGATGTGGAGTTTGTGATCCGCCTTCTCTGTCCTCTTTCTCACGTCGCCCCGGTCGCCCCAGTATTTATTTCACAAATTTCAGACTTCGTTTGACCTACTTTCACTTTTTGGCCCAACCCATTGTATTTTTAGCCCTAAGTTTCATTGTATTATATCCCTAATATTGTCTAATAATGAATTACATCAGATCTGGGCTTGGCCCAACAACCTTGCTGGCTAGGCCGCTGGTGGGCTCCGAAAGGTGCTTCTCTCAAGCGCAAGCGTCCGTTCAAGTAGTAAAATCTGGGAGTCCAGATGTCGAATCCTCGGGAGAATCTGTTGAAACCACAAGTCTAAGTCAAATAGAGTAACTACGAATAAAATCTAAGCACTTTAATAGTGATGGTGAAGGTGGTATGAAAAGTGTGTGGTGATGGAATTGTTACGTGCGAACAACGAACTCTAATTTGTGAAAAATAAATATAAAAGGCATGTACATGGCATGGGTTCATTAGGATCAGCGAATCGTAAGCTTTGGTTGATCAAATATAACACAACGAAACCTCCTTTTGGGAGCGAATCGTCGGAAGATGTCCTTTTGGGAGTTAACGCATCAATTCTAATAATATATCGCTAAAGTTGTAAACGTATATATGAAGTATGAACCTCTCTTTTGGAGAGATCAAATCTCACCCTTGTGGGGTGATCATCTACTAGATCAATTCTTTTGGAATACGAAAAAGTAGATTTAAGAGCGACGATTTAAACTTTAGCAAATATAGCGATTAAGCGCAATAATACAACCAACGAATACGATTCACATCACCTAATTACTCCATACCATGCACATAAAATATTTAGCTACTCATGGTGCAGAAATAAACAATTTTTAGATCAGAATTCATAGGTTTAATAGCAAAATACGGAAGTTTAGAGGCAAAATACAAGCTAAAACACCCAAATACAAGCTAAAGTTGAAGAAAATATCACCAATTCTCTCTGAAAAGTCTTCAAAACTCTCTGGAAATTAGAAACTAGGCTCTGGAATTTTACAGAATTTTTGCAGAAGAAAATACGGCTTCTGAGTGCTCCAATACGCCAATTATACGCCCAAAAACCCTAGAATACGCTTAAATAATAAGATTGCGGGTTTATTGGGCTTAACGGGTTCAAACCCGCACAGTAATCGCACCCGAACAGATCTCGACCGCTGATCTCGAGCGGATCAATTCCTGGCCGTTGATCAAAGGCGGGATCGGACACAGCGATGCCACGTGGGCTTTAAAATCCGTGCAAAGCCCGCACCCGCTAACTGAGCTCCGGATCTCGATCTGGACCGTCGGATCTGAATCGGAGGGCTACGGAACGGCCACGTCGCGCTCGCGAAATCGAACTCAGATTCGAATTAGTATTTGATCTTCGCCGTCCGATCTGATATCAACGGGTCACACTAAGCCACGTGTCCAAATTTTCGCCCGCTGCTCTTTCAATTTGCGGAGTGATCCGAGTCCGTCCGATCTTGATCGCACGGTCATTATTTCGCCGCGTGTCCCCTTAATTACGTTGCGTTCTGCGTTCGAGCGGGCGGATGTGCGCCGTTCGATCGAAATCGAACGCTCGATAAAATGTCGCGTCGCCCAATTGACTTCAGCCGCAGGATCGGAGCGGGAAGGGCGGAGATCGCGCCACGTTGGCGCCAAGATTCGTGCCAACTTTATTTAATTCCAATAAATGGTATTCTGCATTCAAAAATTCATAGAAATTAGCACAGATCTCAGAAAAATACAAATAAATAGTCGTTGGAATCGTGAGATCGAGACGGTGCTAGGAAAAATATAATAAGTGCAGAAATACTTCATTATTTGCTGTTTTGTGCTCAAATAGTGTGTTTTCCCTAATAAATAAATGTGTAGAAAATACGTATGAATTAGAGAACAATGTAGCATCTCATGAGCACAAAATAGGGCTATATGGGGGGTTAAATACGTAATATTGAACCCAAATCACACCCCCCAACTAGCGTTTTGCTAGTCTCTAGCAAAAAGAGCGATTAAAAATACGCCTAGATCACCTTATCAGATCTCAAATCATTCACCACCATACTACAACGACAAAAGAGATAACCAAACACTAATATCAATACTTCAAACTCATCAAGTAATGGTACTTGTGGGTTTTCAAAAATGAAAGTCAAGCATCTCAAATGGTTATAAAATAGACTCAAATTCACTATCAATTACTTCATAGCTCATAGTACACTAAATCAATGGCCCACACAGTTCAATCAAATATTTTAACTTGGAGCGTAGATGGTTCATGCAAAGCAAGCATCAAAAGTAGGATGGTATCAAGACATACACACGTCAATCTTTGTTCATAGGAACTCACACCACATCTTGCGTTTTCTTTAAGCTTTGGAAGTTTTCTTGCTTCGCTAATCATGCACACTTATTCTCTATGTTCTTTCACTTTTTTTTTCATAGTTCCGCATAACGCGCATCAAGCAACATTCGCAGAAAAGTATATAACTTGGATCGCTCCATCAAATAATTGAGGTTCCGGTCAATGGCTCCCAAATCAGACGATAATAGGGCATTAGGCCAAGAAGGACCCCTCGGACTGTACTACTCGAGCCAACCAAGTTATTTATTTAATAGCACATTTATTCATTCTTTTCTTCCTCATTCATCTCATTTGTTCTTCGTTTGTGTGTGCATAAACAACGTGGCAAGATAACTTCCTCTTCTTTAATTTTTCACAAGAGTGGGTATCCTAATCATTTCAAATGACGTGGTGCGTTTTTCTACCCAAAATCACACCAAGCATGCAAATGGCAATGAATACGAGATAAAGAACAATGCTCCAGTTAATGTATGAATTATTGGTGCATGAACTTTGGTGTGTTTCAATGAAAGCATACCACTTGCTAATCCATAATTTCTAGATTCATTAAGTCATCAAGTAATCTTGCCATTGAGATGTATAAAAAGAAACTCACCACAAGCACTCAAATTCATGTAAAATGAGATTGAAATGTTGAATAATAGTGGTGGGAAAAATAAATCACGAGTGTACGGTGGTGAATAAATATCGAGAAATTTCATCACATGAGGGTCATTTCTAGGTAAAGATAGACTTTGGTGATATTTTCTTAACTCAAAAAAAATTTTTTTTTCAATGCAAAAAGGGAACTAATAAAATCCTAAAAGAAAAAGAAAAAGAAAATAAAAGTCCTAAAAGAAAAAGAAAAAGCAAATAAAACTCCTAAAAGTTATTTCCCTCCCCCCAACTTAAAATAGACATTGTCCTCAATGTTAGGAAGAGGCAATCATGGAAAGAACACACATGATTAGTTCCCACCCGAAGGTGGGTCTGTGAGATCCATGGTGCTCGCTTCCTTGGTCCAAGGCTCGTGAAAATGTTTCAATCTCTGGCCATTCACCTTGAACTCACTTCCGTCTTTTTCATTTAGTAAGAGCACAACGCCATGTGGGAAAACTTCTTTGACGACGAAAGGTCCATACCACCTAGAGCGAAGCTTCCCAGGGAAGATGTGTAGCTTGGAATTGTATAGCAATACTTTTTGGCCTGGGGTGAACTCCCTCCTCAAGATCATCATGGCGTGGACGGATTTCATCCTCTCTTTTGAAATTTTAGCGTTGTCGTACGCATTTCTCCTCAACTCCTCCAGCTCCAACAATTGCAACCTGCGAGAAGAAAAAGAGACATCAGTATCAAAATTCATTTTCTTTATAGCCCAATAAGATCTATGCTCTATCTCAACAGGTAAGTGACAAGACTTTCCAAATACTAGTCGGTAAGGTGACATCCCCAAAATTGTTTTGTAGGCCGTCCTGTAGGCCCACAACGCTTCAGGTAAGCGCAAACTCCAATCTTTTCTTGATGGATTCACCGTTTTTTGTAGAATTCCTTTGATCTCTCTATTTGCCAACTCTGCTTGGCCATTGGTTTGGGGGTGATACGGAGTAGAAACTTTATGTGTGACCCCAAACCACTTCATTAACGTGGCGAACATGCGGTTGCAAAAATGAGACCCTCCATCACTGATCAAGGCCTTGGGCACTCCAAACCTAGTGAAAATGTTCTCTTTGAGGAACTTAAGCACAACGGAAGTGTCGTTCGACCTGCAAGGAATAGCTTCCACCCATTTAGAAACATAATCAATACAAACCAAAATATAGGCATATCCAAATGAAGGTGGGAAAGGTCCCATGAAGTCTATGCCCCAACAATCAAATATTTCAATCTCTAAAATGGGGTTCAGAGGCATCATGTTACGTTTAGTAATACCCCCTAATTGTTGGCATGCAGCACAAGTCTTGCAATAATGAAATGTGTCTTTAAACATAGATGGCCAATAAAAGCCACTTTGCGAGATTTTTTCCACAGTTTTGTTCGCTGAAAAGTGTCCACCACATACTCCATCATGGAAAAATTGTATCACACTGGTTATTTCATGATCAGGAATGCATCTCCTAACAATTTGGTCGTTACAATATTTATATAAGTACGGATCATCAAAGAAGAAATATTTTACCTCGTACTTGAACCGTTTAAAGTCTTGAAGAGACCAAGTGTCAGGGGTCTTACCAGTTACCAGATAATTAACGATATCAGCATACCATGGAGAGGTGGAGACGCTAAAAAGATGCTCGTCGGGAAAGGAGTCCTTCAAAGGCACATCTGCTGAATCAAGGCCTACTGTCAATCGTGATAAATGGTCAGCTACTAGATTCTCCACGCCTTTCTTGTCATTGATTGTGACATTGAACTCCTGCAACAATAAAATCCATCGTATCAATCGAGGCTTAGCATCTTTTTTAGATAATAAATATTTTAAAGCAGAGTGATCAGTATATATCAAAATTGGTGATCCTAAAATATAGCTCCTGAATTTTTCCAACGCAAAGACTACTGCCAGCAACTCCTTCTCTGTTGTTGTATAATTCCTTTGAGCGTCATTTAATGTCTTGCTGGCGTAGTAAATCACTACTGGAACTTTGTCTTTTCTTTGGCCCAGGACTGCACCAACTGCGTAATTGCTTGCATCACACATTATTTCAAATGGTAGGGACCAGTCTGGCACCTGCAAAATAGGAGCAGAAATCAGCAACTTCTTTAAAGTTTCAAAAGAAAGTTGACACTCAGGTGTCCAAATAAAGCCCACATTTAAAGTAAGTAAGTTGCAAAGAGGGTGAGATATAGCGTTAAAATCTTTGATGAACCGCCTATAAAATCCTGCATGTCCCAAAAATGATCTGATGTCCTTCACGCATTTAGGACTTGGTAGCTTCTCAATTACTGCTACCTTGGCTCTGTCTACCTGTATACCATCTTTAGAAACCAGGTGACCTAGGACAAGTCCCTCTGTGGTCATAAAATGACACTTCTCCCAATTCAATAGGAGGTTCTTTTCAATGCACCTGTCAAGAACAAGAGCCAAGTTAGCTAAACAATCATGGAAAGAGCTACCATATACTGAAAAATCATCCATAAATACCTCAACGATTTTCTCAACCATATCATCAAAAATACTGAGCATGCATCGCTGAAAAGTAGCTGGAGCATTACATAAACCAAACGGCATTCTTTTAAATGCAAAAGTACCAAAGGGACAGGTAAAAGTGGTCTTTTCCTGGTCCTCAGGTGCAATCTCAATCTGGTAATAACCTGAATAACCGTCTAGAAAGCAATAATATTCATGTCTAGCTACCCTCTCTAAAATTTGGTCAAGAAATGGAAGAGGGAAATGATCTTTTCTAGTTCTAGAATTCAACTTCCTATAGTCTATACACATCCTCCAACCTGTGGTGGCTCTAACAGGGATAAGCTCATTATTTTCATTTTTAACCACGGTGAGGCCAGACTTTTTAGGAACAACCTGTGTAGGGCTAACCCACTTGCTGTCAGAAATAGGATAAATAATGCCTGCATCAAATAATTTTAATACCTCGCCTTTAACCACTTCTTTTAATGTTGGATTTAACCTACGTTGCATTTCTCTAGTGGGTTTGGCGTCATCCTCTAAATAAATGTGATGCATGCATACAATAGGGCTTATACCTTTAATGTCAGCAATGGACCAACCAATAGCACCTCTATGTTTCCTCAGCACATCAAGTAGAGAGCTTTCCTGTTCTAGAGTAAGTTTAGAAGATATTACCACAGGGAAGCTGTTTTCATCTCCAAGAAAAGCATACTTAAGATAGTCAGGAAGTGGCTTCAACTCTGGCTTTGGATCCTCCACCTCAGATGAAATTTGAATTGATGCATTAGGTGGCAAAGCCTCGAACCTAGGCTCCCATATAGGGATGGCAGTAATGACCTGACCCGACCCGTCCGACCCGACCCGCCACGGTTTTGACCCACCCCGCCCCGGCCCGCAGACGGATCGGGGCAAGCTTGGGCTTTGTATGCAACCCGCCCCGCCCCGGCCCGCCCCGATAAACTATAGAGGTTCTAAAAAACCTTACTATTTTGATGTGAACCATATGGTCTGTCCATATCAAATAACTCATACTATGTTCCAATGTTCTTCCAATTAGGCCAATTCCCAATTTCAAATTACAAATAAATCACAATTCTCCCAAATCCCAAATAAAACTTTTATTTGGGATTCATATGGATGGCAGTAATGACCTGACCCGACCGACCCGACCCGGCCCGACCCGCTTTTGGTAAGAAATTACCCGCCCCGCCCCGGCCCGAGACCCGCCCCGTCCCGGCCCGCAGACGGGGCGGGGCAAGCTTGGGTAGTTAAATACCCGCCCCGCCCCGCAATATTGCCATTCCTACTCCCATACCGCATTGAGCTCCTTCACGTTCTCCTGCACAAAAGATATGTCATCAGAATCACCAATAAAAGTCTCAACAATAGAAGCATCATCACAAAATTCAGAACAAATGTAATCATCCACCAACGAATCAATCATATGCACCCTCTCAATCTCATCATCCACATGTGGCAACTTGCAAGTATTAAAAATATTCAAGTCCAAAGTCATGTTGCCAAAAGTAATTTTCAGTTGACCATCCCTACAATTTATTAAAGCATTGCATGTCGCTAGGAATGGTCTAATGATAGGAGTAGCATTGGCAGTTTGGGGTCCCTGGATGTCTAGAACTATAAAGTCTACGGGGTAGTAAAATTTGTCCACCTGAACGAGGACATCCTCAATGCATCCCTTAGGAACTTTAATAGATCTATCAGCTAGTTGTAATATAACAGATGTAGGCTTTAGCTGTCCTAACCCAAGATGCACAAAAATAGGGTATGGCAATATATTGACACTAGATCCTAAATCCAATAAAGCATTTCCAATTTTCTTAGTGCCAATGGTGCAAGTGATGGTGGGTGATCCAGGGTCTCTAAATTTAGGTGGTGTATTTTTTTGCACAATAGAGCTAACCTGTTCAGTCAAGAATGCTTTCTTTTTCACGTTTAACTTTCTTTTAACAGTGCACAAATCTTTCAGAAATTTAGCATAGGCATGTATTTGATTAATAGCATCAAGCAATGGAATATTGATCTGGCACTTCTGAAAAATTTCACGAATTTCAGTTTGATACTTATCTTTGCTTTTCTGAAGTAGCCGATGAGGGTAGGGTGCTGCAGGTACATATGCTGCGGGTTCCTTCTCTTTAATGACGCTTTTTCTCACACCCACATCCGTGCTCTCTTCCTGCACCTCCTCTTGTTCTTTGATTCCCTCTTCTTGGATCTAAATTTCCTCTTCCTGCTCAGCTTGTTTGCTCGGTGGATCAGGCTTCTGAATCTCTTTTCCACTCCTCAAAGTGGACACCGCTTGGCAAGGCTTCATATTATTTCCTGCAGAAGAAGATGAGCCCATATTAGGATTTGGAATTGACTGAGATGGAAGCTTACCTTTTTCTAATGTCGCTGTAAGCCTCGCCAAGCTCTCGCTCATTTGCTGATTCTGAGTCTGCTGAGCCTGAAATTGAGACTGCTGCTGCTGCATCTGAGCTTGTTGCAATTGGATAAGTTACTGAAGCGCATCGCCAAATGGTTGCATCTGCTGTTGTTGCACTGGCTCATGGTCCCTCCTCTGGTTCCCACCTTGATAGTTGTTGTTGTTGTATTGAGGTTGTCGGAACGGAGGGGGAGCCTGCTGCTGCTGAGTCTGCTGATTGGGGCCCCAGTTCAAGTTTGGATTGTTGCGCCACCCCTTGTTGGAATTGAAGTTCTGGTAATTCGAAGACACTTGATTCACCCCCATTGGATTGCCTAGCATGCTCTTCAAAGCTGGAAGTGTAGGACAAGCACTAGTGTCGTGGCCACCAACGTCGCAAAGTGCGCAAATCTGCTCTATCTCGACTGCCTTGGCCTCTTTCAAATTCATTGCATGAAGCTTGTTTGAGATCATGGCCTCCATCTTTGCCTCCAACGCATCCTCTTGCTTCAAATTATAAACTAGTCCTCGCGTAGGCTGGGATGGTGCAGAATGGCCTCCTCTCTCGTAGTCTGAAGTGGTGTCCCATGTCTGCGCATTTTCTGCTATCTCCTCCAGGTACGTCCAAGCTTCGTTTGGCTCTTTATCAAAGAATCCTCCATTGCACATCATCTCTACAAATTGCTTCATTTGCGGCTGCAGTCCATCGTAGAAGAAGCCAATAATCCTGCTTTTGTCGAAGCCATTGTGCGGACATGCGAGCAGCAACTCATTGAACCTTTCAAATGCCTGATAGAATGTTTCTTCGCTTTTCTGGGCAAAGTTCATAATCTGCCGCTTCAGTCCCTGTGTCCTGTGAATAGGAAAAAACTTCTTTAGAAATTCAGCCTGCAAATCAATCCATGTAGTAATAGAGCGTGATGGCAATGCATTCAACCAATTTTTAGCTTTGTCTTTTAATGAAAATGGGAACAGTTTAAGATATATCGTGTCCTCGCTAGTTTTCCCATCAAAGCATGTCAAGCAAACCTCCTCAAATCCTTTAATATGAAGATATGGATTTTCCTTGTCTAACCCATGAAAGGTGGGTAAGAGTTGGATCACCCCAGGTTTAAAATTGAAAGAATTTGCATCGGCAGGTAAAACAAAGCATGAAGCAGTGCTAGTCCTAGTGGGTCGAAGTAAATCTTTTAAAGTCCTAGGCACTCCAGGTTGCACATTATTCTCATTATTGTTGCTAAAATTTTCATCCGTATTATTATTAGCCATATCAAAACATCGAGTCAACCTATGTGTCCTAGGAGTCCTATGCCACATAAACTAGCATAAATATTTTTTTTATATGAAAGCAAACAAAAGTTTATATATAATAAAGTGGAAGGATCTCAACGACGGTCCTCTGAATGAAATAAACCGTAGTAACAAACCGTTCTCCCCGGCAACGGCGCCAAAAACTTGGTGGGCTCCGAAAGGTGCTTCTCTCAAGCGCAAGAGTCCGTTCAAGTAGTAAAATCTGGGAGTCCAGATGTCGAATCCTCAGGAGAATCTGTTGAAACCACAAGTCTAAGTCAAATAGAGTAACTACGAATAAAATCTAAGCACTTTAATAGTGATGGTGAAGGTGGTATGAAAAGTGTGTGGTGATGGAATTGTTACGTGCGAACAACGAACTTTAATTTGTGAAAAATAGATATAAAAGGCATGTACATGGCATGGGTTCATTAGGATCAGCGAATCGTAAGCTTTGGTTGATCAAATATAACACAACGAAACCTCCTTTTGGGAGCAAATCGTCGGAAGATGTCCTTTTGGGAGTTAACACATCAATTCTAATAATATATCGCTAAAGTTGTAAATGTATATATGAAGTATGAACCTCTCTTTTGGAGAGATCAAATCTCACCCTTGTGGGGTGATCATCTACTAGATCAATTCTTTTGGAATACGAAAAAGTAGATTTAAGAGCGACGATTTAAACTTTAGCAAATATAGCGATTAAGCGCAATAATACAACCAACGAATACGATTCACATCACCTAATTACTCCATACCATGCACATAAAATATTTAGCTACTCATGGTGCAGAAATAAACAATTTTCAGATCAGAATTCATAGGTTTAATAGCAAAATACGGAAGTTTAGAGGCAAAATACAAGCTAAAACACCCAAATACAAGCTAAAGTTGAAGAAAATATCACCAATTCTCTCTGAAAAGTCTTCAAAACTCTCTGGAAATTAGAAACTAGGCTCTGGAATTTTACAGAATTTTTGCAGAAGAAAATACGGCTTCTAAGTGCTCCAATACGCCAATTATACGCCCAAAACCCCTAGAATACGCTTAAATAATAAGATTGCGGGTTTATTAGGCTTAACGGGTTCAAACCCGCACAGTAATCGCACCCGAACAGATCTCGACCGCTGATCTCGAGCGGATCAATTCCTGGCCGTTGATCAAAGGCGGGATCGGACACAGCGATGCCACGTGGGCTTTAAAATCCGTGCAAAGCCCACACCCGCTAACTGAGCTCCGGATCTCGATCTGGACCGTCGGATCTGAATCGGAGGGCTACGGAACGGCCACGTCGCGCTCGCAAAATCGAACTCAGATTTGAATTAGTATTTGATCTTCGCCGTCCGACCTGATATCAACGGGTCACACTAAGCCACGTGTCCAAATTTTCGCCCGCTGCTCTTTCAATTTGCGGAGTGATCCGAGTCCGTCCGATCTTGATCGCACGGTCAGTATTTCGCCGCGTGTCCCCTTAATTACGCTGCGTTCTGCGTTCGAGCGGGCGGATGTGCGCCGTTCGATCGAAATCGAACGCTCGATAAAATGCCGCGTCGCCCAATTGACTTCAGCCGCAGGATCGGAGCGGGAAGGGCGGAGATCGCGCCACGTTGGCGCCAAGATTCGTGCCAACTTTATTTAATTCCAATAAATGGTATTCTGCATTCAAAAATTCATAGAAATTAGCACAGATCTCAGAAAAATACAAATAAATAGTCGTTGGAATCGTGAGATCGAGACGGTGCTAGGAAAAATATAATAAGTGCAGAAATACTTCATTATTTGCTGTGTTGTGCTCAAATAGTGTGTTTTCCCTAATAAATAAATGTGTAGAAAATACGTATGAATTAGAGAACAATGTAGCATCTCATGAGCACAAAATAGGGCTATATGGGGGGTTAAATACGCAATATTGAACCCAAATCAGCCACACGCACTTGGGGGAGAGAGATACGAGTGGTTGTGCTTTTCCATCTTTTCAATAGTTCGAAACAAATTTCATAAGAACAGAGAGAGAGAGAGCCTAGACCTGGGCCCTTACTCACGTGACCAGCCAAGCTTCCCCTATTAAACAATACCCTAGGGCCTCTTTCATTTAAGACCTAGGTTTTCTCCCCCGTCCAAAATTTTCGCAGCCGCCGCCATCTCAATTTTCGCACGAAGCTCAGCAGCGCCATCGTCGTGCAACCAAGGACCATCGACCCCCCTTCCAAATTCTGACCCTCGACCCCCGACGTCGTCTTCACCTTCCCTCCCCTACTCTGATGATCGGCCCCTCTCGCCAGCCGGTGCTCCGCCATGAGCGACTGCAGCACCGCAACCCTCGTTCTCCGGCCTTAGACTGTCGCTTCCACCAACATCTTTCATCCTACGCCGCCGTGGACCGTAGCTGTGCCGCCCCAAGCTCCCGCGTCCGCCGTAATACCCGCAACCCGCAGCAGCAGTTGCAGCAGCCCGCCGTGAACCACCCATAGTCGCCACCCAGCTGTTTCCTCCGGCGTCAGCAGCCTCACAGACCCTCTCACGGCTCCGCCCTCTCTCTGTACTTCCCGACCTCCGGCGCCTCCTTCAGCCCCGAGCCCCTCTGCCTCGAGTCCCCGCTTAGCCTCCGGCACCGCTGCAAACTAACCCCCGCCGTGCTTCACCTACGCCCCTACGTTGTCGCCGGCGTTGGCCAGATGCCTACTACGGCTGCCATCCGACGGTCGTCACTGTCTGTGATATCACATGAGGAGTCCAATCCACATTACACGTAAGTTTATATATGTACCGTAGGTGTGATAATGTTGAGTCATGTGTTTCATACATAACCCCTAATAATTGACAGTATCATGTTTAGTTAACTGTAGGATATTGGTTAGCAATTTCAACCTTAGTACCCTAAAGTTATCAACAGGGAGTACTTATAATGTTACTTTGAGTTAATATAGACGTCAGTAAGCTATATTAATACATATATATTTACACGTATGTTAATAAGTTAGTTAGGTTACACCTCTTGACATTCTCTACTAGTTCCTTAGCCCCGTGTCTATTTAATACTGATGCACTAAAATATTGATAAGGATAACTTGACTTGGTGTAATAACATACATAATAGATTATAACTTTGAAAGTTGATCTCGTAATAACCCAACAGTGAATCTATTGGCGCAGTTATAATACTTTTTCTAAGCCGACGTCATTCCGTACCATTCGCGAAACCGGAATTCAACCCCTGGCGTCGATACCCGACACCAGTGTAGCTCTTACGTCATGTTAAGGTAACGTTCTGCACTCTTAGGACCCCAACCCAACCCTGTTAACAAGATAAAAACTGTGTTTTTACTACTTTGAAACTCACTAATCCAACTTAATAATACGGGACTGTAGGCTGATTGTTGGACCGAGCGTGGGAGCTCTGGTCATTGTGAATCTATGATCGGACATTGAGGATTGTGATACCAGCACGTATTCCAGGCAAGTGAAACTTGCCACTTAGTGTTTTAGGCCATGCCTTAGGCCATTGCTTGGTGTAGGCGTAAAAGAGACTAGGCGACGAAATGATACTCGCCTAGGCGCAAATTTCAGGATCTAGCTTGACAACGAAGCTTGATCCGACTACTTTTAATTATTGGCACTTGTCATCCATGCATCTTATCTGCCATGTTTAAATTCAATTAACGGTACGCGAATTATCTGTACATGCCATGCTATCCATGTTGAATGTCGTATTCGTAGCATATGCTACAATACTTGTGTTTCCTGGCTCGTGTTCCAGAAGCGGGCCACATGTGTTGGTCGATAGCCAATGCCCGATCTACTTGTTTCAGGCTAGGCACCTGCTTTTTAGCGGGCACAACCCTATACCAAATACACTTCCTGGCTCGTGATCCAGAAGCGAACATTCCGTGTTTGGGGGTAATGCCCTGGCTCGATACACGTGGAGGGGTAGGGATAAGCGGTCACCTGAGCTTACGAGTTGGCCCGATCAGCCACTCTAGCCAACAGACGAAATCTCTGTGCACAACTTGTTTACTTGACGTGTTTACTTGATGTGCTTACTATACTTTTCCTTGTACTTGTGTTTGTCCTTGCAAAACTTGACATCCATGCCATGATTTAATTGCCATGCTCGTACCTTACTTTACCTGTTGCACTCATACTTTAACTGCCATGTCATTGCATCATACTAGAACTGCTAGGTCGTTCACTTTACTTTCAATTTTCTTGCGCAAGTCTTTTGTAGACTTGCTGACATGTGCCCCTTACTCTTTTGGGTGTCACATGTTAGACCCTGAGCCAGAGACCGTAGCTGAGTACGTGGTTGTTGCTGACGCTGAGCCTGAGTCCATGTCTGCCCAGGAGGAGTTTTGTGGACACCAGTGACCATCCTTAGTAACTTGCTGAGTTTCCTTTTGTTTAGGATTTCTGTTAGTTGTCGGTGCATGGCACCTTTACTTTGTACGTTGTACTTTTGTTGGCCATGATTGGGCCTTTAGACTCTTTTTCCTTTTAGCCTGGTGGCTTTTCTGCGATGTTGGAGTTTATTATTATGGATACCTTGAGATATCTCTTTTGTCTCATTTCCTTATTATTATTTTTGTTTCGTATCGCAATTGCAAGGACCTGCCATATAATGTTGATTGACGCTTATCGGACTCGTAGCTTGCAGCTTCAAGTCTGAGCGGACCTTCTCACGTCTCGCCTCCACATTTTTGGGAAGCGGGGCGTGACATTAAGCGAGGAGGCCCTGTGGACGGTGCAGAAGGCCCCAACCATCATAGCTCCCTGTGCTGAAGCTAGGCCCAATGAGCAACCGAGGCGAGATGAATGCCCCCAAGGCCGCGACCAGGACCACAACCGGGGTCGTGACCAAGACCGCCCCCGAGGGCATGACTAGGGGGCCCCCGAGCGCAAGATCGCCCGGGACCTCTGAGGGGGTTCTTTGCTCCCAGGAACCCCGCTCCGAGATGCATGCCAGAGAGAGCGCAGGAGGTGGTACACTACACCCGGCTCAATACCCCTGGCCAAAGTGATGGCGGCGGCCTTGTCTGGCAGACTCCCCAGAGACCCGCCCCCGGAGATGAGAACAAGACCCAACGGGAAGAACAGGCAGAAATATTGTCGGTACCACCGCAACAATGACCACGACACTGATGAATGCTTCGCCCTGAAGAGAGATATTGAGCGGTTGATCCATGGCGGTAATCTCTGGAGGTTTGTCGACCCAGAAAGACCCGATCACGGGAGAAGAGCAGCCGCGGGGCCTGGTCAACTGATCCACGATACCGAGCAAGTGGCCCACCATAGGCATGAGCCAGTTGTGCATGTAGATGTTATATGCGATGGGCCGGCCCAGGGTGGCATATCGACAACGGTGAGGAAGGCTTATGCTCGACAAGTCTTGACGACAGACATCGGTGTCGGGGCAAAGCGGATGAGAGTGGCTCGTCTCCCTATCTCCTTCTCTGATGACGACCTGGAGGGGGTCAAGCTGCCCCATGAGGACGCCATCATCATTGAAGCTCTCGTCGGACCAACGATTGTAAGCAAGCTCCTGGAAGATATGGGCAGCTCGTGTGACATCTTGATTTTGTCCACGATTCTGAAGATGGGTATGGACTGGGTGGAGTGGAAGCCATACTTTGGCCTGATTGTCGGCTTCACAGGACATTTGGTGCCCATTGTTGGGGTAATCATACTACCGATCACTTTGGGGGAGAGGCCTAAGGTCGTCACTTGAATGACGCAGTTTGTTGTCGTCGATGTCACCTCGACATACAATGAAATCATATGGCGAACTTACATGACATCCGTCAAAGCTCTCCTCTCATTTCTGCATCAGATGGTGAAATTCCAGACTCTGCATAGAGTTAGACTGGTGCGGGGGTCACAAAAGCTCTCCCAAAGCTACTACGTTGGCTCCACCAAGTACAATGGGTCCGAGCAAGCCTTGTTGATCGACCTCTTCAACGAACAGAAGGACTTCGCTCATCAACAACTTGAGGAGCATGAGGCGAAAAGAAGCAGGCATCGGAGGAGGTGAAGCGACTCTTGGAGGCCAAGTTCATTAGATAAGTAATCTACCCAGAGCGGCTCCCCAATATGGTCATGGTGAAGAAGCCCAGCAGCAAGTGACGGATGTGCATAGACTTCACTGAATTTAACAAGGCATGCCCGAAAGATAGCTTCTCGCTGCCCAGGATCGACCATCTGGTGGACAACGCATCCAGTTATGAATTGCTAACTTTCATGAATGCCTTCTCTGGCTACAATCAGATCTAGATGGCGCCCCATGATGAGGAGAAGACATCATTCATCACTGACCAAGGGATGTTCTGCTACACCAAGATGCCTTTTGGCCTGAAGAACGCTGGGGCGACCTATCAGTAGATGGTGGATAAGATATTTCACCACCAGGTCGGTATGAACCTGGAGGTCTACATCAATGATATGCTGGTGAAGTTCAAGAAGGGCGAGGACCATCTCGCCAATCTTGGGAGACCTTCCAGAAAGTGCAGCGTTACAATCTGCGGCTCAACCCGAAGAAGTGCATCTTTGGCATCCAGTCTGGAAAGTTCCTCGGCTTCATGATCACGAAGCGAGAAATCGAGGCTAACACCGACAAGATATCTGCCCTCATCAACATGAGCGGGCTAAAGACGATCAGAGACTTTCAGAAGTTGAATGGATGGATTGTCGCACTGGGGAGATTCTTATCAAAGTCCGCTGAAAGGTCACTCCCCTTCTTCAAGATCTTGATGGAGGCCCTCGACATTAGGAAGGGCATGAGGAAGGGAGTGAAATGGGATGATAGCTGTGCCCAAGCCTTCGATGAGCTTAAAGCCTATCTACAGAGCCCGTCGCTACTCACCAGACCGGAGGAAGGAGAGCAGCTCGGGCTCTATCTTGCCGCTATTAAAGAAACTGTTAGCTCGATCCTGATCAAAGAAGGAGGAGGAATTCAGCGACCGATCTACTAGGCAAGCCAGGTACTCTACAAAGCGGGGACTCGTTACAGCCCGATCGAGGAGGTCGCCTATGGCGTAATACTGACGGCGAGTAAGCACTGCCTATACTTTCAAGCGCATTCCATCATTGTCTACACCAACTTGTCGCTTGAGAAGAATTTGATGAGGTTGGAGAGATCAGACAGGATGCTAAACTGGAGTGTCAAGTTCAACGAGATCGACATCATTTATAAACCCAGGGTGGCGATCAAGGGCCAAGTGTTGGCAGAATTCGTGGCAGAGTGCACCATCGAAGAGATTGGCGATGCAGCTGACGTCCCCGTGATGTGCGTGTCAGATGTGTGCAATATATGATTGGGGCCGTGCGATTTAAATATTTATAACCGCAAGCGCACAGTGTTGTAGTGTGGCTTGGGGGTCGAACTCAGGGAGGCGTGGTTGTGCTTGTGTCAAGAAGGACCGGATTCACCCCATGGGTGAGCTAGCCCGAATCGGTAGATGGGTTGTCACAGAAAATAGAATGCGAGGGATAAACAATATAAAGGGAACCCCGGGACTTCGGTTTCCACCCTATCATGCGATTCTCGCCGATACGGACTACGGGTAGGATAACTATCGGAATTAGGGTCTAATGGTGAGACGTTGCCTTTAAGAGTGATACCGACGTCGCACGGGCCTGATATTCCGGTCGGTGCCCAGGATGATACGCCGAACTACCCGGGTTCGGTCAGTAGGCATTCCCATGTCCATTAGCACTGACCGACTCTGGGAGCACTAAGCTCGCAACGATAACTCCCAACATCTCATCCTGCCGCTCCCGCGTGCTAGGATTCGACGTCTACGCTAGGGGCGTGAGCTATGGCTAGGGAGTCAACCGCCAAATTAATTCCCCCTTGGCCCAACGTGTAATGCCCTGAAAGCTACTGCACAAGTACTAGAGGGGGGTGAATAGTACTTTAAAAATAACAAGGAGTATAATTCCTAATTATCGTGCAAACTACTACCAACAAATGCGGAAGCTAAAAATGACAACAACAAATATTCAATGCAAACAATTGATATGATGGGTTCGGATCCATCCAAGTCTCCCCGACTTGTTCCCGGTGATCCTACGTCCCAGAACACCCGGATCCCCTCCGGATACTTAGGTTAGAAACCCTAACCCAAGATTTCTACTATGAATACCTTGTGAAAAACCTTCACAAGATCAAATCATACAATCAATAGCAATAGTGAATCCCACAACCCGGGATCACAACCTTCTCTCACAACCGAGAGAATCAATAACAATAAAAGAGTTTATATGAAATAAACAACAACTTACCACAAACCCTATACCTTAAGTATTCTTACCAAATTAGGGCAAGGAGGGATTTGAGGAAGGAGAAGTCACCAAGACCTATCACCACCAATATGAGCAGCAATGGGTGCCTAGGAATGAATAGGAGACTTGAATCAAGCAATAGCTTGGATGGCTCAACAAGAACAAAGTTCTCTCAAGATGTATTCTAGATCTCAAATAAGGGAGAGAATGATTTCTTGTGAGGAAGAGAGCTTTGGAAATGAGTTTCAATCTCTAACTCTTTCAATCTGAATAAGGCTCTCAATAGCAGCTCTAACCTTGAGAGAAACGGCCAAGCTTCGTATTTATAGGGTCCCACAAAAACGAGCTAGGTCAACTCCCAACGGTTGGAAATCTGGAGCAATTAGTCGGTCAAAGAACAACCACTGACAGACTAGTTCATCAACTAGTCGGTCGGTGAAACAACATGAACCGACTAAAGGATGAACAGTGAACAGATGAAATTTCAGACCTAAAGAACTAGTCGGTCCAAGAAGACTTTCCGACCGACTAGGTTCTCAACTAGTCGGTCGGTCAGTTAACTTAGACCGACTAAGAGTCAAAAACTATTAGTCTGAATACAAATTGATTTAGTCGGTCCAAGAACAAATGTTGACCGACTAGTTCATCAACTAGTCGGTCACCAAACGTTCTTAGACCGACTAACGATAAACAGTAACTAGGCATATACATGGAAAGCTCAACTAGTCGGTCTAAGAAGCATCACTGACCGACTAGTTCACCAACTAGTCGGTCGGTGAGTCAACTAAGACCGACTAACAGTGAACAATAAAGAGCTTAGAATTTGGGAGACAAACTAGTCGGTCCAAGAAGCTTTTCCGACCGACTAGATCACCATCTAGTCGGTTGGTTCTTCTTCTTGAACCAACTAACATCCACAAGAAGTCCCGAATCGAAGCGCGATGCTTCGGGAAAGTTTGAATGGACTTCTACTAAGATCCTAGCTCTAAGATAGGAGCGATATGAAGACTAAATGATAATACCTACTCAAGGCTTAACATTCTAAAGAACAAAGCTAGAAGACTAAATATAAATCTAGACAAACCGTCTTTAAAAGCTTCGATCGAATCTTCATGACTTCAAAGTTGGTCCAAAAGCTTCAACGAAGCTTTAGGCATATGAATACGTGCTTTGAGAAGTCTTGAGACGTCGCATTGGATGTTCACGTGAGTTTGGCGACGATCTCCATAACTGCGCTCACAAAGTGTTAGTTCACTATTTATTTATGTTTGCTCATCATCCAAAACTAAATCCGAGGAGTCCAATACTCAACATTCTCCCCCTTTTTGGTGATGACAAACCAACATAAATAATAATCAAAAATAATGATTCAAATGTAAAATACTTACTCCCCCTGCATTGATGACACGTTAATTCCAAATTGAATAAATATAATACGCATCAAGTAGAAGTGAGAAATATAAAACATGATCCAATTATTGAAATTTAGGATCGTAATCCATTTTTATATCTTCACTCCCCCTGAATCTAACATAGTAAATTAGATTCATGGACAATAGAGTTAAATTTTCATTTTGCTCTTGTCATTATTACTATCTCTCCCCCTTTGGCATTATCCAAAAAGAGTGGGGGGGGCATACAACGACAACAACAAGGCTAAAGAAAATCCAACATCGGGAGTCGAAGAATACGACGATTGTCCAAAAGACACCAAGGAAAAAAATACATGAAGAAAATCAAGGTGTGCCAAATTGACCATTATTCAAAAGCGAAAAATGAAATCATCAAAATACCAAATATAATTCACTTATTGAGTAAAGTAACGTGCTCTCCAATCTCAACATTTTGGTTAAATTAGTGCATGGAAAAAAATTCTATGTTTTCATAGAAATAAATTCTTTTTAACCAAGTCATTTTCGTCGAGCGACGAAATCGAACATCATAGACATTAAAACGAATATAAAATGTGCACAACGAAGTAAAAGAGAACAACGATGTATATATATATATATATGAAGCATCATGAGTACAACCAAAAGATACATCGACTCCATAAAATCAAAGGCACAAAATACATTGACTACATCAAAAAGTCACATACTATATCAACATCAAAATGTCAAAATCCATCATCGACATCAACAGCATCAACATACATCCAAAAATGATACAACATCGACATCAAGCATCAATGTCACGACCCGCTTCCCTAAAATGGAGGCGAGACGTGAAAAGGTCCGCACGAGAGTGGAGCTGTGAAGCCCCAAACCCGATAAGCGTCCACAATACAAAAACAGGTCCCTGTAACCACAACAGAATAGCAATAATAACACAAGGAGAGACTGAAATAAAATTCACATCTCACAAATATTGTCCAACATCACAAATAAGTTCAACATCCAGAAAAGCCACCAGGCTAAAAGAAAAGAGTCTAAGGCCCAGAACAAGGCCAACAAAAGAAACGACAACAACAAAGCAAAGTATAGGTGCCACGCACCGATAACAAAACAACTGTCTAACAAAAGTAAAACACACGAAGACACTAGGACTGGTCCCCAGTGTCCACGTACTCCCCGTCAAACACAAGCTCGGGCTCGGCGTCAGCAAACACCTCGTCTTCAACGAGGCACTCGGGCTCAGGATCTAACATGTGTCACCCAAAAGAGTAAAGGGGCACATGTCAGCAAGTCTAAAAAGACTTGGGCAAGGAAACTGGAAGTGAGGCATCTAGCAACCTAGCAGTTTAGTATGCATGACATGGCAGTTATCACATGAGTGCACAATTAAAACATGGCAAGACAATTTGTACAAGAGAACAATCATCGGGACAAGACAAGAGTAGCCAAGCTACTATCAATTCAATACACTCACATTTTGTAGGTGTTTACGCCATTCGCTGAATGGCATAGCATTTCAGACCGATCGGCACTAAACACTACTCGGTACCCACACGATATGGAGCCTGGGGTCCCCGCACATTGAGCTCAGCTAGTGAGCCTGAGGTTTCCCCGCACATTGAGCTCGCATTCTTAGTTCACAATTCAATACATCGAGCGTTGGGGTTTCCAACTCATTATGCTCGCTTCTGGTCACGAGCCAGGAACACAAGTATGGCGTAGGGAACACCTAGCCGGAACACGCAATTCGGGCATTGGCTATCAACCAACACATGGCCCGCTTCTGGAACACGAGCCAGGAACACAACATTGTAGCGAAGCTACGCAATCACGGCAATACCTAAAGAATGCGAGATCATGACAATTTATTTGCGTACAGTTAATTGAATTAAACGTGACAGGCGAAATGCAATGACATGAACATATTCGCGTACCGTTAATTGAAAGTAAACATGACATGGGAGTTGTGCAACATGCTATATGTGTTGGAACTAGCTTCGTTGTCAAGCTAGTTCCCCAATTTGCGCCTAGGCGAGTATCATTTCGTCGCCTAGCCTCTTTTACGCCTACAACATGCAAATGGCCTAAAACATGGCCTAAACCCTAAGTGGCAAGTTTCACTTGCCTAGCACCGGGGATTGACGATCACTTCGTCACACGGATGCTATCTACGGGGAAATCGCTGCTATGGGGGAAACAAACAACAAACAACATGAATTTTATTAGGGTTTCATAAAAATATAAATAAGTTATGAAAACAACGGTAGATCGATTTCTTACCGAGAGAAGACGGAAGGAACACTCCGGGGAACCCTAGGATCAAATCTGGAGAAGATTGGAGAAGTTTGGGGGAAACTAGGGTTTTGGGGGATTTGATGGATTTGATGGATTTGAGTGAGATTTTAGGGAAGATGAGAGGTAGATAGAGTAGATGGATGGATTGGATGATGATTCTAGGGCTTGGAATGGAGAAATGAAGCTTGGAGGAAGATGGGGGCTGAAGGGGGAAGATTTTAGGGTTTTGGGTCGTGTTGGAGAAGAAGAAGTCGAATGGGTTGGGTTTAAATAGGCTAGGCTGGCGGCTGCCCAGAAATTAGGGTTTTGACACTGGTTAGTCGGTCAAAGAGCAACCACTGACCGACTAGTTTGGCAACTAGTCGGTCGGTCGACCAACGCAGACCGACTAAGTGCAAACAGTAACTCCTGAACGAAAATAGGATTCTAGAGTTAGTCGGTCCATGAACAAATACTGACCGACTAGTTTGGCATCTAGTCGGTCGATGAACGTTCTTAGACCGACTAAGAGTAAACAGTAACTGATACAAAAATAATTTGATGAGTTAGTCGGTTCAAGAAGCATTTCTGACCGACTAGTTTGCAACCTAGTCGGTCAACCAACGTTCTTAGACCGACTAACGATAAACAGTAACTCCTGAGAAATTTAGAAAGCTAACTAGTCGGTCCAAGAAGGTTTGCCGACCGACTGGATCGTCATCTAGTCGGTCGGTGGCCCTTCTTACACCGGCTAATGAGCACAGAAAAGTACCGATACGGAGCGCGGGGCCCCGGGATCGATTCCTAAGACTCCTAGGCTTGATCTAACAGTTAGATACGACCGTTATGAAGTCCGTCACGAGTGACATACTTCGAAATCGACAATCCTAAGGAAGAAGCGAGAAAATACGACGAATCGATCGAAAATGAAATCTACGGAGACGAAAACCACACAAGAGGAGAAAAATCCACCAAAACATATATTATATTATATTATATCCAGATACATGAAAAGCAGTCGTTACATCCTCCCCAACTTAAGAAAAATTCCGTCCTCGGAATTTCCAAAACTCACGAGTCCGGAAACAAAAGTGGGAAACGCTCTCGCATCTCATCCTCATTCTCCCAAGTAGACTCTCCAGGTGAACCGTGTCGCCACATCACCCTCACAAGATTGACAATCTTGTTCCGAAGAGATTTCTGACGCCTGTCCAGAATCTGCACTGGATGCTGGTCATACGTCATATCGGGGCGAACGGTAATCTCCGAAAAATCCACCGCATGAGACGGATCGCTAATGTATCGACGAAGCTGCGACACATGGAAAACAATGTGAACTCCTTCCAAATATGGCGGCAAGGCCAAGCGATAAGCTACCTCGCCAACCCTCTCCAAAACGTCAAATGGTCCAATGTATCGCGGGCTCAACTTTCCACGCTTCCCGAAACGTATCACACCACGATTCGGGGAAATCTTCAAGAACACATGGTCGCCCGGCTGAAACTCCAAAGGACGACGTTTAGCATCCGCCCAATGCTTAAAACGGTCCTGAGCAATTCTCAACCTCTCCCGAATATTCCTGACGATATCCACGGCATCCACGATCATCTCAGGTCCCAACAACTCCCGATCACCAACGTCATCCCAACTCAATGGCGATCGACATTTCCTCCCATAAAGAGCGGCGAAAGGCGCCATGCCAATACTCGCCTGGAAGCTGTTGTTGTAGGAAAACTCCACCAAATGTAGATGGTCCTCCCACGAACCCTTGAAATCCAACATGCACGCTCTCAGCATGTCTTCCAAAATCTGAATCGTCCTCTCGGACTGGCCATCCGTCTGCGGATGGTACGCCATGCTGAAACTCAGACGCGTACCCAAACTCTTCTGCAAACTCTGCCAAAACTGAGATGTGAACCTCGTGTCTCTGTCAGACACGATACTCATGGGGACTCCATGAAGTCGCACAACCTCCTGCACGATTCACGTTACATCACTATCTAAACTAGGAAAAGGAAATAAAACGGAGAGTAAAAGAATTTTACCTCCATATATCTCCTCGCTAGCGTCTCAGTGGACTGTCCCACTCGGAACGGAATAAAGTACGCAGATTTGGTCAATCGATCTACGATCACCCAAATCGCGTCATTCTGCTTCGGACTCCGAGGTAGTCCAGTCACGAAATCCATAGTGATGTGTTGCCACTTCCACTCCGGAATCGGAAGCGGTTGTAGCAACCCGGCCGTACGCTGATGCTCCGCCTTCACTTGCTGGCAAACCAAGCACTTGGCTACACTCCGAGCCACGCTTCTCTTCATACCATGCCACCAATAATTCAGACGAAGATCCTGGTACATCTTGGTGCCACCAGGATGCACAGAATACGGCGAACTGTGTGCCTCCACCATCAGCTCCTCTCTGATATCCCCAGCAGGCACACACAACCTGGCTCCAAACCTCAGCGAGCCATCCTCATGGATCAAAAAGTCAGTCCGCAGACCAGCTTCCACCATCTCCCGAATCCTTACCAGCTTCGGATCCTCGGCCTGGCCAGCCTTAATCCGATCCACGATCGTCGACTGCACCTGCATGTACATCAACGAAGAAGCCACCCCAGGAAGAACAATCTCAATACCAGACTCGCAAAAATCCTGCTGCAATCTCCACTGCGAGGTCAAAATCATCACCGCCGGCAGCCTACTCAACGCATCAGGAACCACATTCACCTTGCCAGGGTGAAACTGCAAATCAATATCATAATCCGCCATAAGCTCTAACCACCGACGCTGTCGCATGTTGAGCTCCTTCTGAGTGAAAATATACTTCAAGCTTTTGTGATCGGTGAAAATGTTCACTTTCTCACTCAGCAAGAAGTGCCTCCAAATCTTAAGAGCAAACACAACGGCAGCCAACTCCAAATCATGCGTCGGATAATTCTTCTCATGAACCTTAAGCTGACGAGACGCATACGCCACAACGTGCCCGTGCTGATGCAACACACAACCGAGACCCTTGCCAGATGCATCGCAAAAGATCTCAAATCCACCGCTGCGATCAGGCACAACAAGAATAGGGGCACTCGTCAACCTCTCCTTCAGAACACCAAAAGCACCCTCACAATCACCCGACCAAGCATAAGCAACATCCTTCCGCGTCAACCTGGTCATCGGCTCAACAATACGAGAAAAGTCCTTAATGAATCGCCGATATTAACCGGCAAGTCCAAGGAAACTCCGAATCTCAGACGCTGACGACGGAACAGGCTACTCCCTGATGGCCCGAATCTTCTCGGGATCCACTGAAATACCATCTCCAGTCACCACGTTCCCGAGAAAAGCAACTCGATCCAGCCAAAACTCGCACTTCGAAAACTTAGCATACAAACGATGCTTCCTCAAAATCTCCAACACCGTCCTTAAGTGCGAGGCATGCTCTTCCTCCGACTTCGAATAGATCAGAATGTCGTCAATAAAGATAACGACAAACTTATCCAAAAAGTCGTAGAAAATCAGGTTCATCAGATTCATGAAAACTGCGGGCGCGTTAGTTACGCCGAAAGGCATAACCACAAACTCATAGTGTCCATACTTCGTCCTGAACGCTGTCTTCGGAACATCTCCCTTCTTCACCTTCAACTGATGGTAACCACTCCTCAAATCCAATTTAGAAAACACCCTCAAACCTCCAAGCTGATCGAAAATATCATCGATGCGAGGCAACGGGTATTTATTCTTAATGGTCACCGCATTCAACTCCCGATAGTCCACGCACATTCGACGCGAACCATCCTTCTTCTTAACCAACAACACCGGTGCTCCCCACGGAGACACACTAGGATTAATATAACCCTTCTGCAAAAGCTCATCCAACTGCTTCCGCAACTCTTCCAACTCTGCGGGTGCCATACGATACGGCGCCTTCGAAATCGGCTGCGCACCTGGAACGAGATCAATAGAAAATTCCAGAGCTCGATCAGGCGGCAAACCAGACATCTCCTCGGGGAAGACGTCGCCAAAATCACGCACCACAGCTGGCCACTCCAGCTCCATCTGCATAGCCACAGCCTCCACCGGCCTGGCCCGAAATCTGACAGGACCAAGCGAACTGCTACCACGACTGAAGTCAAACACTGGATGTCCGGGAATCTCGAACACCACCTTCTTCCTCCTGCAGTCAATCGTAGCATAGAAGCTCGCAAGCCAGTCCATCCCAAGAACTGCATCATAGTTGATGATGTCGTGGACAATGAAATCAGCAAAAAGCTCATGTCCACAGACCACCAACGAGCAAGAATTGCAACCACGATGCACCGAGACCACACCATTCCCTGTAACGATATTCCAACTCTTGGGGAGCGGGGACGTCGACAAGGAATGCCTCTCCACGAAGCTCCGAGAAATAATGCACATCGATGCACCCGAGTCAAAGAGGACTCGTGCAGGAAATGTGCAAACCAAAATCACACCTAATCAAGCAATTAACAATCAAACCCTAATCTAGCAAACAACCATGTTCAAGCAAACAACACAATCTAACAATCAAGACCAAATAGGAAAGTAATAGCTAGAATGAGGATTACCTGCGATAACCTCATCCACAGCCGCGCTCTCCGCAGCGGTCATCAGAAAAGCATGCCTCCTTGGTGGAACAGCCTGCCGAAAAGCCTGCCTCTGCGGAACAAGAGCTGCTCCACGTCCAGCAGGAACAGGCGCTCGCTGCTGCAACGGCTGAGCTGCAACAGGAGCCCTCCGCAGCGGATCCGCATGCCGACAATCCTTCGCGACATGAGAAAAATCACCGCAAACCAGACACTGGCCCAGAAACTTCCGACACTGATCCTTGACGTGACCAGGCCTGCCGCAGAAATGGCAAAACTTCGGAATAGGCCCTCCTGGCCTCTTAAACTGAGCGGACTGATTAGGCCTGAATCCAGGTCTAACCACAGCCCTCGCCTGCTCCACAGGCCTCTTCCCAGCACCAACAACCGACCCCTTCCTCTGGTTCACGAGCAGCTCCTGCCTCTTAGCTGCTACCAGAACCTTCTGATAAGATTCCCGGTCAGAGGAGGTCACAAAACTCTGGAGCTCCGAAGCAAGCCCCTGCAGAAACCTCTGAGCTCTCTCCTCAGCGTCCTGCACCATCTTCGGCGCAAACCGACTAAGCCTCATGAACTCTTGGTGGTACAAGTCCACCGACGAGTTCCCTTGCTTCAAATCGATAAAACGCTGCAGCATCTCCTCCTTGGCAGCCTTCGGGAAGAACTCACCCTCAAATCTGGCTTTGAAGGTAGCCCAAGCAATCGGCTCCACCAACAACTTCTCTTCCGCATCCCACCAATTCCTGGCGTTATCCTTGAGCTGCCTCTTCGCCAAATCAACCCATCCAGCCGGGGTGATCTTGGCCATCTTCAGATTGTCCTCGACGTTCCGAATCCACTCATCGGCAGCCAGAGGACCCTCAGAACCATCAAAATATGCGGGACCCAGCTCCCGAAATTGCTTCGCTCCTGGCTCAGAGCGAGGGGCATCCGGAAGAACCCGGGCAGGTGGAGCATTCTGGACTTGCAAAAGCACGCCCTGCTGCACTTGCATCATCTGGATCATCATCCACATCATCTCACCGCTGGTGGGTTCCCGCTCAGGCTCCTCATCATGAGGGAGCGCACCACTGCCCCCACCACGGGTGAAACGCCTTCCTGCCATCTAATGACACGGAGAACAAATCAGATTAGACTCATAGCCTATGACATCGGACGTCGAACTTAGTTTATTGGACATTCTAATATTATTATCGCTATTCCAAAAATCGCAGTTACAGAAGAAGACCTGCATGGGCCACCACTAAAACCTGTCACGACCCGCTTCCCTAAAATGGAGGCGAGACGTGAAAAGGTCCGCACGAGAGTGGAGCTGTGAAGCCCCAAACCCGATAAGCGTCCACAATACAAAAACAGGTCCCTGTAACCACAACAGAATAGCAATAATAACACAAGGAGAGACTGAAATAAAATTCACATCTCACAAATATTGTCCAACATCACAAATAAGTTCAACATCCAGAAAAGCCACCAGGCTAAAAGAAAAGAGTCTAAGGCCCAGAACAAGGCCAACAAAAGAAACGACAACAACAAAGCAAAGTATAAGTGCCACGCACCGATAACAAAACAACTGTCTAACAAAAGTAAAACACACGAAGACACTAGGACTGGTCCCCAGTGTCCACGTACTCCCCGTCAAACACAAGCTCGGGCTCGGCGTCAGCAAACACCTCGTCTTCAACGAGGCACTCGGGCTCAGGATCTAACATGTGTCACCCAAAAGAGTAAAGGGGCACATGTCAGCAAGTCTAAAAAGACTTGGGCAAGGAAACTGGAAGTGAGGCATCTAGTAACCTAGCAGTTTAGTATGCATGACATGGCAGTTATCACATGAGTGCACAATTAAAACATGGCAAGACAATTTGTACAAGAGAACAATCATCAGGACAAGACAAGAGTAGCCAAGCTACTATCAATTCAATACACTCACATTTTGTAGGTGTTTACGCCATTCGCTGAATGGCATAGCATTTCAGACCGATCGGCACTAAACACTACTCGGTACCCACACGATATGGAGCCTGGGGTCCCCGCACATTGAGCTCAGCTAGTGAGCCTGAGGTTGCCCCGCACATTGAGCTCGCATTCTTAGTTCACAATTCAATACATCGAGCGTTGGGGTTTCCAACTCATTATGCTCGCTTCTGGTCACGAGCCAGGAACACAAGTATGGCGTAGGGAACACCTAGCCGGAACACGCAATTCGGGCATTGGCTATCAACCAACACATGGCCCGCTTCTGGAACACGAGCCAGGAACACAACATTGTAGCGAAGCTACGCAATCACGGCAATACCTAAAGAATGCGAGATCATGACAATTTATTTGCGTACAGTTAATTGAATTAAACGTGACAGGCGAAATGCAATGACATGAACATATTCGCGTACCGTTAATTGAAAGTAAACATGACATGGGAGTTGTGCAACATGCTATGTGTTGGAACTAGCTTCGTTGTCAAGCTAGTTCCCCAATTTGCGCCTAGGCGAGTATCATTTCGTCGCCTAGCCTCTTTTACGCCTACAACATGCAAATGGCCTAAAACATGGCCTAAACCCTAAGTGGCAAGTTTCACTTGCCTAGCACCGGGGATTGACGATCACTTCGTCACACGGATGCTATCTACGGGGAAATCGCTGCTATGGGGGAAACAAACAACAAACAACATGAATTTTATTAGGGTTTCATAAAAATATAAATAAGTTATGAAAACAACGGTAGATCGATTTCTTACCGAGAGAAGACGGAAGGAACACTCCGGGGAACCCTAGGATCAAATCTGGAGAAGATTGGAGAAGTTTGGGGGAAACTAGGGTTTTGGGGGATTTGATGGATTTGATGGATTTGAGTGAGATTTTAGGGAAGATGAGAGGTAGATAGAGTAGATGGATGGATTGGATGATGATTCTAGGGCTTGGAATGGAGAAATGAAGCTTGGAGGAAGATGGGGGCTGAAGGGGGAAGATTTTAGGGTTTTGGGTCGTGTTGGAGAAGAAGAAGTCGAATGGGTTGGGTTTAAATAGGCTAGGCTGGCGGCTGCCCAGAAATTAGGGGTTTGACACTGGTTAGTCGGTCAAAGAGCAACCACTGACCGACTAGTTTGGCAACTAGTCGGTCGGTCGACCAACGCAGACCGACTAAGTGCAAACAGTAACTCCTGAACGAAAATAGGATTCTAGAGTTAGTCGGTCCATGAACAAATACTGACCGACTAGTTTGGCATCTAGTCGGTCGATGAACGTTCTTAGACCGACTAAGAGTAAACAGTAACTGATACAAAAATAATTTGATGAGTTAGTCGGTTCAAGAAGCATTTCTGACCGACTAGTTTGCAACCTAGTCGGTCAACCAACGTTCTTAGACCGACTAACGATAAACAGTAACTCCTGAGAAATTTAGAAAGCTAACTAGTCGGTCCAAGAAGGTTTGCCGACCGACTGGATCGTCATCTAGTCGGTCGGTGGCCCTTCTTACACCGGCTAATGTGCACAGAAAAGTACCGATACGGAGCGCGGGGCCCCGGGATCGATTCCTAAGACTCCTAGGCTTGATCTAACAGTTAGATACGACCGTTATGAAGTCCGTCACGAGTGACATACTTCGAAATCGACAATCCTAAGGAAGAAGCGAGAAAATACGACGAATCGATCGAAAATGAAATCTACGGAGACGAAAACCACACAAGAGGAGAAAAATCCACCAAAACATATATTATATTATATTATATCCAGATACATGAAAAGCAGTCGTTACAATCAACACATCCAAATACATTAAAAACACCACCAACCCTGTCCTAACCCAAAACTCTCTCTAAAAGATGAATCATCCAAGGAGCATCGGAGAGTCCTCCAAACAGACTCTCAAGAAGGAGTGGTAGGATCAGCAGTCTCCGTAGGTCCAGTCGAAGGAGTGGACTCAGGCTCTACTGGGAGGAGTGGTGTGTCAACCGAAGCAATCGTCGGGGCAGGAGTGGAAATAGCAACAACAGGCTCAACGGCAGAGGCACCAATAGGAACGTCAACTGGAGCAGACGTCTCTGGAGCACAAGTAGACTCATCCACTGGAGCAGAAGACTCTGGAGCACCTGAAGAAGTGGCAGCTCCAGTAACAGATGTGGTAGCAGCAGCAGTAGTGGCCTCAGTGCCACGAGCAAGAGAATCAACGAGCTCATCGATCTCCTCATCATCCATCTCCTCATCCTCAGAAACAGGAGGAGGGACCTCAACACCAATAACACGAGCTATACGACATAGAATCTCCTCGATACGAGCATACCGAGACTCGAGACGACGAACAGAACGAGCGAGATCATCCAGTGTGGTGGGAGGTCTAGGAGCAGCAGCTGCAGAAGAGGTGCCCTGAGAAGCTGAAGGAGTCGTCCTCTGCACGTGACAGAGTTCCGCAAGAGATTTCTTAACGGCCGTCGCGTTCAGGGGAGGAACAAGTGGACGCTCATCGCCAAGAGGCAAAGGCACGTGGAAATGACGAAACACCAAAGTCAACAGACAAGGATAAGGGAGATGCACAGATTTCGTGGACTTGCGAATACACTCGAAAGAATCCATCTTATCGAGTATAATGCGAGCCCAGTTAATCTCGCAACCAAGAATAGAGCGTAAATCAACTTTAGGAATGGCTAGGATGGCAGAGAAGATGAGCCGTACTTAGGAAGTAAGCACGACTTCAGGATAAGATTAAGCACCCAAGCATTCGGCTTGAATGACTTCGATGGGACACCTATGAAAGCTGGAGGGATCACATGGAAGATATCGGCGAGAACGGACTGATCTAAAGAGGAGATATCATCAAGTGAAATATTAGACGGGAGGAGACCAGACGACGAACAACCAAGCAACTCCCCCAAGATTTCTGCCATGAGGACTATAGGAGTCCCAAGACAGTAGTCTCGATGGAGTGGGTCTCACCGTACTAACCCCGGGTACGGTTCGTATAGAAAAGTTTGACCAGGCAAGGATATGGTCGAGAGTTCTCCTTAGGGTCAAAGCGAAGGTAGTCTATAAGTCCACTATAGGATAGAAGATCTGCTAAGCCAAGGAAGTCGGAGAACTTAACGAAATGCTCCAATAACAGCGGGCAATGTTCGATACGGGTGTATGCCGCTAGACACATAGGGTCATCGTGACATAGCGAGATATCGACACCACCAGCTGGCATCGGAGCCTTTCCCTTAGGCTTACGGGAGCTAGAACGAAGTGGAGGAGTGGGTTCCTTACGGCTAGGCTCATCCTCGAGTCTAAACTCAGTGTCGGAATCAGATGGTGTAGTGGGGGTATGGAGTATAGGTTTCCTAGACTGAGAACGTCTACTGGGTTTGGGCGGTCGCCGTCCTCTGCTTCTTCAGAGGAGGCGAAGACGATGAAGGTTGGGTCATTTTAGTTCGGCGTTTGGGTTTCGAAGGATCCTTAGGGTGTGGCTCAACAGTCATATGAGACGGGCCAGAGGAAGTGATCGGGATTCTCGTCTTTGCTATAAGTGTGACAAAACGAGTGCAAACAATCGCAAGAACGAGATCAAACAACCCTAGATCCGAAACCCTAAAGCTGAAATCGAAATAAGCTTGAAACCAAACCCTAGAAAGGAAAACCGACCTAGAATAGAACCCTAGATGCAAGAGAGGAGAGGTGGGATACCATAGGAGGAAGAGCGACGAAGATCCACTGCCGGAGTTGGTCGGAGATCAACGAACGGCGGTGGAATCGACGGAGGAATACAAAGGGGCTGATCAGGGGTCGGGGGTTTTAGTTGGAGAGAAGAGTTTAGAAACCGATTGAATCGAAAATTAATCGATTAGAATAGGTATAAGTCGGTTGGAATGCGAAAAGACACGACTGTCCCTGAGCACTTAGTCGGTCATAGTTCAAGCACTGACCGACTAGATGACGATCTAGTCGGTCGGTCAATGAGCTTGAACCGACTAAGTGGAAACAGCCGACAGACGAAAAATTTAGGGCTAGAGTTAGTCGGTCTAAGTTCAAGTACTGACAGACTAGAACTCAATCTAGTCGGTCGGTAAGTAAACGTGGACCGACTAAACGAAGATAGTAGGAGAGGAAACCCTAAAAAGCTTGAACTAGTCGGTCTGAGTTCTTTTACAAACCGACTAGGTGTAAATCTAGTCGGTTGGTGATTGAACTGAGACCGACTAGATGAGTCCAAAAGTTAGAGAATGACCTAGTCGGTTTGAGTTCATTAGCTGACCGACTAGATGTGAATCTAGTCGGTTGGTTGATGAACTGAGACCGACTAGACGAGTCCAAAAATAGACAAATGAGTTCTCTCCTTAATGCACTTGGACGAAACATCGTTCAACTCTCAAAAATCATCATACTACCCCATTAATCATCGAAAAACTTAAATACGACGTTCAAGAGTAAATTCGAGCATAAATTCCAAAAATTCACAAAAATCCCGAAAGAATCCAATAAGTCTAGCATGAACAAATATAGCGAAAAAGAATAGCATGCAAGATTATTGAATAAAAATGAATCATATATCTCGGATTCACCCATAATCCCCAATTCTCGACGCAACCGCACAAAGGAGTCCTCCTTTAGGGGTTTCGTGAAAATATCGGCGATTTGCTTCTGGGTTTCAACGTACACTAATATGATGTCCTTTTTAGCAACATGATCATCTAAGAAATGGTGTCGGACATCTATGTGTTTAGAACGGGAATGGTGCACCGGATTCTTTGAAAGACAAATGGCACTTTGGTTGTCCACCATGATAGGGCTAGTATCACAATGTATACCAAAATCCTTAAGTGTGTGTCTCATCCAAAGAACCTGGGCACATGCAGCACCGGCGGCAATGTATTCCGCCTCGGTGGTTGAAAGTGATACGGAATTTTGCTTCTTGGAAAACCAAGAGACAAGAGAATTTCCTATAAAATGGCAAGTGCTGATCGCGCCCCGGATACACGTCTCGGAGCGGCGACGATCGTAGTCTTACCGCAAGCGCACGGTGTAGCGGCGAGCAGGTATCGAACATAGGGAGGCCTAATAACAGTGTCTTCTTCGGTCACCTGGCTATAGGAAAAGTCGGGAAATGTGCGCAAATATGCGGTCACAGTCGTTCGAATGTAATAAAGGAATAACAAATTAATAAAGACGCTTAGGGGATAGGGAATCCCCGCTCCTTGCCGTATCTCATCATTGTGATTCGTAGGTTTCACAATTGCTAGACTTGAAACTTGGGTGAACTAGTTGCAACTAAATGTGGAACCAAGCTCACGCTCTCGCGCTATTGCCGGTCTATAGCCAACCTAGGGTAGGGTCCAATCTCTTGCAAACCCTAACCTAGGCAAACTAGCGTGAAGAACAACATCATCGTTCAATCGTATCTCGAGCCCACTCTCGTGCAAACTCTAGCTACGACCTAGGTTGGGATAGTTCCTACCCATCCAATCTCTTGCAAACGGGTATTGGTATAGAATTGCAATCGAAAACCCTAGTTTCGGCCCAATCTCTTGCAAACCGATTCCGGAGAAATTCAATTGCAACCCAATTCGAATATCTAGGGCTTCCTATCGAATTGGGATCCAATCTCTTACAAATCCCAATCGGTATGAATCTCTAGCTATTCGTATTATAGCAATCCCAAACTAACCCTGATCAATCCTAGCAATAGTTTCACCAATTCATCACAAATTCGAAATTGGGCTCGTAGGGTTCATCCCTACGCCCTAAGACGATGAACTACTCACAATTCATAATAGAATGCAATAGAAATTCACAAGTAAAATGAATGGAATAGCAATATTCAAAATATCAATAAAAATGGAGTTTTTGAGGGAGAGAGATACAAACTAATGAAGAACAAGATAGCATCCAACAAAATCTCCCTTTTCTCTCCTCTCTAAAAGCTCAATCTAATCCCTCAAAAGTTAATCTAAAAAAAGGCTACAAAAATTCTGAAAAAGACTCCCTAAACTAGGTTAAAAACTGGGGTTAAATACCCCCCAAAATCGCCCAAAAACCCTGACGAAAATGCCCCTACACAGCCTCAAATCCGCAGTTTACGCTACAGGCAGCGCGGCTCACTCGGCCGAGTGACAAATATCACTCTGCCGAGTGACGAACCCTGTACAAAAACAGAGAGTTGGGGGTCTCGGGGGTCGATTCCTTGGAGGTCACTCGGGCGGACGGTCTTTCGTCACTCGGGCGGACGTCGGTTGTCACTCGGGCGGATCGTCTTTTTCCACTCGGCCGAGTCAGTCATCGGGACTGTAAAGATGAAAAACAGAGAGTTCGGCATCTTTTTTTGTCGTCGTCTTGGCTCCACTCGGGCGAGGGGTGACTCGGTGCTCGGCCGAGTGGCATGGCGGTGCTCGACCGAGTGCACGCTGATATTGCTCTGTTACGTGTCCGATCTGGCCGGCCGAGCGGGCTTCCTATGGTCGGCCGAGTGACACCTTCACCCGGCCGAGTGAAATGCTCAAAGTGCCCAAACTTCGTATTTTCGCCTCCTCGTCGCTCCTACGACGTTCTTTCTTCTTCCACTCCTCTCCAATAGCAAAATACCCCCCAAGAGAGTCGTCGGTGACACTCCGGAGTGGGTGCATATCAGAATCACTCCAAATCGCTCCAAATCTCCTCAAATACAAAAAAACAACAAATCGTGAAAAGCATCGCAATATTGTCGAATAAACGTGAAAAACACGATTTGAGCGATCTAAATGGCATGCAAACATGCAGAAAAAAGATGTAAAATACGGAGCGATCAAAATCCCCCAAGCTTACCTCTTACTCATCCTCGAGGAAGATAAGTAAAAAGCGAACCCGGTGGATAAGGATAAAGAAAACGGCGGAAAGGTGGAAAACGGAAAACGAAAAAGGAAATAGAAAATGAAGAGGGAAGTTGCTAGATCATTTTTCTCAGGACGTGGGTTTTGCTTACTCATATAGCATGCATCGAATATAAAACACATGTCAAAGAATTTTTATTTTGTTATCATAGTATAATGATGCATTTGAAATAGAAAACCCAAGAATATCAATATAGCATGAAAAATGGAATAATCCCAAGATTAACATCGTCTGAAGCATTTAAAGCGGTATACAATATCGTAGATCACACACTTTTCAATTGAATGCTTTCTATAAGGAGTATAAGAGATATCACACGATAGAGTAGTAAGAATAGAAAAAGTGTGGTTTTCATGAAATGAATGCTAAGCGTAGATTTCTGGACTTCGTAAAACTTTAGCAATCTCACCGAGTATAGAATATTACTTAGCCTAGGTTGTCATGCACCGTCAGGTAGTCACTCTCTCACACATCATTGGATTCTCTCCCCCAAGCTTATCTATAAGCTTGGTGGCATATATAAAACGATATTTACATCCCCATTTTTATGAAGCTCCAAAAGTCAAAAATAAAAACAAAAGAGGGAAGAAAGAGACAAAGTATATGAGATGGGATCGTTTTCGAATTACTTTTCTCTTTTCTTTTCTTATTCTCAAATCTTTTTTCTTTTTCTCTTTTTTTTTCTTTTTTTTAGAACATATATACATAATGATCCCAAATCAAAGAGAAGGATATACACGTATTTTTTTCTTTGGATTTTGGGGAATTTGAAGCATGTGATTTTAATAACGGGGGAATGTCAATAATAGAATCGCTAAGGGGAGATTCACCAATGAATTTAAAATAGAGAAATTAAGTTCAAGATATGTGGAGAAAGAAATAAATGTATCTCTCAGTTCACTCTATAGGATGTGCATGACAACTTCAGCAGGGTAATATAATCTACTCAGTTTAATCTCAAATAGTAAACTAATCCAGATTTATCAAAGCTAGTAAACATTTCAATCAACCCGAAGTGAAGCGTACAAATCATGCAAATAGAAGTGATGTGAGAAAGGAAATCAGTACTCCAGATAGAAGCATCAATGCGTGAATCTTGGTGTGTTTTCTATGATAGCATACATATGAATTATCAGACATCAGCTAATAATAGAATTTCATCCATTTTCATACAGCAAAAGAGAGTGGGTTGCTATTTCTAAATGCAAAGCAGAACATAGCATATGATATCAGAAATAAAAAGAAAAACTATGACATGACAAATATAGCATGCATATAGAGAAAAGCTAACACCACGTCATCATCATCATAGAAAAGTCATCTCTAGCAGAAGATGAAAGGAATAAAGGTAAACGAAAATAAAGACTATTTACAATTCAGCATACAAGAAGAATAAGAAAAACGTGATGCATGGTAAAAAAAATGAAAAAGTGATGAAAAATGGGTGTGAAAGTGGAAAAACGTGGAAAAGCTAAAAATAAAGGTGACAAAAGCAAAAAGTGTGAGAACTCACTCCCCCAAGCTAAAGTGCACAGTGTCCTCAATGTGCGAAGTGTGGCACACCGAGAGACGTGTAATGGGTGGAGGGGGTGGGTATGCATGCATGATAAAAAGAAAATAAAAATAACAATATGAAAAATATGATGCGAATGTGATGCATGCAAGGATAAGAGTGATGTGGATATGTGTGTGTCACCAAAAAGACTCTCCCTTACTCCCGAAAAAGGATATAGAATGATACGATAAAAATATGGACAAAAATAGTGCTGGGAGGGGGGGTGGGCAAAAACTCCTCAGGACCAAGCAGAGAATGGGCAGCATAACGACAAAAAATAACGATGGCATCAAGGGTGTGCCTAAGCTGGTGGTGCTGCGCCATCTCCGTCCTGAGGCGGAGGTGGGGGTGGTGGTGGCTGGGTGACAGTCTGCTGGGTGGGTGGTGGTGGTGGTGGTGGGCGTGGAACAGTCTGCTGGGTGGGTGGTGGTCGTGGCAGTCGCTCGAGGATCTGGGTAAGGCAAAAGTGAATGCCGGGAAGTAGCTCGAGGCGGTGCTGCATGGCGGTGACTGTGGAAGACAGAGCCCTAAAATCACCCCACCGTCCACTCATCGCCCCCTCAAGAGTGCGAACGCTCTGAACTAAGGCGTCAGGGGGTGGTGGAGCGGAGGGACGGACAGGTCTAGGCTGAGCAGGTCGGGGCTGTCTAATACGTGCAGTGTAGGTAATCGGGACAGCAGGCATGGGTCGAAAGGGTGATGTGCCCACTAGTGGATGCCCAGCCTCAGTGCGAGGCTGGGACGCAGGCTGGTGTGAGGTGGAAGCATCAGCAGTGGGAGTGGAAGACAAAATCGGTGACGAGGCAGCGAGAGAGGTCAGTGACACAGACGTGGGAACAGACGTCACGACACTCTTAGATAGGATGGCTGCCGTGGAGACAGAAAGGTCAACCACTGGGGAGGAAGTGAATGGACCAAAAGGTGACAACCCAGCGGAGATCATACTGGCCATGGTCTCCACGACGGCAGTGAAAGAAGGCTCGTCGCTCTCAAGTATGGTGGGTGGACGCTCGGGCAACAGAGAGGTGAGTGGCTCAACCGACAGGGGCACAGTAGTGGTGGTGGTAGGCTCAGCAAGTGTACTCCCGAAACTGGCAGAAGTGGGGACAGAAGTGTCGGGAGCGGCAGAAAGTGCAGGCTCAGGCTGAGGGAACACAGGGTCAACTGGCGGTGCAGGGTGTGCAGGTGGTGCAGGCTCAGCTCCCTCGGCCTCAAGCACGTAGGCGGCGGGGATCAGGAGATCCATCGCCGGAAGCCAGTCCTCGTGTGCTGGTCCTATGTGTGTCCGAGCGGGGCTCGAAAGGATCATGTAGTCAGCACCGAACAGACCGTGCAACCATACCCAGTGCCGCTGGCCGTGTGGACGAAGCATCTTCATCCGGGCCATGACGTCTATCGAGAGTGAAGTAGGGCCCAAAGGTCGACGCAGGTCGGCCGGTAGGTCCTCGTCGGTCATCAGAGCTAGCAGGGTGATAAGGCCACCGCAACATATCGGGGAGTGAGCGCCCACCGATACGATGATGCGGTCCAAAAACCAGCTAGCGACGTCAATCTCAACAACGGGGACCATCGTGACACCATCCCTATCAAGAACCTGGGGCGAGTCATCGCATAGAGCATATAGAGCTCAGGCGTCGACATCGTCCCAGGCTCGTACCTCGCTAGAAAGGTGGTCGCCATAAGGCGCTGTGCTATGCGGAGGCAGGGGTGGACTATGGCCGAGGCCATGGCCCTACTAGGGTCAAAGGCCTGATGTAAACCTGTGATCTGGGCCCAAAAGGCGTGTGAATCGAAGGATGGGAGAGGGATGTGTGTGGGGGCGTAGGCTCGGTCGGGTGTGGGGACAGCGGGCCACTGAAAGAATGCCCTAAGCATATCTAGAGTGATCTGACACTCTCGATCCATCAGTCTAAAGGAGCAAACCTCAGGGGTCCGGGCGATCGAGCTGAGCACCTCGAGTGTCGGACAGACGTAAGTGTCCGCCGACACGGAAAGAAAATCTCGCCAACCCACGTTGTCGTACAACATGAGCATCCCCTCGAGTACCCCCAGGCGGTCTAGGTCAGCAAGGTGTGCGAACCTAGAGGGCACTATCGAGCGCTGGGCGATACGCTTAAAATCGACGCGATGTGCGTCGTCTCGGAACGTAATACCCAGCGGCCCGACGATAGGAGCTGGTGGTGGCTGTGGGTGGATGGGCTGGGCTGGGAGTGGCTGTGGGTTGACTGGATCGGCAGGCTGTGGCTGTGTGGGGTGAGGTGGTGTAGGCGGAGGAGAGTCCTCCATCTCGTGGGAGGGGCCGGGCTCATCCGGCTGCTTCCGCTTGGCGGAAGCTCTCCTAGTGCGTGGCCGTGTACGGGGCGACATGTGTGCCCCGAGTGATCACCCAACAAATATAAAATTCGGCGTGTCAAAAATAATGGAACGAAGGTATCTGAACACGTCGCGAGAGCAAAACAGCGGATGCGTGCGAAGACGCCGCCTCCACTAAGCCAAAAGCGCGCCCCGGAAGCTCCCCTAAGCTCCCCTAAGCTCCCCAAGATAGCCTACACATCAAACTACGATATTAGCGTGTAAAATTCAAAATACATAGGGGGTTAGGGGTATAATAGATAGACAATGAAATTGATTTGAGGTAGGGGCTCGATAGGTGCACAGATCATCAAAAATAGGAGAAAATGGAGAAAACGGGTGAAATTGGGGTTACCGGAGGATGTTCGGCGGCGAGGGAGTCGCCGGCGCTGAGGGTGGTCGGCGGTCGGCGGTCGGTGCTCGGCCGCCGGTGGTCGACGATCGAGGGTGGCGTTCGGGCGAGGGGGTGGTCGCAGCGGGCGAGGAGACGATCGGGCTCGGGCACGAAAGAAAATTTGGGCGTTGCGAATTCTGCGCCGAGCCCGTTCGCTTATATAAGTGAAGTTACGACTCGGCCGAGTGACTAAATCACTCGGCCGAGTGATCATAACGAAAAAGTTTATAAAATTTCTCCCTCCGATTACGATTCGACCGAGTGGCTTTGCCACCCTCGGCCGAGTGAAAAAAGTCCATTCGGCCGAGTGGCACAAGCTACTCGGCAATTCTCGCCCTAGGAGCGTATCAGTTTCACTCGGTCGAGTGAAGATATATACTCGGCCGAGTGGCAATTTATACTGAAATCAAAAAAAGAACAGAGAGTTGGGTGCAACAGACTTCCCTCGTTGGTGCGCCACTCGGTCGGACGACGTTGGTGGCTCGGCCGAGTGGATATGGTACTCGGCCGAGTGAGACTCTGTTTTCTGCTGTGATGCTTCGTTTTAGTTCTAATCTCTGTTTTCTTCCTCCAATTGATTTCTTCCTTCTCCTAAGCCTCGAGCGCGTCCATGGAGTGCTCCTCTTTGCCTTATTCATCCTCCATATGATAGATATCTTGTTCTCCTCTCCTGTCAAAGAAAATAGGACCCGTTGTCAAAAATTTTCGGGCAAACGACTCAAAAACACTAATAAAGTCTAAAACAAAAATAAAAACCAAAGTAGAAAAAATGCGATAACCGTCGGGTTGCCTCCTGATAAGCGCTCGTTTAAGGTCTTGAGCTCGACCCCTTTTGATTTTCAATTAACGCTTGATGTTGGGTGCATACGAGATGCACCCGTCGAAGTTGCTTGGAAGACCACTCGGATTTGGATCATGGTGGGGTGTGGTCTTCCTCAGTGCCCCTTCATCATGGGCAATGTTGGGGGGTGGCTCCCCCAAGCTAGAGCTTGCTCCGGTCTTCCTCTTTACCGGTGACACCGATCGTCGTATCGGTGGAGCTTTCTTCAGAGTCCTCAACTTCGAGAGCATGCAGAGCTCCCGTATTCTTGCGACATCAGCGTCGCCATCATCAATTGCCATGGAGATATCGGGGGAGTGCTCCATCTTCTCTTCCTCAGCCAAATCTAGGCCTTCTTCGAAGCTATCTTCGTGGGGTGCGCCGATGGAGTGGGGTATCGCCTCTTCAATGACCTCATCAAGGAGGTAAGAAAGGTCGTCCGGCCGTTCCTTGAGTAGATATATTCTATTTACCTCGCCCATAGGGACTCCTTCGGAATAATGCTTTAGACGTTGCCCATTCACCTTGAAAGTGGCTCCGTCTTTCCCTTCCAATTCAAATGCTCCCCCCCGGTTGTATGCGCTTGATGGTGAAAGGTCCGGACCACCGTGACCTCAACTTCCCGGGGAATAGTCGGAGTCGGGAATTATATATCAAGACCTTCTCTCCGACCTTGAAGTCCGTTACAATTATGCGGGCGTCGTGGAGAATCTTGGTCCTCGCTTTGTAAATTCTTGAGCTCTCGTAGGCATCCCTTCTAATTTCGTCAAGCTCATTGATGTCCAAGAGTCGCCTCACCGCCGCACTCTTATAGTCATACTTGAGGGTCTTGATGGCCCAATACGTGCGATGCTCCAACTCTACCGGTAGGTGACATGCTTTCCCATAAACAAGTCGGAACGGTGTGGTGCCAATAGGGGTGCGAAAAGCCGTGCGATATGCCCATAGAGCATCGTTTAACTTCATGGACCAATCTTTTCTAGATCAATCTACAGTCTTTTCAAGAATTTTCTTGATTTCTCTATTTGATACTTCCACTTGTCTGCTCGTCTGAGGGTGGTAGGCCAGGTCGATTCTATGGTTTACCCCGTACTTTTTCAACATAGCCTCAAATTTGTTTTCAATAAAGTGGCTTTCCCCGTCGCTTATCAAAGTACGGGGAACCCCAAAGCCCGGGAAAATATTCTGCTTGAAAAACTTTGAGACAACCCTTGCGTCATTGGTAGGGGTGGCAATGGCTTCTACCCATTTGGAGACGTAGTCCACGGCCAACAAGATATACTTGTTACCGTTGCTTGACGGAAATGGTCCCATGAAGTCCACTCCCCAACAATCAAAGAGCTCAATCTCTAGAATGGGCTTCATTGGCATCTCATTTCGTTTCGAAATATTCCCGGTCCGTTGGCATCTATCGCACGATTTGACGAAGTCGTGCGTGTCTCTGAACATGGTTGGCCAAAAGAATCCACTCTGCAATATCTTAGCGGTAGTCTTAGAAGCGGCGTGATGTCCCCCGCATGGCATACCATGGTAATGCAAGATTATGGAGGTGGCCTCCTCCTTAGAGATACATCTCCGGATAACCCCATCCTTGCATATCTTAAAGAGGTACGGGTCTTCCCAGAAATAGCTACGGACATCATGCATAAATCTCCTCTTTTGCTGTGTGGGCATCCCGCATGGTTTAATCCCACAAACCAGATAATTGACATAATCCGCATACCAAGGAACTTCACCGGGCCTTATGGCGTATAGCCTCTCATCGACAAAGGAGTCATCGATGGGCAAACTCTCGTCCTCCTTGTCACGAATTAGTCTAGACAAATGGTCCGCCACAACGTTGTCCGTACCCTTCTTATCTCTGATTTCCAAATCAAACTCTTGCAATAGAAGTATCCACCTAATCAACCTAGGTTTGGCTTCTTTCTTGTTTAGAAGGTACTTCAATGCCGCATGGTCGGTGTGGACAATTACCTTGGATCCAAGGAGGTAGGAGCGAAACTTTTCAACGGAATACATGACCGCTAGAAACTCTTTCTCTGTAGTCGTGTAATTTTTCTGTGCGTCATCCAATGTCTTGCTTGCATAGAATATTGCATGAAGCTTTCTGTCTTTCCTTTGTCCTAACACCGCTCCAATGGCTTGGTCACTTGCATCGCACATGAGTTCAAAGGGAAGGCTCCAATCCGGTGGTTGTATGATGGGCGCATAAATTAGTGCTTCCTTCAATGTATTGAAGGCTTGCAAGCATTCACCTGAAAAAACAAACTGAGCATCTTTAGCGAGCAAGGAAGTAAGAGGTCTTGCAATCAAGGCGAAATCCTTGATAAAGCGGCGATAAAACCCCGCATGACCAAGAAAGCCTCTAATGCCCTTGACATTAATAGGAGGATGGAGTTTCTCGATTACCTCAATCTTTGCCTTATCTACCTCAATTCCTCTCGAGGAGATAAGGTGCCCAAGAACTATACCTTCCGTGACCATGAAGTGACACTTCTCCCAATTTAGAGTTAGATTATTTTTTTGGCACCTTTTAAGAACTTTATTAAGATTAGACAAACAAGAATCAAACTCGCTTCCATAAACTGAAAAATCATCCATAAAGACTTCCATGATATTTTCAATGTAATCGGAAAAAATGGATGTCATACACCTCTGAAAGGTGGCGGGAGCATTACAAAGACCAAAGGGCATCCTACGGTAGGCATAGGTACCATAGGGACAAGTGAAAGTGGTCTTTTCTTGGTCATCTTCGTGCAAAGGGATTTGGAAAAACCCCGAATACCCATCCAAATAACAAAAGTATTTATGTTTAGCTAGGCGTTCAAGCATTTGATCAATGAAGGGCAATGGGTAATGGTCTTTTCAGGTGGTTTTATTTAATTTCATATAATCAATGCACATTCGCCATCCCGTGACAGTGCGTGTAGAAATGGGCTCTCCTTTATCATTTTTTATAACGGTCATCCCCCCTTTCTTGGGGACGACATGAACAGGGCTAACCCACCTACTGTCAGATATTGGATAAATAATACCGGCCTCGAGCAATTTTAGGATTTCTTTTTTAACCACCTCTTTCATGTTCGGGTTCAACCGCCTTTGAGGCTCAATAGAAGTGGCTTCAGTGTTTTCCAAGTGGATCATATGCGTGCATAGCCTAGGGCTTATTCCCTTAAGATCAGAGATAGTGTAGCCGAGAACATCCTTGTGATCCCTAAGGACTTCTAATAGTTTTTCAAGTTGATCCTGGCCAAGGTGGGCATTAACAATCACCGGGAAGGTCAATTTACTACCCAAGAAAGCATACCTTAGATTCGGCGGTAATTGTTTAAGCTCTACCTCAGAGGGTGTCGTACCCTCTGCTTCGTCACCTTGTGTGAATTTGGCTTCTCCTTCAACATCTGAGTTTAGCTCACTCTCGAGTGGAGGCTCAGATTCGCTTCCTAGTGAGGATGGTGCATCGGAATAGACGCTCTCCGATTCTGCGCTTGCATCGATAGGACCACCACCTTGCTCCGGTTCATTCCTGAGATCAAGAAATACGTCAGCAGATTCATAAATGCAAGAGTGGGGGTCATAGAGTGTATCTCCCTGAATATCGGTTTGTTCGAAGTGTTCCTCGGGAGTGTAGTACTCTTCGACACATGTTCTATCGCCTTCAAAATAGAGCTTGTCGTCCCTCACATCAACTCTGATATCGCCCCCAATAGTCCAATCCGGGGAGATTTGATCCATCACGAAACTAGCAAACAGTTGTTCGACGGGGTCCTCGATATTAATAGCAAAAGCTCCGGTAGCGTAGACCTCATCAATAAGTTCCTTGAGGAGCTCCGCAAAAGATTCATCATCTCCCTGGCCAGACTCAGTCATTGGAATTGCATCCCCCATTTTACCTGTTAAGATCTCGTGGAAAATTTCGGAAGGGCTTGTAAAATGGGGCTGTAAACAGAGTTAGAAAAGAATGAAGAAATAAAGAAAGAAATTGAAGAGAAATAATCGGGTGATCCAAATCAAACTCCGTCAAAGTGCCATCCCCGGCAACGACGCAAAAAACTTGATCGCGCCCCGGATACACGTCCCGGAGCGGCGACGATCGTAGTCTTACCGCAAGCGCACGGTGTAGCGGCGAGCGGGTATCGAACACAGGGAGGCCTAATAACAGTGTCTTCTTCGGTCACCTGGCTATAGGAAAGGTCGGGAAATTTTCGCAAATATGCGGTCACAGTCGTTCGAATGTAATAAAGGAATAACAAATTAATAAAGATGCTTAGGGGATAGGGAATCCCCGCTACTTGCTGTATCTCATCATTGTGATTCGTAGGTTTCACAATTGCTAGACTTGAAACTTGGGTGAACTAGTTGCAACTAAATGTGGAACCAAGCTCACGCTCTCGCGCTATTGCCGGTCTATAGCCAACCTAGGGTAGGGTCCAATCTCTTACAAACCCTAACCTAGGCAAACTAGCGTGAAGAACAACATCATCGTTCAATCGTATCTCGAGCCCACTCTTGTGCAAACTCTAGCTACGACCTAGGTTAGGATAGTTCCTACCCGTCCAATCTCTTGCAAACGGGTATTGGTATAGAATTGCAATCGAAAACCCTAGTTTCGGCCCAATCTCTTGCAAACCGATTCCGGAGAAATTCAATTGCAACCCAGTTCGAATATCTAGGGCTTCCTATCGAATTGGGATCCAATCTCTTGCAAATCCCAATCGGTATGAATCCCTAGCTATTCGTATTATAGCAATCCCAAACTAACCCTGATCAATCCTAGCAATAGTTTCACCAATTCATCACAAATTCGAAATTGGGCTCGTAGGGTTTATCCCTACGCCCTAAGACGATGAACTACTCACAATTCATAATAGAATGCAATAGAAATTCACAAGTAAAATGAATAGAATTCATAGCAATATTCAAAATATCAATAAAAATGGAGTTTTTGAGGGAGAGAGATACAAACCAATGAAGAACAAGATAGCATCCAACAAAATCTCCCTTTTCTCTCCTCTCTAAAAGCTCAATCTAATCCCTCAAAAGTTAATCTAAAAAAGGCTGCAAAAATTCTGAAAAAGACTCCCTAAACTAGGTTAAAAACTGGGGTTAAATACCCCCCAAAAGCGCCCAAAAAACCCTGACGAAAATGCCCCTGCGCAGCCTCAAATCCGCAGTTTACGCTACAGGCAGCGCGGCTCACTCGACCGAGTGACAAATATCACTCGGCCGAGTGACGAACCATGTACAAAAACAGAGAGTTGGGGGTCTCGGGGGTCGATTCCTTGGAGGTCACTCGGGCGGACGGTCTTTCGTCACTCGGGCGGACGTCGGTTGTCACTCGGGCGGATCGTCTTTTTCCACTCGACCGAGTCAGTCATCGGGACTGTACAGACGAAAAACAGAGAGTTCGACATCTTTTGTTGTCGTCGTCTTGGCTCCACTCGGGCGAGGGGTGACTCGGTGCTCGTCCGAGTGGCATGGCGGTGCTCGGCCGAGTGCACGCTGATATTGCTCTGTTGCGTGTCCATCTGGCCGGCCGAGCGGGCTTCCTATGGTCGGCCGAGTGACTCCTTCACCCGGCCGAGTGAAATGCTCAAAGTGCCCAAACTTCGTATTTTCGCCTCCTCGTCGCTCCTACGACGTTCTTTCTTCTTCCACTCCTCTCCTATAGCAAAATACGCCCCCCAAGAGAGTCGTCGGTGACACTCCGGAGTGGGTGCATCTCAAAATCACTCCAAATCGCTCCAAATCTCCTGAAATACGACAAAAACAACAAATCGTGAAAAGCATCGCAATATTGTCGAATAAACGTGAAAAACACGATTTGAGCGATCTAAATGGCATGCAAACATGCAGAAAAAGGTGTAAAATACGGAGCGATCAAGTGCCACTAGTACTCTTCCTGTCGGATTTGCATCCCGAATAATCTGCGTCACTATATGAGACTAACTCATACGTGCTAGATTTTGGATAAAGTAATCCAAAGTCTAAAGTGTAACTTAAATAGCGAAAAATACGTTTTACCGCTACTAAGTGAGAATCCTTAGGTTGAGACTGATAACGAGCACAAATACATACGGCAAACATAATATCGGGCCTACTAGCGGTAAGATAAAGTAAACTACCTATCATACCTCGATATAGACGAATGTCTACATCTTTTCCACCCGTATCTTTATCAAGATGCGTAGTAGTGCTCATTGGAGTCTTTTTCCCGGAGGCACTCTCCATTCCAAATCGCTTTAGCAACTCCACCGTGTACTTCGTTTGGTGGATGAAGATTCCATCGTTCATTTGGCGAATTTGGAGACCTAAGAAATATTTGAGCTCACCTATGTGGCTCATCTCAAATTGTTCCTTCATAACATTAGAAAACTCTCCGCAAAGAGCGAAGTTAGTAGCACCGAAAATGATATCATCAACATAAATTTGAACTAAAAGTATATCATTATTCGAATGCTTAACAAAAAGTGTAGAATCGGCTTCTCCCATTTTAAAATTCAAATCCAAAAGAAAATTCTTCAGGCGATCATACCAAGCTCGAGGAGCTTGTCTCAAACCGTAAAGTGCTTTCTTTAGTTTAAAAACATGATTAGGAAATTTTTCATTAATAAAGCCCGGAGGTTGAGTAACATAAACTTCCTCAACGACATCTCCGTTTAAAAATGCACTTTTACATCCATTTGAAATAGTTTGAAATTTTTATGGCATGCAAAAGATAACAATAATCTAATAGGTTCTAATCTAGCTACCGGAGCGAAGGATTCTTCGAAATCGATACCTTCCTCTTGTCGATAGCCTTGAGCTACTAACCGAGCCTTGTTCCAGACGACGATTTGGTTCTCGTCGGTTTTGTTCTTGAAGATCCACTTCGTTCCTATAACGGTGTGGTTCTTCGAAGGCAATGGAACAAGCTCCCATACCGCATTCCTCTCGAATTGAATGAGTTCCTCCTCCATGGCAAGGATCCAAGCACTATCTTCGCACGCTTCATTTATATTCTTTGGCTCAATCAAGGAGGCAAAGGCACAATTGGCGAAGTGGTGGACTTGCGATCTCGTCTTGACTCTATCATGAATATTGCCAATGACTTGCTCATGGGGATGGTCACGAACCGTATGAAGCCGTTTGGGAATTTCCTGATCACTAGGAACATTCTCAACAACCTCATTAGTCGGGTTAGTATCAATAGAATCAATAGAATCAATAGACTTAGAATTATCAATAGAATCACATAAAACATCCATTGAATCATCATCTTTTGAAATTCTAGAAGGAATAAAATTTTCATTAAAAGAGACATGTAGTGATTCCTCGATCGTCGAGGATCTTTTGTTGTATATCTGGTAGGCTTTGCTACGTGAGGAATACCCAACAAATATCCCCTCATCCAATCTCGGATCAAACTTGTCCAAATTTTCATAAGTGTTTTTAATAAAACATTTCGCACCAAAAACACGAAAATGTTTAACTTGAGGCAATCTACCAAACAACAATTCATAACAAGTTTGTTTGGTGCCGGGCCTCAAAAGTATTCTATTAAACACATAGCTAGCGGTGTGTACCGCTTCCGCCCAAAATTAATGGCCAAGTTGGCTATCATCGAGGATTGTGCGAGCACACTCCACAAGCGTTCTATTCTTTCTCTCAACAACACCATTTTGAGGGGGTGCGCGAGGGAAGGAAACATGTGTGTAATTCCAAGATCATCACAAAAATTTGAGAAAGACTCATTCTCAAATTCACCTCCATGATCACTACGAATAGTGACAATGGTGGTTCCGATGAGATTTTGTACTTTCTTCACAAATGTTGTGAAGTTTTCAAAAGCTTCATTTTTATTACATAAGAAAAATACTCATGTAAATCTCGAAAAATCATCTACGATGACAAGCCCATATCTAGCATTTCCTAAAGAAGCAACTCTAGTTGGCCCAAATAAATCTAGATGAAATAGCTCTATAGGCCGTTTAGTAGAAATGCTTTTCTTAGGTTTAAATGAAGATTTAGGAAGCTTGCCTCGTTGACATGAGTCACAAAAACTTTTCTTTTCAAATACAAGCTTAGGAAAACCTTTAATGGAATTTAATTTTGAAAGCTTAAAAAGTGTTCCAAAGTTCACATGACCAAAGCGTCGATGCCATAAGTGTTGTTCACTTGTGTTGGCAACGAGACATTGTTCATATGACTTAGGAAGATCCAAAATATAAATATCTTTATGGCGTGTGCCGGAAAATAATAAATCATTATTAACATTATTAAAAATGTTACACAATCCTTTCGCAAAGCTAACTTTGTAACCTTTGTCACAAAGTTGGCTTATTGAAATAAGATTGTGGTTTAAACCATTAACAAGATAGACATCACTAATTAAGGGTTTAGATGGGTTACCCACTTTACCAACACCGACGATGGTTCCGCTCTCGTTGCCTCCAAAGATTACCCGGTTCCCATTAGCAATGGGCACCACTCCGAAAAGCAATTGAGCATCGCCCGTCATGTGTTTTGAACACCCGCTATCGAGTATCCACCCATCCTTGGAGCCAAATTTGACTTTGTTGCTCCGTTTGTTTTTCTTGAGTACCTAAAGATGATTATATCATTTCATGGTACCCAAGGTCATTGGGTCCTCAAAGGTTAGACCTTTGGAAGCTAAGTCCAATTGGACTTAGACTTCCCAATATAATTAATATTATCCACTACATTCAAAAAATAATCATTCATGTAGATTTGTTTTTCATCCATACTTGTGTCCTTTGGGCTCCAAATTGAGAATATTTTGGGAGCCTTAATCCTATTGGGAGCATGCATGCTTTGTTGATTTCTACGTGATGCATGTCGTGGATAGGTAAAAGGAACATGATGAAATGGTGCATATGGATAATTATTCATATGACGATGTGGGTGAACATATGCATGTGAGGGAACACGTGCGTGAGGGTGTCTCACATGTTGTGCACGTGCCCATGAATGTGTAGCATAGAAATCATCATATTAGTGAGCCGGTGGAGTAGGACGTGTGTTCCTACGTGGCATGGTATTTGTGTACATGTAGGCATGACCCTTCTTTGTAGGTCCACCCAAAGTGTGTTTCTTTCCAAAAGAGGGTGTGTGCGAAGTGGAAGCACCATTTGTAGATGAACTACCAATAGAGTGTTTGCTCCCACTCGGTGAGGCATCGGAAGTAGGCCTAACAAAGGTAGTGGCCGATTTGGATGAACTCCCCATCGTATACCCCAAGCCAATATGGTGATTGGCCGGAAGTAATTAATTTAGGATGTTATCCAAATGGTCCTTACCCTTATTGATTTATTAATTCGGCCTATAGTGCACTCATATTTCTCGGTGAGAGAATGCATCGAAGCACCCAAAGTGGACACTTGCGATGTGAGCGCATAAACACGAGACTTGAGATTTTCATTCTCAATACTCAAATTCGAGATTTGAGAAGTCAAATCCGCTATCTTATGTTCATCCGAATCCTCGATGCTAACATGTTCAAGTTTAGATTTGAGACTAACAATCTCATTTCTTAACTCTTCAACAACGGTGTCGTTGTTGGTGATGATAGTTTTAGGTGAGGTTTGGATGCTAACTAGCTCATCTTTAGTCTTAGTATATCGTTCAACTAATTTAGCATATCTATTCCATATTTGCTCATTAGCTAGTCTAAGGTCATCCATAGTTACCTCATCGCTTTCATTCTCGCTATCATTGGAGGCGGGTTCTTGAACATTTTCCTCGTTAGCCATGAAACATACGTGTGCTTGCTCCACTTTCACATCATCCGACTCCCCGCTTGAAGAGTCATCTTCGGAATCGGTGAAACCGACAAATCCTTTCTTGTAGCCTTTCTTATACTTCTTCGATTTGTCGAACTTCGGTGCCTTCCACTTTTCCTTTTGATTGTTTTGTAGACAATCCGCTTTGATATGTCCTGGCTTATTGCATTTAAAGCACAAAGGAGAGGCGTTAGTAGAAGTAAATTTAGATTCGCCTTTGAAGTTACCTTTTCGAAAGAAGCGATTAAACTTCTTTGCCATGAGGGCAATGGATTCCATGTCCATTTCGTCTTCCGAGTCCTCGTCATCGGTAGAGGTGGATGGAGCCGCCTTGAACGCAATCGCCTTTTTCTTAGGCACGTCTTGGTTCAAGTAAGACTTCATCTTCTCTTGTAACTTCACCTTGCTATCCTTGCATACCTCGTATGACATTAAAGTACCCATTAATTGAACTACGGTATACTTTTTCATATCGTTACCTTCCTCGATGGCGAAGGTACGCTTTTCCCAACTAGAAGGAAGTCCTTCGATAAGCTTCGAACATTTCTCCTTTTGGGTGTAGGTTTTGCCGAGAGCCTCTAACTCGTTTATGATGTCGACGAAGCGAGCATAATACTCCTTCATCTTCTCACCCTATAGCATATGAAACATCTCGTAATCTTTATTAACTACTACGAGTTTAGAGTCTCTTACCCTACTCGTCCCTTCATGTAAGATGAGGAGGGAGTTCCAAATTTGATATGCACTCTTACATGCGCATATCTTATTGAATTCCTCGGGCTCTAATGCGCATTGCAAGGCGTTCATTGCCTTGGCATTGCTTACCTCCGCGGTGACCTCCGCGGTTGTCCATTTCTCGAAATCTTCTTCGGCGGGCTCGACATACTCCTTCATTGTGGTCCTCCATAGTGAAGCACTCCGGAGGAAAGTTTCCATCCGGCATTTCCAGTACCCGTAGTTGGTACCGTTGAAGAATGGAGGCCTCGTTGAGGAATGTCCTTCCATTACCGAAGAAGCTCCTTCACGGTTCTTGAAGGTGCTATAATCCAAAGGTGGACGCACGGTCTTGTTGTCCTTGGCAGACATAGCTTAGTATCTGGCTCTGATACCAAATGTAATGCCCTGAAAGCTACTGCACAAGTACTAGAGGGGGGTGAATAGTACTTTAAAATAACAAGGAGTATAATTCCTAATTATCGTGCAAACTACTACCAACAAATGCGGAAGCTAAAAATGACAACAACAAATATTCAATGCAAACAATTGATATGATGGGTTCGGATCCACCCAAGTCTCCCCGACTTGTTCCCGGTGATCCTACGTCCCAGAACACCCGGATCCCATCCGGATACTTAGGTTAGAAACCCTAACCCAAGATTTCCACTATGAATACCTTGTGAAAAATCTTCACAAGATCAAATCATACAATCAATAGCAATAGTGAATCCCACAACCCGGGATCACAACCTTCTCTCACAACCGAGAGAATCAATAGCAATAAAAGAGTTTATATGAAATAAACAACAACTTACCACAAACCCTATACCATGAGTATTCTTACCAAATTAGGGCAAGGAGGGATTTGAGGAAGGAGAAGTCACCAAGACCTAGCACCACCAATATGAGCAGCAATGGGTGCCTAGGAATGAATAAGAGACTTGAATCAAGCAATAGCTTGGATGGCTCAAAAAGAACAAAGTTCTCTCAAGATGGATTCTAGATCTCAAATGAGGGAGAGAATGATTTCTTGTGAGGAAGAGAGCTTTGGAAATGAGTTTCAATCTCTAACTCTTTCAATCTGAATAAGGCTCTCAATAGCAGCTCCAACCTTAAGAGAAACGGCCAAGCTTCGTATTTATGGGGTCCCACAAAAACGAGCTAGGTCAACTCCCAACGGTTGGAAATCTGGAGCAATTAGTCGGTCAAAGAACAACCACTGACCGACTAGTTCATCAACTAGTCGGTCGGTGAAACAACATGAACCGACTAAAGGATGAACAATGAACAGATGAAATTTCAGACCTAAAGAACTAGTCGGTCCAAGAAGACTTTCCGACCGACTAGTTTCTCAACTAGTCGGTCGGTCAGTTAACTTAGACCGACTAAGAGTCAAAAACTATTAGTCTGAATACAAATTGATTTAGTCGGTCCAAGAACAAATGTTGACCGACTAGTTCATCAACTAGTCGGTCACCAAACGTTCTTAGACCGACTAACGATAAACAGTAACTAGGCATGTACAGGGAAAGCTCAACTAGTCGGTCTAAGAAGCATCACTGACCGACTAGTTCACCAACTAGTCGGTCGGTGAGTCAACTAAGACCGACTAACAATGAACAGTAAAGAGCTTAGAATTTGGAAGACAAACTAGTCGGTCCAAGAAGCTTTTCCAACCGACTAGATCACCATCTAGTCGGTTGGTTCTTCTTCTTGAACCAACTAACATGCACAAGAAGTCCCGAATCGAAGCGCGATGCTTCGGGAAAGTTTGAATGGACTTCTACTAAGATCCTAGCTCTAAGATAAGAGCGATATGAAGAATAAATGATAATACCTACTCAAGGCTTAACATTCTAAAGAACAAAGCTAGAAGACTAAATATAAATCTAGACAAACCGTCTTCAAAAGCTTCGATCGAATCTTCATGACTTCAAAGTTAGTCCAAAAGATTCAACGAAGCTTTAGGCATATGAATACGTGCTTTGAGAAGTCTTGAGACGTCGCTTTGGATGTTCACGTGAATTTGGCGACGATCTCCATAACTGCGCTCACAAAGTGTTAGTTCACTATTTATTTATGTTTGCTCATCATCCAAAACCAAGTCCGGGGAGTCCAATACTCAACACAACGGTCAAAGGCGATCTTTTTCCCGCCGATGAAAATAAAACACCCCGTGTAACCGATAGATTCCTAATCCCTATCGATTTCCTAGTCCTATGGACGCATCTGGGAGAACCCGCGAAAGGGTTTCCACCAAAATCCCAGATTTGGGAACTACTCACACATATTTATTAAATAGCAATCTAAATCAAAATCGACCGTTAGAAACATGATCAGGCGATTGAAAAGTAGTAAGAGCAATGCAAATAACACTATATTAAAGTTTGGTAAAGATCAGACAATTTACAAATATCTGAAAAATTACAGCCGTCAAGAGAGAGAAAAAACAACAAAAATAACAACTCCCTTGAATCTGGAAACCTAGGTTCTGTATTTATAGAAAATGACATTACCCGATCGGGTGAAGAATCACCCGACCTACCGCAAACTTCGGCAGCCATCTTCGAGACTTCACCCGGTCAGACGACACGGTCGGTTGATGGAAGCTGCTCGTCGTTTGGATCTTGATCGTCGTCGGGTGAACCGATCGGTTGGAATTGTTGCCCAAAAGACAGTAACTTTGGACGTTTTGGCACGGTCTGCTGACGGTCGGGTGAGCTCTCCGGGTCATCTTCTTCGGGGAAACGGCTACAGGTGAACCGAACGGGTGAAGATCACCCGATCGGTTGAGTTTCAGCTCCAATTTCCAGAGAGATCAGTCGGGTTGAACCGATCGATGACCCAGTCGGTTGACACTTTCGTTGATTCAGTGGCTGACCGGGTAGTGCACGCGTGCATCACCCGATCGGTTGGCTGTGTCCAACCGATCGGGTGGGGGGCTGAGAGATGCGATCTTCGTCGTTTGACCCCCTGGATCACGCGTGACTCCTCCCGTTTCTCCGGAGACTTATGATAGCGTCATTTTGTGTCCCTTACGTCGGTAAACTCCTGCAAATACATAAAAACACTGAGAAGTGAAAGAAAACAAGAAAATACGAGAAAACGGGTACGTGACGGCAGAAAATAACGGAAAAACACAAAAGAAAACGTGCGTGAAGATATGAAATATAAATGCACATCAAAATCCCCCAAGCTGAACCTTTCCTCGTCCTCGAGGAAGACGAGTGAGAGTAGGAGCTCGGAGGGAGAAAATAGAGAGAAAGAGAGAAAGAAGAGAACTTTAAATCCTAAATCGCCCGTCAGGGCCAACAAAACCAAAAACGACACACCAAGCAAACAAACGCCAAATCACATCACTAAACCAAGGAATACGAGTCCAGACAAATGCGGTGGGCCCACGTGGTGAAGCGCGAGTGAGTGTGGTCATGTGCTAGCAGTCGGTGTCACTATCTACATCGTGCAATAAGCTCCATATACACAAAGCCAAGAAATGACCCAAATATCCATTCGATTCGAAATGAGCGGTGAATATATAGCTCAAGCATGCATGAGAAGAGTATGAGAATAGAAACACATCATGTGTCAGGGACTCCACAGCTAGGGACTCGGGCATCACCACACTATCTCCTAGGTAATAGCTAGAAACTCCCTATTCCAAGTGTTTTCGAAAGCGATGGGGGTTGAGATGATGTGGAGTAGAACACTCGGTGCAGATTCTCGCCTTCCCTTTATTCCCGATAGGTAGGGAAATATTCACACACATTTTTTTTGGTTTTGGATATATGTATTTTTTGGATTTTTGGCTATACATATTTTTTTTTCTTTTTCTCATTTCTTTTCTTTTTTTGGGTTTTTCTTTTCTCTCTTTTTTGGATTTTGGGCTATATACATGTGTACTCTCCCAAGTGGGAGAACGGTACAAGACGAGGGGATTTGCACCAAGTAAAACAAAAAAGAAATCGGAATCTAAACACTTGGGCAAGTGAGATATTTCGCTAATCAGAGCATATGCTAAAATGGGTTATCCTAGTCCTAACCGTGGAATCCCGAACATGCGAAACGAAGCATACGATATGTATATTCATGCATACAGAAGCAGACAAGATAGGCAAATACTGCATATTCAAATCGAAGCATGATAGTCTAGGGGTCATTCCTGGACAGGTATATAAAACACAATCACAAAGTAGAAGCACACCCAACTCTAGTCACGACACACGACTCACAATAAGGCTAAGTGGACCCACGATGCATGAAATGCAAGAGGACTCGACTTCCTAGGGTTAGTGAATGTGATTGTCGAAGCCATGCTAGGTGTGTGTGTGATTTTTGTAGCGAGTCATCATAGGGTTCATCTCTAGGAGAAAGAGATAAAAGAAGAAAAGAAAAAGAAAACCACTATGGAAAACGACTCAAATAAAGAAGAAAAAGAGACAAATGACGCACGAAGTGCGACTCCCCTAAGCTAAAACTTGCATTGCCCTCAATGCAATAGAATTAAATACGGGAGGGCAATGAATATGGGGGGAATACGCACAGACGCAAAAAGACACGAAAGACAAGAAAATCACACAGACGAAACTGAAAAGAAGAATAAAGATAAAAAAGGGCACACCACACGACACAAACAGAAAATAAAAATAAAATAAAATAAAATATAAAAAAATAAAAAAATAAAAAAAATAGAAAATCACACGACATAACATAAAAAATAAATGCAACAAGAAAAACATCACACGACGGCACACATAAAAATTGACTTCCCCCAAGCTAGACATGACAATGCTAGTGAAATGATGCGATCATGAAAATGCAGAGATATGCAAAGGGAAGGTCAGAAAACAAAACGAAATCAAAAAGCAAGAGAGGAAACATCCTCGTCCTCCTCGATGGAAGAAGTGGGGGATGCAGTGTGGGTGGGTGAGGTGACTGGTGTGCGGAGAAGTGGAGAAAGTGGTCGGGGTGATGGATCGGTGGGTGTGGAAGAAGTGTGGACGATGGGTGGTGTGGAGGTGATGACGGTGAGTGGGAGTGAAATGGCGACCAATGTGGTGGTGTGTGGTGGAGGTACGGGGGTAGGTGAGGATGAAGGGGGAATGTGGTAGGTGAGGATGGTAGGGGAAGTGATCGAGAACACACCTGCAATTTCTTGTGGTGCACGTATATGGTGATGGAAGTGGAGGGAAGTGGAGCTGTAGGGGGACAGTGGAGGGAATGGTAACGGTGGGAGTAGATGAGGTGGTGGGTATGGAAGTAGTGATGGAAGTGGTGATAGGAGGGGATGGTCGCCTAGGGGGTGATGGTGGAGGTGATGAATGTGATGGGGGAGGTGACGATCGTCAAGGTGGTGAAGGTGGTGGTGTGGGTGGTGGTGGTCCGTGGATGTGAGTGAGAAGGCGGAGGATGGCGGCCACGTTTCTCTCAAGTGCGAGGAAACGTGGGTGAGAGAAAATCGAAGGGGGTAGGACCGAGGAGGTGGAGGAAGAAACGACAGCGCAAAGCGAAGCCAGCTCAGTCTCGAGAGCGAGACGAGCGAAATTGGAACGACGGAAGGAGGAGGTAGTGTAGTACGGACCAGAGGGGTGGCGACGGTGGTGATCGGGACAGAAGCCGGGACGGCATGACTGCGACCAGTCCCGGAATCTACCCGGGACGCAGGAATATCCTGCGCGCCAAAGTGGACGACAGGGGAAGGTGGTCTGGGTGCATCCTGGGGAAGGAATGGAAGACGGAGCCCCACCATAAACTCGAGATCGGGAGGAAATGTCCAATCTACCGCCAAAGCAATAGTCATGCGAGCGGGGTTGGGAAGAATGGTATAGGGAGATGGGGTGTGTCCGTAATGGAAGGTGAAGCAGCCATCGGGGCGGGGCTTAATCATGTGAATATGCCGCAGGATGTCGAGATCTAGACGTGAGGGTCCTGCGGCAGTGGGAAGATCTCGTGGGATGACAATGTTAAATCGGGGAGCAGAAGCTATGATCGTGATAAGGCCCCCGCAACAAAGCTTGCCCTTGCTGGCACGGCTAATCTCTAGAAGCTTGGAAATGAGCCAAGCACCGGCATGGACGGGAACGGTAGGGGCCCTAAAAGAAATCCTGTCATCACCCGGAATGAAGGCAAAGGTCATGGCCCAGAGAATGAAGAGATCAGGGATGGTCACGGTACCTGACTCATCCCTGGGGAAAAATGTGGAAGAAATAATTCGATGGGCCAGACGGAAGATAGGGTGAATGATGGAGGAGGCCTTGGCCTTGCCTCGGGGATAGTCAGGGTGAAGGGTGAGGCGGAACCAAAACTGATCGACGTCAAACTCGGGGGGATACCCAGAGGGACGGATGGCACCATCCCCAAGGATAGGGAAACCAAATATATCATTGATGGTGTCCAGATGGGTGCGAATGGTTCTATTGCGGATCCGAAACATGACGACCGACCCCGACTCAGAGACAAGTGTGGATAAAAATTCCAGTGTGAGTGCAGGGTAGGACAGGGCGTTAGCATTTAGAAAGGCCAACCAACCTAAGTTTGCGAAGAGGGTCTCGACCTCGGTGAATACACCGAGATCGATAAGCAATTGGGTGTGGGCAAACTTGGTCGATAGATGCTGATCGCTCCGGAATGTAACCCAAAGAACGGTTGTAGTTTTACCGCAAGCGCACGGTATAGCGGCGAGCGGGTTATCGAACACAGGGAGGACGAATGACCGTGCTTGTTCCAATCAACCTGGCTATTAAGAAGAGAGAAATTTTCCTTTGGCGATCCTGTCACAATCGTCAGACAAAGTACGGAAATATCAAATCAAATAAAGAACATCTAGGGAATGGGGAATTCCCGCTACTCACCGTATTTCGTAAATGTGGTTCATTGGTATCAAAATTGCTAGAATAAAATTTTGGATGAACTAGTCGCAACTGAATGTAATACCTAGCTCACGCTCTCACGCTGTTGCCGGTCTATAGCTATCCTAGGTTCGGGTCCAATCTCTTGCAAACCCTAGCCTAGGGAAGCTAGCATTAGGATCAACATCATCGTTCAATCGCGCCCTGAGCCCACTCTCGTGCAAACTCAGGCCACAACCTAGGTTGGGATAGTTTCTACCCGTCCAATCTCTTGCAAACGGGTATCGGCATGGAATTGCAACCGGAAACCCTAGTATCGGTCCAACTCTTGCAAACCGATACTACGGAAATTCGATTCCAATCCAATTCGAATTTCTAGGGTTTCCTAACGAATTGGGATCCAATCTCTTGCAAATCCCAATCGATATGAATACCTAGCCATCCGTAGTAAATCGATCCCAATCTAATCCCTAATAGCAATTCTAGCAAAATTTCTACCAATTCATCACAAATCTGAAATTGGGCTCGTAGGGTTCATCCCCACGCCCCAAGACGTGGAGACTACTCACAATTCATAGCACAAACACAAAAATAATCAATGAAATTAATAAGAGAATTCATCACAATATTGAGATATGCAATAAAAATAGAATTTTTAGAGAAGAGAGACACAAACCAATGAAGTTCTTCAAATAATTCAACAAAAATCAACTTTTGTCTCCTCTCCAATCACAAGAATAAAGCTAAAAAGTTAATCTAAAAAGCTGCAAAAATCTAAAGAAAAAGCTCTCAAAACTAGGGTAAAAACAGGGGTTAAATACCCCCCAAAATCGTCCAAAACACTGTGACCAAAATGCCCCTGCGCAGCCTGAAATCCGCAATTTTCGCTACAGGCAGCGCGTCGCACTCGGCCGAGTGACAAAAGTCGCTCGGCCAAGTGAGAAACCCTGTAAATTTCCAGTAAGTCTGGGTCTTCGGGGGTCTTCACTTCGGGAGTCGCTCGGCCGAGTGAGTTGTCGTCACTCGGCTGATGGCTTCTTGGTACTCGGGCGGTCGGCAATTGCCACTCGACCGAGTGGGTCTTCTGAAGCTTAGGCAGACGAAAAACAGTAAGTTGGTGATTTTTGACATGCGTCGTCTGGGTGCCACTCGGGCGGACGGGATCTCGTCACTCGGCCGATGTGGCTTCCGCTGCTCGGCCGAGTGCACGTATGGAGCGTATCCGATCTGGTCGGCCGAGCGGTGTCTCGCTGGTCTGTCGAGTGACTCCTTCACTCGGCCGAGTGGGACACCAAAAATGCCCAAACAGCTTGTTTTGGCCTCCTCGTCGCTCCTGCGACGTTCTTTCTTCTTCCGCTCCTCTCCAACAGCAAAATACCCCTCGGGGAGGTCATCGGTGACACTCTGATATCTCGAGATCACTCCGAATCGCTCCAAATCACCTGAGATGCGACAAAAACAATAAATCGTGAAAAGCATCGCAATATCGTCGATATATCGTGAAAAGCATGATTTGGGCGATCTAAATGGCATGCAAACATGCGGGAAAAAGGTGTAAAATAAGGAGTGATCAAAATCCCCCAAGCTTACCTCTTACTCGTCCTCGAGGAAGATAAGTAAAAGGTGAACCCAGTGGATTCGGAAAACGAAAATGGCGAAAAAAGAAAAATGAAAAACGGAGAAGAATGAAAAACGAAATAAAAACAAAGAAGAAAGAAAGAAGCGAAGAGGGAAGCTGCTAGATCATTTTCTCAGGACGTGGGTTTCGCTTACTCATATAGCATGCACTGAATGAAAAATACATGTCAAAGAGTTTTATTTTGATATCATAGTATAATAGTGCAAATAGAAATAGAAAACCCATGAACAACGATATAATCATGAAAAACGGAATAATTTTAGAATTAACATCGTCTGAATCATCTAAAGCGGTATACAAATCGCAGATCACACACTTTTCAATTGAATGCTTTCTATGAGGAGTATAAGAGTATCACACAATAGAATAGAGATAATAGAAAAGTGTGGATTTCATGATATGAGTGCTAGGATTAGATTTCTGGACTTCGTAAAGCTAAAAATAATCTCACCGAGTATAGAATATTACTTAGCCTAGGTTGTCGTGCAACGTCAAGTAGTCACTCTCTCACACATCATTGGATTCCCTCCCCCAAGCTTGTCTATAAGCATGGTGGCATAAAAAATATTCACATCCCCATTTTTATAAAGCTCCAAAAGTAATGAAAATGAACACGAAAAGAGAGAAGAAAGAAAGAAAGTGAGATGGGATCTTTTATTGAGGATTTTTCCTCTTTTCTTTTTCTTTTTCTTTCGTTTTTTTTCTCTTTTTTTGATATAGCATATATACACAATGATCCCAACTCAAAGAGAGATAATGATATACAAGAATATTTTCTCTTTTTTTTTGAATTCGGGAAATTTGGAGCTAGGAATTAATAGCGGGGGAAATGCCATATAATAGAATCGCTAAGGGGAGATTCACCAATGATTTTAAAATAGAGAAATGATGTTCAAGATTTGTGAAGAAAGAAATAAATATACCTCTCGGTTCACTCTATACGACATGCACGACAACTTTAGCAGGGTAATCTAATCTACTCAGTTTCGATCACAAAAAAGCTAACTAATCCAGATTTATCATAGCTAACATCATTCAATCATCCTGAAGTGAAATGTACAGTTCATGCATATAGAAGTGATATAGGAAAAGAAATCGGTACTCCAGATATAGGCATTCAATGCGTGAATCTTGGCGTGTTTTCTGCGATAGCATACATATGAATATTTAGACTAGGCTAATAATAAAATTTCATCCATTTTCATGTGGAAAAAGTGTGGGTTACTATCTCTAGATGCAAGGCAAGTCATAGCATATGATATCAGAAATAAAGTCTAAGACATGACAAATATAGCATGCATATAGAGTAAGCTAACTCCACGTTATCATCATCATAGAAAAGTCATCTCTAGCATGAGATGAAAAAGAAAATAAAGATAAAGGGGAAAATAGAACTATTTACAATGCGGCACGCAGAAAGATAAGAAAAACGTGATGCATGGTAAAATAAAAGAAAAGTGATGAAAATAAGTGCAAAAGCGGAAAAATAGAGTGAAAAACTAAAAATAAAGGTGGCAAATCGAAAAAGAGCGTGAGAACTCACTCCCCCAAGCTAAATGGCACAGTGTCCTCAATGTGCAAAGTGTGGCACACCGAGAGACAAGTAATGTGAGGGGTAAGTGAGGATGCATGCATGATGGAAGGAAAAAAAGGAAAAATAATGAAACGAAAAATATGATGCGGACATGATGCATGCAGATATAGGAGTGATGCAGATATATAGGTGTGGCACCAAAAACTCCCCCTCCCTCCCAAAAAAGATATATAAAGATACGATCATAAGGAGAATCCCAAAATAAGTGAGGGGAGGGGGGGTGGTCAAAAAGCATCAGGACCCAGCAGAAACGGGCAGCATAACGGCAAAAATAATCGATGGCATCATGGGTGCCTAAGAAGGTGGTGCTGCGCCACCTCCGTCCTGAGGCGGAGGAGGAGGAGGAGGTGGTGGTGCAGGCTGCTGAGCGGGTGTGGGTGTGGAAGTGGTAGCAGGCTGAGTGTGTGTGGAAGTGGGGGTGGGAACCTGCTGGGTGGGCGGGGGTACGCGTGGGAGACGCTCCAGGACCTGGGTAAGACAGTAGTGAATGTGCGGTAGCAGGTCAAAGCGGCCAGCCATCGCAGTGACGGTGGCGGACAGGGTCTGAAGGTCGCCTCTGAGGCCACTCACCGCCCCCTCGAGAGCACGAATGCTCTGAAGTACAGTGTCGGGGGGAGGTGGTGCAGAGGGTCGCACCGCACGGGGCTGTGCAGGTCGGGGCTGGCGTACTCTGGTGGCGTAGGTGACGGGTTCAGCAGGCAAGGGAACAAAAGGATCTGCACTCGCAAGTGGGGGCCTGGCCTCAGTGCGAGGCTGGGAAGGACGGTGAGAAGTGGAGGCAGCAGCAACGAAAGAAGAATACAAAAGTGGCGATGAGGCGGCCAGAGAGGTCGGTGGCACAGAAGTGTGGACAGACGCCACGACACTCTCGGAAAATACAGCAGCGGTGGAGACAGAGGGCTCTCCACACTCAACTATGGTCGGCGGGCGCTCGGGTGGGGCAGAGGAAACGGGCTCGGCAGACAGAGGGCCAGTGGTGGTGACAGGCGTGGAAGCAGTGGAAGTGGGCTCAGCTAAGGTACTCCCGACACCGACAACAGTGTGGACAGAGGTGTCGGGGGGCAGCAGGAATATCAGGGATAGGCTGAGGGTCCACGGGGTCAACAGGGGCAGCAGGCGCGGCAGGTGCAACTGGGTCTGCGGGGGCAGCGTGGGCCTGCTCGGCCTCGAGCACGTAAGCAGCTGGGATCAGAACATCCATCACAGGGAGCCAGTCCACCTGGGCCGGTGCAATCTGAGTCCGAGCTGGGCTCAGAAGAATCATGTAATCGGCACCGTAAGGGCCGTGCAGCCAGACCCAGTGTCTCTCACCGTGCGGACGCAGCATCTTCATCCGGGCCATAACATCAATCGACAGAGAAGTGGGGCCCGGTGCGCGTCGCAGGTCGTCAGGGAAGTCCTCACCGGTCATAAGGGCAAGCAAGGTGATCAGGCCGCCGCAGCATATCGATGAGTGAGCGCCCATCGATACGATGATGCGGTCCAAAAACCAAGCCGCGACATCAATCACGACGGCGGGGACCAACTCATCGCCATCCCTAGATAGAGCTCTGGGCCGCGTCATCGCGTAGAGCATGTAGAGCTCTGGCGTGGACATCGTACCCGGCTCATAACTGGCCAAAAAGGTCGTCGCCATAAGGCGCTGAGCTATACGGAGGCAGGGATGGACAATGGCCGAGGCCTTGGCCCTACTAGGGTCAAAGGCAGCGTGAAGACCCGTAATCCGGGCCCAGAAGGCACCGGCGTCGAAGGAAGGTGGGGGGATATGGGTGGAGGCGTAACCTCGATCGGCCCCGGGGACATCGGGCCACGAGAAGAAGGCTCTCATCATACCGAGAGTGACCTGGCACTCCCGGTCCATGAACCGAAACGAGCATCCCTCGTCGGTCCGGGCGATCGAACTAAGTACCTCAAGTGTCGGGCGGATAAACGTGTCCACCGACACCTGAAAGAAATCTCGCCAGCCCACGTTGTCGTACAACGTGAGCATCCCCTCTAGTACCCCCAGGCGTCCTAGGTCGACAAGGTGTGCAAACCTGGAGGGTACGATCGAGCGCTGGGAGATACGCTCGAAAGCGACGCGGTGTGCGTCGTTCCGGAACGTGATCCCCAGCGGCCCGATAAGTGGAGCCGGAGGTGGTGGCTGTGGAGCGGCAGGGGGTGGCTGTGCGGGGTGTATGGGCTGTGCGGGCTCTGCAGGCTGTGCGGGGTGTGCGGGGCCTGCAGGCTGTGCGGGGTGGACGGGGTGTGTGGGAGAAGGTAGAGGAGAGTCCTCCAACTCGTGGGAGGGGCCGGCGTCATCCGACCGCTTCCACTTGGCGGAAGTTCTCCTCGACCTCGGCCGTGTCCGGGGCGGCATATGGGCCCCGAGCGCTTACCGAAAAGCGTGAAAAGTGCGGCGTGCGTAAAAAAAAGGAAAGAGTATACCACGACACGCCGCGAGTGCAAATATGTGGAAGCGTGTGAAGACAACGCCTCCACGTAGCCCGAATCAGTCCCTGGAAGCTCCCCTGGGCTCCCCTAAGCTCCCAGAAATAACCTGCGCATGAAACGGAGATATCAGCGGGTAATATTCAAAACGTATGGAGTTTTAGGGGTATAATAGATAGAAATAGAAATTAATTTGGGTTTGGGGTTCGTTAGGCACATGGATCCTCGAAAAATACACAAAAAGAGGAGAAATAGTCTAAATAAGCGATACTGGAGGTGGCCGGAGACGTGGCCGCCGGCGGCGACTCGGGCGAGGAGCGGCGGCGGCTCGGCCGGCGGTGGGTGGCCGAGCGACGGCACGGGGGCGACGGTCGGGTGAGTGAGCGAGGGGTTTGGGCGAGGGAGTTGAGGGGTCGGGCGATCTGCGGTTTGTGTCGTTTTGAAAAACGAGCCCGACCCCGCCCCCTTTTATAGGAAAAGTTACGACTCGGCCGAGTGACTGGGTCACTCGGCCGAGCGAGATCAATGGAAAATCCCTACCCGCTTACGCTTCGGCCGAGTGGCCTTGCCAGCCTCGGCCGAGTGGAGTAAGTCCATTCGGCCGAGTGGCTTAAGCTACTCGGCAAGACTCGCCTTAGGAGCGTATCCGTTTTACTCGGCCGAGTGAATATATATACTCGGCCGAGTAGCAGTTATACTGAAATATGGAAAATAAACAGAGAGTTGGGTACATCAGACTTCCCTCGTTCATGAGCGGCTCGGCCGGACGAACTTGTGTGCTCGGCCGAGTGACTAGTATACTCGGCCGAGTGAGCCTTGTTTTCTGCTGTTTGTCTTCGTTTGGGCTCTAAACTCCATCTTTCTTCCTCCAGTCGATTTCATCTTCCTCCTAAGCATCGAGCACCTTCCTGGGGTGCTCCTCGACGCCTCGTGCATCCTCCTAATGATGGGTACCTCGTTCCCCTCTCCTGTCAGGAAAAATAGGACCCGTTATCACATGATTTTTGGGCGAACGACTCAAAACACTAAAAATTTCTAAAACAAAAAAAAAGAAAAGTGAAAATAAAGCAATAACCGTCGGGTTGCCTCCCGACAAGCGCTCGTTTAAGGTCGTGAGCTTGACCCCCTATGATTTTCAATTAATGCGGGATGTTTGGTGCATATGAGATGCACCCATCAAACTTTCCGGGGAGAACGCTTGGATTCGGAAGTTGCGGTGACGTGTTCTCCCTTGGTGGTCTCCCGTCTCGAATAGTGTTGGGGGAAGGCTCCCCCAAGCTAGCATTTTCTCCGGTCAACGGCTTCACCGGTGACGCCGATTTCCGTATCGGCGGAGCTTTCTTCGGAGACTTTAATTTCGAGAGCTTGCAGAGCTCTCGAATCCTTGCGACATCAGCGTCGCCTTCATCATTTTCAGCGGAGAGGTTGGGGGAATCATCTATCTTCTCATCTCGGCCTAAATCCGGGCCTTCCTCGAAATCCTCATTAAATAGAGCGCCAATGGAGTGAGGGATCGCCTCCTCAATTACCTCATCAAGGAGGTCCATGTAGTCAAGTTCCTCGTGGTAAGGCATGTGTTTCATAGCCCTAGGAATGTGAAGTTCCACCTCGATGTTGCCGACGTTCAAAGTTAGGGTACCTTCTCGTACGTTGACAATGACACCGGTGGTGGCGAGGAACGGGCGTCCAAGTATCAATGACGTATCTCCCTCCTCTTTAACGTCCATGATCACGAAGTCACATGGCAAGCATATGCCCCCCGGGACTTGTAGCGGGATGTCCTCGGCGATCCCTACCGGCCTTGTTATCCGTCCATCGGCTAATTGTATCCGCATGTCGATGGGCTTCAATTTCGTCCCGGTGTTTAGCCTTAGGAACATGGAGAGAGGCATGAGGCTAACACTAGCCCCTAAATCTACCAACGCCTTTTGTAGAGGGACACCGACCAAGGTGCAAGGAATTCGAAAACTCCCCGGATCTTTGAATTTGGCCGGCTCCTTCTCTCTCTTGGTGAACCAAGAGCCCTCCTCGGCTAGCATGATCTTTTCCTTCCTCTTCCCCCCCGAAATCAAATCCTTTAGAAATTTAGCATATGTGGGGATTTCCACGATGGCGTCGAGGAAGGGAATGTTGAGGCTAACTCCTCTCAGATACTCGAGAAACTTTGCTAGCCTTTTCTCCATTTTCGCTCTAGCAAGCCTTTGGGGGAATGGGACCGGTGGCATGAAGCGCCTCTCCTCAATCAATTGCTTCGCTCTAGATTTCTCCTTTTCTTGCGGCTCTTTCTCCTTCTCAACTTCAACTACCGGCTCAATTGGCTCTAAACTTTCCTCCACGGGCTCCTCGGTAGGAATCATGGCGGGGGTGGTATCCTTCCCGCCTCTAGTAGTAACGGCAACCACGACATTGATGTGGCCGGTGTTGCCCCGTGGGTTTTGCTTGGGTTGCGCCGGCAATTGTTGATTATTCCGATTGAGCAACGCCAATTGCTCCGAGATTTGAGCTACAACGGTTGTAAGGGAGTCTTGGCCCGCCTTCAAGGTAGCATTGACCTTCTTTTGCTCGACCATAAACGCCTCCACTCTAGCTTCGAAGTCGGATTGTTGTTGAGCTTGTGGAGGGTTTTGATTTTGATTTCTCCACCCTTGATTGTATCCGGGCGGCCTATAAGGTGGAACTTGTTGCTTCGGTTGGAAATTTTGTTGTGGAGGCCCCCTCGGTGGATAATGTTGTTGTTGGGGTGGTGGTGGTGGTCGAGCTTGTTGAGGTGGTTGTTGTGGCGGGTTCAAAGCTCCTTCATTGTTGGCGTAAGAGAAACCGGGATGATTTCTTGTGGCCGGATTGGCCCAATACCCTTGGTTCCCCGCGACATATTGTACTTGCTCCAAGGATCCCTCTCCTTGCTCTCCTCCCAAATACATGGCTTGAGATTGGTCTTGCTAATCACACATTTGGTTCGTTGGTGCGGAGGTGGAAGGGGTTCCTTGGGGCTCCGTGATAAACTTCTCCAGTCTCTCCACCACCTTGTGGAGAGAATCAAACTTGCTTGTAAGCTCCGCTACGACCTTCGCTTCATAGATACTAGTTGGCTTCAAGGAGGACGTAGAGTGTCCTCGCTCATCGCCCCATTGTTGATTGTTTGAGGCCATCTCCTCAATTAGGGCCGTAGCTTCTTCGGGAGTCTTTGATAAGATAGCACCATTCGCCGCGGCATCAATAATTTGTTTGGTCCCCGGTTGGAGACCATTGTAGAAGCTATGGACTAGCTCCCAATCTTCAATGCTATGGTGCGGGCATTGATGCTGTAGATCTTTAAAACGCTCCCAAGCCTCATAGAGCGTCTCTTGGGGTCCTTGCTTGAAGGACATAAGAGCGCTCCGAATCTTCACCGTCTTGGAGGGCGGATAGAACTTGTCAATGAACGCACTCGCCAACTCGTCCCAAGTGGTAAAAACTCCCTCAGCTTGCATCCTTAACCAATAGAGTGCCTTGTCTTTTAGCGTGAAGGGGAAGAGACGCAGTCTGATGGCATCGATGGAGACCCCCGGCATCTGAAATGTGGCGCACTTCGACAAGAATAACTGGATGTGGTAGTGGGGATTTTCATGGGCATTCCCATGAAATGGATCCTACTGCATCAGAACCACTAGTCCAGTTTTCAGCTCAAAGTTCTTGTCAGCCGCCAACTCCGGCATGGCAATGGATGAGGTCGTAGAGGAGGTCTTAGGCCGGAGCCTATCTCGAATAGAAATTATCCTCGCCATTCTTGCCGCTAATTGGTCCGCAGTTTTCGGGTTGGTCATAAACCTTTCTTCCGGATCTTGTCTCCTCTCTGCTCTGATTCTCTGCACAGTACGTTCAATCTCGGGATCAAATAATATACCTTCAGGGTCCGCAGTGGATCTCGTGTACATGCACCGGAGAAAAAAGTTTCAGAGAAGTGATTAGCACAATGGAAGGGTTAGGTAAAAATAAAGAAATAAAATAAAAAAAAGGAAATATATAAAAAAATAAATAGCTAGGGTGGTAAGATCAAACGCAATCGCCTCCCCGGCAACGGCGCCAAAAACTTGATCGCTCCGGAATGTAACCCAAAGAACGGTTGTAGTTTTACCGCAAGCGCATGGTATAGCGGCGAGCGGGTTATCAAACACAGGGAGGACGAATGACCGTGCTTGTTCCAATCAACCTGGCTATTAAGAAGAGAGAAATTTGCCTTTGGCGATCCTGTCACAATCGTCAGACAAAGTACGGAAATATCAAATCAAATAAAGAACGTCTAGGGAATGGGGAATTCCCGCTACTCACCGTATTTCGTAAATGTGGTTCATTGGTATCAAAATTGCTAGAATAAAATTTTGGATGAACTAGTCGCAACTGAATGTAATACCTAGCTCACGCTCTCGTGCTGTTGCCGGTCTATAGCTATCCTAGGTTCGGGTCCAATCTCTTGCAAACCCTAGCCTAGGGAAGCTAGCATTAGGATCAACATCATCGTTCAATCGCGCCCCGAGCCCATTCTCGTGCAAACTCAGGCCACAACCTAGGTTAGGATAGTTCCTACCCGTCCAATCTCTTGCAAACGGGTATCGGCATGGAATTGCAACTGGAAACCCTAGTATCGGTCCAATCTCTTGCAAACCGATACTATGGAAATTCGATTCCAATCCAATTCGGATTTCTAAGGTTTCCTAACGAATTGGGATCCAATCTCTTGCAAATCCCAATCGATATGAATACCTAGCCATCCGTAGTAAATCGATCCCAATCTAATCCCTAATAGCAATTCTAGCAAAATTTCTACCAATTCATCACAAATCTGAAATTGGGCTCGTAGGGTTCATCCCCACGCCCCAAGACGTGGAGACTACTCACAATTCATAGCACAAAAACAAAAATAATCAATGAAATTAATAAGAGAATTCATCACAATATTGAGATATGCAATAAAAATAGAATTTTTAGAGAAGAGAGACACAAACCAATGAAGTTCTTCAAATAATTCAACAAAAATCAACTTTTGTCTCCTCTCCAATCACAAGAATAAAGCTAAAAAGTTAATCTAAAAAGCTGCAAAAATCTAAAGAAAAAGCTCTCAAAACAAGGGTAAAAACAGGGGTTAAATACCCCCCAAAATCGTCCAAAAAACTGTGACCAAAATGCCCCTGCGCAGCCTGAAATCCGCAATTTTCGCTACAGGCAGCGCGTCGCGCTCGGCCGAGTGACAAAAGTCGCTCGGCCGAGTGAGAAACCCTGTAAATTTCCAGTAAGTCTGGGTCTTCGGGGGTCTTCACTTCGGGAGTCGATCGGCCGAGTGAGTTGTCGTCACTCGGCCGATGGCTTCTTGGTACTCGGGTGGTCGGCAATTGCCACTCGGCCGAGTGGGTCTTCTAAAGCTCAGGCAGACGAAAAACAGTAAGTTGGCGATTTTTGACATGCGTCGTCTGGGTGCCACTCGGGCGGACGGGATCTCGTCACTCGGCCGATGTGGCTTCCGCTGCTCGGCCGAGTGCACGTATGGAGCGTATCCGATCTGGTCGGCCGAGCGGTGTCTCGTTGGTCGGCCGAGTGACTCCTTCACTCGGCCGAGTGGGACACCAAAAATGCCCAAACAGCTTGTTTTGGCCTCCTCGTCGCTCCTGCGACGTTCTTTCTTCTTCCGCTCCTCTCCAACAGCAAAATACCCCTCGGGGAGGTCATCGGTGACACTCTGGAGTAGGCTTATCTCGAGATCACTCTGAATCGCTCCAAATCACCTGAGATGCGACAAAAACAACAAATCGTGAAAAGCATCGCAATATCGTCGATATATCGTGAAAAGCATGATTTGGGTGATCTAAATGGCATGCAAACATGCGGGAAAAATGTGTAAAATAAGGAGTGATCAGATGCCCCCGAGCATCAAGTCTATGGTAAAAGTCTTTGTGCTCCTGGTTCCTAAAGCAGTAGCCGTGCGGGCCCATCAGTGGGTCCGCAATTGGGACGATTGATTGGGGTTGGGGTTGGGGTTGTGTAGGCTGTGCGGGAGGAGGGCGTGGGTGTGGTGGACGTGTAGTTTTGCGTCTCTTGCGAGATGACCCCTCCTCTCGCATGATGGCCTTACCCTTATCCTTATCTTTGGCCATGTGAGAGTGTGTGTATGTGGGTGAATGCAAAATGCGATAAATGCACACTAACACAATCGAGCAAATCAAAATTCTAGGGCAAAATATGAAATTAAGCTAAGGAGCGAAGTTACCCAAGCGAGATGATGATCCTTGCTCGTAGAGGTCCCAACGCAACGCAACGGGATGTAGTGTGAAGCCGCGGAAACTCCTTTCAGCAAATTTCAAAAATGGGGGGATGGGCGAAAATTAGGGCTTGATGCGGGTGAAATCGAAGAGAAAGGGTGAGAGATCGACGGAGAGATGGAAAAGGAGAGGGGAGAGATCGATTGGGGGGGGTTTGGGTCGGTTGAGAGAAGGAGGAGGTCGGTTGAAGGAGAAACGAGGTTGGGCGAGGGAGAGAAGTTGAAACGACGAGAGAGAAATCGAGGTCGAGCGAGGGAGATGAACGGGTGGGGGGTTTATTTATAGGGTTTAAGTCGAACCGATCGGGTGAAATGTCACCCGATCGGTTGATCAACTCCCTAAAATCCCCGAGACTTCAGCACAGATCATACGCTCTGCCACCCGGTCTCGGCTTTGCTTCACCTGACCGGTTCGTTGGAGCTCAGATACGGTCATTGTTTGATACGTCTCACCCGATCGGTTGAGTAAGCACCCGATCGGGTGAGGGCTTGTTTCCTGCAAAAATTCACAAATGGCCTAAGTCTCTCGACGGATGATCCTGCGGCTGAATTTAATTATTAAAATAGAAAAAATAAATATAATAAAAATCCTAAAACGAAAATAAAAGTTTTAGAGCATGGGTTGCATCCCATGAAGCGCTTTTGTTTAACGTCGTTTGCTCGACGCCCGTTGATGATATTCAAGGTGGACGGGGGTGATGCCCTAAAGTCGGCATCGCTTCGGGTTCAGAGTTGGCGGCCTTCGGTATCGTCGGTGGTGACAAGAAAACTTGATCGATGACCCTCCCTTTGTTGGCGGGATCCGGGGGTTTCTCCCTTATATTGGCGTCTACCGCCACTCGTTTCAGGATCCGAATCTCTTCTCCGATGAGCCCCATGGGCTCTTTCCCTTTCCTCCTCATCGGAGGAGCATTTTGAAATCCGGGAGGGACCGTGTGTGTCGCATCCGCTTTCCCAGCAACGTCACATTTCTTCAGGCTGACTGGTTCTTCTAAGTCCCCCAAGCTATCGGGGGGATTTCTTGAAAGAATTTCCTAGGAGATTGCCTCCGCAGGTCTCTCTTCTTCTAACTCCAGCACATTGCATCTTGGATCATCCGGGGGATCGGGGTGATTCATTGACAACCCCAAGTCAAATTCGACTTTCTCGTTGCCGACGTTAAGGGAAATCTTCCCATTTTTCACATCTATCAAAACGCCGGCAGTGGCCTTGAAAGGCCGTCCAAGAATGATGGGGGCGTGCACATCTTCAGGCATGTCCATGACGACGAAATCCACCGACACATGCACCCCTCTTACATTGACAGGGAGGTCATCTACAACACCCACTGGATACTTGACCGAACGGTCTGCAAGTTGTAGGGTCATACCTGTGGGTTCCAAATCGCACATCCCTATCCTCTTATATAGCGATAAGGGCATCAAACTGACGCTCGCTCCAAGATCGACGAGCGCACGATGGATCTTTACTTCCCCGATCGCACAAGGGATAGAGAAGCTCACCTGGTCTTTAAGCTTAGGAGGATTTGCTCGCTGGATAAGAGCACTATATTCTGCCGTCAGAACGACCTTCTCCTTTCTAGACCCCTTTGTCACCAAATCCTTGAGGAATTTCGCGTAGGATGGTATGGTCTCTATAACTTCAAGGAGGGGGATTTGCAAGCTTAGATCCTTGACCATGGCAAAGAATTTGCCATACTTCTTGTCTATCTTGGCTTGGGCTAGCCGTTGTGGGAAAGGCACAACGGGCTTGAACACTTTGAGGCTCCCTTCCTCGGTTTTCCTCTTCTCCTCTTCAGGGATTCCCTCCGGAGTCGTTCGCTTTGGTGACGAAGCACCGTCGTCATTCAATTTTTCAATTGGTCGTTCTACGACCAACGGTGCCTCCGGTTCCTTGGGGGGCACTCTTGTGGGGATTTGTGTCCCGCTTCTCAATACGATAGCGGACACATTCACATTCTCGTGCGTGAGCGCCAAAGTCTGATTTGCTCCCCTTGGGTTCACTTCAGGTTGTGGCGGTAATAGATTTTGTGGCCTCTGAAGGTTTGTCACTTGTAACCCCAGCTGGGTTATCTGATCAGTGAGAACTCTCTGTCCCATATCCAGCTTCAAGTTTATCTTCTCTTGGTTGGTGATGTATTGAGTCAGGAGGGACTCAACCGGAGAGATGGCCCTCTGCTGGCCATATTGCTGCTGAATGGGTTACTGATTCCTAGGAGCATATTGCTGATACTGTTGTGGAGGCTGCTGCTGCTGAAACTGCTGCTGCTGCTGAGGCCTAGCCGGCTGATATATTAGCTACTGTTGTTACTGAGGAAGCGGCTGTTGATACGACGCCCAGTAGCTAAAGTTGGGGTGGTTCCGGTTATTTAGAGAGTAGGCCGGATTGGAGCTAGTCCATGGTGGATACGGTGCATTTCTAGTAGGATTGTAGAATAGTGCGTTCACTTGGTCCAACGATGGTGAGGTGTCGCCACCCTCGAAGTCTCCCACGACTTCGGCCTCCACCGCTGCAATATGTTGTGTACCGGCGCCACCGGCTCCTACCATCAGTGCAGAGATCTGGGTCGACAGCAAGTCAAACTTGCTGGATAATTTGTCGACGTCTTCAACCCTGTGGATACCCCCAGATCTAGGTGTGGCTCTCTCGTCACACCACCGCTCATTGTTAGATGCCATATTTTCTAGAATGTTCCCGGCATCTTCCTCACTTCTGGACATGAAGGACCCCCCAGCCGCGGCGTCCATCGATGATTTCAAATCATCCCTCAATCCGTTGTAGAACAGATTAATCATCTGCCACTTGGGAAGCTCGTGATGAGGGCATCTTCGCTGCATCTCTTTAAACCTTGTCCAAGCCTCATGCAGGGACTCGTGGCTGGCTTGGGAGAAGGAGGAGATCTCACTCCTCAGCTTCATGGTCTTCCCCGGAGGAAAGAAATTTATCAGAAAAGCGTTAGAAATCTTCTCCCAAGTGTTGAACGTATTTGGGTCCTTCCCCCTAAGCCACAACTTGGCCTTATCTCGCAGAAAGAAGGGGAATAGCTTCAGACAGATCGCCTTAGTTGTGACACCGTTTATCCGGAAGGTGTCACATTTCTCCAGGAAGGAGTCCAAATGTTCGATGGGGCTCTCCATGGGTGCACCTGAGAATTGATCCTGCTGGATCCACGTCACCAAAGACGGCTTAAGCTCGAAGCTTTGCGTCGTAATAGCAGGAGGATGGATGGCGGAGGTGGACTCGATGGATGACATCGAGTACTCCAGCAGAGACTTGTGAGGTGGGGTGTTCTCCCCCATGGTTTCAGGCTCTTCTCTTCTTCGCTTCTCTGCGACTAAATGCCTTAGGGTGGCGTTTATCTCTGGGTCAACGGGAATCAAGTCGTTGAGACTTCTTGAACTCCTGCGTATGAAAAGCAACAAACACCCGTGAAGCGAAAAGTGGGAAAGAAACAGATAAATTATAAAATAAGAAAATAAAAACGAAAAAAGAAGAATGCGAAAATTATCGCGAGATAGAGATGAGAGCTAGACTCAATGGTTCATGAGATCCTAAAATAACAAGCACGTTGCCTCCCCGGCAACGGCGCCATAAAGCTTGACATCCCTGCGATGTACGTGTCAGATGTGTGCAATATATGATTGGGGGCGTGAGATTTAAATATTTATAACAGCAAGCGCACGGTGTTGTAGTATGGCTTGGGGGTCGAACTCAGGGAGGCGTGGTTGTGCTTGTGTTAAGAAGGACCGGATTCACCCCATGGGTGAGCTAGCCCAAATCGGTAGATGGGTTGTCACAGAAAATAGAATGCGAGGGATAAACAATATAAAGGGAAACCCGGGACTTCGGTTTCCACCCTATCGTGCGATTCTCGCCGATACGGGGGTCTAATGGTGACACGTTGCCTCTAACAGTGATAGCGGCGTCCCACGGGCCCGATATTCCGGTCAATTCCCAGGATGATACGCCGGACTACCCGGGTTCGGTCAGTGGGCATTCCCATGTCCATTAACACTGACCGACTCCGGGAGCACTAAGCTCGCAACGATAACTGACGTGAGTTTATATTTCATATATTCACGCACGTCTTCTTTTGTGTTTTTCCGCTATTTTCTGCCGTCTTGTATTCGTTTTCTTGTGTTTTCTTGTTTTCTTTCACTTTTCCGTGTTTTTGTATGTTTGCAGAAGTTTTCCGACGTAGGGGACAGAAAACGACGATATCATGAGTCCCCGGAGCAACGGGAGGAGTCACGCGTGATCCAGGGGGTCAAACGACGAAGATCGCCATCTTTTAGCCCCATACCCGATCGGTTGGATAGGCCAACCGATCGGGTGATGCACGTGTGCACGACCCGGTCAAACGCTGAAGCAAGGAATGTATCAACCGACCGGGTCGCCGACCGGTTCAACCCGACCTCTATCTCTAGAAATTAGAGCTGAAACTCAACCGATCGGGTGATATTCACCCGATCGGTTCACCTGTAGCCGTTTCCCCGAAGAAAACGACCCGGAGAGCTCACACGACCGTCAGCAGACCGTGCCAAAATGTCCGAAGTTACTCTCTTTTGGGCAACAATTCCAACCGATCGGTTGATTTATCAACCGATCGGTTCACCCGACGAAAATCAAGATCCAAACGACGAGCAGCTTCCATCAACCGACCGTGTCGTCTGACCGGGTGAAGTCTCGAAGATGGCTGTCGAAGTTCGCAGCAGGTCACCCGATCGGGTGATTCTTCACCCGATCGGGTGATGTCATTTTCTATAAATACAGAACCTAGGTTTCCAGATTCGGGAGAGTTGTTATTTTTGCTGTTTTTTCTCTCTCTTGACGGCTGTAATTTTCTAGATATTTGCAAGTTGTTTGATATTTACCAAACTTTAATATAGTGTTATTTGCATTACTCTTACTACTTTTCAATCGCCTGATCATGTTTTTAACGGTCGATTTTGATTTAGATTGCTTTTTAGTAAATATGTGTGAGTAGTTCCCAAATCTGGGATTTTGGTGGAAACCGCTTCGTGGGTTCTCCCTGATGCGTCCATAGGACTAGGAAATCGATAGGGATTAGGAATCTATCGGTTATGCTGGGTGTTTTATTGTCATCGGCGGTAAAAAGACCATTGACCGTTGGGCCAAGGGGAAATAAACTTGGCAGTTGACTCCCTAGCCATAGCTCACGCCCTTAGCGTAGACGTCGAATCCTAGCGCGCAGGAGTGGCAGGATGAGATGTTAGGAGTATCGTTGTGAGCTTAGTGCTCCCGGAGTCGGTCAGTGTTAATGGACATGGGAATGCCCAATGACCGAACTCGGGTAGTCTGGCGTATCATCCTGGGCACCGACCGGAATATCGGGCCCATGGGACGCCGGTATCACTCTTAGAGGCAACGTCTCACCATTAAACCTGAATTTCGATCGTTTTCCTACCCGTAGGCCGTGTTGGCGAGAATCGCATGATAGGGTGGAAACCGAAGTCCCGGGTTTCCCTTTATATCGTTTATCCCTCGCATTCTATTTTTTGTGACAACCCATTTACCGATTCGGGCTAGTTCGCCCATGGGGTGAATTTGGTCCTTCTTGACACAAGCACAACCACGCCTCCCTGAGTTCGACCCCCAAGCCACACTACAACACCGTGCGCTTGTGGTTATAAATATTTAAATCTCATGCCTCCATTCATATATTGCACACATCTGACACACACAACAAGGGGACGTCAAGATTTATGGCGCCGTTGCCGGGGAGGCAATGTGCTTGTTATTTTAGGATCTCATGAACCCTTGAGTCTAGCACTCATCTCTATCTCGCGATAATTTTTGAATTCTTCTTTTTCACTTTTATTTTCTTATTTTTATTTTCTATTTTATCTGTGTCACGCCCCGCTTCCCAAAAATATGGAGGCGAAGCGTGAGAAGGTCCGCTCAGACTTGAAGCTACAAAGCTGCAAGTCCGATAAGCGTCGATCAAGTTTAAAACTGCAGGTCCTTGCAACGCTAACGAAACAAAGATAATAATAATTAAATGAGACAAAAGAATTATCTCAGAATATCCATAAAATAAGTTTCCAACATCGCAGAAAAGCCACCAGGCTAAAAGAAAAAGTCTAAAGGCCCAAACATGGCCAACAAAAGTACAAAGTACAAAACAACGGTGCTACGCACCGACAACTAACAAAAGGCCTAAACAAAATAAAGCTCAACAAAGACTCAAAGGAAGGTCACCGGTGTCCTCGTACTCCTCAACGAACGTAGGCTCAGTCTCAGCGTCAGCAAACACCTCGTCCGCTACAACTATCTCTGGCTCAGGGTCTAACATGTGACACCCAAAGAGAAAGGGGCACATGTCAGCAAGTCTGGAAGACTTGTGCAAGTGAAACTGAAAGTACAAGTAAGAGCAACCTAGCAGTTCTAGCATGATGCAATGACATGGCAGTTTAAAGTATGAGTGCAACAGGTAAAGTAAAGTAAAGTACAGTACGAGCATGACATGGCATTCACAAGACAAGTACAAGACAAGGAAAGTAAGCACCTCGTGCACAGAGATTCCGTCCTTTGGCTAGAGTGGCTGCACGGCCAGCTCCTAGCTCAAGTATCCGTTTATCCCTACCCCTCCACGTGTATCGGGCATTGGTTTCTGGCCAACACATGAGGCCCGCTTCTGGTCCACGAGCCAGGAAGTGTGTAAACAAGTATGGCGTAGGGGTGCACCTAGCCGGTCCAGGGAACCCGGGCATTGGCTTTTGACCAACACATGAGGCCCGTTTCCCCCGGAAGTAGTATTCAAGGGGTACAAGTAATGTAGCGTGTGCTACGATGCAACAAGCAATGCATGGATGACATGGCATGGCAAGTAGTAAAGCGTACAAGTAAGAAAGGTAAACGTGACAGTTTAGCATGCATGAATGACAAGTTTAAGGGTTGGATCTAGCTTCGTTGTCAAGCTAGATCATTTAGGTGACGGATCTAGTTTCGTTGTCAAACTAGATCAAGTAGGCGTCTAGCCAGCTATCATTTCACTGACTAGTCTCTTTTACGCTAAAAACAAGTAAGTGGCCTAAAAACATGGCCCTACACAAGAGTTGGCAAGTTTCACTTGCCTGCAACTATCACGTCAAGAAAACACCGTCCAACGAGTCCAAAGTCACGATTCCTACGTGCACAAGTCCACCGGCCTACATCCGTTTTATTAATCTTGATTAGTGATTTTAAAACATTTAAAAATACTTTAAAATACTGTTTTTTAGTCTTTATTAGCATGCAATTGGGTTGGGGGTCCTAGGGGTGCAAAACGTTACCTCAACACGACGCGAAAGCTACACCGGCGTCGGGTAGCGACGCCGGGGGTTGGAATAATAAGATCGCGCTCCAAGTCCAGATTCCAATTAGTTTCCTCGCTGGAAATTCAGAGCAATCAACCCGGGGCGACGATTCCAGATTCCAAAGCTCGCACGTGCGACGACGGGCTACGACGTGCGACGACGTCGTACGCGACGAATCCTCGAAGAGCAAGCACCTTGGTGGGGCCCACAGCAGTCCTAGGGGCCTTTGGGGAACCCACAATAACTCTGGAGAACTTGGGGGGCCCACGGAGGCAAGTGGTGCGACGGATGCGGGGTTGCGACGAGTGGCCGTCGGTCAGACACAGCCAATGCGGAAGAATTTCTCGGTCGTGCGCTCAAAATGCGGGGGCTGCGACGTTGGGGTGCACAGCGGCTGCGGGCGATGCTTGGGTGCGGGGTTTCTCCTCGGTCTGGTCGATGGAGAGCTTCGGTCGTGCGCTTGGATGCGGGCGGGACAGCGTTGCAACGTTGCAACGCTTGCAACGTCGGTCGCTGCGGGCGTTTCCTTCGGTCGGGCACGGAGCGGAGCGGGGGAACGAAGCGGAGCGCTGTGCGGGGGTCGGTGCGGAGCGGGGCCTCGGTCAGACCGAGAGCTCCTCTCGGTCAAGCGGGGAACGGGCGGGGGTTGGCTGCAGCGGTGCGGAGCGGCGAGAATGCGGGCGAGGCGGCCGGTCAGAGCGGGCGGATGCGGGGGTTTTTCTTCGGTCGTACGGGGTGCTGAACGTCGCAACGTTGCGACGATTCGTCGCAACGTCCAAAATGAGTTTGGAAGAGGCTAGGGCTAATTTCTTTGGAAAATAGGACTTGCTAGGGGTTGCTTATATAGTATAGGTGGGTTGACTTGGTCTAGGGCTAAATCTAATAGGATTAGAAGTTCAAAAAGATTTAAAATTTGAATTTAAACTTCTCCAACCCAATCTAGGATTTGACCTGGTCCAAATGAGCTGGAAATTGGCTCAAAAATTCTTTAAAACGTTTTAAACTCAATTAAATTTTATTTGGCCGAAATTAATTGAAAAATAAATTATTAAAAATAATATAAAACTTGTAAAAATTATAAAAGTGGTCAAATAAACTCCAAAAATTATAAAATAAATATCGTTGTGATCGTGGCGACGAATGTGAGCTCACTAAGAAGACGGATCTCAGTTTCGACGTCGGACGACGGAACTAAAAATAGAAACGTCTCCCGTCAAGAGTGAGAATCGTCACGTCTCATCGAGTAAGATCAAATTGTGGAAAAACGACTCGAGAACGTCGTTCCAATATAGTGCCACTATTTAATACTCTCAGTGACGTTCGCAACGGCATATCACACAAAAGTGTTCACAAACAAATAAAGTCTAAAGCAAACACGTGCACGGCCAAAAGCACGTGCACGAACAACGTACGACGAAAAGTGGTTGTTACATCCTCCCCACCTTAGAATAAAGTCCGTCCTCGGACTTTCTAATATAACTAGTCGCTCTAGTAACTACCCCAATCAAGCCATATAATAATTTAACCAGGTATAGTCATTTCAAGTGCTCATGTATGCACTAGGTAGTCAAACATTTATACTACCAATACGTGTGTATATATATATACATTCACGTACATATACTCTTATACCTATTATAGTCAGTCAGACTCATACACGTATTTCAATCATATATATAAGCATGCATCCCTTATATAGCTACTACCTACCTAATCACAAAACAATACTTCAGGTACTTATATAATGATAGTTTCACGCTTAGCCATCACAATCATCGCTCTACCTATATGTAGCTACCTATGCACAAACATCAAGGGTATACTACCCGCTAATATTCATCCAATACCAAGCATCTCAACACATATAGTCACACCATACTATTATTGAATCAAGTTCACTATATCTAATATACATTCACCACTACTATAATTTCACAATATATAGTCATTCAATACATGCAAATAGTTCACCATATATCCACATCACGTACGATCCTATAACTATATTCACGACACGCCACATATACCATAGTCACCCATACCTATAACTAAGCACATACTTACCCGTGCATGGTGCACTCCCATACACGCTAACATCTCATTTACATACACCAATCATACCATTATATAGCTAGCACACATACACACCTAGTTTTAGCTAGTACACATACGTTCATACAGGCAAGTCCTTAGTAAATAGCTATATCTCAAGGCCATCACATATAACTATATACTGGTGTAGCGACCCACAATCATGTGCGTAACACAACCAGGCACAAACACTCCTATCACTATACATACATCAAACATCGCTATATTCAAACTTCAGACATACATTCAATATACTTAGAGTATACCCACTCAGGCTTGAGTGAGACTCAATACATATATCAGAATATTCTATATACGTAACACGGCATTCATACATATACCATTACCACTCCATTATATGTATATATATATATATCTACCAATACAACCATATGCATACCATAGGTCAATCACACTTAATATTTAGTCAGGTAATACTTACATAGTTCAATCACTCTATATACCATAATAATAATACAGACATCAACACACGTATAATTATAATATACTCCTTAGTACAAACATTCACCGTATAGTCACACATAAGTAGTGTATATATTCACACCGTAGCCTACTACCTATAATTAGTGTTCTAACACATCCACACGTACATAATTAAGATGTGCAATAGTCGTGTATACCTCACGGTATGCATGCATGCAACATCCCGTAAAAGCAACAATACCAATCAAAATTATAACCCTAATACTATATGTATATCACATATATACTTAGGCAACAAAACATAACTACTTACGTCTAAACACTATATATATCTACCTACGAGCACATACTCACACGTAATAATATATAGATCACTCAATAGGCCTACTTACTTATCTATAAGTTCACACATTATCATCACACCTAGCATATACCTAGCTTTACCAATCATTTTATTCCAACCATTATAAGTATCTCTTACCACATACACAACTTAGATATTCCAACGCTAATTCAAATATACACAAGCATCCCTAGTATAGTGTATCTAACCACTCACAAGTCTATACATTCTAACACACAACAACATCCTAACATTACGAATAACTCCGAGTACATATATATATATCACACAATAGGCAAGCATCGATATACTATGGGAATTCTCATTCAAGCTCACGTACCCAACTTAGGTATGTGCACTACGACACCTCACAGGGTCCAAGGGCCTACTAAAAACTTAGGGTGGACATAGACATTGACGGGCACTAATACCTAAGCAATAGAGGGAGGTCGAAAGCGTGACGAGGGAAGGATCGATAAGCACGTGTTCAGATAGGGCGAATGCAAGGAGACAGCTTGGTTGGACGAACATTGGCTCAATGGTGATGTTTAGGTTGAGGGAAAAGGAGGTGGAGATGTAGTGATACATACATAGGGTATAGAAAAGAAGATAGGGTAAGTAGCACATGCTAAAATACGTGAAATCTGAAAACTGTTGTACTTTAAAATCCTCGTCTGAGAAGAAATGTTTGGGGATCGATAAAACGAGTTGTTCAAAATAAATCTGAGTCGAATATTCAAAATAATAGAGAATGGCCTACTGGTTTTAAAAATCATTTTAAAAGGAATTAAAATCATTTACACAAATATTAAGGACATGGTTTAGAAAATTTATACGTCAATAATTTAATATAATGTTGCCAAAAAATTTTTGAATGTCAAAGAATGGAATCAAACAACGGAAGAATTTAAAATCAGGTTAAATGCTTTCAAGGCTTTGGGCTATGGAAAATTGAAGATAGTCAATTTGAAACTACTTTTAGAAAACCAAGGTTTGCCAAAAAATGGAAAAACCGATTTACACAAGGTTCTTAATATACGAGCTCAACGAACCTGGTACGGATAAAATAATTAAAATTCATTTTAGTCTAGAAATTTTTTCTAAAAGCACGTAGGGTGAGTGGAAAGATAATAATTATAACTTAGCATAATAATTATCAGGATCGAATAACAAATCTTTAAAATCAAATCAGGGAGGGTCTAAAGCAGGAAGAGGTTTATGAAAATAGTAATTTTGCAAAAATCTGAAATAGTGAGAACGACGAGCAAAAACCAACTTTCTGAAATCTGAAGTTCTATGTGACTTGAAAAGTATATTAAAAGTAAACACGATGTATTATTCAAATAACATAAATAAGAAAGGAAAATTATAAATCAAGTTGGACAAATGGTTCAGAATAAAATTAATATATGGAAAGACGACATGAGTACGAAAACATAGGCGGGAAAATTATTATAAGCTAGAGTTCAAAATTCCGACAACGTTTTTTTTTTAAAAATTAAATCAATGAAGAAGTATGAAGTAGAAGTATTTTAAAATTTTGAACAAGTTTAAACCTAGGGAAAGAGGAAATCGAAAGATACTTTTGGAAGATTCAAGATTGTAACGGAAAGGTTTGAAAATTGACGACGATCGTCATGGGGCGATCTCGTGAATCGAGGCAAGGAAATTGGTCAGGTGATCCAAACGTACATACGCCTAGGATATAAATCAGAAGAGGCGACGGAGAAACTCCTACGGTCGACCAACTAAAAATTAAAAACTAAGCGCTAAGACTTCTAAAGGTTAGACGGTAAGGAAATGCGTTCAGCTTGATCCGAAATCGATGAACCCAAAAGCGAACGACCGAAGGAAAATCTAGAAGTCTAATATGGTCAGGGGTAGACATGAACCACTAAGGTAACTCCTACGACGATTAAATCAATTGCCAGAAAGGGGGTCTAACTATCAATCAGAGGCCTCTAACTAGCAAGCACAGACGTCTAACTAAGCCCTCTTATCACCTAGTGTCCTAAGAAAACAACTAGACTCAGGGCTTATGACTCGGATGTTGCAATTTATTTAATGGACATTCCGTTATTATCGTTGTTCCGTTAATTCGCAATTGCAAGATTGGACCTGCATGGGCCACCAACAAAACCTGTCACGCCCCGCTTCCCAAAAATATGGAGGCGAAGCGTGAGAAGGTCCGCTCAGACTTGAAGCTACAAAGCTGCAAGTCCGATAAGCGTCGATCAAGTTTAAAACTGCAGGTCCTTGCAACGCTAACGAAACAAAGATAATAATAATTAAATGAGACAAAAGAATTATCTCAGAATATCCATAAAATAAGTTTCCAACATCGCAGAAAAGCCACCAGGCTAAAAGAAAAAGTCTAAAGGCCCAAACATGGCCAACAAAAGTACAAAGTACAAAACAACGGTGCTACGCACCGACAACTAACAAAAGGCCTAAACAAAATAAAGCTCAACAAAGACTCAAAGGAAGGTCACCGGTGTCCTCGTACTCCTCAACGAACGTAGGCTCAGTCTCAGCGTCAGCAAACACCTCGTCCGCTACAACTATCTCTGGCTCAGGGTCTAACATGTGACACCCAAAGAGAAAGGGGCACATGTCAGCAAGTCTGGAAGACTTGTGCAAGTGAAACTGAAAGTACAAGTAAGAGCAACCTAGCAGTTCTAGCATGATGCAATGACATGGCAGTTTAAAGTATGAGTGCAACAGGTAAAGTAAAGTAAAGTACAGTACGAGCATGACATGGCATTCACAAGACAAGTACAAGACAAGGAAAGTAAGCACCTCGTGCACAGAGATTCCGTCCTTTGGCTAGAGTGGCTGCACGGCCAGCTCCTAGCTCAAGTATCCGTTTATCCCTACCCTTCCACGTGTATCGGGCATTGGTTTCTGGCCAACACATGAGGCCCGCTTCTGGTCCACGAGCCAGGAAGTGTGTAAACAAGTATGGCATAGGGGTGCACCTAGCCGGTCCAGGGAACCCGGGCATTGGCTTTTGACCAACACATGAGGCCCGTTTCCCCCGGAAGTAGTATTCAAGGGGTACAAGTAATGTAGCGTGTGCTACGATGCAACAATCAATGCATGGATGACATGGCATGGCAAGTAGTAAAGCGTACAAGTAAGAAAGGTAAACGTGACAGTTTAGCATGCATGAATGACAAGTTTAAGGGTTGGATCTAGCTTCGTTGTCAAGCTAGATCATTTAGGTGACGGATCTAGTTTCGTTGTCAAACTAGATCAAGTAGGCGTCTAGCCAGCTATCATTTCACTGACTAGTCTCTTTTACGCTAAAAACAAGTAAGTGGCCTAAAAACATGGCCCTACACAAGAGTTGGCAAGTTTCACTTGCCTGCAACTATCACGTCAAGAAAACACCGTCCAACGAGTCCAAAGTCACGATTCCTACGTGCACAAGTCCACCGGCCTACATCCGTTTTATTAATCTTGATTAGTGATTTTAAAACATTTAAAAATACTTTAAAATACTGTTTTTTAGTCTTTATTAGCATGCAATTGGGTTGGGGGTCCTAGGGGTGCAAAACGTTACCTCAACACGACGCGAAAGCTACACCGGCGTCGGGTAGCGACGCCGGGGGTTGGAATAATAAGATCGCGCTCCAAGTCCAGATTCCAATTAGTTTCCTCGCTGGAAATTCAGAGCAATCAACCCGGGGCGACGATTCCAGATTCCAAAGCTCGCACGTGCGACGACGGGCTACGACGTGCGACGACGTCGTACGCGACGAATCCTCGAAGAGCAAGCACCTTGGTGGGGCCCACAGCAGTCCTAGGGGCCTTTGGGGAACCCACAATAACTCTGGAGAACTTGGGGGGCCCACGGAGGCAAGTGGTGCGACGGATGCGGGGTTGCGACGAGTGGCCGTCGGTCAGACACAGCCAATGCGGAAGAATTTCTCGGTCGTGCGCTCAAAATGCGGGGGCTGCGACGTTGGGGTGCACAGCGGCTGCGGGCGATGCTTGGGTGCGGGGTTTCTCCTCGGTCTGGTCGATGGAGAGCTTCGGTCGTGCGCTTGGATGCGGGCGGGACAGCGTTGCAACGTTGCAACGCTTGCAACGTCGGTCGCTGCGGGCGTTTCCTTCGGTCGGGCACGGAGCGGATCGGGGGAACGAAGCGGAGCGCTGTGCGGGGGTCGGTGCGGAGCGGGGCCTCGGTCAGACCGAGAGCTCCTCTCGGTCAAGCGGGGAACGGGCGGGGGTTGGCTGCAGCGGTGCGGAGCGGCGAGAATGCGGGCGAGGCGGCCGGTCAGAGCGGGCGGATGCGGGGGTTTTCTTCGGTCGTACGGGGTGCTGAACGTCGCAACGTTGCGACGATTCGTCGCAACGTCCAAAATGAGTTTGGAAGAGGCTAGGGCTAATTTCTTTGGAAAATAGGACTTGCTAGGGGTTGCTTATATAGTATAGGTGGGTTGACTTGGTCTAGGGCTAAATCTAATAGGATTAGAAGTTCAAAAAGATTTAAAATTTGAATTTAAACTTCTCCAACCCAATCTAGGATTTGACCTGGTCCAAATGAGCTGGAAATTGGCTCAAAAATTCTTTAAAACGTTTTAAACTCAATTAAATTTTATTTGGCCGAAATTAATTGAAAAATAAATTATTAAAAATAATATAAAACTTGTAAAAATTATAAAAGTGGTCAAATAAACTCCAAAAATTATAAAATAAATATCGTTGTGATCGTGGCGACGAATGTGAGCTCACTAAGAAGACGGATCTCAGTTTCGACGTCGGACGACGGAACTAAAAATAGAAACGTCTCCCGTCAAGAGTGAGAATCGTCACGTCTCATCGAGTAAGATCAAATTGTGGAAAAACGACTCGAGAACGTCGTTCCAATATAGTGCCACTATTTAATACTCTCAGTGACGTTCGCAACGGCATATCACACAAAAGTGTTCACAAACAAATAAAGTCTAAAGCAAACACGTGCACGGCCAAAAGCACGTGCACGAACAACGTACGACGAAAAGTGGTCGTTACAATCTGTTTCCTTCCCACTTCTCACTTCACGGGTGTTTGTTTTTTTTAATGCGCAGGAGTTCAAGAAGTCTCGACGACTTGATTCCCGTTGACCCGGAGATAAACACCGACCTAAGGCATTTAGCCGCAGAGAAGCGAAGAAGAGAAGAGCCTGAAACCATGGGGGAGAACACCCCACCTCAAAAGTCCCTGCTGGAGTACTCGATGCCATCCATCGAGTCCACCTCCGCCATCCGTCCTCCTGCTATTACGGCGGAAAGCTTCGAGCTTAAGCCGTCCTTGGTGACGTGGATCCAGCAGGATCAACTCTCGGGGGCACCCATGGAGAGCCCCATCGAACATTTGGACTCCTTCTTGGAGAAATGTGACACCTTCCGGATAAACGGTGTCACAACTGAGGCGATCTGTCTGAAGCTATTCCCCTTCTCTCTGCGAGATAAGGCCAAGCTGTGGCTTAGGGGGAAGGACTCAAATACGTTCAACACTTGGGAGAAGCTTTCAAATGCTTTTCTGACAAAGTTCTTTCCTCCGGGAAAGACCATGAAGCTGAGGAGTGAGATCTCCTCCTTCTCCCAGGCCAGCCACGAGTCCTTGCATGAAGCTTGGACGAGATATAAGGAAATGCAGCGAAGATGCCCTCATCATGAGCTTCCGAAATGGCAGATAATTAATCTGTTCTACAACGGATAATCTGTTCTACAATGGATTGAGGGATGACTTGAAATCTTCTATGGACGCCGCGGCTGGAGGGTCCGTCATGTCCAGGAGTGAAGAAGATGCCGGACGAATTCTAGAAAATATGGCATCAAACAATGAGCGGTGGTGTGACAAGAGAGCCACACCTAGATCTGGGGGTATCCACAGGGTCGAGGATGTCGACAAATTATCCAGTAAGTTTGACTTGCTGTCGACCCAGATCTCCGCATTGATGGTAGGAGCCGGTGGTGCCGGTACACATCATATTGCAGCGGTGGAAGCCGAAGTCTATAGAGAATTCGACGGTGGTGACATCTCACCACTGTTGGACCAAGCAAGCGCACTATTCTACAATCCTACGGGAAATACGCCGTATCCACCACGGACTAGCTCCAACCTGGCCTACTCTCCGAACAACCGGAAGCACCATTGGTCGTGGAGCGACCGATTGAAAAATTGAATGACGCCGGTGCTTCGTCGCCAAAGCCAACAACTCTGGAGGGAATTCCTGACAAGGAAAAGAAGAAAAACGAGGAAGGAAGCCTCAAGGTATTCAAGCCCGTTGTGCCTTTTCCACAACGGCTAGCCCAAGCCAAGATAGACGAGAAGTATGGCAAATTCTTTGCCATGGTCAAGGATCTAAGCTTGCAAATCCCCTTCCTCGAAGCTATCGAGACGATTCCCTCCTACGCCAAATTTCTAAAGGACTTAGTGATAAGAGGGTCCAGAAAGGAGAAGGTCGTATTGACGGCGGAATGCAGCGCTCTCATTCAGAGAGCAAATCCGCCTAAGCTTAAAGACCCGGGGAGTTTCTCTATCCCTTGTGCGATCAGGGAGGTAAAGATCCATCGTGTGCTCGTCGATCTTGGAGCGAGCGTCAGTTTGATGCCCCTGTCGCTGTATAAGAGGATAAGGATGGGTGACTTGGAGCCCACCGGAATGACCCTACAGCTTGCAAACCGATCGGTCAAATATCCGGTGGGGGTTGTAGATGACCTCCATGTCAACGTAAGTGGGATGCATGTGCATGTGGACTTCGTTGTCATGGACATGCCTGAAGATGCACACACCCAAATTCGACTTTCTCGTTGCCTGAAGAATGAGAAGCTTTCCCTTAACGTCGGCAACGAGAAAGTCGAATTTGAGTTGGCGTTGTCAATGAAGCACCCCGATCCCCCGGACGATCCAAGATGCAATGTGCTGGAGTTAGAAGAAGAGAGAGCTGTGGAGGAAAGGTCCTGGGAAATTCTTTCAAGAAATCCCCCCGATAGCATGGGGGACTCAGAAGAACGTGACGGCCCGAAGAATGATGAAGCTGCTGGGAAAGCGGATGCGGCACACACGATCCCCCCTCGGATTTCAAAAAGCTCCTCCGACGAGGAGAAAAGGGAAAGAGCCCATGGGGCTCACCGGTGGCGAGATCCGAATCCTGAAACGAGTGGCGGTGGACGCCAACATGAGGGAAAAGCCCCCGGATCCTGTCAACAAGGGTAGGGTCGTCGAGCTAGTTTTCTTCTCACTGTCGATGACACCGATGGCCGCCAGCTCTGAGTCCGAAGCGTTGCCGACCTTAGGGCATCACCCCTGTCCGCCTTGAGTATCATCCACGGGCGTCGAGCAAACGACGTTAAACAAAAGCGCTTCATGGGTGGCAACCCATGCTCTAAACTTTTATCTTCGTTTTTAGGATTTTTATTACCTTTATTTTTTCTATTTTAATAATTAAATTCAGCCGCGAGATCATCAGTCGAGAAACTTAGGCCATTAGTGAATTTTTGCAGGAAACAAGCCCTCACTCGATCGGGTGGTTATTCAACCGATCGGGTGAGACGTATCAGACGATGGCCGTATTTGCTCTCCTTGCGAACCGGTCGGGTGAAGCTAAATGTAACCGGGTGGCAGACCATGTGAGCTGAGCAGAAGTCTCGGGAATTTTTAGAAATGATCAACCGATCGGGTGATACAAAGCATGGTCGTGTGATAGACCGGGTGAGCTGTACTAAACTTTCGGGAAAAATTTTGAAGCGGCAAACCGATCGGTTGAGTTCTCAACCGATCGGGTCGTCTGTAGCCAACTTTCAGCAAAAATTTCGACCTAAAAGTCAACCGATCGGGTGACATTTCACCCGATCGGTTTGACTTAAACTCTATATAAGCACGACCCCCTCGCCCGTTCATCTCCCTCGCCCGACCCCGATTCCCTCTCAACCGTTTCGACTTCCTCTCCCTCTCCCAACCTCGTTTCTCCTCCAACCGGTCACACAACCCTCCAATCGATCTCTTCCATCTCTTTTTCCATCTCTCCATCGATATTTCCCGCTTTCTCTTCGATTTCACCCCCCACACAAACCCTAATTTCCGCCCTAACACCCTCATTTTTGAAAGTTTGCTGAAAGTAGTTACCGCGGCTTCACACTTCTCCCCGTTGCGTAGCGTTGGGACATCTACGAGCAAGGATCATCATCTCGTTTGGGTAACTTGACCCCTTAACTTAATTTCATATTTTGCACTAGAATTTTGATTTGCTCGATTGTGTTAGTGTGCATTCATCGCATTTCACATTCACCCACATACACACACTCTCACATGGCCAAAGATAAGGATAAGGGTAAGGCCATCATGTGAGAGGAGGGGTCGTCTCTCAAGAGACACAAAACTACACGTCCACCACACCCACGCCCTCCTCCCACACAGCCTGAACAACCCCAACCCCAGCCCCAACCTATCGTCCCAATTGAGGACCCACTGATGGGCCCGCATGGCTACCGCTTTAGGAACCAGGAGCATAAAGAATTTTACCATAGACTTGATGCTCGAGGGGCATCTATCGACCAAGTTTGCCCACACCCAATCGCTTATCGATCTCGGTGTATTCACCAAGGTCGAGACCCTCTTCGCAAACATAGGTTGGTTGGCTTTCCAAAACGCTAACGCCGTGTCCTACCCTGCATTCACACTCGAATTTTTATCCACACTTGTCTCAGAGTCGGGGTCGGTCGTCATATTCGGGTCCGTAATAGAACCATTTGCACCCACCTGGATATCATCAATGACATATTTGGTTTCCCCATCCTGGGGAATGACGCAATCTGCCCCCCTGGTTTCCGCCCGAATTTGACGTCGATCAGTTCTGGTTCCGCCTCACCCTTCACCCTGACTATCTCCGTGGCATGGCCAAGGCCTCCTCCATCATTCACCCCATCTTCTGTCTGGCCCACCGGATTATTTCTTCCACGTTTTTCCCAAGGGATGAGTCAGGTACCGTGACCATCCCTGATCTCTTTATTCTCTGGGCCATGACCTTTCCCTTCGTTCGGGGTGATGACAGGATTTCTTTTAGGGCCCCCACCGTTCCCATCCATGCCGGTGCTTGGCTTATTTCCAAGCTTCTGGAGATTAGCTGTGCCGGCAAGGGCAAGCTTTGTTGCGGGGGCCTTATCATGATCATAGCTTCTGCTCCCCGATTTAACATTATCATCCCCTGAGATCTTCCCACTGCCGCAGGACCCTCACGTCTAGATCTTGACATCCTGTGGTATATTCACATGATTAAGCCCAGCCCCGATGGTCGCTTCACCTTCCATTACAGACACCCCCATCCCCCTATACCATTCTGCCCAACCCCGCTCGCATGACTATTGCTTTGGCAGCAGATTGGACATTTCCTCCCGATCCCGAGTTTATGGAGGGGCTCCGTCTTCCATTCATTCCCCAGGGCGCTCCGAGACCACCTTCCCCTGTCGCCCACTTAGGCGTGTAGGATATCCCTGCGTCCCGGGGAGATTCCGGGGTTGGTCCTAGTCATGCCATCCCAGCTTCTGTCCCAATCACCGCCATCGCCACCCCTCTGGTCCGTACTACCACTACCTCCTCCTTCCGTCGAGCCACTTCCGCTCGTCTCGCTCTCGAGACTGAGCTGGCTTTGCTTCGCGCTGTCGTTTCTTCCTCCACCTCCTCGGTCCCACCCCCTTCGATTTTCTCTCACCCACGTTTCCTCGCACTTGAGAGGAACGTGGCCGCCATCCTCCACCTTCTCACTCACGTCCACGGACCACCACCACCCACACCACCACCTTCACCACCTCGACGATCGTCACCTCCCCCATCACATTCATCACCTCCACCATCACCCCCTAGGCGACCATCCCCTCCTATCACCACTTCCATCACTACTTCCATACCCACCACCTCATCTACTCCCACAGCTCCACTTCCCCCCACTTCCGTCACCCCATACGTGCGCCGCAAGAATTTGCAGGTGCATTCTCGATCACTTCCCCCACCATCCTCACCTACCCCCATTCCCCCTTCATCCTCACCTACCCCCGTACCTCCACCACCCACCACCACATTGGCCGCCATTTCCCTCCCACTCACCGTCATCATTTCCATTCCACCCATCATCCATACTTCATCCATACCCACTGATCCATCACCTTGACCACATTCTCTGCTTCTCCGCACACCTGTCACTTCACCCACCCACACTGCATCCCCCACTTCTTTCGCCGAGGAGGACGATGATGTTTCCTCTTCTGCTTTTTGATTTCGTTTTTGTTTTATTGACCTCCCCCTTGCATATCTCTGCATATTCATGATCACATCTTATCGCTAGCCTTGTCACATCTAGCTTGGGGGAAGTCATTTTTTATGTGTGCTGTCGTTTGTCGTTTTTCTTTGTGTGTTTGTTTATTTGTCGTGTCATGTGATTTTTTATTTTTATTTTCTGTTTATATGTCGTGTGGTGTGATTTTTATTTTTATTCTTCTTTTCAGGCTCGTCTGTGTGATTTCCTTGTTCTTCATGTCATTTTGTGTCGGTATGCATTCCCCCCCATTTTCATTGCCCTCCCGTATTTACTTTTATTGCATTGAGGGCAATGCAAGTTTCAGCTTGGGGGAGTCGCACTTTGTGCGTCATTTGTGTCTTTTTCTTCGTTATTTGAGTCGTTTTCCATCGTGTTTTTCTTTTTCTTTTCTTCTTTTTTTATCTCTTTCTCCTAGAGATGAGCCCTATGATGAATTGCCACAAAAATCACACACACACACACACCTAGCATGGCTTCGATAATCACATTCACTAACCCTAGGAAGTCGAGTCCTCCTGCATTTCATGCATCGTGGGTCCATTTTGCTTTTTTGTGAGTCGTGTGTCGTGCCTAGCTGTTTGGTGTGCTTCTACTTTGTGATTGTGTTTTATATACCTGTCCAGGAACGACCCCTAGATTATCATGCTTTGATTTGAATATGCAGTATTTGCCTATCTTATCTGCTTCTGTATGCATGAATATACATATTGTATGCTTCATTTCGCATGTGTCGGGATTCCACAGTTAGGACTAGGATAACCCATTTTAGCCTATGCTCTGATCAGCGAAATATCTCCCTTGCCCAAGTGTTTAGAATCCGACTTCTTTTTATTTTTACTTGGTGCAAATCCCCTCGTCATGTACAGTTCTCCAACTTGGGAGAGTACACATGTTTATATCCCAATATCCAAAAATCCAAAAAAAAGGAGAAAAGAAAAACCCAAAAGAAAAGAAAAGAGAAAAAAGAAAAAAATATATATTTGTGTATATGTATAGCCAAAAATCCCAAAGAAAAAAAATACATATATCCAAAACCCCCAAAAAAATGTGTGTGAATATTTCCCTACCTATCGAGAATAAAGGGAAGGCAAGAATTTGCACCGAGTGTTCTACTCCACATCATCTCAACCCCCGTCGCTTTCGAAAACACTTGGAATAGGGAATTTCTAGCTATTATCTAGGCGATAGTGTGGTGATGTCCGAGTCCTTATCTGTGGAGTCCTTGACACATGATGTGTTTCGATTCTCATACTCTTCTCATGCATGCTTGAGCTATATATTCACCGCTACTTCTAAATCGAATCGATATTTGGGTCATTTCTTGAATTTGTGTATATGGAGCCTATAGCACGATGTAGATAGTGACACCGACTGCTAGCACACGACCACACTCACTCGCGCTTCACGGCGTGGGCCCACCGCACTTGTCTGGACTCGTATTCCTCGGTTTAGTGATGTGATTTGGCGTTTGTTTGCTTGGTGTGTCATTTTTGGTTTTGTTGGCCCTAACGGGCGATTTAGGATTTAGAGTTCTCTTCTTTCTCTCTTTCTCTCTTTCTCTCTATTTTCTCCCTCCGAGCTCCTACTCTCACTCGTCTTCCTCGAGGACAAGGAAGGGTTCAGCTTGGGGGATTTTGACGTGCGTTTATATTTCATATATTCATGCACATTTTCTTTTGTGTTTTTCTGCTATTTTCCGCCGTCTTGTATTCGTTTTCTCGTGTTTTCTTGTTTTCTTTCACTTTTCCGTGTTTTTGTATGTTTGCAGAAGTTTGCCGACGTAGGGGACATAAAACGACGATATCATAAGTCCCCGGAGCAACGGGAGGAGTCACGCGTGATCCAGGGGGTCAAACGACGAAGATCGCCATCTTTCAGCCCCGCACCCGATCGGTTGGATAGACCAACCGATCGGGTGATGCACGCATGCACGACCCAGTTAACCGCTGAAGCAAGGAATGTTTCAACCGACCGGGCCGCCGACCTATTCAACCCGACCTCTCTCTCTGGAAATTGGAGCTGAAACTCAACCGATCGGGTGATATTCACCTGATCAGTTCACCTGTAGCCGTTTCCCCGAAGAAGACGACCCGGAGAGCTCACCCGACCGTCAGCAGACCATGCCAAAACGTCCAAAGTTACTTTCTTTTGGGCAACAATTCCAACCGATCGGTTGATTTATCAACCGATCGGTTCACCCGACGACGATCAAGATCCAAACGACGAGCAGCTTCCATCAACCGACCGTGTCGTCTGACCGGGTGAAGTCTCGAAGATGGCTGTCGAAGTTCGCAGCAGGTCACCCGATCGGGTGATTCTTCACCCGATCGGGTGATGTCGTTTTCTATAAATACAGAACCTAGGTTTCCAGATTCGGGAGAGTTGTTATTTTTGCTGTTTTTTCTCTCTCTTGACGGCTGTAATTTTCTAGATATTTGTAAGTTGTCTGATCTTTACCAAACTTTAATATAGTGTTATTTGCATTACTCTTACTACTTTTCAATCGCCTGATCATGTTTTTAACGGTCGATTTTGATTTAGATTGCTTTTTAGTAAATATGTGTGAGTAGTTCCCAAATCTGGGATTTTGGTGGAAACCCCTTCGTGGGTTCTCCCCGATGTGTCCATAGGACTAGGAAATCGATAGGGATTAGGAATCTATCGGTTACGCGGGGTGTTTTATTGTCATCGGCGGAAAAAAGACCGCCTTTGACTGTTGGGCCATGGGGGAATAAACTTGGCGGTTGACTCCCTAGCCATAGCTCACGCCCTTAGCGTAGACGTCGAATCCTAGCGTACGGGAGCGGCAGGATGAGACGTTGGGAGTTATCGTTGCAAGCTTAGTGCTCCCGAAGTCAGTCAGTGTTAATGGACATGGGAATGTCCACTGACCGAACCCGGGTAGTCCGGCATATCATCCTGGGTACCGACCGGAATATCGGGCCCATGGGACGCCGGTATCACTCTTAGGGGCAACGTCTCACCATTAAACCCTAATTCCGATCGTTTTCCTACCCGTAGGCCGTGTTGGCGAGAATCGCACGATAAGGTGGAAACCGAAGTCCCGGGTTTCCCTTTATATCGTTTATCCCTCGCATTCTATTTTCCGTGACAACCCATTTACCGATTCGGGCTAGCTCGCCCATGGGATAAATTTGGTCCTTCTTGACACAAGCACAACCACGCCTCCCTGAGTTCGACCCCCAAGCCACACTACAACACCGTGCGCTTGTGGTTATAAATATTTAAATCTCATGCCCCCATTCATATATTGCACACATCTGACACGCACAACGAGGGGACGTCAATAACTCCCAACGTCTCATCCTGCTACTCCCGCGCGCTAGGATTCGATGTCTACGCTAGGGACATGAGCTATGGCTAGGGAGTCAACCGCCAAGTTTATTCCCCCGTGGCCCAACGGTCAAAGGTGGTCTTTTTCCCGCCGATGACAATAAAACACCCCACGTAACCGATAGATTCCTAATCCCTATCGATTTCCTAGTCCTATGGATGCATCGGGGAGAACCCACGAAGGGGTTTCCACCAAAAATCCCAAATTTGGGAACTACTCACACATATTTACTAAAAAGCAATCTAAATCAAAATTGACAGTTAGAAAAATGATCAGGCGATTGAAAAGTAGTAAGAGCAAAGCAAATAACCCTATATTAAAGTTTGGTAAAGATCAGACAACTTACAAATATCTGAAAAATTACAGCCGTCAAGAGAGAGAAAAAACAACAAAAATAACAACTCCCTCGAATCTGGAAACCTAGGTTCTGTATTTATAGAAAACGACATCACCCGATCAGGTGACCTGCTGCGAACTTCGGCAGCCATCTTCGAGACTTCACCCGGTCAGACGACACGGTCGGTTGATGGAAGCTGCTCGTCGTTTGGATCTTGATCGTCGTCGGGTGAACCGATCGGTTGATAAATCAACCGATCGGTTGGAATTGTTGCCCAAAAGACAGTAACTTCGTATGTTTTGGCACAGTCTGCTGATGGTCGGGTGAGCTCTCCGGGTCATCTTCTTCGGGGAAACGGCTACAAGTGAACCGATCGTGTGAAGATCACCCGATCGGTTGAGTTTCAGCTCCAATTTCCAGATAGATCAGTCGGGTTGAACCGGTCGGCGACCCGGTCGGTTGACACTTTCGTCGCTTCAGCGGTTGACCAGGTCGTGCACGCGTGCATCACCCGATCGGTTGGCTGTGTCCAACCGATCGGGTGGGGGGTGAGAGATGCGATCTTCGTCGTTTGACCCCCTGGATCACGCGTGACTCCTCCCGTTACTCCGGGGACTTATGATATCGTCGTTTTGTGTCCCTTACGTCGGTAAACTCCTGCAAATACGTAAAAACATGGAGAAGTGAAAGAAAACAAGAAAATACGAGAAAACGGATACGAGACGGCAGAAAATAACGGAAAAACACAAAAGAAAACGTACGTGAAGATATGAAATATAAACGCACGTCAGCAGTGCCCGACGCCCAACCAGACACACAACAGTCATAACTCATCGACGAGAACCTTCCATCTACTTTTGCATAGAATGGAGGCAAGCTGTGGATCGTCCATGTCGATGGGTCGGCCACGGTGGTGGGTTCCAGAGCCGACATATTGATCAAGACCCCAGAGGGGAGCCTGCTGGAGTATGCCCTCCGCTTCAACTTTCCGACGACCAACAGTGTCGCTGAATACGAGGCCGACATTAATGGGTTGAAGCTATGTAGGGCACTAGTGTCACACCCCGCTTCCCAAAACAACGGTAGCGAAACGTGACAAGGCCCGCTTAGGCCGGAGCTGTGAAGCTCGGACCCAATAAGCGTCTGTGTGGTATTCCAAGACGAAGGAACAGGTCCCTGCATGTTAGTACAGAACAAATAAAAGTACTAAAAGAGATGCATTCATTTTATTCAACAGATATCCAGAAAAGTACGGAGACTCTAAACAAAAGCCAACACGGCTACAAAACAGCTGAAGTAAACTAATGGTGCAAGCACCCAACCTAGACATAAAGTAAACGGTGCTACGCACCGCACTAAACTGCAGTGAAACCTCTGAATCAGCAACGTGAAGATCTCTAACTCTGGTCCTCCTCGAGCACGTACTCAGGATCGACATCCTCCGGCTCTGCGTACTCTGGCAGGTCCGCCTCGTCAACGTACTCTGCCTCGACACCTGACGTACAGCACCCAAAAGAAAGGAACTGTACGTCAGGTAAAGTCTACAAAAAGGGTCAGACTCTACTGCAAGTGTACCGAACTATTAAACAACAGTTTACTGGTTGATTAGCATGCTGGGGTTATAACAGAGTGACAAAAGAAAGTAAACGCAGCAGGAAGGTAAAGCGTAGCAAGCAGTAGTCGTAGAGTGTGCTATCGACTACGGGACTAACCTAAATAGGTCGTGACAAGACGTGACAAGACAAGCAAGACAGGACAGGACAAGACATGACAAGACACGTGTGACTCGAAGGGTTCACGCCTTATGGTTCGAGGGGGATCAGACCCTCTCCCCGTGCACACGCTCAACCCTACCCCAACCCCAAGTGCTCAATTCAAGACAATATAGGGCCACTCACTCTGCTAGGTGAGTGCCTCTATCCCCACGATCAGTAGCGTATCTCTCACTCTGCTAGGTAACCAACGGACGCCTCGTAGGTGAAACTGTACTACTGTATAGGACCCCTCACTCTGCTAGGTGAGAGTCTCTATCCTCTCGGTCTGCTGGGACACTCACTCTGCCAGGTGGGTGCCGAGCTTCCCGTAGGTGTTTCGTAACGACGATCACCCACTCTGCTAGGTGAGCGTCTCATTGCCCACAGGCTACATAAGACACGATGTGCAATATGTTCATGATATGGCAAGGGCAAAGTTGTTCTAGGGTGTCCACACACATGCACACACAGATGAAACCTATGGTAGCAGTTGTTGTTGATTCTAGGGGGTCCACATAGACGCACACACAAGATAACCCTACGGTGTCAAAAGTTGTTGTTGCGCTCAGACTTCATCGTCAAGTCTAAGTCGTCAGGGCATCCCGGACACTATCATTTCACGTCCGGTTCTATTGTTCACAGTCTAATAGTTCTAGCAGTTTAAGACCAAAGCATGGCCAAAAGCGCAAGTGAGTACACTTGCCTGCAGTGGCGAGTTCGTCGTCTGTCCGTGGCGTCTCGTCCAGTTGTCGCGTCCCCAGTAGTCCGTCTGAAAAAATGTCACGGCGACGGTGTCATGTCGCGTTCCTATTTAGGTTCATTTCGACATGGCTACCCTAGCAGTCACATGTCAAAATATCCGTTCAGCCTATACGACGATTCTATCCTATGTGCACTGTCAAAAAGTCCGATCGTCGATCTACGATTCCACATCGTTTTAATGGAGCAGAAAGTAAATTTAGTTATTTAGGTTGATGACTTTTAATTAGGTTTTGATGACTTAAAGTTTGGGTTGCTACGAGTAAGAGGGCTAACCTGGTGAGACAAACACTCACGAATCTGGCCCTGGTGCGACGAACGCGCATGAATCTGGCCCTGGTCTGGAAACGGTGGCGGTGCTTGTGTCCTCGACTGCGGGTAGCACAGTAAGGGTCGTCTCGGGATCGCCTCGTGATCGTATCGGTTGCGGGTAGCGCAAACGAGATGTCACGTCTACATGTACGGTATCGAGATCGCTTTGGTTGCGGGTCCCGGCAACGAAACGTCTACGGCAACGGTAACAGGGACGAGTCGCGACGTCAAGAGGCCACAGAATCTGAGGCATGCAAGGGGGCTGACGTTGGTGGAGCAAAGGAATGGGCGGCTGTCAACGGGAAGATCTGCAGGCGGTGTCCACTGTTCATGTGGAGGAGGCCGGTAGTTCGCCGTGAAGGCTGTCGTTGCGCGTATAAGGGCTACGCGTGCCGCGGCCTAGGTGGCCGGCTGTTTCTTGAGAAAACAGCGAGGAGGCTTGCGGCTTAGGGGGAGAGACCGACAGTTGGGGGGGTTTCACCATGGACTGGCACAGAAGAGCAGTGTGTGCGGCGGCAGAGAGCAGCGCTATGGCACGCATGCCACTGAGAGTGAGGGCGGCGCTCTGCGGCGCTCTGCAGGGGCTGAGCGGCGGTCGGCGGGGGCTCAGCGGCGCAGGCGAGGGGGCGGCACGCTGAGATCGGCGCAGGGCGGTCGGGAGCGGGGCAGAGAGAGAGACCGTGCATCGATGGGGTTGCGCGCGGTGAGGGGCTCAGGCGGCGTGGATCGCCGGCCGCAGGGCTATGCGTGAGGGCAGATCGTTGGGCGACGGCGGATCGGGGATGCGAGAGGGAGGAGGCGGCGGATGAGCGGGATGCGGGTGGCGGCTGAGGGGGTGTTAACCCTAGGCGGCTTGTGTGAGGGGGGGTGATAAGATTTAGGGTTAGGGTTAAGTTAGGGTTTGGGTTATTATTATAATAGGTAAAAAGCTATATAACACTAGATTTAATGTTAAAGGAGTGGAGATATGGGGTAAGATGGTGTACAGGTTGGGGTAAGTCTAGGGGAGATTAGAGGAACAGTTTAGGAAGGTTATAAACAGATTAATTAGAGATATAGCCAGATTTGGCTAACAAATTCGAATTTGAACTGATTGGGGAGATCGACGGTCGAGGTTTATCCGGGTGATATCTCTCAATCCGGGTGTCAGAAAAATAATCCGAAAATACCGGGGCGATCGTGGAGACGAGACGCGCAGATCTACAGAGCCTGATCGTGCGCTATGCCTACCAAAAATTTACGTAAAATTGGAAACGGCGTTTTGAGCCAAATGATTAAAACGCCCCTATCATTCCAAGTCGTTTTGCGAGAAAATGAGCCGTGAAAAGACGTTCCCAAAAATTACTATAAAATTCCACACCCCAAAACGATCGCAACGGCATATCACATCGCATATGCCGGAGCTCAGAAATAGCCAAATAAAATATGTGCACGATAAAGCACGTGCACACAGAAAAATCATAAGGTCGGAAAGCGACCGTTACATTCTATCCACCTTAGAAATGATTCCGCCCTCGGAATCACTTACACTAATAATAATGATATCTATGTAACCTTACACCCGCAACTCTCATATCTACTCATAAAGATCGCTAATCCTGTAACTTCAAACAACGTTACTCAATAATCCATCATAACTCGTCTTGTCATTGGATAATGACACGCTCACATCCTAACACTTAACTATAGACCCTTCACTGTTGTTAAATTTCCAACTCCAAGTCCTCATAAAAGAATAATAATCATCTTCTCTTACCATACCACTCCACTAAACATCATCGCTCGATAACATCCTTAATTTTCTCAATCTCTTCCCAATATTTATCAATCGCCAAAATGATTTTCTAGTCGATCACCAATCTAAGACAAAAACTTTGTCTGTCTTATAATACCTTTCACAAATCAACAATCGTCGTGTCCTCAATACATTCCTTGTCATATTTTCCCATAAATTTATCCGCCAAATAATTTAACTATCAGAACCACATCTCATCCTACTCACTATAACTAATCCTAACCAATATTAAGTCTGACTACCTATCCATCCATTTATCTCAACACGTCGTGTTATTTCCAACGTATTCTCATGTCAACTTAACAATCAAATCTTGATGCTTCAATTGCTTTCATCATTTCATGGTCACTCTAAATCATACCATACCTTCATAGCTACTCCTATCTACCACTCGTCCAAGTTTCAGGTCGATTAAGTACTCATATCACTGTGTATAATTTCATTCATCTAGAGTCCCCATCGAGTCCGTTACACATTGGTATCATTAATAAGTCTTGGACACCTCATTCTTTTCATCCAAATAAATCTGATCTAATATCCTTGTTATTCAAAACCAACTAATCACCGATACAACATATCTCATCTCACACTGAGCCTACTGATCGGTCCATATTTTACACCTTTTTTCTGCATATTTGCATGCCATTTCGATCACCCATATCACGCTTTTCACGATTATTCGACGATATTGTGTTACTTTTCACTATTTCTTGTTTTTGTCGGATTTCAGGAAATATGGAGCGATCGGGAGCAAAAATGAGCTTAAAGGATTTGCACCCACTCTGGAGTGTCAACCATGGCTCTTTTGAGGGTTATTCTACAATGGAAGACGAGTGGAAGAAGAAAGAACATCGTAGGAGCGACGAGGAAGCGAAAAGATGGAGATTGGGCATTTTCAGCATGCCACTCGGCCGAGTGAAGGAGTCACTCGGCCGAGCATTGAGACCCTGCTCGGCCGGCCAGATCGGACATGCAACAGGGATGTATCAGCGTGCACTCGGCCAAGCATCGCACGCCCACTCGGACGGGTTCGGAGACTCCGTCCGTCCGAGTGGCACCCAGACGACGGCAAGCCAAAGTGTCCAACTCTCTGTAATCCGTCAGTCGACTACGAGCTCCGACTCGGCCGAGTTCCAAAATCCCCTCAGCCGAGTGACATTTGCCACTCGGCCGAGTGATGCCGAGGACACGAAGCGCCCAGATTTTCAGACATCCTCCAACTCTTTTGAAATCTACTATTATTCCAGTAGATAAATTATTTTTCTCATATTTTTTATAGATAGTAGACTTCATGACGATTCCAACGCCACCAAGAACTTGCAAATCGGAGGTCGGATGAAATCTGGGGAATTTCTGCAAGTCGATGCTGCAGTGCTGGAATTTGCATGTCAGTGTCACTCGGCCGAGTGACATTTCCACTCGGCCGAGTGACCAGTTTTTGACAGTTTTTGACAGAGTGCTGTTTTCTAGAGTTTCTGCAGGAAAGCTCACTCGACCGAGTGAGCTGTCCACTCGACCGAGTGAGATTTCCACTCGACCGAGTGAGATTTCCACTCGGCCGAGTCGTAACTGGCGCAGATTTCTGGGCACGCGCAGATTCAGTTTTGGGTCCGAATTTCAGGGGCTTTTAGGCAGTTTTGCTAGGGTTTTTTGGGGGCTATTTAAGAGGGTTTGTAGCCGTCATTGAGGGGGGTTCCAAGATGTTTTATTAGTGATTGTTTTAGAGGTTAGGCCATGCCCTAGGCCCCCTCTTGGATCTAAAAGCTTGTATTTGGATTGAAGATCTTCATCAAAGCTAAGTATTTTCTTCTTTTTATTTGAATCTTTGTTTTTCTATCTTTTTGTATGCAAGCAATAATTTCTATTGATTCTCATATCCTTATTGCTATGCTAGAGTAGATTTGTTGTTCTAGGGTTTGGGGATGAACCCTATGAATCTAATTTCATATTTGTGATGAATGAATTTCTAAATCGCTAGAATTGCTCGGAGGTTAGGTTGTGATTGATTTACTACGGATAGCTAGGGATTTCCATCGATTTGGGATTTGCAAGAGATTGGATTCTAATCGATGGGAAGGCCTAGATATTCGATTTAGATTTACAATTGGATTTCTCTAGATTTGGTTTGCAAGAGATTGGACCAAAGCTAGGATTTTTAATTGTAAATCTATACCAATATTCGTTTGCAAGAGATTGGACGAATACGAACTATCACAACCTAGATCGTGACTCGAGTTTGCACGAGAGTGGGCTCGAGAAGCGATTGGACAATGATGTCGATCCTAATGCTAGTGGCTTAGGTTAGGGTTTGCACGAGAGTGTGCTCTAATCTAGGTTTGCTATAGACTGGCAATAGCGCGAGAGCGTGAGCTTGGTTCTCTATTCAGTTACGACTAGTTCACCTCAACGTAATTCTAGTAATATTGAGATTCACTATTCACAATGATGCATGACGGTCCGTAGTGGGGATTCCCTAGCCCTAGACACTTTTATTATATTGTATTTGAATTGATATTTGACCGATTTCTATATCTCCGACACCGACATCCATCACCATTGCCATTACATCATACCATAGCCATCTCCACCAATAAAACATTCGTAGTCAAATCAACCTAGGATAGATTGGAGCCAACACCACCTCCTCGTGTTCGATACTCGCTCGCCACTACGCCGTGCGCTTGCGGTAAAACTACAATCGTTCTCCGGGTGTGTATCCGGGGCCGACCAAGTTTTTGGTCACGCTCTTGGGTTGCATTTTGGAGCGATCAAGTTTTTGGCGCCGTTGCCGGGGAGGTGTTTCCCGTTGGGTGCCAATTTGTCACAATTAGGTTGATTAGATTACATTGAAAAAAAAATCAAAAAAAAAGACATTGAGATAGATTTTTTCCCACCACCTGCTATTATTATCTTTATCTCTCTTTGTACCCCTGACGTCTTTTCCTGGTTGTTTACTTTGATTGATCAGGTACAGTTGTTGCAGCGATGGTGCTTCCAAAGAAATTGCGAGCGGGCTCTATACAATCCAACATATATCTCGCTGCATTCTATCAGGCTGATGGAGAATCCTTCAGGGAAGCCTTGTCTAGGTTTGAAGGAATGTTAGAAATGTTCCAGACAGAGTCAGCCCATGAGTGGATGACTCCACACTATTTGATATCTTCACTAGAAGGCTAAAGGGACCCTCACGTGAGTTTTTGAAGAGGATGCAAGTGGGGAAGTTCAGTGATCTACAGTTGGCAGCAGCCTTGGAGCAAATGATAGATGATGCTCGATCTACCGGTTCACTAACTGTTACGGTAAGTAAACCATACGACCAAGTATTCGTCGATTTTGTTATGGCTAATGTCTCTGGTGCAGGTACTATCATAGATGGAGTGTATGCTTCACTTGAAAGTGATCATATCCACCTTTATACCATCAACACTCCACAAATAAAGACATCTGAGTTGCCAAAGGAGGACACGTATATGGATCTATTGAGAAATATTGTTGACGTAGTTCGAAATTCCGGTCCATTGACAATAACGGCAGATGATCCTTTTGAGCTTGAATTCCAAAACTTTATTACTCATTGTAACTCTTCCACAGGCACAATTGATGATGGAGTCTATGCTCTAATTGAGGGGCACAAGACCCATTTTTATACCACGGTCAAGATACATGAGCCCATAGAGCCACCTGCACCTACTATTGAGGAGGCCAAGCCATGCAATCGGGTGAATCGAGCTCCAGGAAAGAAACAAAGAAGGAGGCATGAAAAGGAGATGATGACGTTTACATTGCCTTCTATACCTGAGGAGCCTGAGGAGGATGTCCACGTTCAGCGTGGGGGAGAGTCAGCTTGTGCCATCGTCGCTCCCCCTTGTCACCCACATAAGCCAGAGCTTGCTGTTGAGGAGGCCTTACATGCGGAGCCAGAGCTTGTCATCAGGGAGGCCGTGCATTGGGACGTGGACACATCCATTCATGAGAATCCCGAGCATTACCCTCCTCCTTTCGAGCTACCGCATCCGCCTCTACTTTCTACAGTGCTGAGCATCCCTCAGAGGACCACCCTTCCACTGACGCCGAGGACAATCCCACAGAGCTTATGGCTCCCCTTCAGGGGGATCTCTTTACTCCCTCGCCCTTTACATTTGATTCCCCTCCTATATATGATGCTTGCTATGATTCAGATTTTGACGACTCATTGCACCTTTTGCAGGATTCATGTACATACGATCAAGAGGTACGATGGGACGTATACGAGGAGGAGAGCGAGGAGTTAGCACCCATGGATGCTATTAATTATGATCATGAGGTGCGATGGGATAAGTCTGACAATGATGAGGAGCTGCCTGATGAGACCTACGCTTATATGCCCGAGCTACCTGAACAACCTGAGGCGAACAATGTGGAGTTGATCGATGTGGTACACGAGAGTAGAGATTTATTTCCAGGGAAGTGTTGTCAACCGTTTTTAATTTTAAATACTTATGTTGATGACCCTCTGTGGAATACATTTATTTTGGGGAAGAATTATCCACATCAGATTGATGCGGCTTATCTCTTGCAGGGTACAGGTGGAGTCCTTGGAGAGATGCTGGGAGCCGCATTGCTGGAATCTGATGGAGTCCGTGGACATGTGTGCCTGGAAGAGCCACGGAAGGAGCAGTTGGAGTAATTACCTGCACCAGCAAAGATACTGGATCTGCCTTTTGCTATAGGTGATATCAATCCAGTAGTGTATAAATTTTTATGCTTTGAATAAACACGAATCCTCTCGACAGCGAGAGGACCGTATAGATTTGCTTGAATAAATATCACCTCATATGACGGCAACAAAAATTTTTACACCCCAAACCCATTATATATATTAATTCCCCTCTCCTTATTTTGATACGCCACATCCTTTTTGCTCACCACATTCGAGCATTTCTTTCAAGTGAAACCTTACTTTCTTATTCGTTTGACTTGATCACACTTTGCAAAGCCGTGACATTTTTGATCGAGTCATTTGAATAGGATTGTTTGGTATAAGCTTGGGGGAAAGCGCTCTCATGCATCATTGTATGTGCATGTAGTTGCATTAGGATTTCATGTCATCCATTTCATCATTTTTCATTCACCCCCTTATTATTATCGTTGTTCCTCATATTCTTTCATTATGATCACATTGAGGACAATGTGAAGTTTAAGCTTGGGGGAGAGTGCATTTCCATGCCATTTAGATGCATTAGTTGCATTTTTACTTTATTTTAGGTTTTTTAAAATTTTTCAAAATTTTTGCATCATCTTTTTGAATTTTCCATCTTATTTTTCTTTTATGTGTGTTCATGCATCATGTTGTGTGCTTGTTTTTCTTTTCTTTCCTCTCTTTTATTTTTTCTTATTTCTTTATTTTCCTTTCTCTTCTTTTGCTAGATGTGTTTCTTATGATGATATCTCTTATTGCTTAAGTAGCCATCACGATGCTTATTATTCCTTGCCATGCTACTTAGAGTATTCCATAGTCTTGCTATTCACATATGCTTGCAAATCTATTTCTCTTGATGACCCCTCTAAGTGATCGCATGATATTCATTGAAACTGAATGTATGGATTAGTGTTTAGTATGCTTTTGTTTGAAATGCACCAAGATTCACGCATCATTAGTATATCTGAAGCATCAGTTTTATTGTCTTATTCACCTTCTGTTGCATGCCTGATATGATTGTGCGCTTTACCGCTTGACTTCACTTTTTATTGAGATGATTGAGAATATCCATGCTTACATATTAGTTTTAGTTGAAGTATTATTTTATTGAACCGTTCGTGCACATCTTAGAGTGAACCGAGTGTTACATTATTTCTTTCTTCACATATATCTTTTTATTCTCTACATGTCACTTGAGTTCACCTCCTAAAGCTACTTATATCGCATCTATTTCCCAAAAATCCCCACAAAAGAAAAAGTTAGCTCCAAAAAGTCCAAAAAGCCAAAAAGGAGCCAAAATCCAAAAATACAAATCAAATTGCTCCTACAAAAAATCCAAGAAGAAAAATGAGAAACAAAGTCCAAAAGAAAAAAATATATATTTCTCTATCTCATTATTGGAGCCACAAAATACTTGGGAAAACCAAGTCAAAATCCCATTTTCCACTATCATATTCCTTTAGATGCGATGCCTCAAGCTAAGCTTGGGGGGGTTGAATTCATTTGACCATATGAGTGAGTACGACATTAGAGTGGAGAGGTGCACGAATGAGGAAGTTTGATAATGCTGAAACTTAGCAAAATACTTTAGTTATGGAGATTTCTTATGAATCGATATAAATATGTGAATGCCATGATTTATTCCATTCTCTATTGCATGCTTGGTGTGATTTTTTATATGCTTCAGTTATAACTCTTGATTGAAAAGTGCATCGCCAACATTTGTATATTAAATCCTATGAAATGCGTGATGTAGATATGAATTGATTGTATGAATTTAGAGAATCCCTTTTGTTTTTCTTAAAAGCTTGCAAGTACCATGTTTATGTAAGATATGAAATCCTTATAGCATGTGATTTGTATTTTCCAAGTTATCGTGATGTGTAGCTTATGACTTGAGATCCGAGAGAAGAATCTAGCGACCCCTTCCACCTCGTGTTCTTTCTTTTTTATTTCATTTTCTTTATTTTCATCTCCCGAGTCCGTCTCTCTACTTATCTTCCTCGAGGACGAGTAAGAGGTAAGCTTGGGGGATTTTGATCGGTCCATATTTTACACCTTTTTCTGCATATTTGCATGCCATTTCGATCACCCATATCACGCTTTTCACGATTATTCGACGATATTGCGTTACTTTTCACTATTTCTTGTTTTTGTCGGATTTCAGGAAATATGGAGCGATCGGGAGCAAAAATGAGCTTAAAGGATTTGCACCCACTCCGGAGTGTCAACCATGGCTCTTTTGAGGGTTATTCTGCAATGGAAGACGAGTGGAAGAAGAAAGAACATCGTAGGAGCGACGAGGAAGCAAAAAGATGGAGATTTGGCATTTTCAGCATGCCACTCGGCCGAGTGAAGGAGTCACTCGGCCGAGCATTGAGACCCCGCTCGGCCGGCCAGATCGGACACGCAACAGGGATGTATCAGCGTGCACTCGGCCAAGCATCGCACACCCACTCGGCCGGGTTCGGAGACTCAGTCCGCCCGAGTGGCACCCAGACGACGGCGAGCCAAAGTGTCCAACTCTCTGTAATCCGTCAGTCGACTACGAGCTCCGACTCGGCCGAGTTCCAAAAGCCTCTCGGCCGAGTGACATTTCCCACTCGGCCGAGTGATGCCGAGGACACGAAGCGCCCAGATTTTCAGACATCCTCCAACTCTTTTGAAATCTGCTATCATTCCAGTGGATAAATTATTTTTCTCATATTTTTTGTGGATATTAGACTTCATGACGATTCCAACTCCGCCAAGAACGCGCAAATCGGAGGTTAGATGAAATCTGGGGAATTTCTGCAAGTCGATGCTGCAGTGCTGGAATTTGCATGTCAGTGTCACTCGGCCGAGTGACATTTCCACTAGGCCAAGTGACCAGTTTTTGACAGTTTTTGACAGTTTTGACAGAGTGCTGTTTTCTGGAGTTTCTGCAGGAAAGCTCACTCGACCGAGTGAGATTTCCACTCGACCGAGTGAGCTGTCCACTCGACCGAGTGAGATTTCCACTCGACCGAGTGAGATTTCCACTCGACCGAGTCGTAACTGGCGCAGATTTCTGGGCACGCGCAGATTCAGTTTTGGGCCTGAATTTCAGGGGCTTTTTAGGCAGTTTTGCTAGGGTTTTTTGGGGGCTATTTAAGAGGGTTTGTAGCCGTCATTGAGGGGGGTTCCAAGATGTTTTATTAGTGATTATTTTAGAGGTTAGGCCATGCCCTAGGCCCCCTCTTGGATCTAAAAGCTTGTATTTGGATTGAAGATCTTCATCAAAGCTAAGTATTTTCTTCTTTTTATTTGAATCTTTGTTTTTCTATCTTTTTGTATGCAAGCAATGATTTCTATTGATTCTCATATCCTTATTGCTATGCTAGAGTAGATTTGTTGTTATAGGGTTTGGGGATGAACCCTATGGATCTAATTTCATATTTGTGATGAATGAATTTCTAAATCGCTAGAATTGCTAGGAGGTTAGGTTGTGATTGATTTACTACGAATAGCTAGGGATTTCCATCGATTTGGGATTTGCAAGAGATTGGATTCTAATCGATGGGAAGGCCTAGATATTCGATTTAGATTTACAATTGGATTTCTCTAGATTTGGTTTGCAAGAGATTGGACCAAAGCTAGGATTTTTAATTGTAAATCTATACCAATATTCGTTTGCAAGAGATTGGACGAATACGAACTATCACAACCTAGATCGTGACTCGAGTTTGCACGAGAGTGGGCTCGAGAAGCGATTGGACAATGATGTCGATCATAATGCTAATGGCTTAGGTTAGGGTTTGCACGAGAGTGTGCTCTAATCTAGGTTTGCTATAGACCGGTAATAGCGCGAGAGCGTGAGCTTGGTTCTCTATTCAGTTACGACTAGTTCACCTCAACGCAAGTCTAGTAATATTGAGATTCACTATTCACAATGATGCATGACGGTCCGTAGTGGGGATTCCTTAGCCCTAGACACTTTTATTATATTGTATTTGAATTGATATTTGACCGATTTCTATATCTCCGACACCGACATCCATCACCATTGCCATTACATCATACCATAGCCATCTCCACCAATAAAACATTCGTAGTCAAACCAACCTAGGATAGATTGGAGCCAACACCACCTCCTCGTGTTCGATACACGCTCGCCACTACGCCGTGCGCTTGCGGTAAAACTACAATTGTTCTCCGGGTGTGTATCCGGGGCCGACCAAGTTTTTGGTCACGCTCTTGGGTTGCATTTTGGAGCGATCACGTACCCGTAAACATAACCCTATAACAAAATATCTAGTACTAACAACATCATAACAATAAAATAACACTCCCGAATAGGGAAAGAAAAGAAAGTTTAAAGCCTAAGACATATTTTAAAACATTGAGAAAAACGTGTGGAGTTGTGATGTTGGATGAGGGAAGATAGGCAGGTTGTGATCTTTGTGGGCTAATCCCAAAACATTTAAGGTTTGATTTGAAAGGAACAAAAAATTTTGAAACATACATAAGCAGCCAAAAATAAGCTAAACTATAATATGAAAGATTAAAACTATGGAGTTACCTGCAATGACGCCATCCGCTGCTGTCATGACATATGCTCCACGGACAACGGCTCCTCTCTGGGTGGGGGTATGTGCTCCGCCCTCAGTATGGCGATACCTCGGGCAATCTATAAAGGCGTGTGTGGTAGCTCCACATGCCAGACACAAACCCAGCTTCTTCCTGCAAGTGTTCTGCTGATGCCCTGGCTTGCCACAGAAAAAGCATGGGCCCTTCATCTGATGCTGAGCAGGGGCTCCTGGCCTCTTGAAAAGCACTGACTGAACTGGTCCCACTATAGACCCAGCAGAAGGCCTATGCTGCTCCTTCTGTCGCTTTCCTCCATCATCAGAAGGATCAGGTAGACGCGATATGGTCTCATGGTTCCTCGCGGCATTCAGCACCGCCCCCATGGTTGTGAAATTTACCGAAGATATAGAAGCCTGAATCTTCGGACGCAATCCCTGACGAAAACGATCAGCTCGTTTCTCCTCCTTCCTCACCATATGTGGGGCAAACCAGCTCAGTATCTTGAACTCTGCCTCGTACTCGTCGACAGTCATATCCCCCTGCTTCAGATCTACAAATCTGCTCAACAGCTCCCTCCTAGCAGCTTTGGTGAAGTAGTTCTCCTTGAACATCGATCGGAAAGTCTTTCACTCCACTGGCTTTTACAGGCGCCTCTCCTCAATGTGCCACCAGTTCCTAGCATTCTCGGTCAGCTGCATCTTCGCTATCTCAACTCGGGTATCATCAGGAATCTTCGCAGCTACCAGCTTCTCCTCAGTACTCAGAATCCACTCATCAGCAGCCAACTGTCCTTCCTTCCCAGAAAATATCTTCGGCTGAAGCTCATTGAACTGCTTCACTCTCGGAGCAGCTCGAGGGGCAGGCGGAGGAGGTGGCGGAGCCTGGATGGCTCCGGCAGCCTGATGGGACTGCTGAACCAATTGATGCTGAACGTCCAGCATCTCCCTCATAACACCCAGTAATTGAAGTAAATCGTCACCTCGGCCATCCATGGTCACGTCAACTGATGGTCCATCTCGAGCTTCACGTCCTCCCACCATCCTAACGACAGGAAAAACACAACTTAGACTCGCACACATTACTGGAGAAAGATAAAAAGTGAATGCTAATACTTCTAACGTTCCGTACTTTTTGCAAAAAAGGACCTGCATGGGCCACCACTAAAACCTGTCACGCCCCGCTTCCCAAAACGACGGAAGCGAAACATGACAATGCCCGCTTAGGCCGGAGCTGTGAAGCTCGGACCCAATAATCGTCTGTGTGGTACTCCAAGACGAAGGAACATGTCCCTGCATGTTAGTACAGAACAAATAAAAGTACTAAAAGAGATGCATTCATTTTATTCAACAGATATCCAGAAAAGTACGGAGAGTCTAAACAAAAGCCAACACGGCTACAAAACAGCTGAAGTAAACTAATGGTGCAAGCACCCAACCTAGACAGAAAGTAAACGGTGCTACGTACCCCACTAAACTGTAGTGAAACCTCTGAATCAGCAACGTGAAGATCTCTAACTCTGGTCCTCCTCGAGCACGTACTCAGGATCGACGTCCTCCGGCTCTGCGTACTCTGGCAGGTCCGCCTCGGTAACGTACTCTGTCTCGACACCTGACGTACAACACCCAAAAGAAAGGAACTGTACGTCAGGTAAAGTCTACAAAAAGGGTCAGACTCTACTGCAAGTGTACCGAACTATTAAACAACAGTTTACTGGTTGATTAGCATGCTAGGGTTATAACAGAGTGACGAAAGAAAGTAAACGCAGCAGGAAGGTAAAGCGTAGCAAGCAGTAGTCGTAGCGTGTGCTACCGACTACGGGACTAACCTAAACTGGTCGTGACAAGATGTGACAAGACAAGCAAGACAGGACAGGACAAGACATGACAAGACACGTGTGACTCGAAGGGTTCACGCCTTACGGTTCGAGGGGGATCAGACCCTCTCCACGTGTGCACGCTCAACCCTACCCCAAACCCAAGTGCTCAAGACAAGATAATATAGGGCCACTCACTCTGCTAGGTGAGTGACTCTATCCCCACGATCGGTAGCGTATCTCTCACTCTGCTAGGTGAGCGACGGACGCCTCGTAGGTGAAACTGTACTACTGTATAGGACCCCTCACTCTGTTAGGTGAGAGTCTCTATCCTCTCGGTCTACTGGGACACTCACTCTGCCAGGTGGGTGCCGATCTTCCCGTAGGTGTTCCGTAAGGAAGATCACCCACTCTGCTAGGTGAGCGTCTCATTGCCCATAGGCTACATAAGACACGACGTGCAAGATGTTCATGACATGGCAAGGGCAAAGTTGTTCTAGGGTGGCCACACACACGCACACGTACATAAAACCTATGGTAGCAGTTGTTGTTGATTCTAGGGGGTCCACACACACGCACACACAAGATAACCCTACGGTGTCAAAAGTTGTTGTTGCGCTCAGACTTCGTCGTCAAGTCTAAGTCGTCCGGGCGTCCAAGACGATATCATTTCACGTCCGGTTCTATTTTTCACAGTCTAATAGTTCTAGCAGTTTAAGAACAAAGCACGGCCAAAAGCGCAAGTGAGTACACTTGCCTGCAGTGGCGAGTGCGTCGTCTGTCTGTGGCGTCTCGTCCAGTTGTCGCGTCCGCGGTAGTCCGTCTGAAAAAAGGTCACGGCGACGGTGTCAGGTCGCGTTCCTATTTAGGTTCATTTCTAGGTTGGACGTGGCTACCCTAGCAGTCACATGTCAAAATGTCTGTTCAGTGTATACGACGATTCTATACTATGTGCACAGTCAAAAAGTCCGATCGTCGATCTACGGTTCCACATCGTTTTAAAGGAGCAGAAAGTAAATTTAGTTATTTAGGTTGATGACATTTAATTAGGTTTTTATGACTTAAATTTTGGGTTGCTACGTGTAAGAGGGCTAACCTGGTGCGACAAACGCGCACGAATCTGGCCCTGGTGCGACGAACGCGCACGAATCTGGCCCTGGTCTGGAAACGGTGGTAGTGCTCGTGTCCTCGACTGTGGGTAGCACAGTAAGGGTCGTCTCGGGATCGTCTCGGGATCATATCGGCTGTAGGTAGCGCAGCCGAGATGTCACGGCTACAGGTACGGTATCGAGATCGCTTCGTTTGCGGGTCCCGGCAACGAAACGTCTACGACAACGGTAAGAGGGACGAGTCGCGACGTCAGGAGGCCACAGAATCTGAGGCATGCAAGGGGGCTGACGTGGGTGGAGCAAAGGAATGGGCGGCTGTCAACGGGAAGATCTGCGGGTGGTGTCCGCTGTTCGTGTGGAGGAGGCCGGCAGTTTGCTGTGAAGGCTGCCGTTGCGCGTATAAGGGCTACGCATGCCGCGGCCTAGGTGGCCGGCTATTTCTTGGGAAAACAGCGAGGAGGCCTGCGGCTTAGGGGGAGAGACCAGAAGTTGGGGGGTTTCACCATGGACTGGCGCGGAAGAGCAGCGTGTACGGCAGCGGAGAGCAGCGCTACGGTGCGCGTGCAGCTGAGAGCGAGGGCGGCGCTCTGCGGCTGTCTGCGGGGGCTGAGCGGCGGTCGGCGGGGGCTCAGCGGCGCATGCGAGGGGGCGGCGCGCTGAGATCGGCGCAGGGCGGTCAGGAGCGGGGCGGAGAGAGAGACTACACGGTGACGGGGTTGCGCGCGGTGAGGGGCTCAGGTGGCACGGATCGCCGGCCGCGGGGCTGTGCGTGAGGGTGGATCGCCGGGCGGCGACGGATCGGGGATGCGAGAGGGAGGAGGAGGCGGATGAGCGGGATGCAGGTGGCGGCTGAGGGGGTGTTAACCCTAGGCGACTTGCGTGAGGGGGGTGATAAGATTTAGGGTTAGGGTTAAGTTAGGGTTTAGGTTATTATTATAATAGGTAAAAAGCTATATAACACTAGGTTTAATGTTAAAGGAGTGGAGATATGGGGTAAGATGGTGTACAGGTTGGGGTAAGTCTAGGGGAGATTAGAGGAACAGTTTAGGAAGGTTATAAAACAGATTAATTAGAGATATAGCCAGATTTGGCTAACAAATTCGAATTTGAACTGATTGGGGAGATCGACGGTCGAGGTTTATCCGGGCGATATCTCTCAATCCGAGCGTCAGAAAAATAATCCGAAAATACCGGGGCGATCGTGGAGACGAGATGCACAGATCTATGGAGCCTGATCGTGCACTACGCCTACCAAAAATTTACGTAAAATTGGAGGCATTTTGAGCCAAATGACTAAAACGCCCCTATCATTCCAAGTTGTTTTGCGAGAAAATGAGCCGTAAAAAGACGTTCCCAAAAATTACTATTAAATTCCACACCCCAAAATGATCGCAACAGTATATCACATCGCATATACTGGAGCTCAGAAATAGCCAAATAAAATACGTGCACGATAAAGCACGTGCACGCAGAAAAATCATAAGGTCGGAAAGCGACCGTTACAGCTGGAGGTGACGAATGTGCTATTAATAGAGACTCAAGACTCGTCGTCCAACAGATTGAGGGGATCTTCGAAGCAAGGGAAGATCTGATGAAGCTATATGTAATGTGCGCCCGTGCCGAGCTACTTAAATTCGAGAAGGTTGTAGTCCAGCATCTCCCGAGGTCGAACAACCTCCTCACAGACGCCCTCTAGAAACTAGCATCCTCTTCTCTGGATGAGATTTGGAAGGCCATCTACATTGAGAATCTGCTGACACCAAGTCTTGGGGAGGGAGAGCTTATATGCATCAACTGGGAGCTGCCGTGGATGAGCCTGATTGTTGCCTACCTGGAAAGTGGAACCCTACCATGAAAGATCGAGCGGCAGGCCTTGAAGTTCGTGATCTTTGACGGCGTGATCTATCGAAAGTGCCATGCGAGATACGACGTCTTGCCTTATCTGAAGTGCCTTGGGCCCATGAGGGTATATGAGGTCATCCGTGCGATTCATGAAGGGCTCTACGGGAACGCTACCCACTTTTGTTTCCGGACTCGTGAGTATTTGGGAATTCCGAGGACAGAATTTTTCTTAAGTTGGGGAGGATGTAACGACTGCTTTTCATGTATCAGAATTTATTATAATATAATATATGTTTTGGTGGATTTTCTCCTCTTATGTGGTTTTCGTCTCCGTAACTTTCATTTTCGATCGATTCGTCGCATTTTCTCGATTCTTCCTTAGGATCGTCGTTTTCGAAGTACGTCGTTTGTGACGGGCTTCACAACGGTCATATCTAATTGTTAGATCAAGCCTAGGAGTCTTAGGAATCGATCCCGGGGCCTCGCGCTCCGTATCGGTACTTTTCTGTGCTCATTAGCCGGTGTAAGAAGGGCCACCGACCGACTAGATGACGATCCAGTCGGTCGGCAATCCTTCATGGACCGACTAGTGAGCTTTCTAAATTTTCTCAGGAGTTACTGTTTATCGTTAGTCGGTCTAAGAACGTTGGTTGACCGACTAGGTTGCAAACTAGTCGGTCAGCAATGCTTCTTGAACCGACTAACTCATCATATTATTTTTGTATCAGTTACTGTTTACTCTTAGTCGGTCTAAGAACGTTCATCGACCGACTAGATGCTAAACTAGTCGGTCAGTACTTGTTCATGGACCGACTAACTCTAAATCCTATTTTCGTTCAGGAGTTACTGTTTACACTTAGTCGGTCTGCGTTGGTCGACCGACCGACTAGTTGCCAAACTAGTCGGTCAGTGGTTGTTCTTTGACCGACTAGTCTGTGTTAAAACCCTAATTTCTGGGCAGCCGCCAGCTCAACCTATAAATACCCAACCCAATCGTTTCTTCTTCTCCAACACGACCCTAAGCCCTAGTTTCTTCCCCTCCAAGCCCCCATCTTCCTCCAAGCTTCAATCCTTCATTTCAAACCCTAAATCCATCATCCAATCCATCCATTCACTCTATCTACCACTCATCTTCCCCAAAATCTCACCAAAATCCATCAAATCCCCAAAATCCCCCAAAACCCTAGTTTCCTCAAACTTCTCCATTAGTTTCCAGATCTGGTCCTAGGGTTCCCCGGAGTGTTTCTTCCGCCTCCTCTCGGTAAGAAATCGATCTACCGTTGTTTTCTTATCTTATTGTAATTTTTATGAAACCCTAATAAAATACTTGTGTTTTGATGATTGTTCCCCATAACAGCGATTCCCTGTAGCCTAGCATTCGCGGAAACGAACTTTCGTAACCGTCATCCCCGGTGATAGGCAAGTGAAACTTGCATCTCTTGATTTGGGCCATGTCTTAGGCCATTACCTTGTTTTAGCGTAAAAGAGACTAAACGGTGAAAGGATAGCCGTTTAGACGCCATTGACCTAGCTTGACAACGAAGCTTGGTCCGTCACCCTCATCATGCTTGTATGTCACGTTTAAATTCAATTAACGGTACGCAATCATTTGTTCATGTCATTGCATAGTAATAAATTATTGTGATTGTGTAGCACACGCTACGACATTATATTCCTGGCTCGTGTTTCAGAAGCGAGCCCTGTAGTTGGAAACCCCAACGCTCGGATACCGGCTAGGCACCCACTTTTCGTGGGCACAACCCTATGCCAAATACACTTCCTGGCCCGTGATCCAGAAGCGAGCAAATGCTCAATACACGTAGGGGTGGGGTAAGAGATATGCGTCACCAGAGCACGAGATGGCCTGATCCGCCACTCCAGCCTGCAGGCGAAATCTCTAGTGTTTAAGTGAGTAAGAGATATGCGTCACCAGAGCACGAGATGGCTTGATCCGCCACTCCAGCCTGCAGGCGAAATCTCTAGTGTTCAAGTAATTAACAGTGATAAGTGAAAACAGTGATAGGTGATTCGTGAACTAGTGAGTTGGTAGCTTTGGCTACATTGTGCATGCTTGTCTCTCTTTTAAACTGTTGCATCATATTCAACTGCCATGCCATTGTTTAACATTCAAATGCTAGGTTGTTAGTCACTTTCAGTTTCCTTGCTCAAGTCTTTTAGACTTGCTGACATGTGCCCCTTTCTCTTTTGGGTGACGCATGTTAGACCCTGAGCCTGAGTTGCTTGCTGAGGGTGAGGTGTTTGCGGACGCCGAGCTTGAGCCCGTGTTGGACGGGGAGTACGTGGACACTGGGGACCAGTCCTAGTGTCTTCGTTGTGTTTTAAATTTTGTTAAACAGTTGTTTTGTTATCGATGCGTGGCACCTATACTTATTTACGTCGTTGCTTTTGTTTGGCCTTGTTCTGGGCCTTAGACTCTTTCCTTTTAGCCTGGTGGCTTTTCTGTGATGTTGAATATTTGTGGACAACCCTTGGGATTGGTGTTTCTTTTCCGTCTCATATTATTATTATTGTTGTTTCGATTGCAATTACATGGACCTGTTTATACTAAATTGACGCTTATCGGGTTTGGGGCTTCATCGCTCCACTCCCGTGCGGACCTTTTCACGTCTCGCCTCCATTTTAGGGAAGCGGGTCGTGACAGGTTTTAGTGGTGGCCCATGCAGGTCCTTCTGTAACTGTAATTATCGGGATAACAATAATAATACAACATTGTCCAACAAATAAGTTCGACATCTGAGCCCTAAGCTATGAGTCTAATTGTTTCGTTTTCTGCGTCATTAGATGGCAGGAAGGCGAATCACCCGTGGTGGTGGTAGTGGTGCGCCCCCTCATGACGAGGAGCCTGAGCGGGAGCCCACTAATGGAGAGATGATGTGGATGATGTTGCAGATGATGCAAGTTCAGCAGGGTGTGCTCATGCAGGTGCAGAATGCTCCAGTGACTCGAGCTGCTCGAGTGGTGGAGACCCCTCGCCCTGAGCCCGGGGCGAAGCAGTTCAGAGAGCTGGGTCTTGCGTATTTTGATGGAACCGAAGGTCCACTAGCTGCTGATGAATGGATGAGGAATATCGAGGAAAATCTGAAGATGTCCAAGGTCAACGAAGTTAGTTGGGTTGACTTGGCGAAGCGCCAGCTGAAGGATAACGCCAGGAATTGGTGGGATGCTGAGGAAAGGATGTTGGTGGAGCCGATCGTCTGGGCTACCTTCAAGGCCAGATTTGATGGTGAGTTTTTCCCGAAGGCTGCCAGGGAAGAGATGCTGCAGCGTTTTATCGATCTGAAGCAGGGGAACTCGTCGGTGGACATGTACCACCAGGAGTTCATGAGGCTGAGTCGGTTTGCACCAAAGATGGTGCAGGACGCTGAGGAGCGAGCTCAGAGGTTTCTGCAGGGGCTTGCTTCAGAGCTCCAGAGCTTTGTGACCTCTTCTGACCGGGAATCTTATCAGAAGGTTTTGGTCGCTGCCAAGAGGCAGGAGCTGCTTGTGAACCAGAGGAAGGGGTATGTTGTTGGTGCTGGGAAGAGGCCTGTGGAGCAGGCGAGAGCTGTGGTTCGACCTGGATTCAGGCCGAACCATCCTGTTCAGTTCAAGAGACCAGGAGGGCATGTTCGGAGGGTTTGCCATTTCTGTGGCAAGGAGGGTCATATCAAGGAATCGTGTAGGAAGTTCTTGGGGCAATGTGTTGCTTGTGGAGATCCCGCCCATGCTCTCAGGGAGTGCCCGAAGTTGAGGCAACCTTGTCAGACACCTATTGCTGCCCCGCCTTTGCAGCAGAGAGCCCCGGTGCCCGCTGGTCGTGGGGTGCCCCTCGTCCCGCAGAGGCAGGCTTTTGAGCGGGCCGCTCCGCCGAGGAGGCAGGCATTCCTGATGACTGAGGAGGAGGTTTTGGCCATGGATGAGGTCATTGCAGGTAACTTTCGATCTAGATTGTTCCTTCCTTAATTAGTTGATTGTTAAATTATGCTGGATGCGTGTGTATGAATGTTGCTAGAGTAAGATTTGATTGATTAGACTGTTTGTTAGGTGTGGTTTTGGTTTGCACGTTCCCTGCCCGAGTCCTCTTTGACTCAGGTGCGTCAATGTGCATTTTGGCCCAGAGCTTCGTGGAGAAGCATTCCTTGTCGACGTCCCCTCTCTCCAAGAGTTGGAATATTGTCACAGGGAATGGAGTAGTCACGGTGCATCGTGGGTGCAGTCCTTGCTCTGTGGTGGTTTGTGGACATGAGCTTTATGCTGATTTTATTGTCCACAACATCACCAACTACGATGCAGTCTTTGGGATGGATTGGCTTGCGAGCTTCTATGCTACGATCGACTGTCGTCGGAAGAAGGTGGTGTTCGAGATTCCCGGACATCCAGTATTTGAGTTCAGTCGTGGTAGCAGTTCGCTTGGTCCTGTCAGATTTCGGGCCAGGCCGGTGGAGGCTGTGGCTATGCAGTTGGAGCTGGAGTGGCCAGCTGTGGTGCGAGATTTTAGCGACGTCTTCCCCGAGGAGATGTCTGGTTTGCCGCCTGATCGAGCTTTGGAATTTTCTATCGATCTTCTTCCAGGTGCGCAGCCGATTTCGAAGGCGCCGTATCGTATGGCGCCTGCTGAATTGGAAGAGTTGCGGAAGCAGTTGGATGAGCTGTTGCTGAAGGGTTATATTAATCCCAGTGTGTCTCCGTGGGGAGCACCGGTGTTGCTGGTTAAGAAGAAGGATGGTTCGCGTCGCATGTGCGTGGACTATCGGGGATTGAATGCGGTGACCATTAAGAATAAATACACGTTGCCCCGCATCGATGATATTTTTGATCAGCTTGGAGGTTCGAGGGTGTTTTCTAAGTTGGATTTGAGGAGTGGTTACCATCAGTTGAAGGTGAAGAGGGATGATGTTCCGAAGACAGCGTTCAGGACGAAGTATGGACACTATGAGTTTGTGGTTATGCCTTTCGGCGTAACTAACGCGCCCGCAGTTTTCATGAATCTGATGAACCTGATTTTCTACGACTTTTTGGATAAGTTTGTCGTTATCTTTATCGACGACATTCTGATCTATTCGAAGTCGGAGGAAGAGCATGCATCGCACTTGAGGACGGTGTTGGAAATTTTGAGGAAGCATCGTTTGTATGCTAAGTTTTCGAAGTGCGAGTTTTGGCTGGATAGAGTTGCTTTTCTGGGGCATGTGGTGGCCGGAGATGGTATTTCTGTGGATCCCGAGAAGATTAGGGCCATCAGGGAGTGGCCTGTTCCGTCGTCTGCATCTGAGATTCGGAGTTTCCTTGGTTTGGCGGGATATTATCGTCGGTTCATTAAGGACTTTTCTCGTATTGCTGAGCCGATGACCAGGTTGACGCGGAAGGATGTTGCTTATGTTTGGTCGGGTGATTGTGAGAGTGCTTTTGGTATTCTGAAGGAGAGGTTGACGACGGCCCCTATTCTTGTGGTGCCTGATCGCAGCGGTGGATTTGAGATCTTTTGCGATGCTTCTGGCAAGGGTCTCGGTTGCGTGCTGCATCAGCACAGACATGTTGTGGCGTATGCGTCTCGTCAGCTTAAGGTTCATGAGAAGAATTACCCGACGCATGATTTGGAGTTGGCTGCCGTTGTGTTCGCTCTTAGGATTTGGAGGCACTTCTTGCTGAGTGAGAAAGTGAAGATTTTCACCGATCACAAAAGCTTGAAGTATATTTTCACTCAGAAGGAGCTCAACATGCGACAGCGTCGGTGGTTGGAGCTTATGGCGGATTATGAGATTGATTTGCTGTATCACCCTGGCAAGGTGAATGTGGTTCCTGATGCTTTGAGTAGGCTTCCAGCGGTGATGATTTTGACCTCGCAGTGGAGATTGCAGCATGATTTTTGCGAGTCTGGAGTGGAGATTGTTCTTCCTGGGGAGGCTTCTTCGTTGATGTACATGCAGGTACAGTCGACGATCGTGGATCGGATTAAGGCTGGCCAGGCCGGAGATCCGAAGTTGGTCAGGATTCGGGAGATGGTGGAAGCCGGTCTGCGGACTGACTTTTTGATTCATGAGGATGGCTCGTTGAGGTTCGGAGCTAGGTTGTGTGTGCCAGCTGGGGATATCAGAGAGGAGTTGATGGTGGAGGCACACAGTTCGCCGTATTCTGTGCATCCTGGTGGCACCAAGATGTACCAGGATCTTCACCTGAATTATTGGTGGCATGGTATGAAGAGGAGCGTGGCTCGGAGTGTAGCCAAGTGCTTGGTTTGCCAGCAAGTGAAGGCGGAGCATCAGCGCTCGGCAGGGTTGCTACAACCGCTTCCGATTCCGGAGTGGAAGTGGCAGCACATCACTATGGATTTCGTGACTGGACTACCCCGGAGTCCGAAACAGAATGACGCGATTTGGGTGATCGTAGATCGATTGACCAAATCTGCGCACTTTATTCCGTTCCGAGTGGGACAGTCCACGGAGGTGCTAGCGAGGAGATATATGGAGGAAGTCGTGCGACTTCATGGAGTCCCCGTGAGTATCGTGTTGGACAGAGACACGAGGTTCACATCTCAGTTTTGGCAGAGTTTGCAGAAGAGCTTGGGTACGCGTCTGAGTTTCAGCACGGCGTACCATCCGCAGACGGATGGCCAGTCCGAGAGGACGATTCAGATTTTGGAAGACATGCTGAGGGCGTGCATGTTGGATTTCAAGGGTTCGTGGGAGGACCATCTACATTTGGTGGAGTTTTCCTACAACAACAGCTTCCAGGCGAGTATTGGCATGGCGCCTTTCGCCGCTCTTTATGGGAGGAAATGTCGATCGCCATTGAGTTGGGATGACGTTGGTGATCGGGAGTTGTTGGGACCTGAGATGATCGTGGAGGCCGTGGATATTGTCAGGAATATTCGGGAGAGGTTGAGGATTGCTCAGGACCGTTTTAAGCATTGGGCGGATGCTAAACGTCGTTCTTTGGAGTTTCAGCCGGGCGACCATGTGTTCTTGAAGATTTCCCCGAATCGTGGTGTGATTCGTTTCGGGAAGCGTGGGAAGTTGAGCCCGCGATACATTGGACCATTTGATGTTTTGGAGAGGGTTGGCGAGGTAGCTTACCGTTTGGCCTTGCCGCCATCTTTGGAAGGAGTTCACAATGTTTTCCATGTGTCGCAGCTTCGTCGATACATTAGCGATCCATCTCATGCCGTGGATTTCTCAGAGATCCCCGTTCGCTCAGATTTGACGTATGACCAGTATCCGGTGCAGATTCTGGACAGGCGTCAGAAGTCACTTCGAAACAAGATTGTCGATCTTGTGAGGGTGATGTGGCGACACGGTTCGCCGGGAGAGTCCACTTGGGAGAGAGAAGATGAGATGCGGGAGCGCTACCCACTTTTGTTTCCGGACTCGTGAGTATTTGGGAATTCCGAGGACGGAATTTTTCTTAAGTTGGGGAGGATGTAACGACTGCTTTTCATGTATCAGAATTTATTATAATATAATATATGTTTTGGTGGATTTTCTCCTCTTGTGTGGTTTTCGTCTCCGTAACTTTCATTTTCGATCGATTCGTCGCATTTTCTCGATTCTTCCTTAGGATCGTCGTTTTCGAAGTACGTCGTTTGTGACGGGCTTCACAACGGTCATATCTAACTGTTAGATCAAGCCTAGGAGTCTTAGGAATCGATCCCGGGGCCTCGCGCTCCGTATCGGTACTTTTCTGTGCTCATTAGCCGGTGTAAGAAGGGCCACCGACCGACTAGATGACGATCCAGTCGGTCGGCAATCCTTCATGGACCGACTAGTGAGCTTTCTAAATTTTCTCAGGAGTTACTGTTTATCGTTAGTCGGTCTAAGAACGTTGGTTGACCGACTAGGTTGCAAACTAGTCGGTCAGCAATGCTTCTTGAACCGACTAACTCATCATATTATTTTTGTATCAGTTACTGTTTACTCTTAGTCGGTCTAAGAACGTTCATCGACCGACTAGATGCTAAACTAGTCGGTCAGTACTTGTTCATGGACCGACTAACTCTAAATCCTATTTTCGTTCAGGAGTTACTGTTTACACTTAGTCGGTCTGCGTTGGTCGACCGACCGACTAGTTGCCAAACTAGTCGGTCAGTGGTTGTTCTTTGACCGACTAGTCTGTGTTAAAACCCTAATTTCTGGGCAGCCGCCAGCTCAACCTATAAATACCCAACCCAATCGTTTCTTCTTCTCCAACACGACCCTAAGCCCTAGTTTCTTCCCCTCCAAGCCCCCATCTTCCTCCAAGCTTCAATCCTTCATTTCAAACCCTAAATCCATCATCCAATCCATCCATTCACTCTATCTACCACTCATCTTCCCCAAAATCTCACCAAAATCCATCAAATCCCCAAAATCCCCCAAAACCCTAGTTTCCTCAAACTTCTCCATTAGTTTCCAGATCTGGTCCTAGGGTTCCCCGGAGTGTTTCTTCCGCCTTCTCTCGGTAAGAAATCGATCTACCGTTGTTTTCTTATCTTATTGTAATTTTTATGAAACCCTAATAAAATACTTGTGTTTTGATGATTGTTCCCCATAACAGCGATTCCCTGTAGCCTAGCATTCGCGGAAACGAACTTTCGTAACCGTCATCCCCGGTGATAGGCAAGTGAAACTTGCATCTCTTGATTTGGGCCATGTCTTAGGCCATTACCTTGTTTTAGCGTAAAAGAGACTAAACGGTGAAAGGATAGCCGTTTAGACGCCATTGACCTAGCTTGACAACGAAGCTTGGTCCGTCACCCTCATCATGCTTGTATGTCACGTTTAAATTCAATTAACGGTACGCAATCATTTGTTCATGTCATTGCATAGTAATAAATTATTGTGATTGTGTAGCACACGCTACGACATTATATTCCTGGCTCGTGTTTCAGAAGCGAGCCCTGTAGTTGGAAACCCCAACGCTCGGATACCGGCTAGGCACCCACTTTTCGTGGGCACAACCCTATGCCAAATACACTTCCTGGCCCGTAATCCAGAAGCGAGCAAATGCTCGATACACGTAGGGGTGGGGTAAGAGATATGCGTCACCAGAGCACGAGATGGCCTGATCCGCCACTCCAGCCTGCAGGCGAAATCTCTAGTGTTTAAGTGAGTAAGAGATATGCGTCACCAGAGCACGAGATGGCCTGATCCGCCACTCCAGCCTGCAGGCGAAATCTCTAGTGTTCAAGTAATTAACAGTGATAAGTGAAAACAGTGATAGGTGATTCGTGAACTAGTGAGTTGGTAGCTTTGGCTACATTGTGCATGCTTGTCTCTCTTTTAAACTGTTGCATCATATTCAACTGCCATTCCATTGTTTAACATTCAAATGCTAGGTTGTTAGTCACTTTCAGTTTCCTTGCTCAAGTCTTTTAGACTTGCTGACATGTGCCCCTTTCTCTTTTGGGTGACGCATGTTAGACCCTGAGCCTGAGTTGCTTGCTGAGGGTGAGGTGTTTGCGGACGCCGAGCTTGAGCCCGTGTTGGACGGGGAGTACGTGGACACTGGGGACCAGTCCTAGTGTCTCCGTTGTGTTTTAAATTTTGTTAAACAGTTGTTTTGTTATCGATGCGTGGCACCTATACTTATTTACGTCGTTGCTTTTGTTTGGCCTTGTTCTGGGCCTTAGACTCTTTCCTTTTAGCCTGGTGGCTTTTCTGTGATGTTGAATATTTGTGGACAACCCTTGGGATTGGTGTTTCTTTTCCGTCTCATATTATTATTATTGTTGTTTCGATTGCAATTACATGGACCTGTTTATACTAAATTGACGCTTATCGGGTTTGGGGCTTCATCGCTCCACTCCCGTGCGGACCTTTTCACGTCTCGCCTCCATTTTAGGGAAGCGGGTCGTGACAGGTTTTAGTGGTGGCCCATGCAGGTCCTTCTGTAACTGTAATTATCGGGATAACAATAATAATACAACATTGTCCAACAAATAAGTTCGACATCTGAGCCCTAAGCTATGAGTCTAATTGTTTCGTTTTCTGCGTCATTAGATGGCAGGAAGGCGAATCACCCGTGGTGGTGGTAGTGGTGCGCCACCTCATGACGAGGAGCCTGAGCAGGAGCCCACTAATGGAGAGATGATGCGGATGATGTTGCAGATGATGCAAGTTCAGCAGGGTGTGCTCCTGCAGGTGCAGAATGCTCCAGTGACTCGAGCTGCTCGGGTGGTGGAGACCCCTCGCCCTGAGCCCGGGGCGAAGCAGTTCAGAGAGCTGGGTCCTGCGTATTTTGATGGAACCGAAGGTCCACTAGCTGCTGATGAATGGATGAGGAATATCGAGGAAAATCTGAAGATGTCCAAGGTCAACGAAGTTAGTTAGGTTGACTTGGCGAAGCGCCAGCTGAAGGATAACGCCAGGAATTGGTGGGATGCTGAGGAAAGGATGTTGGTGGAGCCGATCGTCTGGGCTACCTTCAAGGCCAGATTTGATGGTGAGTTTTTCCCGAAGGCTGCCAGGGAAGAGATGCTGCAGCGTTTTATCGATCTGAAGCAGGGGAACTCGTCGGTGGACATGTACCACCAGGAGTTCATGAGGCTGAGTCGGTTTGCACCAAAGATGGTGCAGGACGCTGAGGAGCGAGCTCAGAGGTTTCTGCAGGGGCTTGCTTCAGAGCTCCAGAGCTTTGTGACCTCTTCTGACCGGGAATCTTATCAGAAGGTTTTGGTCGCTGCCAAGAGGCAGGAGCTGCTTGTGAACCAGAGGAAGGGGTATGTTGTTGGTGCTGGGAAGAGGCCTGTGGAGCAGGCGAGAGCTGTGGTTCGACCTGGATTCAGGCCGAACCATCCTGTTCAGTTCAAGAGACCAGGAGGGCATGTTCGGAGGGTTTGCCATTTCTGTGGCAAGGAGGGTCATATCAAGGAATCGTGTAGGAAGTTCTTGGGGCAATGTGTTGCTTGTGGAGATCCCGCCCATGCTCTCAGGGAGTGCCCGAAGTTGAGGCAACCTTGTCAGACACCTATTGCTGCCCCGCCTTTGCAGCAGAGAGCCCCGGTGCCCGCTGGTCGTGGGGTGCCCCTCGTCCCGCAGAGGCAGGCTTTTGAGCGGGCCGCTCCGCCGAGGAGGCAGGCATTCCTGATGACTGAGGAGGAGGTTTTGGCCATGGATGAGGTCATTGCAGGTAACTTTCGATCTAGATTGTTCCTTCCTTAATTAGTTGATTGTTAAATTATGCTGGATGCGTGTGTATGAATGTTGCTAGAGTAAGATTTGATTGATTAGACTGTTTGTTAGGTGTGGTTTTGGTTTGCACGTTCCCTGCCCGAGTCCTCTTTGACTCAGGTGCGTCAATGTGCATTTTGGCCCAGAGCTTCGTGGAGAAGCATTCCTTGTCGACGTCCCCTCTCTCCAAGAGTTGGAATATCGTCACAGGGAATGGAGTAGTCACGGTGCATCGTGGGTGCAGTCCTTGCTCTGTGGTGGTTTGTGGACATGAGCTTTATGCTGATTTTATTGTCCACAACATCACCAACTACGATGCAGTCTTTGGGATGGATTGGCTTGCGAGCTTCTATGCTACGATCGACTGTCGTCGGAAGAAGGTGGTGTTCGAGATTCCCGGACATCCAGTATTTGAGTTCAGTCGTGGTAGCAGTTCGCTTGGTCCTGTCAGATTTCGGGCCAAGCCGGTGGAGGCTGTGGCTATGCAGTTGGAGCTGGAATGGCCAGCTGTGGTGCGAGATTTTAGCGACGTCTTCCCCGAGGAGATGTCTGGTTTGCCGCCTGATCGAGCTTTGGAATTTTCTATCGATCTTCTTCCAGGTGCGCAGCCGATTTCGAAGGCGCCGTATCGTATGGCGCCTGCTGAATTGGAAGAGTTGCGGAAGCAGTTGGATGAGCTGTTGCTGAAGGGTTATATTAATCCCAGTGTGTCTCCGTGGGGAGCACCGGTGTTGCTGGTTAAGAAGAAGGATGGTTCGCGTCGCATGTGCGTGGACTATCGGGGATTGAATGCGGTGACCATTAAGAATAAATACCCGTTGCCCCGCATCGATGATATTTTTGATCAGCTTGGAGGTTCGAGGGTGTTTTCTAAGTTGGATTTGAGGAGTGGTTACCATCAGTTGAAGGTGAAGAGGGATGATGTTCCGAAGACAGCGTTCAGGACGAAGTATGGACACTATGAGTTTGTGGTTATGCCTTTCGGCGTAACTAACGCGCCCGCAGTTTTCATGAATCTGATGAACCTGATTTTCTACGACTTTTTGGATAAGTTTGTCGTTATCTTTATCGACGACATTCTGATCTATTCGAAGTCGGAGGAAGAGCATGCATCGCACTTGAGGACGGTGTTGGAAATTTTGAGGAAGCATCGTTTGTATGCTAAGTTTTCGAAGTGCGAGTTTTGGCTGGATAGAGTTGCTTTTCTGGGGCATGTGGTGGCCGGAGATGGTATTTCTGTGGATCCCGAGAAGATTAGGGCCATCAGGGAGTGGCCTGTTCCGTCGTCTGCATCTGAGATTCGGAGTTTCCTTGGTTTGGCGGGATATTATCGTCGGTTCATTAAGGACTTTTCTCGTATTGCTGAGCCGATGACCAGGTTGACGCGGAAGGATGTTGCTTATGTTTGGTCGGGTGATTGTGAGAGTGCTTTTGGTATTCTGAAGGAGAGGTTGACGACGGCCCCTATTCTTGTGGTGCCTGATCGCAGCGGTGGATTTGAGATCTTTTGCGATGCTTCTGGCAAGGGTCTCGGTTGCGTGCTGCATCAGCACGGACATGTTGTGGCGTATGCGTCTCGTCATCTTAAGGTTCATGAGAAGAATTACCCGACGCATGATTTGGAGTTGGCTGCCGTTGTGTTCGCTCTTAGGATTTGGAGGCACTTCTTGCTGAGTGAGAAAGTGAAGATTTTCACTGATCACAAAAGCTTGAAGTATATTTTCACTCAGAAGGAGCTCAACATGCGACAGCGTCGGTGGTTGGAGCTTATGGCGGATTATGAGATTGATTTGCTGTATCACCCTGGCAAGGTGAATGTGGTTCCTGATGCTTTGAGTAGGCTTCCAGCGGTGATGATTTTGACCTCGCAGTGGAGATTGCAGCAGGATTTTTGCGAGTCTGGAGTGGAGATTGTTCTTCCTGGGGAGGCTTCTTCGTTGATGTACATGCAGGTACAGTCGACGATCGTGGATCGGATTAAGGCTGGCCAGGCCGGAGATCCGAAGTTGGTCAGGATTCGGGAGATGGTGGAAGCCGGTCTGCGGACTGACTTTTTGATTCATGATGATGGCTCGATGAGGTTCGGAGCTAGGTTGTGTGTGCCAGCTGGGGATATCAGAGAGGAGTTGATGGTGGAGGCACACAGTTCGCCGTATTCTGTGCATCCTGGTGGCACCAAGATGTACCAGGATCTTCACCTGAATTATTGGTGGCATGGTATGAAGAGGAGCGTGGCTCGGAGTGTAGCCAAGTGCTTGGTTTCCCAGCAAGTGAAGGCGGAGCATCAGCGCTCGGCAGGGTTGCTACAACCGCTTCCGATTCCGGAGTGGAAGTGGCAGCACATCACTATGGATTTCGTGACTGGACTACCCCGGAGTCCGAAACAGAATGACGCGATTTGGGTGATCGTAGATCGATTGACCAAATCTGCGCACTTTATTCCGTTCCGAGTGGGACAGTCCACGGAGGTGCTAGCGATGAGATATATGGAGGAAGTCGTGCGACTTCATGGAGTCCCCGTGAGTATCGTGTCGGACAGAGACACGAGGTTCACATCTCAGTTTTGGCAGAGTTTGCAGAAGAGCTTGGGTACGCGTCTGAGTTTCAGCACGGCGTACCATCCGCAGACGGATGGCCAGTCCGAGAGGACGATTCAGATTTTGGAAAACATGCTGAGGGCGTGCATGTTGGATTTCAAGGGTTCGTGGGAGGACCATCTACATTTGGTGGAGTTTTCCTACAACAACAGCTTCCAGGCGAGTATTGGCATGGCGCCTTTCGCCGCTCTTTATGGGAGGAAATGTCGATCGCCATTGAGTTGGGATGACATTGGTGATCGGGAGTTGTTGGGACCTGAGATGATCGTGGAGGCCGTGGATATTGTCAGGAATATTCGGGAGAGGTTGAGGATTGCTCAGGACCGTTTTAAGCATTGGGCGGATGCTAAACGTCGTCCTTTGGAGTTTCAACCGGGCGACCATGTGTTCTTGAAGATTTCCCCGAATCGTGGTGTGATTCGTTTCGGGAAGCGTGGGAAGTTGAGCCCGCGATACATTGGACCATTTGATGTTTTGGAGAGGGTTGGCGAGGTAGCTTACCGTTTGGCCTTGCCGCCATCTTTGGAAGGAGTTCACAATGTTTTCCATGTGTCGCAGCTTCGTCGATACATTAGCGATCCATCTCATGCCGTGGATTTCTCAGAGATCGCCGTTCGCTCAGATTTGACGTATGACCAGTATCCGGTGCAGATTCTGGACAGGCGTCAGAAGTCACTTCGAAACAAGATTGTCGATCTTGTGAGGGTGATGTGGCGACACGGTTCGCCGGGAGAGTCCACTTGCGAGAGAGAAGATGAGATGCGGGAGCGCTACCCACTTTTGTTTCCAGACTCGTGAGTATTTGGGAATTCCGAGGACGGAATTTTTCTTAAGTTGGGGAGGATGTAACGACTGCTTTTCATGTATCAGAATTTATTATAATATAATATATGTTTTGGTGGATTTTCTCCTCTTGTGTGGTTTTCGTCTCCGTAACTTTCATTTTCGATCGATTCGTCGCATTTTCTCGATTCTTCCTTAGGATCGTCGTTTTCGAAGTACGTCGTTTGTGACGGGCTTCACAACGGTCATATCTAACTGTTAGATCAAGCCTAGGAGTCTTAGGAATCGATCCCGGGGCCTCGCGCTCCGTATCGGTACTTTTCTGTGCTCATTAGCCGGTGTAAGAAGGGCCACCGACCGACTAGATGACGATCCAGTCGGTCGGCAATCCTTCATGGACCGACTAGTGAGCTTTCTAAATTTTCTCAGGAGTTACTGTTTATCGTTAGTCGGTCTAAGAACGTTGGTTGACCGACTAGGTTGCAAACTAGTCGGTCAGCAATGCTTCTTGAACCGACTAACTCATCATATTATTTTTGTATCAGTTACTGTTTACTCTTAGTCGGTCTAAGAACGTTCATCGACCGACTAGATGCTAAACTAGTCGGTCAGTACTTGTTCATGGACCGACTAACTCTAAATCCTATTTTCGTTCAGGAGTTACTGTTTACACTTAGTCGGTCTGCGTTGGTCGACCGACCGACTAGTTGCCAAACTAGTCGGTCAGTGGTTGTTCTTTGACCGACTAGTCTGTGTTAAAACCCTAATTTCTGGGCAGCCGCCAGCTCAACCTATAAATGTCGGAATATGGTGCCCTCGAGGCCATTTATTCATGTGTGAATAGCACAAACATCTTGTTCGAAATAACAGTAAGCTGTTTGGTAATAATTTATCTAAGCTATATTGTAATGTAGTCAACATTAGATATAAACTTAGGTAAAGTCCTGAGACTTTATGCAAGGTCAAACGGGTATCGAGATGAGTATCTCGATCATGGAGAAACGTTTGACCGTCTGTAGCATAAGTCTAAAATGGTTCGTGGTCGTAGATGTTCCGAGACAAGGATATCGAAACATCGGATAGACCATTGTGTCTTAGTCTTCACCGTTTAGCGGTGGCGATGATCTCATGATCGCTTGACTTGGCGAAGTCGAAGACGAGACACAGGTGCTCATTAGAATGAGTTCACTGAACGATCCACTAGAGTTATCACATGGTTATATTGACCAATCTGTCAGTGATAACTCTGAGTGATGATAGGATAGTTGGTCTTTTGACTTGAGGTCATTTTGACGGACCTGTGCGTGAACGGTGCCACTTAGATCAATTGACCTAGCTTCGAGGCAAGGCCTGTCGAAAGGTCTTTTGATTGGGTGTCACTTGAAACGTACGAGGCGAGTAATGACCAAGAGAGGATTCGTCTCTCCCGGTCAATGGGAGTTAGTGTCGTAGAGTTAGTTCGGTCTTTAGTAAAAACTCTGCGCAGAGTATGTTGGAAGAAGTCCAACATTAGTTGACTAAAGATCGATAGAAACTAACCGGAGTCAAGTTATTGGGGTTGACAGTTTGACCGTACCCCAGACTTGATCCGAACGACATATTTAAGACGAAGAGACTATAACTACGGAATTCATCACGGAAACAGTCAGGTGGTCCCGACAATACTCATGTCAATGAGTCAACCACATAATGATGATTCCTGAAGCAGGGACGGCAACCACTGCTCGTGGTCACTGCCGTATAGGGCTTCGAGCCCAACCTGTTGTAAGGGTCAGGCTGTAGGGTCTCACACAGAGTGCAATGCTTCGTCTAGTAATAGGTAGAAAATAGTTAGGGAGAATATTTGCATTTGATGCAAAAGAAGAGATAATTGCATTTGATGCAATATGATAATTTAAGCTTAGATAGGGACTATTTTGCATTTGATGCAAAAGTGATTAAATATGTATTAAATTGTTTAATACAATATTTAATGAAATAAACGCAAGGAAAAGTTCACGGGTAAGACGGGAATGTCCCGGTCTAGACCCAGGTTCGAACGGCGTCCAAATCGGACACCAGATGATCAAGTTATGCTCAAAACAGCCCATAGGATCAGACCGGGTCAGACCAGGCTAACCCAGACCAGACTAAGTCTGGCCTGGGCGCCTGGCCAGACCTGGCTGAGCCAGGTCGCCAGCCCAGGCGCCTGGGCTCAGGCCCAGGCGCTGGGCGCCTGGGCCTGCGCCCAGGCGGGCCCGCCCAGGCGCCCTGGGCGCCTGGGCCAGGCCCAGGCGGGCCGCCCAGGCGCCCTGGGCGCCTGGGCGCCTGGCCCAGGCCCGGGCCAGGCGCCCAGACTGGGTGCACCAGCCTGGGTGCGCCCAGACCAGGCGTCCAGCCGGGTCTGGGCTCACCCAGTTGGTCTGGTGGGTCCCGCTTGTGCAGAAATTCTGCCCTAGGGCAGAACAGATTTGACGGCTCAGTTTTTATGAAAAACTAGCCGTGGGTTGATCTTTGGACGATCAATTGGAGGGTCAAACGAACTCCGATTGACGAACGGTTTTTTCCTATGCGTTCACCGTTGAACGCTTGTCGTATTGATAGGTTGTATCAATCTTGAAGCTCAACGGTGAGTGAGTTAAAATTCACGGAAGTTTGCACTTTGTGAAGTGCAAACTAACTTGATTTAATTAACTCTAAATTTTAGTCCCACATCGGATTTTGAGAAAGGGGGAGAGTCCGCTGCCTATATAAATAGGGGTCTCCCCCCTTCCTCAAAACTCGTCCCAAGCTCTAGATCTGAGCGGCTCTCGTAAATGTTGGAGCACGCTCGGATCTAGGCTTAAATAAATATTTCTCTATCTCCCTAAAATTCTGCCTTACTCCTGCGGGCTCTAGCAAAGCCTCAAAGGAGTTCGGATTCTGGATCGGAAATCTTGGCGGAGGTTTCACTCGCGTGAAACTTTCTTCGGCGCGTGGTTGGCTCGGCGGCACGGGGATTGATCGCCTCGGGATGCGGAGCGGTTCGAGGAGCGGTTCGGGGAGCGGTTCAAGGAGCGGCTCGGCGTGGGACGGGAGCAGCTCGGAAGACGGCGCGGAACATCTCGCCTGCTCCAGGGCTGAGATTCCGGGTATGTGGTTAAAGTATTTTTAGCATTAGTTTAGTTTAATCGCAGTAGGCTAGATCCTTCTTGGGATGGTCAGATCCATCCCAAGTCGGCATAGATCTTGGCATAGGGTCTTGGACCTTAGGGCCAAGTTAAAATTGTTTTAACTTGCATGTTAATTAGTTAACATAGTTTTTCTTCCGCTGCTATAATTTTTGTGTCTATGTTCCGTCCGACTTAGGACGGGACTAGAATTTTTGTGCCCTAAGGGACCGCGCAATCCCCAACAGTGGTATCAGAGCCTAGGTTTGCGTAGCGATCTAGGTACTGCGATTTTATTAAACGTGTTTAATGCTTTTAAATACTTTTTTAATTTAAAATGTTTTTAAAATTATGAGATAAATTTTAAAAATGTTTTAGATGTTCTAAAATTTTCCTTTGAAATTTTTGAACATGGAAATTTTTAAAATGACGTTTTAAAATTTATGTGATAACTCTTAAAACTAATTTTTTTTTAAAAAAAGTTTAAAATTTATCTTGGATGCCTAAAAATTTTTATATGATAAATTTTTAAGCATGAAAATTTTAAAATGATGATTTTAAGTTTATGTAAAATTGATTTTAAGGCTTTAAATGTTTATGCGATAAATTTTTAAACGTAGCATGCAAATTAGTGATTTTAAAATTAAGTTTTTTTTTATGAGATAAAAATAAAATAATTTCAAAATCATATTTTAAATTTAATTGTTAAATTTATGTTTGCATGCAGAAATAGTTTATGCGATAAACTTAGTATATTTAAATGTTAAATAGTTGTGCACTATCTTTATGTGATAAATTAGTGTAGCTTTATTTTTTATGGCTTGTTAATCTTGTCCCTTATTTGATAACACAAGACAACCTCTTAGGTTAGCCATTAAAAATGATTAAAATTTATTACCTGAATTTTAATGACATGCTATGCTTTGATAAATCATTAACAACAATATTAAAGACCTAATTCCTGATTAGGGTAGTCCTTTAAATGAATTTTCAAATTCTAATTGTTATAATTAATTTTCATTAAAGGACTTCGCTTCTAGCGTTGTTAATAATTTATTAAAATCCTAATAACGATTAGGGTAGCACGTGAACCTTATAGTTGATAAGGACTTAATAAAAGTTATTAAACAAATCCTAAAAATTTTGAATTTAAGGATTCAACTAGTTGATAGGATTAATTAGTTGTTAATAAAAGCTGTTTAGTCTATGGCATACATACAAAAATGACAAGCTTCATTCAATGGACCATGATCCAGTCAATGTGCTTGGCTAAGAGTTCTGGGTCAACCCTTGCTAGTCCAAGGGGTAGTGATCCTGGCTTAGTCAATTCCCTGGCTGAGTTCCGCTGGACCGCAATGTCGCGAATCATGATTGTATGACACCCTGGACTATATCTAAGTCAAATACGTTAATGATCTTTTTCAAGATTAGCCGTAGCCCTCCTTGTTTTAGGGGTTAGCAACTATAGGGCCCGTGTTATAGTTGTTGAGATACACTCAAGCTGTGACATGGCAACCCTGTAGAAACCAACTCCTTAAATACATAAGATGAAATCTTGACTAACCCTAACCGTCGTCTCGTACCCCGAGCGTCGGCGTAAGTTAAGTCAACGATGTAGTCTGACTAGATGTAGTCTAAGACCTGACCCAACCGACGTGTCGTGCATACACCGAGCTGAGGGGCAAGTCAGGCTAGACATGAAAACAAGGGTCCGACTAGACTAGACATTGTGATTTGGATGAGCACACTCATGATCACGAATGGCTAGGGGCAAAAACCGATTAAGAGAGTCATATCCGATATGATCGATGAAGAGTCATCTTCCGATCGCAGAGTCAATCAACTTGTTGAGCTACACTCAAGGTTGTTTAGACTCAAGGTGATTGGAACTCTTACCCATTATTTTTATTCGATTAAATCGTTCGTTATTAAGCTTTAAAACGTTCGTAAAAATAGTGGGAGGATATAGATAGATAAAAGCCAATCTACCTATATTTAATATTGAACATATGCTAAATCTAGGGCAAGAATATGTTTACCGAAAGAATCAATTGATAATATTGAAATTAGTTAATTGGTCATAAAGTTGATTAATTGAATATCAAGTTAAATTCTAATTGATGTAATCAAACTATATTCTCATTGACATTAAATGACCTTCTAAAGAACAGACTTAAGAAATATGATTTCATTAAGTTTTGGGTCCAACAAATAAATTAAAGCTACATGTCACTCGTCTCTATATGAGGCAGCTTGAACATATAGGACATTCAAAGTATGTTTCTCCCTACAACTTGTCGAGCTACCCTCAAGGTTGTATGGACAAACAATTTTGATCCACAAAGTTCGAAAATTCGATCAAACCGTTTGAGTCGAATACGAGTGCATGGGCGATGCAAGACTATGTATCCCAACCGGATCTTGAGACAAGCAACTTCTTGAGCTACACTCAAGATTGCAAAGCTCAAGCGTTTGGATACATAAGTTCCTTGCATAGCTATTTATGTTGATATCTAAATGTGATTTAGAAAAGGAAGAAGGCACTTTGGAAATTCAATTGAGAAAGTTAGTTTAATTTATCATTAGTAGAGGCATAAGTAGGAGGAAATGAAAATATGACATATTTTGATGTCACGATTTCAGAATAAATTGTTATACAAAAGACGTTTAACACATTTTGACGAATGTCGTCACATTGCTTCTGAAGTAATGTTATGTGTTAAGTAATTTGTAAATAACTAAATATATATTAAATGTTAATATATAAATACACAAGATAGTAGCAAACTTATATGGTAAAATTAGACTAGGCCGTATCTAGAGATTAAGCTTCACAAGTCACATAAAGAGGGGTCTGACCTCTCGTATTATGAAGTCTACGGACACTTGTGAGTCTTAGACTCTTAGATACAATGGCCGAAACCCATCTGTGAGACAGTGGGAGAATGAGTTGTCGAACTCAGTCTCGTACATACTGATGTACTCGAGTCTACTTTTAACAAAATAAGTTATTCGTATATTTTATTAAGACACGTGTTCTTGATGAAACACAAGTCTGATAAAATAAAGAACGAAATGACTAAAGTATTTAAACTGATTCGATTAGATCGAATGGTCAAATACTTAGCTAAATAAAATCTTGTGTAATTAAAAGAAAATGTGATTTTCTCTCAGATCAAGTCTGTTAACACATCGGTGTGTTAAAAGGTATGAATCACACTTAGTTAGACTTGGTGCGATCCATAAATAAGTGACTCTGAGTTAACTCCTCCCTGTGGGTTAAGTCCCAGATAGTAATGCCTAGGTTTTGATAATGTTCTATAAGGACATTATCAATAATATATTCAATAAATCAATAGTAAGGAAGTTGTATATTTACTCGAATTTCGTAAAACGAAATGTCGAGTTAGACATCATAACTGATGATGACTTAGTCAACTTCTAGGATGACATTCGGAGTAGTAACTCCGATTTAAAACTTGATGCAGGTCCGTGTGCGTAAATGAATTTGAGAATTTAGTTTACGTGCCCAAGGAAAATGTTTCCTCACTTTTTGCAAGTAAATCTTTAAGTTGAAAGATTGGTGCAGAAAGAAAATAGTGAAGTACAATCTTGTTGGACGAGAACGGTTTTCATCCTAATTTCTTTAAAACGGATTAGTTGAAACCGTCTCGCCAGCAGATGTGTACAAATCTACTCGGACCAAGCTCGATGTAAAACGTTCATGTTGACCATGAAAATTTGAGCATTCACTTATAAGTTCGTTTTTCTAAATATGATTTAGACGGACCAACTTATATGAATTGGCCAGAGAATTTTCAAGGTCAGTGGGAGCGTGTAAATTACATGCGAGACATCAAAGAGATGGAACATATATTTTGATTAAGTAATCAAAGAGTTTGATTATTTATCAGAAATGAATATGAACCATTTGAAATGACCAATAACTAATTTGAAATGATTATCGTAAAGTACGATAAACTGGATAAGATCCAGGGAAATAAAATATTATGGATTCCGACAGACCAAATGAAGTATTTGAATGAGATTCAAATGGTTGGTCTAACACAAACATAGAAACCCCTTAAGTCTATAGTGTAGACGGTTTTAGCAGATCCACTCACGAAGGCTCTACCACATGAAGTCGGGAAAACTTATGTGTAAAAACGATATAAGATACCGAGATAAATGGGCCTGAGTGCAAGTGGGAGATGTAGGAATATGGTGCCCTCGAGGCCATTTATTCCTGTGTGAATAGCACAAACATCTTGTTCGAAATAACAGTAAGCTGTTTGGTAATAATTTATCTAAGCTATATTGTAATGTAGTCAACATTAGATATAAACTTAGGTAAAGTCCTGAGACTTTATGCAAGGTCAAACGGGTATCGAGATGAGTATCTCGATCATGGAGAAACGTTTGACCGTCTGTAGCATAAGTCTAAAATGGTTCGTGGTCGTAGATGTTCCGAGACAAGGATATCGAAACATCGGATAGACCATTGTGTCTTAGTCTTCACCGTTTAGCGGTGGCGATGATCTCATGATCGCTTGACTTGGCGAAGTCGAAGACGAGACACAGGTGCTCATTAGAATGAGTTCACTGAACGATCCACTAGAGTTATCACATGGTTATATTGACCAATCTGTCAGTGATAACTCTGAGTGATGATAGGATAGTTGGTCTTTTGACTTGAGGTCATTTTGACGGACCTGTGCGTGAACGGTGCCACTTAGATCAATTGACCTAGCTTCGAGGCAAGGCCTGTCGAAAGGTCTTTTGATTGGGTGTCACTTGAAACGTACGAGGCGAGTAATGACCAAGAGAGGATTCGTCTCTCCCGGTCAATGGGAGTTAGTGTCGTAGAGTTAGTTCGGTCTTTAGTAAAAACTCTGCGCAGAGTATGTTGGAAGAAGTCCAACATTAGTTGACTAAAGATCGATAGAAACTAACCGGAGTCAAGTTATTGGGGTTGACAGTTTGACCGTACCCCAGACTTGATCCGAACGACATATTTAAGACGAAGAGACTATAACTACGGAATTCATCACGGAAACAGTCAGGTGGTCCCGACAATACTCATGTCAATGAGTCAACCACATAATGATGATTCCTGAAGCAGGGACGGCAACCACTGCTCGTGGTCACTGCCGTATAGGGCTTCGAGCCCAACCTGTTGTAAGGGTCAGGCTGTAGGGTCTCACACAGAGTGCAATGCTTCGTCTAGTAATAGGTAGAAAATAGTTAGGGAGAATATTTGCATTTGATGCAAAAGAAGAGATAATTGCATTTGATGCAATATGATAATTTAAGCTTAGATAGGGACTATTTTGCATTTGATGCAAAAGTGATTAAATATGTATTAAATTGTTTAATACAATATTTAATGAAATAAACGCAAGGAAAAGTTCACGGGTAAGACGGGAATGTTCCGGTCTAGACCCAGGTTCGAACGGCGTCCAAATCGGACACCAGATGATCAAGTTATGCTCAAAACAGCCCATAGGATCAGACCGGGTCAGACCAGGCTAACCCAGACCAGACTAAGTCTGGCCTGGGCGCCTGGCCAGACCTGGCTGAGCCAGGTCGCCAGCCCAGGCGGGCCCGTCCAGGCGCCCTGGGCGCCTGGGCCAGGCCCAGGCGGGCCTGCCCAGGCGCCGTGGGCGCCTGGGCGCTGGCCCAGGCGGGCCGCCCAGGCGCCCTGGGCGCCTGGGCGCCTGGCCCAGGCCCGGGCCAGGCGCCCAGACTGGGTGCACCAGCCTGGGTGCGCCCAGACCAGGCGTCCAGCCGGGTCTGGGCTCACCCAGTTGGTCTGGTGGGTCCCGCTTGTGCAGAAATTCTGCCCTAGGGCAGAACAGATTTGACGGCTCAGTTTTTATGAAAAACTAGCCGTGGGTTGATCTTTGGACGATCAATTGGAGGGTCAAACGAACTCCGATTGACGAACGGTTTTTTCCTATGCGTTCACCGTTGAACGCTTGTCGTATTGATAGGTTGTATCAATCTTGAAGCTCAACGGTGAGTGAGTTAAAATTCACGGAAGTTTGCACTTTGTGAAGTGCAAACTAACTTGATTTAATTAACTCTAAATTTTAGTCCCACATCGGATTTTGAGAAAGGGGGAGAGTCCGCCGCCTATATAAATAGGGGTCTCCCCCCTTCCTCAAAACTCGTCCCAAGCTCTAGATCTGAGCGGCTCTCGTAAATGTTGGAGCACGCTCGGATCTAGGCTTAAATAAATATTTCTCTATCTCCCTAAAATTCTGCCTTACTCCTGCGGGCTCTAGCAAAGCCTCAAAGGAGTTCGGATTCTGGATCTGAAATCTTGGCGGAGGTTTCACTCGCGTGAAACTTTCTTCGGCGCGTGGTTGGCTCGGCGGCACGGGGATTGATCGCCTCGGGATGCGGAGCGGTTCGAGGAGCAGTTCGGGGAGCGGTTCAAGGAGCGGCTCGGCGTGGGACGGGAGCAGCTCGGAAGACGGCGCGGAACATCTCGCCTGCTCCAGGGCTGAGATTCCGGGTATGTGGTTAAAGTATTTTTAGCATTAGTTTAGTTTAATCGCAGTAGGCTAGATCCTTCTTGGGATGGTCAGATCCATCCCAAGTCGGCATAGATCTTGGCATAGGGTCTTGGACCTTAGGGCCAAGTTAAAATTGTTTTAACTTGCATGTTAATTAGTTAACATAGTTTTTCTTCCGCTGCTATAATTTTTGTGTCTATGTTCCGTCCGACTTAGGACGGGACTAGAATTTTTGTGCCCTAAGGGACCGCGCAATCCCCTACAATAAATACCCAACCCAATCGTTTCTTCTTCTCCAACACGACCCTAAGCCCTAGTTTCTTCCCCTCCAAGCCCCCATCTTCCTCCAAGCTTCAATCCTTCATTTCAAACCCTAAATCCATCATCCAATCCATCCATTCACTCTATCTACCACTCATCTTCCCCAAAATCTCACCAAAATCCATCAAATCCCCAAAATCCCTCAAAACCCTAGTTTCCTCAAACTTCTCCATTAGTTTCCAGATCTGGTCCTAGGGTTCCCCGGAGTGTTTCTTCCGCCTCCTCTCGGTAAGAAATCGATCTACCGTTGTTTTCTTATCTTATTGTAATTTTTATGAAACCCTAATAAAATACTTGTGTTTTGATGATTGTTCCCCATAACAGCGATTCCCCGTAGCCTAGCATTCGCGGAAACGAACTTTCGTAACCGTCATCCCCGGTGATAGGCAAGTGAAACTTGCATCTCTTGATTTGGGCCATGTCTTAGGCCATTACCTTGTTTTAGCGTAAAAGAGACTAAACGGTGAAAGGATAGCCGTTTAGACGCCATTGACCTAGCTTGACAACGAAGCTTGGTCCGTCACCCTCATCATGCTTGTATGTCACGTTTAAATTCAATTAACGGTACGCAATCATTTGTTCATGTCATTGCATAGTAATAAATTATTGTGATTGTGTAGCACACGCTACGACATTATATTCCTGGCTCGTGTTTCAGAAGCGAGCCCTGTAGTTGGAAACCCCAACGCTCGGATACCGGCTAGGCACCCACTTTTCGTGGGCACAACCCTATGCCAAATACACTTCCTGGCCCGTAATCCAGAAGCGAGCAAATGCTCGATACACGTAGGGGTGGGGTAAGAGATATGCGTCACCAGAGCACGAGATGGCCTGATCCGCCACTCCAGCCTGCAGGCGAAATCTCTAGTGTTTAAGTGAGTAAGAGATATGCGTCACCAGAGCACGAGATGGCCTGATCCGCCACTCCAGCCTGCAGGCGAAATCTCTAGTGTTCAAGTAATTAACAGTGATAAGTGAAAACAGTGATAGGTGATTCGTGAACTAGTGAGTTGGTAGCTTTGGCTACATTGTGCATGCTTGTCTCTCTTTTAAACTGTTGCATCATATTCAACTGCCATGCCATTGTTTAACATTCAAATGCTAGGCTGTTAGTCACTTTCAGTTTCCTTGCTCAAGTCTTTTAGACTTGCTGACATGTGCCCCTTTCTCTTTTGGGTGACGCATGTTAGACCCTGAGCCTGAGTTGCTTGCTGAGGGTGAGGTGTTTGCGGACGCCGAGCTTGAGCCTGTGTTGGACGGGGAGTACGTGGACACTGGGGACCAGTCCTAGTGTCTCCGTTGTGTTTTAAATTTTGTTAAACAGTTGTTTTGTTATCGATGCGTGGCACCTATACTTATTTACGTCGTTGCTTTTGTTTGGCCTTGTTCTGGGCCTTAGACTCTTTCCTTTTAGCCTGGTGGCTTTTCTGTGATGTTGAATATTTGTGGACAACCCTTGGGATTGGTGTTTCTTTTCCGTCTCATATTATTATTATTGTTGTTTCGATTGCAATTACAGGGACCTGTTTATACTAAACTGACGCTTATCGGGTTTGGGGCTTCACCGCTCCACTCCCGTGCGGACCTTTTCACGTCTCGCCTCCATTTTAGGGAAGCGGGTCGTGACACCGGGGGAGCCGCGTGGGGGTTTAGATATTTGTAACCGCAAGCGCACGGTGTTGTAGTGTGGCTTGGGGGTCGAACACAGGGAGGCTAGGATGTGCTTGTGTCAAGGAGGACCAAAATCACCCCGTGGGCGAGCTAGCCCGAATCGGTTGATGGGTTGTCACGGAAAGAAATGCAAGGTATGAACAATAAGAAAATAAACCCGGGACTTTGGTTTCCACTCCAACGAGCGACTCTCGCCGATACGGCCTACGTGTAGGATAGCGATCGGAATTGGGGTCTAATGGTGAGACGTTGCCTCTGAAAGTGGTACCGGCATCCCATGGGCCCGATATTCCGGTCGGTGCCCAGGATGATACACCGGACTTCCCGGATTCGATCAGTGGGCACTCCCGTGTCCATTAACACTGATCGATTCTGGGAGCACTAAGCTCGCAACGATAACTCCCAACGTCTCATCCTGCCGCTCTCGCGCGCTAGGATTCGGCGTCTACGCTAAGGGCGTGAGCTATGGCTAGGGAGTCAACCGCCAAGTTTATTCCCCCTTGGCCCAACGGTCAAAGGCGGTCTTTTTCCCGCCGATGACAATGAAACACGCCGCGTAACCATTAGATTCCTAATCCCTATCGATTTCTTAACCATATGGATGCATCGGGAAGAGCCCCCGAAGGGGTTTCCGCCAAAATCCCAGATTTGGGAACTACTCACAAATATTCATTAAAAAGCGATCTAAACGAAAATGAACCGTTGAAATCATAATCAGACGATTGGAATGCGAAGGTAGTAGAGCAATTAAGATAATACTAAATTTTAAGAAAGATCCGAAAACTTACAATAGAAAAGTAATTACAGCCGTCACAATAGGAGAAAACAGTAAAAACTAACAGCTCCCCGTTTCTGGAACCCTAGGGGTCCTATTTATAGGATCTCGTATCACCCGATCGGTTGACAAGTCAACCGATCGGGTGATCCATTACAGATAATAAACAGAAAACGGCGGACTTTCACCCGGTCATATGAACCGGTCGGTTGAGTTCTTGGAGTGACCGGTTGGATCTTGGCACCATCGGGTGAAGGGATCGGTTGGGTGCCCGTGTCTCGGCTCCTTAGCATCAGCTACAGATGAACCGATCGGGTGAGAGTCACCCGATCGGTTGGAATTTGGCTCGAGAAGACAGAGAGTTGGCCCCCGTTGAACCGGCCTATGAACCGGTCGGGTGACTTCCACTTGAGCTCCGGCTGAGACCGGGTGGTGCACGCGTGCATCACCCGATCGGTTGGAGATGACCAACCGATCGGGTGAGGGGCTGAAAGATGTAATCTTCGTCGTTTGACCCTCTGGATCACGCGTGACTCCTCCCGTTGCTCCGGGGATTTGAGATATCGTCGTTAAACGTCCCCTACTCGGGCAATCTCCTGCAAACATGGAGAAACAAAGAAAAGTGAAAGAAAACGAGAAAATACGAGAGAACGAATAAAAGACGGCAGAAAATACGGAGAAACACAAAAGAAAACGTGCGTGAATATATGAAATATAAACGCACGTCAAAATCCCCCAAGCTGAACTCTTCCTCGTCCTCGAGGAAGACGAGTGAGAGTAGGAGCTCGGAGAGGAAAAATAGAGAGAAAGAGAGAAAAAGAAAACTATATATCCTAGATCGTCCGTCAGAGCCAACAAATTCAAAAACGACACACCAAGCAAGCAAACGTCAAATCACATCAATAAACCTAGGAAAACGAGTTCAAATAAGTGTCGTGGGCCCACGCGGTGAAGCGCGTGTGAGTGCGGTCGTGTGCTAGCAAATGGTGTCGCTTTCTACAATGTGCTATGAGCTCATATACGCAAATCCAGGAAATGACCCAAATACCGATTCGAATTTGAAATTGCGGTGAATATTAGTTCAAACATGCATGAGAAGAGTATAAGAATAGAAGCGTATCATGCATCGGGGATTCCACAACTAGGGTTAAGGAAATCACGCCACTATAGCCTAGATAATCGCTAGAAGGTCCCTATGCCAAGTGTTTTCAAAAACGATGGGGGTTGAGATGAAGTGGAGTAGAACACTTGGTGCAAATTCTCGCCTTCCCTTTATTCTCGGTAGATAGGAAAAATATTCACACTTGAAATTTTTGGGTTTTGGGTATTTGTATTATTTTTTTGGATTTTGGGCTATACAAAATTTTTGGGTTTTGGGTATTGGTATTTTCTTTTCTTTTTGGGTTTTTCTTTTCTTTTCTCTTTTTTTGGATTTTTGGGCTTTTGGCTATACACATGTGTACTCTCCCAAGTGGGAGAACGGTACACGACGAGGGGATTTGCACCAAGTAAAATAAAAATGAAATCGGATTCTAAACACTTGGGCAAAGGAGATATTTCTTGCTAATCAGAGCATAGGCTAAATGGGTTACCCTAGTCCTTAATTGTGGAATCCCGACACATGCGAAATGAAGTACACGATATATATATATATATATATATATATATATATATATATATATATATATATATATATAGCATGCAGAAGCAGACAGGGAAAATAAATACCGCATATTCAAATCGAAGCATGATAATCTAGGGGTCATTCCTGGACAGGTATATAAAGTAAAATAACAAAGTAGAAGCACACCAAACAACTAGGCACGACGCACGACTCACAAAAAGCTAAGTGGACCCACGATGCGTGAAATGCAAGAGAACTCGAAATCCTAGGGTTAGTGAATGTGATTATCAATGCCATGCTAGGTGTGTGTGATTTTGTGGCGATTCATCATAGGGTTCATCTCTAGGAGAAAGAGATAAAAAGAAGAGAAGAGAAAAAAAGAAAAAATAAAAAATAAAAAAACACGATGAAAACGAGACAAAAACGAAAAAGAAAGACTCAAATGGCGCACACATGCGACTCCCCCAAGCTGAAGCTTGCATTGCCCTCAATGCAATATGAGTGAGTACGGGAGGGCAATGAAGATGGGGGGGGGGAATACACACCGACACAAAAAGAAATAAAAACGAGAAAAACACAGAGATGGAACTGAAAATAAAGAAAAATCAAAATCAAACCACATGACACGAAAATAGAAATAAAACCACACGACACGACACTCAAAAGGGGGAAAGACAAGCATACACACAAAAATGAGAAAAAACAAAACAAAACACGACAACACACCAAAATAGACGTCCCCCAAGCTAGACATGACAGTGCGAGCGAATAAAATGCGAACGTGAAATGCAGAAATATGCAAGGGGGAGTCAATCGGATTCGCTGGTACTAGAATGGTAGGGGGAGGGGGAGGAGGGTGGGGAATAGTGAATGAAAGAATCCTCAGAGGAAGAGGAGGGCGTGCCTATGGGGGAAGGAGGGGCGACAGGCTGGAGCACGGGAGGATCGATGTGCACCGGGGGGCTGTGGTGGAGAAAGATCGTACCAGGTGGGCCGACAGTTGGGTGCCAATCGGGAGGATCCAGGGGTGGTAGATGCACTAATGGAGAATACCATGGATCGGGGTAAAACTCCCAAGGCAGATGAGATGGGGGGTAGGGTAGCCGCAAAGGGGCTAAAGGTGGCAGGATTACGAAAGGTGCGCAGGCGGGGCCATAGAGGTAGACAGCACGGTCTTCACCGAAGGGAGTGAGCATATTGATATCGATCAAGTAATTGCGATCCATACGGCTACGTCCAGGCAAAATAGGGAGGTCGGGTGGCACTCTCAAAACACAGCTGACAATAAGAGTGATCATCCTACCACAACAGATGGATTCAGAATTGGCGCGGCTAACAGCAAAAATTTCGTGGACGATCCAATGAGCGGCGTTTATGGGCATAGGGATGTGCCCAAGGATCCTGTCATCAGACATGGCATAGAGAAAGAAGAGCTCATCCCTAGATACAGTGGACACATCCACGCGGGCGAAAACAGTGTTGGCGAGAATGCAATGGGCGAGGCGGTAACACGGGTGAATAATGTAGGAGGCAAGAGCCTCGGGTGGAAAGGTGGTGTACCGGGTAAATCGTTGCCAAACACCATCAGCCCGGAATTGAGAGTAAATGTCAGTTCGATCATGGGTGGAATGTTCAGTGTTAAGATCGGGGTGACGGAGATTGTGGATATTGTTCAACTCGATGAAACCCAGAGAAAAATCGCAGTTGAAAGCGCGGAAGGAGAAACCCCCATCAAACACCTCGAGGGAACTGAGGAATTCAAGCGTGAGATTTCTGTGTGTGTGAGCATGGATGTAAGAGAGGGTATGGCACCCGATACAGTTGAAAATTCTGGCGACGCCGTTTGAAAGCCCTAGAGCTTCGAGTGTGGGGCGATCGGCGAAGAGTGTAGGTCTCATCGGGCGATGAAGTAGTGCTCGCAGACAGTCAGACTGTTCTTCCGTAGAAGGGTTTATGCCAAGGAAAGAGGGGGAAAAGGGGCCGTAGAGCGGATCACGGCGCGAAGATGATGCAATCTCTTTCCCTTTCTTAGACATGGTGACTATGTGGGTGGTGAAAAGGAAAGTGGGGGCGTGCCTATGATGAATATAGAGTAGGTGAAGCAGGTACAACACCAATTTAGGATATTACAGATAAAGTAAGAGATGTGTAGAGTGGAAGAGTGTTACCCATCAATGTAGCAAGATCAAGCTCCCGGGGGACTCGCGTAGTAGGAGAAAGCAATTCGGGAAGCCGCCGCTCGCTGATCCGACAAGAAACAGGTTTTCGAAAATTTTGGGGGCTAGGGTTAGGGTTCGGGTGTTTTGATGATGGGATGTCGACGATGGCAAGGTGGTGGGGGTGGGGAAGTATGGGAGTGAGTGGGGATGAGGGTTTAGGGGCAGTATGTTGGGTGGAGGAGGTCGATTCGACAGTTGGAGGGTGCGTAACCGCGTGAAGGGGATTTTCGGGGGTCGGGTGGCTGTCATCGTGCGGTAGGGATATTTATAGGGGCGAAACTGAACCGATCGGGTGAGTTCTCACCCGATCGGGTAGGCCAATTTCGAAAGTTTCCTGTCGGCCAACAGCTACAGGTGAACCGACCGGGTGAATAGTCACCCGATCGGTTGACCGTTTCCCAAATTTTTCCCGAGAATTGGGGGTTTCTCACCCGGTCTCTTCAAACGATCGCGCTCTAACTCAACCGATCGGTTGATATTTCCCAAAAATTTTCCGAGACTTCTCCCCAGATCACCCGGTCTATCACCCGGTCTCTCCATTCTTCACCCGATTGGTTCATTTAGGGATAGATGCTGCTTGTATCTGATACATCCCAACCGATCGGGTGGGAACTCACCCGATCGGTTGAGGCCTTGTTTTCTGCAAAACCCAAGAATCGCCTGAGTTCCTTCACGGAAGTTGTTTCGGCTGGATTTATTCATAAATATAGAGAAAAATAAAGTAGAAAAAATCCTAAAAATGAAGCATAAGTTTAGAACATGGGTTGCCTCCCATGAAGCGCTTTTGTTTAACGTCGTTTAGCTCGACGCCTCTAGCGGTGGTTAATTAGGATCCGGAGGGTTAGAGGAAGAGTTGTCGCTCGTTGGGGATCCGACCGGAGAGAATTCTGGTTCTCCAACTGCATAGTGTTTCAGACGATGTCCGTTGACTTTAAACGGCTCATCCCTTCCCATTATCTCAATAGCCCCATGCGGGAAAACCTTGGTGACGCGGAACGGTCCCGACCACCTTGACTTGAGTTTTCCAGGAAAGAGCTTCAGCCTTGAGTTGAATAGGAGAACTAAGTCCCCTTCTTTGAATTCCCTCTTCAAGATTCGCTTATCGTGCCACCGCTTCAGCTTCTCCTTGTAGATCTTGGCGTTCTCATAGGCATTGATCCGGATTTCGTCGAGCTCGTTGAGTTGTAACTGCCGGTGCACTCCTACCTTCTTGGTGTCGAAGTTCAGATTCTTAACTGCCCAAAATGCCTTATGCTCCAATTCCACAGGAAGATGGCAATCTTTCCCATAGACAAGCCGGTAGGGAGTTGTGCCGATGGGAGTTTTAAATGCTGTCATGTAGGCCCAAAGCGCGTCAGGAAGCTTTGATGACCAGTCCTTTCTAGAATTGGCCACCGTCTTTTCTAGTAAGCTTTTAATCTCCCGGTTAGAGACTTCCGCCTGACCGCTGGTCTGCGGGTGGTAGGCACGCCCCACCCGGTGTTGTACCCCGTATTTTTTCAAGAGGGCCTCAAATTTCTTCTCTATAAAGTGGATCCCTCCGTCACTGATCAGGACACGAGGTACACCGAACCGCGGGAAGATGTTGCTTTTAAAGAACTTGGCCACCACTCTGGAATCGTTGGTTGGACTGGCCATCGCTTCAACCCATTTCGACACGTAGTCTACAACCACCAAGATATACTGGTTCCCCGAGGAGGAAGGGAACGGTCCCATGAAGTCCACTCCCCATACATCGAAGATTTCTATCTCCAGGATGTAGTGTTGAGGCATCTCATTCCTTTTGGAGATATTCCCAGCTCTTTGGCATTTATCGCAGGCTTGGACATAAACATGTGTGTCCCTGAAGAGTGTAGGCCAGTAGAATCCGCTTCGGAGAATTTTTGCGGTGGTCTTGTAGGTGCTCGCGTGCCCTCCACATTGCTGCCCATGGCAGTGGGAAATGATGGAGGTCGCCTCAGTTTCAGGGATGCATCTTCGTATCACCCCATCATTGCAGGTTTTTTATAGGTGGGGGTCATCCCAATAAAATTTGCGGACCTCATGGAAAAATTTCTTCTTCTGCTGAAAGCTCACATTGTGGGGGACGATGGCACAAACCAGCTAGTTTGCGATGTCGGCATACCAGGGGGTCCAGGAGGAAGAGACAGAGAAGAGATGCTCGTCAGGGAGTGAATCATCGATCGGCGTAGCATATAAATCGAGAGTGGGCATCCTGGACAGGTGATCGGCAACAACATTCTCCGCCCCCTTCTTGTCTCTGATTTCCAGGTCGAATTCTTGGAGGAGGAGAATCCATCTAATGAGTCGTGGCTTAGCTTCTTTCTTGCTCAATAGGTATTTAAGAGCCGCGTGATCCGTGTGCACGATCACCTTGGTGCCAACGAGATATTGTCGGAATTTATCCATGGCGTAGATGATCGCGAGCAATTCTTTTTCCGTGGTAGTATAATTTCTTTGGACGGCATCAAGGGTTTTGCTCGTATAATATATGACATGAAGATTTTTATCCTTCCTCTGCCCCAAGACGGCACCAACCGCATAATCATTGGCGTCACACATCAGCTCAAAGGGTAGATTCCAGTTCGGTGGCTGTATTATGGGCGCGGAAATCAAAGCTTGCTTCAAAGTGCGGAAGGCCTCCATACACTCCTCGCTGAAGACAAAAGGCACGTCCTTCACGAGGAGTTGGGTCAGCGGCCTGGAAATCTTCGAGAAGTCTTTTATGAAGCGTCGATAGAATCCCGCGTGTCCTAAGAAACCACGGACTCCTCGAAGATTGAGCGGTGGTGGAAGCTTTTCAATCACTTCAACTTTAGCCTTATCAACCTCTATTCCCCTCGAAGAGATGACGTGCCCCAGCACAACTCCCTCTTGGACCATGAAGTGGCACTTCTCCCAGTTTAGGACTAGTCCCTTTTCCTAACATCTCTCCAGGACCTTAGTTAGATTACTGAGGCACGAGTCAAACTTAGTTCCATAGGCGGAGAAGTCGTCCATGAAAACCTCCATGATGTCTTGGGAGTAATCGGAGAAGATAGCGGACATGAGTCTTTGGAACGTAGCAGGGGCGTTACAAAGTCCGAACGGCATTCTTCTATAGGCATACGTCCCGAATGGGCAAGTGAAAGTCGTCTTCTCCTGGTCATCGTTATGAATAGGGATCTGAAGAAATCCTGAATACCCGTCCATGAAACAGAAATAATTATGATTCGCCAGTCTCTCGAGCATCTGGTCAATAAAGGGGAGAGGGTAATGATCCTTCCTCGTAGCCTTGTTCAGCTTTCTATAGTCAATGCACATCCTGTACCCCGTGACGGTCCTCGTTGGTATTAGCTCGTTCTTCTCATTACGAACCACCGTCATTCCTCCTTTCTTGGGTACGACGTGCACCGGGCTAACCCAGTGACTATCGGAGATAGGGTATATAATACCGGCATGTAGAAGCCTAACAATCTCCTTCTTTACAACTTCCATCATTATGGGATTCAGCCTCCGCTGTGGCTCAATCGAGGAGGCTTGCTCATCTTCAAGCAGAATTCTGTGTGAGCAGAGGCCTAAGCTAACCCCTTTTAAATCCTCAATTGCATATCCGAAAACTCCTTTAAATCTTTTTAAAACACCAAGAAGTTTGGTCATTTGGTCTTCGGGCAGTGAAGAGTTGACTATGACCGGAAGGGTCGAGCCAGCACCCAAATATTCATATTTTAGCCCCGGCGGTAATTCTTTCATCTCAACTTCTTGAGGCCCCGACGCATACTTCTCAAGCTGAGCATCCTCAAGGGAAAGGAGTTCTTCGTGGATTTCTCGGAAGCCAGCATCCGGAATCTCACCCTCGGCCGCGGTTTCGCATGGCAAAGTTTTGCAAGGTATAGTGGGAACGATCAAGGAAGGCACCGGGTCTCTTTCAGGCTCATAATAATTGTCCGGGAAGAAGGCTTGTAGGTGAAAACAGGTTTCAATCGTCGATGGTTCCCCACAACTGTTTCAAGCTTCCTCATTGTCCAAAGATCGGGGACGCTCAATAGAAGTCTGCAAGGGATAGATTGATTCCTGTCCAGCGTAGCCTACAAACCCGGTCGGATGGTTCTCCTGACAAAACTCCGCGGACAACTCTTCTTCACTAAATTTGGGACCAGGGTTGTCGATATACGCCACTTCACCATGAGGAAAGAGAGCTGCTGTGGCAAGCTGCTCCTGCGTATCTCGATATCTCCTCTGACTTTCCACGGCGGCAGACAGGAGGGATAGTATATTCGAAGTATTCAGCGATTCCGCTAAGCTATGCGCCAAAAAGCGGATATAGTGAGAGTGATCCCAGATGTCTCCTGAAACTGCATGCAACATCCTCGCCGTGGGGCCAGGATCTTATACGAAAGGAGAGAGAGAGAACTGCACAAGTGGCAAACACGTCAAAAGCACGGGTTGCATAAACGGGAACCGAAAGTTGCGATGGAAGCACGGCGATTCAGTCAATTAGCACTATACAATTACTATCCACAGTATGTCCGAGTGAAATTGAAAAGTGTAAAGTGCGAAAATTATCGCGAGGTAGGGATAAGAGCTAGACACTAGGGTTCAAGAGATCCTAAAATAACAAGCACGTTGCCTCCCCGGCAACGGCGCCATAAACTTGACGTCACGCGGGTGATGCCCCCGGTTCGCTTGGCCGCAAATGGCCGGGGGAGCCACGTGGGGGTTTAGATATTTGTAACCGCAAGCGCACGGTGTTGTAGTGTGGCTTGGGGGTCGAACACATGGAGGCTATGATGTGCTTGTGTCAAGGAGGACCAAAATCACCCCGTGGGTGAGCTAGCCCGAATCGGTTGATGGGTTGTCACGGAAAGGAATGCAAGGTATGAACAATAAGAAAATAAACCCGGGACTTTGGTTTCCACTCCAACGAGCGACTCTCGCCGATACGGCCTACGGGTAGGATAGCGATCGGAATTGGGGTCTAATGCTGAGACGTTACCTCTGAAAGTGGTACCGGCATCCCATGGGCCCGATATTCCGGTCGGTGCCCAGGATGATACACCGGACTTCCCGGATTCGATCAGTGGGCACTCCCGTGTCCATTAACACTGATCGATTCCGGGAGCACTAAGCTCGCAACGATAACTCCCAACGTCTCATCCTGTCGCTCCCGCGCGCTAGGATTCGGCGTCTACGCTAAGGGCGTGAGCTATGGCTAGGGAGTCAACCGCCAAGTTTATTCCCCCTTGGCCCAACGGTCAAAGGCGGTCTTTTTCCCGCCGACGACAATGAAACACCCCGCGTAACCGTTAGATTCCTAATCCCTATCGATTTCTTAACCCTATGGATGCATCGGGAAGAGCCCCCGAAGGGGTTTCCGCCAAAATCCCAGATTTGGGAACTACTCACAAATATTCATTAAAAAGCGATCTAAACGAAAATGAACCGTTGAAATCATAATCAGACGATTGGAATGCGAAGATAGTAGAGCAATTAAGATAATACTAAAGTTTAAGAAAGATCCGAAAACTTACAATAGAAAAGTAATTACAGCCGTCACAATAGGATAAAACAGTAAAAACTAACAGCTCCCCGTTTCTGGAACCCTAGGGGTCCTATTTATAGGATCTCGTATCACCCGATCGGTTGACAAGTCAACCGATCGGGTGATCCGTTACAGATAATAAACAGAAAACGGTGGACTTTCACCCGGTCGGTTGAGTTCTTGGAGTGACCGGTTGGATCTTGGCGCCATCGGGTGAAGGGATCGGTTGGGTGCCCGTGTCTCGGCTCCTCAGCATCAGCTACAGATGAACCGATCGGGTGAGAGTCACCCGATCGGTTGGAATTTGGCTTGAGAAGACAGAGAGTTGGCCCCCGTTGAACCGGCCTGTGAACCGGTCGGGTGACTTCCACTTGAGCTCCGGCTGAGACCGGGTGGTGCACGCGTGCATCACCCGATCGGTTGGAGATGACCAACCGACCGGGTGAGGGGCTGAAAGATGTAATCTTCATCGTTTGACCCCCTGGATCACGCGTGACTCCTCCCGTTGCTCCGGGGACTTGAGATATCGTCGTTAAACGTCCCCTACGCGGGCAATCTCCTGCAAACATGGAGAAACAAAGAAAAGTGAAAGAAAACGAGAAAATATGAGAGAACGAATAAAAGACAGCGGAAAATACGGAGAAACACAAAAGAAAACGTGCGTGAATATATGAAATATAAACGCACGTCAATCACCTGGGTGGACATGAAGAACTTTGTCTGGAAGTCAATTATATATCGCTTCGGGATGCCTCGCTCCATAGTGACGGACAATGGGAATCAGTTCGACTCTGGGAACTTCAGGAGCTTCTGCTCAGATTGGGGCATCAACCTCCATATCACGCCCTGCTTCCCAAAAATATGGAGGCGAGGCGTGAGTAGGTCCGCACAGACTTGAAGCTGCGAAGCTACATGCCTGATAAGCGTCAATAAAACTTCAAATGGCAGGTCCTTGCAAAAGCGATACGAAACAAAGATAATGAGACAAAAGCAATATCAGAATATCCATAAAATAAGTTCCAACATCACAGAAAAGCCACCAGGCTGAAAAGAAAAGAGTCTAAGGCCCAAACATGGCCAACAAAAGTACAACGTACAAAGTAATGTTGCTACGCACCGACAACTAACAGCAACCTAAAACAGAAGTAACTCAGAACAGTCTCTAAGACTGGTCATCGATGTCCACAAACTCCTCCTTGACAAACATGGGCTCAGGCTTAGCGTCAGCAAACACCACGTCCTCAGCAACAGTCTCTGGCTCAGGGTCTAACATGTGACACCCAAAAGAGCAAGGGGCACATGTCAGGAAGTCTACAAGAGACTTGTGCAAGGAAACTGAAAGTAAAGCAAAGCAACCTAGCAGTTCTAGCATGAAGCAATGACATGGCAGTTAAAGTATGAGTGCAACAGGTAAAGTAAAGTACAATAACGAGTACAAGAGGACAACTAGCATGGCATGGAAAGAGTAGCAAACTACTAACAATCACAAGTCACGTTTTCATGTCATGCACGGAGTTCACGCCTTACAGCTGAAGTGGCTGTACGGGCACACTTCTACGCTGAGTGGTCGCTCAACCCTACCCCTCCACATGTATCGGGCATTGGCTTTTGACCAACACTATTGGCCCGCTTCTGGATCACGAGCCAGGAAGTGTATTTGGCATAGGGTTGTGCTTGCAACACAGGTGCCTAGCCTGAACAAGCAAGTACAAGTATAGTAGCGTGTGCTACGAATGCAACAATCAGACATGGATGGCATGGCATGGCAAGCTGTAATTTAAATGCGTACCGATAAGGAATTTAAACATGGCAGTTACAAATGCAGGGATGACATGGCAGCATGAATGTAACGACTTGTTTTCATGTATTTGGATTTATTATATTATATTATGTGTTTTGGTGGATTTTCTCCTTATGTGTGGTTTTCGTCTCCGTAGCTTTCATTTTCGATCGTTTCGTCATGTTTTCTTAGCTTCTTCCTTAGAATCGTCGATTTTGGAGTAAGTCATTCGTGACGGGCTTCATATCTGTCATATCTTAATGTTAGATCAAGCCTAAGAGTCTTAGGAATCGATCCCGGAGCTTCACGCTCCATTTCGAAACTTTTGGTGCACGTTAGCCGGTACAAGAAGGGGAACCGACCGACTAGATGACGATTTAGTCGGTCGACAAACCTTCATGGACCGACTAGTGGGCTTTGTAAATTATTCAGGAGTTACTGTTTCTCGTTAGTCGGTCTAAGAACATTTGTCGACCGACTAGGTTGTAAACTAGTCGGTCAGCAATCGTTCTTTACCGACTAACTCTATGTTCATTTTGATGCCAAGTACTATTCATTCTTAGTCGGTCTAAGAACGTTCATCGACCGACTAGATGACAAACTAATCGGTCAGTAGTTGTTCTTTGACCGACTAAATCTAAATCCTATTTTTGTACAGGGGTTACTGTTTGGACTTAGTCGGTCTGCGTTGGTCAACCGACCGACTAGTTCCCAAACTAGTCGGTCAATGGTTGCTCTTTGACCGACTAATCAGTGTCGAAACCCTAATTTCTGGGCAGCCGCCAGCACTCTCTATTTAAACCCCACCCACGATTTCTTTCATCCCTCTTTCATTCTCCTGAGCCCCCTTCTTCCCCAAATTACTCCCCAACATTTCCCCAAGCCATTCCTTCCTCCCTTGGAGTTTCCCTCTCCATTTTGGTCTACCACCATGCCCTAGGTCATCTCCAACCCCCAAAAAACCCCCAAAACCCCATTTCTCCAGATTTTCCCCATCCATTCCAGATCTGAACCATAGGTTCCCCGGATCATTTCTTCCGTTGCCGTGCTAGCTCGGCATCGTTCTTCCGCTTCCGATACGGTAATAAATCGATCTCTTAATATTCTCATAACCCGTTGTGTTTTTGTGAAACCCTAATAAAACTAGGTTGGATGTTGTTCTAATGTTGTTTTGCCATGGCAGCGATCTCATCGCCGTAGTTAGCTTTTGTGTGACGGCCTCGTTGATCGTCATCCTCGGAGCTAGGCAAGTGAAACTTGCCACTTAGGGTTTGGGCCATGTCTTAGGCCATTTGCTTGTTGTAGGTGTAAAAGAGACTAGGCGACGAAATGATACTCGCCTAGGCACAATTTCAGGAACTAGCTTGACAACGAAGCTAGGACCGTCATTTATCATGTTGCATAACTATCATGTCATGTTTAATTTTGATTAACGGTACGCGAATTAATTGTCATCCATGCTATCCATGTTGTATGTCACATTCGTAGCACACGCTACAATACTTGTGTTTCCTGGCCCGTGTTCCAGAAGCGGGCTACGTGAGTTGATTGATAGCCAATGCCCGATCTACTTGTTTACCGGCTAGGCACCTGCGTTGCAGGCATAACCCTACGCCATACTTGTTAAATACACTTCTTGGCTCGTGTTCCAGAAGAGAGCATTCCGTGTTCGGGGTAATTCCCTGGCTCGATACACATGGAGGGGTAGAGATAAACGGTCACTTGAGCTTAGGAGTTGGCCCGATCAGCCACTCTAGCCAACAGGCGGAATCTCTGTGCACAACTTGTTTACTTGACTTGTTCACTTGACATGAACCACTTGACTTGTACTTGTCCGTGTTTTACTTGTTATCCATGACATACTTGCTACTTGTACTTCCCTTTACTTGTCACTTCCATACTATACTTGCCATGCCATGCACCATACTATAACTGCTAGGTTGCTAGTTACATTACCTTCTGTTTCCTTACCCAAGTCTTTTAGACTTGCTGACATGTGCACCTTTACTCTTTTGGGTGACACATGTTAGATCCCGAGCCTGAGTCCGTTGTTGAGGACGAGGTGTTTGCGGACGCCGTGCCCGAGTCTGCGTTTGGCGAGGAGTACATGGACACTAGGGACCAGTCCTAGTGTCTTCGTTGAGCTTTCCCCTTTTTGTTTTAGACTGCTGTAGTTGTCGGTGCGCAGCACCTATACTCTGTTTACGTTTGGCTTTGTTTGGCCTTGTTCTAGGCCTTTAGACTCTTTCTTTTAGCCTGGTGGCTTTTCTGGATGTTGAACTTAATTTTAATGTTGGAAAATTTCTGAGATTGAGATTTTGTTTCTGTCTCTCCTTGTGTTATTATTGTTGTTCCGTTTGTGGTTACATGGACCTGCTTATGTTTTATTGACGCTTATCAGGTTTGGGGCTTCCCAGCTCCACTCTCGTGCAGACCTTTTCACGTCTCGCCTCCATTTTAGGGAAGCGGGGCGTGACAGGTTTTGTTGGTGGCACATGCAGGTCCTCTTCTGTAACTGCGATTATCGGAACGACGATAATAATATTAGAATGTCCAATAAACTAAGTTCGACATCCGAGTCATAAGCTATGAGTCTAATCTGCTTCGTTTTCTGTGACATTAGATGGCAGGAAGGTGATTCACCCGTGGTGGAGGTAGTGGTGCGCCCCCTCATGCGGAGGAGCCTGAGCGGGAGCCCACCAATGGAGAGATGATGCGGATGATGCTTCAGATGATGTTGGTGCCGCAGGGCGTGCTCCTGCAAGTCCAGAATGCTCCACTTGCTCGAGCTGCCCGGGCACTTCCGGATGCCCCTCGCTCCGAGTCGGGAGCGAAGCAATTTCGGGAGCTGGGTCCCTCATATTTTGATGGGTCTGAGGGTCCTCTGGCTACCGATGAGTGGATTCAGAACATTGAGTATAACTTGAAGATGGCCAAGATCACCCCGGCTGGGTGGGTTGATTTGGCAAAGCGGCAACTCAAGGATAACGCTCGGAACTGGTGGGATGCGGAAGAGAAGATGTTGGTGGAGCCGATAGCTTGGGCTACCTTTAAGTCCAGGTTTGATGAGGAGTTCTTTCCGAAGGCTGCTAGGAAGGAGATGCTGCAGCGCTTTATTGATCTGAAGCAAGGGAGCTTGACGGTGGACCTGTACCACCAAGAGTTCACTAGGCTGAGTCGGTTCGCACCGAAGATGGTGCAGGATGCTGATGAGAGGGCTCAGAGGTTCCTGCAGGGACTTGCTTTGGAGCTCCAGAGTTTTGTGTCTTCCTCTGATCTGGACTCTTATCAGAAGGTTCTGGTCGCTGCAAGGAGGCAGGAGCTGAACCTGAGTCAGAGGAGAGGACATGTTTCTGGTGCTGGGAAGAGGCCTATGGAGCAGGCCAGGGCGGTGGTTAGGCCTGGTTTCAAGCCTAATCATCCGGTGCAGTTCAAGAGGCCAGGAGGGCCTATTCTGAAGACTTGCCATTTCTGCTGCAGGACCGGGCACGTCAAGGATCAGTGTAGGAGATTCCTGGGCCAGTGTGTCGTCTGTGGGGATCCTACCCATGTCATGAAGGATTGCCCGAGGTCAAAGCAGCCTTGGAGGGCACCTGTTGCAGCACCACCGTTGCAGCAGAGGGCGTCTGTTCCTGCTGGACGTGGAGCAGCTCTTGTTCTGCAGAGGCAGGCTTTCCAGCAGGCTTTTCCGCCAAGGCAACAGGCTTTTCTGATGACTGCTGTGGAGAACGGGGCTGTGGATGAGGTTATCGCAGGTAATCCTCAATCTAGCTGTTACTTTCCTAGCTAGTTTTGATTGTTAGATTATGTTGTTTGCTTGAACATGATTGTTTGCTAGACTAGGGTTTGATTGTTAATTGCTTGTTAGGTGTGGTTTTGGTGTGCACATTTCCTGCACGAGTCCTCTTTGACTCTGGTGCATCGATGTGCATTATTTCTCGGAGCTTCGTGGAGAAGCATTCCTTGTCGACGTCCCCTCTTTCCAAGAGTTGGAATATCGTTACAGGGAATGGCGTGGTCTCGGTGCATCTTGGTTGCAATTCTTGCTCGTTGGTGGTTTGTGGACATGAGCTTTACGCTGATTTCATTATCCACGACATCATCAACTATGATGTGGTCCTTGGGATGGATTGGCTTGCGAGCTTCTATGCTACGATCGACTGTCAGAGGAAGAAGGTGGTGTTCGAGATTCCCGGACATCCAGTATTTGAGTTCAGCCGAGGTAGCAGCTCGCTTGGTCCTGTCAGATTTCGGGCCAGTCCGATGGAGATTGTGGCTGTGCAGATGGAGCTGGAGAGACCATAGTGGTGCGGGACTTTGATGACTTCTTCCCCGAGGAGATGTCTGGTTTGCCACCTGATCGAGCTTTAGAATTTTCTATTGATCTTGTTCCGGGAGCGCAGCCGATTTCGAAGGCGCCGTATCGTATGGCACCCGCTGAGTTGGAGGAATTGCGGAAGCAGCTGGATAAGCTTTTGCAGAAGGGTTATATCAACCCTAGTGTGTCTCCTTGGGGATCACCGGTGCGGCTGGTGAAGAAGAAGGATGGTTCGCGTCGCATGTGCGTGGACTATCGGGAGTTGAATGCGGTGACCATCAAGAATAAATACCCGTTGCCTCGCATCGATGATATTTTTGATCAGCTTGGAGGTTCGAGGGTGTTTTCTAAATTGGATTTGAGGAGTGGTTACCATCAGTTGAAGGTGAAGAAGGATGATGTTCCGAAGACAGCATTCAGGACGAAGTATGGACACTACGAGTTTGTGGTTATGCCTTTCGGTGTAACCAATGCACCCGCAGTTTTCATGAATCTGATGAACCTGATTTTCTACGACTTTTTGGATAAGTTTGTCGTTATCTTTATTGACGACATTCTGATCTATTCAAAGTCGGAGGATGAGCATGCCTCGCACTTGAGGACGATATTGGAGATTTTGAGGAAGCATCGTTTGTATGCCAAGTTTTCGAAGTGCGAGTTTTGGCTGGATAGAGTTGCTTTTCTGGGGCACGTGGTGACTGGAGATGGTATTTCAGTGGATCCCGAGAAGATTAGGGCCATCAGAGAGTGGCATGTTCCGCAGTTAGCGTCTGAGATTCGGAGTTTCCTTGGGCTTGCGGGTTACTATCGGCGTTTCATTAAGGACTTTTCCCGTATTGCTGAGCCGATGACCAGGTTGACGCGGAAGGATGTACCTTTTGTTTGGTCGGGTGATTGCGAGAATGCTTTTGGTGTTCTGAGGGAGAGATTGATGACTGCCCCTATTCTTGTTGTGCCTGATCGTAGTGGTGGATTTGAGATCTTTTGCGATGCTTCTGGCAAGGGTCTCGGTTGTGTGTTGCATCAGCACGGGCATGTTGTGGCATATGCTTCGCGTCAGCTCAAGACTCATGAGAAGAATTACTAGACGCATGATTTGGAGTTGGCTGCCGTTGTATTTGCTCTTAAGATTTGGAGGCACTTCTTGCTGAGTGAGAAAGTGAAGATTTTCACCAATCACAAAAGCTTGAAGTATATTTTTACTCAGAAGGAGCTCAACATGCGACAGCGTCGATGGTTGGAGCTCATGGCGGATTATGAGATTGATTTGCAGTATCACCCTGGCAAGGTGAATGTGGTTCCTGATGCACTGAGTAGGCTTCCAGCGGTGATGGTTTTGACTTCGCAGTGGAGATTGCAGCAGGATTTTTGCGAGTCTGGTGTTGAGATTGTTCTTCCTGGGGAGGCTTCTTCGTTGATGGCTATGCAGATTTGGTCGACGATCGTGGATCGGATCAAGGCTGGCCAGGCTGGAGATCCGAAGCTGGTGAAGATTCGGGAGCAGGTGGGAGCCGGTCTGCGGACTGAATTTTTGATTCATGAGGATGGCTCGCTGAGATTTGGAGCCAGGTTGTGTGTGCCAGCTGGGGATATTAGAGAGGAGTTGATGGTGGAGGCACACAGTTCGCCGTATTCTATGCATCCTGGTGGGACCAAGATGTACAAGGATCTTCGTCTGAACTATTGGTGGCATGGTATGAAGAGGAGTATGGCTCGGAATGTAGCCAAGTGCTTGGTTTGCCAGCAAGTGAAGGCGGAGCATCAGCGTAAGGCATGGTTGCTACAACCGCTTCCGATTCCGGAGTGAAAATGGCAACACATCACTATGGATTTCGTGACTGGACTACCTCGGAGTCCGAAGCAGAATGACGTGATTTGGGTGATCGTAGATCGATTGACCAAATCCGCGCACTTTATTCCATTCCGAGTAGGACAGTCTACTGAGGCGCTAGTGAGGAGATACATGGAGGTAAATTCTTTTACTCTCCGTTTCTATTTCCTTTTCCTAGATAGATAGTGATGTAACGTGAATCGTGCAGGAGATCATACGACTTCACGGAGTCCCCGTGAGTATCGTGTCGTACAGAGACACGAGGTTCACATCTCAGTTCTGGCAGAGTTTGCAGAAGAGTTTGGGTACGAGTCTGAGTTTCAGCACGGCGTACCATCCGCAGACAGATGGCCAGTCCGAGAGGATGATTCAGATCTTGGAGGACATGCTGAGGGCGTGCATGTTGGATTTCAAGGGTTCGTGGGAGGACCATCTACATCTGGTAGAGTTTTCTTACAACAACAGCTTCCAGGCGAGTATTGGCATGGCGCCTTTCGCCACCCTTTATGGGAGGAAATGTCGATCGCCATTGAGTTGGGATGACGTTGGTGATCGGGAGCTGTTGGGACCTGAGATGATTGTGGAGGCCGTGGATGTTGTCGGGAACATTCGGGAGAAGTTGAGGATTGCTCAGGACCGTTTTAAGCATTGGGCAGATGCTAAACGTCGTCCTTTGGAGTTTCAGCCGGGCGACCATGTGTTTCTGCGGATTTCCCCGAATCGTGGTGTGATTCGCTTTGGGAAGCGAGGAAAGTTGAGCCCGTGATACATTGGACCGTTTGACATTCTGGAGAAAGTTGGTGAGGTAGCCTACCGCTTAGCCTTGCCGCCATCTTTGGAAGGAGTTCACAATGTTTTCCATGTGTCGCAGCTTCGTCGATACATTAGCGATCCATCTCATGCTGTGGATTTCTCGGAGATTACCGTTCGTCCCGATATGACGTATGACCAGCAGCCAGTGCAGATTCTGGACAGGCGTCAGAAGTCACTTCGGAACAAGGTTATCAATCTTGTGAGGGTGATGTGGCGACACGGCTCGCCTGGAGAGTCTACTTGGGAGAATGAGGATGAGATGCGAGAGCGTTTCCCACTTTTGTTTCCGGACACGCGAGTGTTGGGAAATTCCGAGGACGGAATTTTTCTTAAGTTGGTGAGGATGTAACGACTGGTTTTCATGTATCTGGATTTATTATATTATATTATGTGTTTTGGTGGATTTTCTCCTTATGTGTGGTTTTCGTCTCCGTAGCTTTCATTTTCGATCGTTTCGTCGTGTTTTCTTAGCTTCTTCCTTAGAATCGTCGATTTTGGAGTAAGTCATTCGTGATGGGCTTCATATCGGTCATATCTTAATGTTAGATCAAGCCTAGGAGTCTTAGGAATCGATCCCGGAGCTTCGCGCTCCATTTCGGAACTTTTGGTAAACGTTAGCCGGTACAAGAAGGGGAACCGACCGACTAGATGACGATTTAGTCGGTTGGCAAACCTTCATGGACCGACTAGTGGGCTTTGTAAATTATTCAGGAGTTAATGTTTCTCGTTAGTCGGTCTAAGAACATTTGTCGACTGACTAGGTTGCAAACTAGTCGGTCAGCAATCGTTCTTTAACCGACTAACTCTATGTTCATTTTGATGCCAAGTACTATTCATTCTTAGTCGGTCTAAGAACGTTCATCGACCGACTAGATGACAAACTAGTCGGTCAGTAGTTGTTCTTTGACCGACTAAATCTAAATCCTATTTTTGTACATTGGTTACTGTTTGGACTTAGTCGGTCTGCGTTGGTCAACCGACCGACTAGTTCCCAAACTAGTCGGCCAGTGGTTGCTCTTTGACCGACTAATCAGTGTCGAAACCCTAATTTCTGGGCAGCCGCCAGCACTCTCTATTTAAACCCCACCCACGATTTCTTTCATCCCTCTTTCATTCTCCTGAGCCCCCTTCTTCCCCAAATCACTCCCCAACATTTCCCCAAGCCATTCCTTCCTCCCTTGGAGTTTCCCTCTCCATTTTGGTCTACCACCATGCCCTAGGTCATCTCCAACCCCCAAAAAACCCCCAAAACCCCATTTCTCCAGATTTTCCCCATCCATTCCAGATCTGAACCCTAGGTTCCCCGAATCATTTCTTCCGTTGTCGTGCTTGCTCGGCATCGTTCTTCCACTTCCGATACGGTAATAAATCGATCTCTTAATATTCTCATAACCCGTTGTGTTTTTGTGAAATCCTAATAAAACTAGGTTGGATGTTGTTCTAATGTTGTTTTGCCATGGCAGCGATCTCATCGCCGTAGTTAGCTTTTGTGTGACGGCCTCGTTGATCGTCATCCTCAGAGCTAGGCAAGTGAAACTTGCCACTTAGGGTTTGGGCCATGTCTTAGGCCATTTGCTTGTTGTAGGCGTAAAAGAGACTAGGCGACGAAATGATACTCGCCTAGGCACAATTTCAGGAACTAGCTTGACAACGAAGCTAGGACCGTCATTTATCATGTTGCATAACTATCATGTCATGTTTAATTTTGATTAACGGTACGCGAATTAATTGTCATCCATGCTATCCATGTTGTATGTCGCATTTGTAGCACATGCTACAATACTTGTGTTTCCTGGCCCGTGTTCCAGAAGCGGGCTACATGAGTTGGTTGATAGCCAATGCCCGATCTACTTGTTTACCGGCTAGGCACCTGCGTTGCAGGCATAACCCTACGCCATACTTGTTAAATACACTTCCTGGCTCGTGTTCCAGAAGCGAGCATTCCATGTTCGGGGTAATTCCCTGGCTCGATACACGTGGAGGGGTAGAGATAAACGGTCACTTGAGCTTAGGAGTTGGCCCGATCAGCCACTCTAGCCAATAGGCGGAATCTCTGTGCACAACTTGTTTACTTGACTTGTTCACTTGACGTGAACCACTTGACTTGTACTTGTCCGTGTTTTACTTATTATCCATGACATACTTGCTACTTGTACTTCCCTTTACTTGTCACTTCCATACTATACTTGCCATGCCATGCATCATACTATAACTGCTAGGTTGCTAGTTACCTTACCTTCAGTTTCCTTGCCCAAGTCTTTTAGACTTGCTGACATGTGCCCCTTTACTCTTTTGGGTGACACATGTTAGATCCCGAGCCTGAGTCCGTTGTTGAGGACGAGGTGTTTGCGGACGCCGTGCCCGAGTCTGTGTTTGGCGAGGAGTACGTGGACACTGGGGACCAGTCCTAGTGTCTTCGTTGAGCTTTCCCCTTTTTGTTTTAGACTGCTGTAGTTGTCGGTGCGTAGCACCTATACTCTGTTTACGTTTGTCTTTGTTTGGCCTTGTTCTCGGCCTTTAGACTCTTTCTTTTAGCCTGGTGGCTTTTCTGGATGTTGAACTTAATTTTAATGTTGGACAATTTCTGAGATTGAGATTTTGTTTATATCTCTCCTTGTGTTATTATTGTTGTTCCGTTTGTGGTTACATGGACCTGCTTATGTTTTATTGACGCTTATCGGGTTTGGGGCTTCACAGCTCCACTCTCGTGCGGACCTTTTCATGTCTCGCCTCCATTTTAGGGAAGCGGGGCGTGACAATGAACAAAACAAGTAAAAGGGGTTGGATCAAGTGAGGTGACGGATCTAGGTTCGTTGTCAAACTAGATCAAATAGGCGTCTAGGCAGATATCATTTCAGTGCCTAGTCTCTTTTACGCTACGGTACAAAAGTGGCCTAAAACATGGCCTAAACAAGCAACAGGCAAGTTTCACTTGCCTGAAATACGTGCTGGTATCACAATTCTCAAAGTCCAAACACAGATCCACAAAGTCCAGAGCTCCCACGATCAGTCCAACAATCAGCCTATAGTCCCGTATTATTAAGTTGGATTAGTGAGTTACAAAGCATTAAAAACACAGTTTTTATCTTATTAACATGCATGTGTGGGTTCCTACAGTTCAGATATACCTTAACACGACGCGAGAGCTACACTGACATCGGGTAGCGACGTCAGGGGTTGAATTAACAGAAGTGTGCGATGTTCCACTACACGGTAGCGAACAACATCAACGGTAGATGATAGTGACAACGAACGACGACCAGCCGGGTAGCGGCACGATCACTGAATAGCAAAACGAAGGGAGAGGATAGTCGTATGACATTTTACGATGTCGGGAAGACACGGACAGCAGACATCGTGCTCCACGGCCTGCTGTCGAGTTGTGTACGACGACGGCACCACGGGGAACACGTCAAGTGGATGGAGAGGGCTGATTTGTGAAGTACTGTAGTGTGGTTCGTTACGGGTTGGGGAAAGAGATTACCGACAGCCCTAGGGTAGCCGGCGTGGGCATCAAGGCTAAGATGGTAGATTCGTATAGGCCAGGGCTGATTTCAAAAGATCCAAGGGTGAGAGATCAGTCTTGAGGCAAGGGCTGATCTTGCGGCCATATGGGTGGATGACAGGCCGGAGATCTTGAGGAGAAGGAGGCTGGCGGTTGTAGAGAACCTAGGGCTTGGTTTGTGATTGGAGATGGGTAGGTTTCTTGCGGCTGTCGAAGAGAAGTAGGGACTGATTTGGAGTGGAGATGGCCGAGGAAGTAGACGCAGGTGGCCGGCGTGGTGGAGGCCGCCGTGAGCTGGGTTGGGCCGGAGTTGGACGAGGCGGCCGCTGACCGGCGCCCCGTTTACGGTTTGGGCGCGGTGTCGTTTTACCGCAAGTGCACGGTTAGTGTAGGGTGCGGGTTTATAGAACACAGGGAGGTGGATGGCTTGAGTGGCTACTAGCCTCGCCTAGGTCGTGTGCTAGCTACGCAGATGATGTGGGTGAAGTGTAGAAATAAAAGGGAGAAATGAAAAAGACACGAAATGAATCCCCGCTAACACGGGCTAGAGCATTCATGACACTAGGCATTTGACTTAATCCAGGGTGAGACATTGCCCCAAAAGGTGGTACCTAGTGTCCATGGCCCGATATTTCGGTCAGTGCCAAGAACGCTAGGCCTACCCGGTTCCGGACGGTGGGCACTCCCGTGTCCATAAACACCTTCCGCAACCGGGAGCATTAAGGTCACAATGATAACTCCCAACACTTCGTCCAAGCCGCTCCCGCGAGCTGGGACTCGATGTCTACACAAGGGGCGTGAGCTATGGCTAGGGAGTCAACCGCCAAGTTTATTCCCCCTTGGCCCGACGGTCAGAGGCGGTCTTTCTCCCGCCAATGACAATGAAACACCCCCGTGTAACCCCAATGGCCAAATTGGTCAAATGTGATTTCTAGCAATACATCGAAGCGGATCTTGACAGGACAAGCACCGGACCCCAATCCCCAACACATCTAGTGTGTTGCCGTACGAATTGGACCCAGATTGCTAGAAATCCCCATTGACGCATTTCATCGAACACGTGCCATGCAACCAAGTCTAATGTAAATTTCCAAGCATCAATCCTACCCTAACCCGTATTAGGGTTCATCAATACTACTCCATGATGAAAAACATAAAAACAAACATCACAAAAGACATACAAACATTCATCATGAAGCAAAAGAAATACAACACAAAAAATGGAGAAAAAGAGAGGAGAATACTTATCTTGAGTGAATCGTTGATCCCATACAAGACTTATTGAACAAAAAGACCTAATCTAATCTAACCTAAAGCTCACAAGAGGAAGGGGCAAAAGCCCTAAAAAACTGAGAAGAGATCCCCCTTCAGTCGGCCAACTTCGAGTATTTATAGCCCCACTTCGAAACCCTAATGATTCGGGTCCAAACCCACAGGAAAGGCGCCACCCGATCGGTTGACAAGTCAACCGATCGGGTGATCTGTTACAAATAGTAAACAGAAAACGGCGGAGCTTCAACCGGTCAGATGAACCGGTCGGTTGAGTTCTTGGGGTGACCGGTTGGATCTTGGAGCCGTCGGGTGAAGCGATCGGCTGGACGCCCGTGTCTTCAGCTCTTCAACATCAGATACAGATGAACCGATCGGGTGAGAGTCACCCGATCGGTTGGCGTTTTGCTTCGAGAAAACAGAGAACAGCCCCCGCTGAACCGGTCTGCGAACCGGTCGGGTGACTTCTTTGTGAACTGCGGCAGAGACCGGATGGTGCACGCGTGCATCACCCGATCGGTTGGAGCTGACCAACCGACCGGGTGAGGGGCTGGAAGATGAATTCTTTGGCGTTTGACCTCCTGGATCACGCGTGACTCCTCCCGTTGCTCTGGGGACACATGATATCATCGTTTCGCGTCCCAAATGCCAGCAAACTCCTGCAAAACACAGAAAATATGGAAAAGTGAAAGAAAACAAGAAGATACAAGAAAACACGAGAGAACGAATAAAAAACGGAAGTAAAATACGGAAAAACACGGAAGAAAACGTGCGCGAATATATGAAATATAAACGCACGTCAGCCGCCTACAGATCTGGGCGTCGCAAGGGGATGTGTGGCGGCTGATGGGTTGCGGCTCAGTTCGTGGAGGAGGGAGGAGAAGTTGAGGGGCGGCGACCAAGACCCTGCCGGCGGTGGCTTGACCATGAGATGGAGGCCACTGGAGTTGAGTGGGTGACCGAGATGGGGCATGGGGCACTTGGAGGTCTCGCGTGCAGAGAGGGAGAAGAATTAGTGATGCTTGGGAGTGGTTTACGTGAACAAAATGCCCTAGGGTAGCCGGCTGCTATCAATAGGTCTAGGGTTTTTATTATAGCAGCTTTAGGATTTCTTATAACAAGAATAGGTTGAGGGGGGGTAAGTACAGCACGTGAAACTAGCCTTTAGATCTTAGGTTGATCTGTTTTCTTTTTTCTTTTTGGGTTGTGTTTGCTGGGAAGGAAATTTAGCCCTAGATGCCTATTTAATAGAGGAGTAGGCTCAAGAGATAGGCCCCTGGGTTAAGTTGGTTAAAATTTGTTTTAATATCATATAAAAGAAACAATTGATCTCTCACTCACTCTCTCATGCTAGGTATGTGCGTCTATGTGGTGGGAAAAGTGGGGCCGGTTCAAAAGTGATTAGGATTATAATAAATAATAATTAGAGAGTTAAATTCATATAAAACTTAGGGTTAAATACAAGAGATTGGGAAAATAGTGAAAGTGGGTCAGACAGAGTCCTAAAATTGTAAGATAAATACTGGAATGACCGGAACGACGAGAGAAACAAAACTAAAAAGACGGATCACAATTTTGACGACGAGAAACGAAACTAAAAATAGAAAGGACTCACGACAAAAGTGAAAATTGCGACGTCTCATCAAACAAAGTCAAATCGTGGGGGAACGACCCGTGAAATGACGTTCCAAAATAGTTCCACAATTTAATATTCTTCGAGAGGGTAACAACAGCATATCACACTATAGGGTTCGGATACGAACAAAGCCTAAAATAAATATGTGCATGAACAAGACTACGTACACGTAAAGAGTACGATCGGAAACAGACCGTGACATCCTCCCCATCTTAGAATAAAGTCCGTCCTCGGACTTTCTAACTATAAATATAACTCTAGCCAGACTAGTAGCTATCCCGATCACATCACACTATAATTCAACCAGGTATAGTCATTACAAGTGCTTATATATGCACTAGGTAGTCAAACAATAACTCTGCTAACATGTATATATTCACGCACATATTTCAATCATATATATATATATATATATATATATATATATATATATATATATATATATATATATATGCATACATCCCTAATATAACTACTACTTACCTAGCACAAAACAATAGTTCAGATACTCACATAAGATTAGTCTCACACTAGCAAATACAATCATTACTCTACGCATAGATAGCTACCTATGCACAAAACAAACATGGGTATACTATTCCCTAATATTCATCCGATACCCAACACCTCAACATATGTAGTCACACCATACCATTATTAAATCAAGTTTTACTATATCTAATATACATTCACCACTACTATAATTTCACAATATATAGTCATTCAAATGCATGCAAATATTTCACCATAACTCCACATCACATACGGCCCTATAACTATATTCACGACACGCCACACATATCATAGTCACCAATACTTATAACTAGGCACATGCTTACCCGTGCATGGTGTACGCCCACACACGCTATCATAACATTCTTATATACCAATCATACCACTATAGACTCAGCACATCTACACACCTAGTTTAGCTAGCACACATACATTCACACAGGCAAATCCTTAGTAAATAACTATACCACAAGACCAACACCTATAACTATATACTGGTATAGCGACCCACAATTATGTGCGTAACACAACCAGGCATAAGCAATCCTATCACTATACATAAATCATCCATCGCTATATTCATGGTACTACACGCAAACCACAGACATATGTAACAATATACTTAGAGTATACCCACTCAAGCTTGAGTGAGACTCGAAACACATATCAGAAATACTCTATATACGTAACACGGTATTTATACCTATACCAATACCACTCCAACGTATACACATCTACCAATATAACCATATACATACCATATGTCAATCACACTTAATATTTAGTCAGGTAACACCCACATAGTTCAATTACTTTATATACCATAATAATAATACAGACATCGGCACACGTATAATTATAATACCCTCCCTAATACATGCATTCACCGTATAGTCACCCACATGTAGAACATATATTCACACCATATCCTACTACCTATAATTAGTATACCAACGCATCTACTTCATACATAGTTAAGATATGCAATAGTCGTGTATACCTCATGGTATACACGCATACAACATCCCGTAAAAGCAAGCAATACCAATCAAAATTATAATCCTATTACCATATGTATATCACCTATATACTCATGTAGCAAATACATAACTACTTACGTCTAAGCGCAATACGTATCTACGTGCGAGCACATACTCACACGTACTAACATACAGGTCATATAATAGGCCTACTCACTTAACTATACATACACATATTATTATCACACCTAACATACACATAGCTTTACCAATCATATTATTTCAACCATTATAAGTATCTCCAACTACATACACCCCATTAGATATTCCAACACTGATTCTTATATACACAGACGTCCCTAGAGTGGTATAGCTATCCACGCACATACCTATAAATACTAACACACATACAACTTCATAACGTCATGAATAACTCTGAGTATGTATATATCATACAATAGGCAAACATTAATATACTATAGGGGAGTACACTCATTCAAGCCCACACACTCAACTTAGGTACATGCACTACGACAACATCACAAAGGTCCAAGGGCCTACTAACAAATTAGAGTTGACACAGTCATTGAAGAGCACTAAAGCCTAAGCAATAGAGGGAGACCGAGGTCGATAGCGTAACGAGGGAAGGATCGATAAGCACGGGTTCAGATAGGACGAATATAAGGAGACAGCTTGGTTAGGTGATACAGTGACTCAATTGTGAATGTTTAGGTAGAGGAAAGGGAGATGCAGTGATACCCTTATAGGATACAGAAAGAAAATAGTGTAAATAACATAAGCTAAAATACGTGAAATTGAAAACCGTTGAACTTCAAAAGTTGGAGTCCTCGTCTGTATAAAAATATTTGGAGGTCGATAAAACAAGTTGTTCGAAACAAGTTTGAGTCGAATAGATATAATAAGAGAAAATTGTTTATTGGCTTATCGAAAATCATTATAAAAAGGAAGTAAATCATTCACACGAACATTAAGGACGTAGTTTAGGAAATATTATACGGCAGTAATTTAATATAATTTCGGCAAAATTTTTGAAATTCAAAGAATGAAATTAAATTAACTGAAGAATTTAAGCTCACGTTAAATGCTTTCAAAGTCTTTAAGCTAGAGAAAAATTTAAAATAATCAATATTGAAACTACTTTTAGAGGAACCAGGATTTGCCAAAAAGAAACTGTTTTATACAAGGGTTTTAAAGTACGGGTACAACGAACCTAGGACGGATATATATAAAAAGATAATTGAAGTTCTATTTATCTTGGAAGATATCCTAAAGTATATATAGTAAAAGGATAAAATGAATTTCGTAGTTTAGAAAAAGATGGTATATCGAACTATCAAAATAGTAATAAGGTTTTAAAATCAAAATGCGAGAAATATTGGTTAGCAATTAGCTACGAGATAGTAATTAAAAAAATTACAACCAATAGACTCCAAAATTTACGAAAGGATTTTAACTCAATCGAATAGTGAAAAATTTAAATATATACGTAGAGGGTTTAAAATAAAATTTAAACTTAGCGAAAACTTTCAATAAGGGAAATCGAAAAATAACTTTCAGAAGATTCAAGATTTGTAACGGAGAGGTTCGAAAATTGACGACGATCGTCATGAGGCGATCTCGTGAATCGAGGCAAGGAAAATGGTCGGATGATCAAAACATACATACGCCTAGGATATGACCCAGGAAAATCTACGGGGAAACTCCTACGGTCGACCAACTAAAGATTAAGAAACTTGGCGCTACGACTTCCTAAGGAACAAGACTGTAATGAAATGCGTTCAGCTTGGCCCGAAATCGATGAACCCAAGCGAACGACTAAAGAAATTCTAGAAGTCTAATATGGTCAGAGTTGGGCAAGAACCACTAAGGTAACTCCTAAGATGATTTAATCAATTCCTAGCATGGAGTCTAACTAACAATCAGGGACCTCTAACTAGCAAGCACAGACGTCTAACTAAGTCTTCTTACCACTTAGTGACATAGAAAAACGATTAGAACTAGGCTCAAGGCTTATGACTCGGATGTTGCAATTTATTTAATGGACATTCCATAGTTATTATCGTTGTTCCGATAATTCGCAGTTGCAAGTGGACCTGCATGGGCCACCAACAAAACCTGTCACGCCCCGCTTCCCAAAAATATGGAGGCGAGGCGTGAGTAGGTCCGCACAGACTTGAAGCTGCGAAGCTACAGGCCTGATAAGCGTCAATAAAACTTCAAATGGCAGGTCCTTGCAAAAGCGATATGAAACAAAGATAAAGAGACAAAAGTAATATCAGAATATCCATAAAATAAGTTCCAACATCACAGAAAAGCCACCAGGCTGAAAAGAAAAGAGTCTAAGGCCCAAACATGGCCAACAAAAGTACAACGTACAAAGTAAAGGTGTCACGCACCGACAACTAACAGCAATCCTAAAACAAAAGGAAAAACTCAGCAAGGTCACTAAGACTGGTCACCGGTGTCCACAAACTCCTCCTTGACAAACATGGGCTCAGGCTCAGCGTCAGCAAACACCACGTCCTCAGCAACAGTCTCTGGCTCAGGGTCTAACATGTGACACCCAAAAGAGCAAGGGGCACATGTCAGCAAGTCTACAAGAGACTTGTGCAAGGAAACTGAAAGTAAAGGTAAAGCAACCTAGCAGTTCTAGCATGATGCAATGACATGGCAGATATAGTATGAGTGTAACAGGTGAAGTAAAGTACAATAACGAGTACAAGAGGACAACTAGCAGGGCATGGCAAGAGTAGCAAACTACTAACAATCACAAGTCACATTTTTATGTCGTGCACAGAGTTCACGCCTTACAGCTGAAGTGGCTGTACGGGCACACCTCTTACACTCAAGTGATCGCTTATCCCTACCCCTCCACGTGTATCGAGCCAGGGCTTTACTCCCGAACACGATTGGCCCGCTTCTGGATCACGAGCCAGGAAGTGTATTTAGCATAGGGTTGTGCCTGCAACGCAGGTGCCTAGCCTGAACAAGCAAGTACAAGTATAGTAACATGTGCTACGAATACAACAATCAGACATGGATGGCATGGCATGGCAAGTGTAATTTAAATGCGTACCGATAAGGAATTTAAACATGGCAGTTACAAATGCATGGATGACATGGCAGCATGAACAAAACAAGTAAAAGGGGTTGGATCAAGTGAGGTGACGGATCTAGTTTCGTTGTCAAACTAGATCAAATAGGTGCCTAGGCAACTATCATTTCACTGCCTAGTCTCTTTTACGCTACGGTACAAAAGTGGCCTAAAACATGGCCTAAACAAGCAACGGGCAAGTTTCACTTGCCTGAAATACGTGCTGGTATCACAATTCTCAAAGTCCAAACACAGATCCACAAATTCCAGAGCTCCCACGCTCAGTCCAACAATCAGCCTACAGTCCCGTATTATTAAGTTGGATTAGTGAGTTACAAAGCAGTAAAAACACAGTTTTTATCTTGTAAACATGCATGTGTGGGTTCCTACGGTTCAGATATACCATAACACGACGCGAGAGCTACACTGACGTCGGGTAGCGACGTCAGGGGTTGAATTAACAGAAGTGTGCGACGTTCCACAGCACGACATCGAACAGCGTCAACTGTAGACGATAGTGACAACGAACGACGACCAGCCGGGTAGCAGCACGATCACTGAACAGTGACACGGAGGGAGAGGATAGCCGTACGACATTCTACGACGTCGGGAAGACACGGACAGCAGACATCGTTCTCCACGACCTGCTGTCGAGTTGTGTACGGCGACGGCACAACGGGGAACACGCCAAGTGGATGGAGAGGGCTGATTTGTGAAGTACTGTAGTGTGGTTCGTTACGGGTTGGGGAAAGAGATCGCCGACAGCCCAAGGGTAGCCGGCGTGGGCATCAAGGCTAAGATGGTAGATTCGTATAGGCCAGGGCTGATTTCAAAAGATCCAAGGGTGAGAGATCAGTCTTGAGGCAAGGGCTGATCTTGCGGCCATATGGGCGGATGACAGGCCGGAGATCTTTAGGAGAAGGAAGCCGACGGCTGTAGAGAACCTAGGGCTTGGTTTACGATTGGAGATGGGTAGGGTTCTTGCAGCTGTCGAAGAGGAGTAGGGACTGATTTGGAGTGGAGATGGCCAAGGATGTAGACGCAGGTGGCCAGCGTGGTGGAGGCCACTGTGAGCTGGGTTGGCCGGAGTTGGACGGGGCGACCGCCTACAGATCTGGGTGTCGCAAGGGGATGTGTGGCGGCTGATGGGTTGCGGCTCAGTTCGTGGAGGAGGGAGGAGAAGTTGAGTGGCGGCGACCAAGACCCTGCCGGTGGCGGCTTGACCACGAGATGGAGGTCGCCGGAGATGAGTGGGTGACCGAGATGGGGCAAGGGGTAATTGGAGTTCTCGCATGTAGAGAGGGAGAAGAAATAGTGACGCCTAGGAGTGGTTTGCGTGTACAAAATGCCCTAGGGTAGCCGACTGCTATCAATAGGTCTAGGGTTTTTATTATAGCAGCTTTAGGATTTCTTATAACAAGAATATGATGGGGGGGTAAGTACAGCACGTGAAACTAGCCTTTAGATCTTAGGTTGATCTGTTTTCTTTTTTCTTTTTGGGTTGTGTTTGCTGGGAAGGAAATTTAGCCCTAGATGCCTATTTAATAGAGGAGTAGGCTCATGAGATAGGCCCCTAGGTTAAGTTGGTTAAAATTTGTTTTAATATCATATAAAAGGAACAATTGATCTCTCTCTCTCTCTCTCTCTCTCATGCTGGGTATGTGCGTTTATGTGGGGGGAAAGTGGGGCCGGTTCAAAAGTGATTAGGATTATAATAAATAATAATTAGAGAGTTAAACTCATATAAAACTTAGGGTTAAATACAAGAGATTGGGAAAAATAGTGAAAGTGGGTTAGACAGAGTCCTAAAATTGTAAGATAAATACTGGAACGACCGGGACGACGAGAGAAACAAAACTAAAAAGACGGATCACAATTTTGACGACGAGAAACGAAACCAAAAATAGAAAGGACTCACGACAAAAGTGAAAATCGCGACGTCTCATCAAACAAAGTCAAATCGTGGGGGAACGACCCGTGAAATGACGTTCCAAAATAGTTCCACAATTTAATATTCTTCGAGAGGGTCACAACAGCATATCGCACTATAGGGTTCGGATACGAACAAGGCCTAAAATAAATACGTGCACGAACAAGACTACGTACACGTAAAGCGTACGATCAGAAACAGACCGTGACACTCCATTTTGCCTCCGTGGCGCATCCGCAGTCCAACGGCCTCGCCGAAGCTGCAAACAAGTGCATCCAGGAGCCGCTGAAAAAAGAAGGTCGGCAGCGCCCTCGGGTCCTGGCCTAACGAACTACTCGTCATCCTTTGTTCCTACCGCACGACGTACAAAGCATCAACAGGAGAGAGCCCCTTAATGCTGGCTTATAGGGTAGAGGTCGTCGTCCTGGTGGAGGTCGACGAGGAGTCTCTCCAGCTCCAATACTTCAACGAAGAAGCTAATGAAGAGGGACTTGACATCAACCGTGAGCTCGTCGACGAGGTAAGGGATCATGTGCTAACAAGTTTAATCAAGCACAACCAAAGGATGGCAAGATACTACAACTCCCACGTTAGGAAGCAAAGCTTCAGAATCAGCAACCTCGTCCTCCGGGACGCCACTTTCAGGACCCAGATCGGTCGACGAGTCAAGCTCTTCGCAAAGTGGGAAGGCCCCTACACCATTACAAACGTCGTTGGACCGGCGATGTACATTTTGGCAAACATGGAGGGCGAGGAGCTGGCCCATCCTTGGAATGCTGAGCACTTGGTCAAATTTTTTCAATAAATGCACATGTACATTCAGTCAATATTATATTTTTAATAAACTGCCGTGTTTGTACACTCAGTACATTGTCTGGATTTGCATTTCAGCCCTTCCCTATTCGGCGAAGGTCGGCCAGCCATCTCAGAGCCCAAGCCTTCGTAACACACAACTCCGAGGTAGTGCATCGCCAACAGAGGCCGCAGGGTCGACTCCTCCCTATCGTTCCCCTCTCGGCAGCTAGCCTTCAAATCTTGAGTAGTCATGCAGGGTCGAAGACGGCCCAATACCTGCCCAAATTGAGGTTGCAGGGTCGAAGACGGCCCAATACCTGTCCGAATTGAGTTTGCAGGGTCGACGACGGCCCAATACCTACTCTCTCAAAGAACTCTGGGGCAGTGCACCGCTAACAGAGGCCATGTGGTCGGCTCCTCCCTATCGCCCCCCTCTCGGCAGCTAGTCTTCAAATCTGGAGTGGTCATACGGGGTCGACGACGGCCTAATACCCGCTTGAATTGAGGTTACAGGGTCGGCGACGGCCCAATACCCGCCCTCTCAAAGAACACTGGGGTAGTGTACCGCCAACAGAGGCCATGTGGTCAGCTCCTCCTTATCGCCCCCCTCGATAGCAAGCCTTCAAATCCGAAGTGGTCATGCGGGGTCGGTGACGGCATAATACCCACCCAAATTGAGGTTGCGGGGTCGGCAAAGGTAAAATACTTCCCTCTCAAAGAACTCCGGGGCAGTGCACCGTCAACAGAGGCCGTTGGGTCGGCTCCTCCCTTTCGCCTCCCTCGGCAACTAGCCTTCAAATCCGGAGTGGTCATGCAGGGTCGGCGACGACCTAATACCCGTCCGAATTGAGGTTGCGGGGTCAGCGACGGCCGAATATCCGCCCTCTTAAAGAACTCCAGGGCAGTACACCACCAACAGAGGCCACTGGGTCGGCTCCTCCATATCGTACCCCCTCTCAGCAGCTAGCCTTCAAATCCAGAGTGGTCATACGGGGTCGGTGACGGCCCAATACCTGCCCGAATTGAGGTTGCGGGGTCGACGACGGCTTAATACCTACCCTCTCAAAGAACTCCGGGGTACTGCGTGGCCAACAGAGGCTGCGGAGTCCGCTCCTCCCTATCACCCCCCTCTCGATAGCTAGCCTTCAATCCGGAGTGGTTATGCGGGGTCGGTGACGGCCCAATACCCACCCTCATAAAGAACTCAGGGGCAGTGCACCGCCAACAGAGGCCGCGGGGTCGGCTCCTCCTTATCACCCCCTCTCGACAGCTCGCCTTCAAAACCAGAGTCGACATGCAACTCCACAACATTCTCCTTCTCCGCAGCCTTACGCTCGTTAATAGATGAATGTTGGGGGCATATACAGAAAAAAGCACAGTTCGCACAAAGGGAAAATTGAACAAACATCAGTAAGGAAAAATTTCAAAATTTATTTATATTGACTTTCTACATCTCAGGGTCAAGACCAAAAAAAATACTCCAAGCTCGGCCCCAGGGCCGACCATACAATTTTGACCTAGTCTGTGGCGCCTCGACTCAGCCGCCATTCCCTTGACAGCCGCCCTCCCGGGCCCGTGCGTCTGCCTGGTTGCCTTCCTGATCGTCATCGCCTGGAATCTCCACCACCTCGGCCTCTGAAGCGGTTGAAGCCTCTGCCTTATCATCGGATGCCATTGACAGTCGGGCGAAGTCGATCTCCATGCTATGGTAGAGCCTCCCCAACCTTGCCTTCGCCCTCTCAAAGATGGTCTCCAAACTGTCATCAAAGCCCTCCACCCTCATGGCGTTCTGGTATTGAAGAACGGCCTAGACCCTGACCTGGTCCAGGTCGATCTTCGCCAGTTCAGCATTTTGTCGCTCCAGCTCGACGATCTTCACTCTAGTCACGTCTCTCTCTGAGGCTAGCAGCTTTTCAGCGGCGAACCTTCGGGCCTCTTCTTCACGGGCCCTCTCCTGGAGCTGCCCGACGGATTTTCCTAGCCTGGCGGTCTCGTCCTTCTGGGTTTGATAATCCTCATGGTCCTTCGCTAGCCTCTCGGTGGCGTCTTTCAGCTCTGCCTCGGTGCCCTTGAGGGCAACCACCTTCCTCCCGAGCGCCGCCTCAAGCTGGTTAACCTTCGACGAGTATCGTTGGAGGGACACCAGAGTGGCGACCGCCTATAAAGAAGATCAAATAATAAGCATATGTGAAAGAGAAGAAGCTCGACATCCTGGGCAAAGGGTGACGTACATGCATGTTATGCCAGATGGCCATGTCACAGAGGCGTTCAGCACCAACATCCTGCAGGGGCTCTTGGTCCCTCGGCAGCACACTATTCTCTGCCAGGTGGCCTGCCACACCGACCTCATCGAAGCAGACTCCTGGGCCCCTACCGGGTAGCACGGTGCGACGATTGTCTCCGGTGGGATGGCAAGAACCACCTCCTTCGTCGACTTGAAGGTGGTAAGTGTGGCCTCGCAGATCGGATGGCTCGACTTCTCCAGCCTGTACGATGGGCATCCATAGGGCCAGGTCACCACTACAGGACGGCTGGTGGTGGTTGACACCGTCGGAGGCCTCGGTGGACCGGTCGAACTAATGGAGACAGCTACAGTGGCACCGATCAGTAGGCCTTGGCACTCTGCGGTCACTGGGCTGACCACAGGCTCCTCTGGATCGAGGTCGACTACTCCGCCAGTGACTGCCTTGCTCGATCAGGCTAGAGGAGTTGTGGCAACAGCTTCCATCCTCGACTTCTTGATCTGCTCGCCTTTCTCGGCCCGAGCAGTGGCAGACGCCTCCAGACTCTGCTTCTGCCTAGCCTGTGTCGAGCTCCTCAAGGCGGGCTACTAGCCCCTGCCCTTACTCGACAGTGGCTTTAATGACGCCTCTCTCGCCTTCCTCATCACCTCCTCTATGGACATGCTCATGGCTACCTCTACAAAAAGAGAACAGATCAGGGTGAGCTTTTTAGATGTTGTTCGCGATATACAACGTACCTTCAAACTAGACGTGCTGGGTGACCATCTCGTCTGTGACCAGGTCTTTGAAGACGATGTTCTCCCTTGGGATCCCCTCCAGGATTCTGGCGTTCTCCAGGTCGCTTCCCTCCAGGGCAATTTCGGCATTCACTGTGGGATTTAGCATCCCCCAGTTCGACCTCAGAGCCAGATCCATCGGAGTTGAGACAACGTGAATCTCTCCTTCTAGTCCCTCACCTTGCCTAGCATCTCGAGGACAAGCGTCATGCTGACGTAGTAGTAGTCCTCCTTTTTTTCGCCCCGAAGAAGTATTGGAAGAGCGACAACGTCGGTCTTATTCTGTGGGCAGAACTGAACACGAGGAAGCCGACCATCGCTCTGATGGAGTTCGGTGTCAATTGAAAGAGGGGGAGCTCAAGGAAGTGGAGGATGAGGAGAAGGAAGGGATGGAGTGGGAAGTGGAGACCCAAGGCAAAGCTCGGGTAGTACACGCCGAACTCGTAGTCACGTGGGAAGCAGACCCGCTCGTTGAGCTCGGGGAGGCAGACTGAGAAGGGGGCTGGATGTACTTAGAACGGATCTTTACGATCTCAGAGGGCAGCAGCTGAGACATTTGAACCAGAATTCCCACAGGGACCGCATCCGTGGTTCCACCATCGCCTATGACCATGGCGGCTTTGGCGGACTTGGCGGTTGACTTGGGCGCCTTCCCTGTCTTGGGGCCCATCATCATCACCGACGATGAATCCACGGCATGTTCAACTGTCGAGTCTCCCTCCGGCCTGGACATCGACAGCATCTCCGACACCACCGGTTCCGACTCGGTGGCGTCACCCCCGCCAACCTCCCCAAAGTGCTGTTCGATGCGGACATTTGAAGAAGAAGCTGCGAAAGAAGCAGATGAAGGCATCGCTGGGGTCGAGAGTGTACCTAAATAAGAATGAACGAATGAAGCTCCGGCAAACGACGACGATCGACGGCAGCTGCTCTCGACGATGCAAGGGGAAAAATCTGAAGTTTCGAAAAATTCTTGCAAAAGCCTCTCATGCTCCCTCTCCAACTCCATTTATGAGAAGAGGCAGGCGATCACCACCCGTCTGGCATGGGCCACATGGCGAGATCCGAGTGGGTCTGGACTGGCGCCTCGAATTCTCTTTCAATTACCTCAACCACGCGTCATCTGTTCAGTGGATGGGTGCCTCGAACGCTCCCTTTCGTCGGATCACCATCATGATGTCTGAGATACAGCAATCAGAGTTCGTTGAATGCAATTGACCCGCCTTCGTCCAGGGGGAATGCGATTCGTCATCCAAGCTGAAGCTGGGATGTTCGCGTCAAGCTGAATGACAGGGGAAATTGTTACGCCCTAAAGGCCGGCCCATGAAATTAAAGCCAATATGCATTGGGGGCCCAAGCAAACACCTCACCGACTCTCCTGATGGGACACTAGCCGAGCTGAAGATTGCCCTAACTCAGAGAAGCTCGCATCGCCCTGTCGCAAGCTTGCCTCCAAGGTCAACTAAGAAGCCCACCGGTGCAACTTACAAGCTTGGCACACTGAGGACAAGCTCGCCTCCCCTCCAACAAGAAGCATCGTCTGGAGGAGCCAAGCTTAATCGCCGATCTATGGCTCTCCCCTAAGGGCGACCAAGCATAAATATCTCTGATAGGGTGACGTATGCTCACCTACTCTCCATTAATACCAGGGGTTAAGGACGAGAACTTATAGCCACCGCTCGCATCTCATTAATGCACATGACACCTCCTGACACCATAAATGCGATAAATATCCCTGACACAGCCTCACCACTCGAGTGCCAACTGGGTTGATTCGACAGCTGACAGGATGGCGAGCAACCGCCTCTCAGCCCTATAAATACCCCCCTCATGCCTCCATAGAGGGGGTTTGTCAGTTAAATATTCTAACTCATTTCAATACACAAAATAAGATATCTTCCACATATCTACGCTTTCCTCATAAGCCCGCCGCACTTCGCTGATCTGTCTTAAGGTCACCAAGTGTGCCCGTCGCCTACATTTTATGTCACCAGATGACTTAGGCATCGGAGAGGCTACAAACTGACAGCCAGCCCCGTCTTTCTGACCAGTTTTTAATCCTTGCAGGAAGCTCGTCTCAGCTAACGGGAGAAGGCAACCTTCAGGCGACCTTCGGGCGAACAAATCGAGAGACATCCCAGCTTCCCTGGAATTCTCGCCGCTGATTGGAACCACCGGATGAGCCACCTCGGTGCTCAGGGGCATTCCTCTCTCACCCCCTGGGGTCATGCTTCGGTCGCGGCTCCTTCGTTGCCAGTCATTACGCCTGGGAGAGGGGTGTTCTGACCAGAGGGAATTTCTGCTCCGGTGCGAACGCTCTTCTCATCTCTGGCTCTGCGATCTCTCGTGCTAGTAACTTTCAGCAATATGGTACAACCTAGGGGTATTTCATACTCCTGGGGCCGACGCCTAGGGGACTCCTCGGCTCCCCTCTTGGATCCTCTCCCTTGCAGCGACGATAAACCAACGCTGTCGAGTGGCCGCTTCTTCGTCGAGCTGCCTTTGCAGAGTGGCGGCTTCCTCTTCGTCGAGCTGCCTTAGCAGAGCAGCCTCTTCATCTTTCTCTAGCTGCCTTTGTCAGGCAGTCGCTTATTCTTTGAACTAGGGGAGGAGGTCCAACCTTATGTTTCAGGCCTAGAGAGGCCTTCGAACGGAGGGTCCCCCTGGGTCTGGTGGCGGTCCAGCCTTCCATCATCTTGGTGAAGGCTTCGATGCTCTCGTAGATGTTACGGGTCGAGGCCTAAATAACCGCAGCCGACCCCTCAAGGGGCAAATCTAGTGGGGGAGTCCTTACAGGAGAACATGGCTCCTCGACCATGTGCATCTTGCCATGACGGGAGCTACGGTGACTGCGTGCAGGGTTTGACATGAGTGTAAACCTAGGTTTCCACTAACGACATCAATTGTTGCGGGTCAAGTCTGCCCAACATTGAAATTTGTGTATGTGGAATTAAGGGTACAATGATTACAAGCGGTTAGTGTTGGATATGGAAGACGTTAGTACACCCTTGTAGGGGATGTACGAGGGAATACGGACCTCGAACGTCGCGTACACGAAGTCGTGTGCAAATGGAATATGTTCCCTTGCGGAGAGGATCTCTAGATTGATGGGAAAGTCGCATTATATGTGCATAAGTGCATGCGACATATGGCTAATAAAGGGGTAATATCTTAAGCTTATATTGTACCATGCATATGGTACAACTTAAGCTTATAATATGCCATGTACGATGGTACACCTTAGTTAAATTGTTCCAAAGGAACAATTGCTCCTAAAATAACTACCTTGGGGGCTATAAATAAGACCCAAGGGTTAGCCATTTTCCTTACACTTTTGCATGGCATTCTTACATGCATTTTCATTCTAGCGAAGCTCTGCCGAAATACTTCCTCTCCCTTTATCCAAGTTCTTAATCTAAAAGTAGAGATTTAGATTGTGGATTTAGTAGCCTTACTCCGTTCGTGAGAAGACTCGATCCGTCGTGGCGAATCCGAAGGCGAAGTTCGTAGACTACCGTACCGCATACGCAAGCGTAAGTCTAAACTTCATTTATCGATCCTAACTCTGTTTTGGCAGGATCCTACATTGGTATCGGAGCCATACGGGTTCACCCCGGTCAAACCGCCGCCCCGTCGAAACTATGAATGAGTCGTTGTCTTTTTCACGAATGGGTATCCTACCATTACGGATATGGTAGGAATGCTTCGTGACGGAGAGAACGCAGCGGTTGTTCTTTTCACGTTAGGGTCTCCTATCACTACGGATATGGTAGGAACTCTCCGTGACGGGAAGAACCGACCGTTCACGTAGTATGTTATTTTTCATTTTTGGCACACGGCCATTAGAAAATAACCACTTTCTCGACGAACGGGTGCTTCATCGACGAACGGGTGCTTCATCGAGGAAGAAGGTGGTGGTTATTCCCATCAGGGAAGATGAATTTTAGTTCATGTGCACCATGGCCAAATGGGCTATGAAGGCCATGCACCCCCCTCCCCATACGGAGGGGGTTGGCTACGGCCAATAACCACCGCGGCAACCCCCACCGGTGGGGGTGTGCGGCCACCCCACACAAGGGGAGGCCGGCCATGGCCAAAGGGCCATGGCCGGCCAAGGCAAAAATGGCCTTGGCCGGCCAAGGCAAAAATGGCCTTGGCCATGACCGGCCATGGCCAAGCCATGGCCGGCCATGGCCAGGCCGACAGTGGCCGGCCAAGGCCAGGCCGGCAGTGGCCGGCCCCGGCCAAGGCCAGGGGCCGGCCTGGCCAGCCCTGGCAGTGGCCAGGGCCGGCGCCCTGGCCACTGCCAGGGCCTGGCCGGCCCTGGACGGCCTCGGCCAGGGCAGAGGCCCTGGCCGAGGGGGCCAGGGCCCCTGGTCGGCCAGGGCAAAGGCCCTGGCCGGCCCTTGGCCAAGCCTCGGCCAGGGCAGAGGCCCTGGCCGGCCCTTGGCAAAGCCTCAGCCAGGGCAGAGGCCCTGTCCGGGAGAAGTTGCAGACCAAATAATTGGTCGACCAATTTGGTTGTTTTGGTCGACCAATCCGGCAGAAGGTCTTGGTCGATCGCAAACTTGCCGACTGACCCATACGGGGTGACAAAAGGCCTTGGTCAAACTTGAATGTGCGATTAGCCCATACGGGGTTAACCACAGTGCCGACTAGCCCATACGGGGCTAACTTTTTAATGAAGTTTTTCCTTGGGCTCTACTCCTTGAAGATTAGCCATAGTGCTCTACTTCATACGAGATTATCCATGTCATTGTGCTCTACTCTACGGAGATTAGCCAATGTACTTATGACGTTGTGCTCTACTCTACGGAGATTAGCCAATGTATTTTAAATTTTTTTTGAAAAAGATGTTTTCAAATAGGTTATGTCCCGTCCTTAATCGGGATAGCGCAATTTAGAAGTCCAAGCCCTACCACGATCCGGCCATGGTTATCTAACCCATGGGTGTGTAGAACAGGTCTCGTGGCTTGGCAATTGTTGCGCTAAAATTCTTTGCGCAAACTCTCACCTATTCCATTTTGAAAGATATGTTTTTCAAAAGTCGTTTTCCGCTGCTAGTACTATAAGAGTACTATTGTTTGATAAGTGATGGGGGAATATTGAAGGTTGTTCTAGATGGTGATTGGAATCGAAGAGACCTTTTCGATTCTAGAACAACATCTTCAATATTTTTCGAAAGTACCTTATCAAATATAATATAATTCCAAGTGGGATTTGAATTTTTAGAACTATCCAAATGGGATATTCTATTATCATTTCAAGTGTGAGTTATATTTTAAGAATTTTTATGCAATGTTTTGATCAAACCTTCAGTTTTGTGTCTTTTGCAGCATTTTAAAAGTAAAATGTCTTCCGCTTCAAAGAATATCGTCGCTGAGTTAAACAGAGGTGAAAAACTCAACGGCGATAATTACAAACTTTGGTCCATCAAGATACAATACGTTTTAGAGGAGCAAGAAGTGCTCGAAACTCTAAAGAACGTAATGATTGAACCCGAGTTGGGCACTACGGCCCAACACAGACGAGACAAGGAAGCTTTTGATGCTTGGTCTCGGAAGAATAAGATAGCACGCATTACGTTATTAAGCAGTATGGCTGATGACATAATGCGCATCTTCCGGGAACATGACTTAGCCATGGACATATGGTCCAAGCTTGAGGAGAAGTTTGGTGGCACATCGGTGTCCAAACTTCGAGCCTTGACTATAAGATTTGATTCATATAAGAAATGTCCAGATCATTCCATGGGGAAACATCTGCGACATATGGCGAATCTAATCTCAGAGTTAAAGGATGCAGGTCATGTGCTCACAGATGAGCAACAAATCCAAGCAGTCATACGTTCCCTACCAAATGGGTGGGATCAGATGAAGATGCATCTCACTCATAATGAGAGCATCAGACCTTCAACGATGTTTCCAAGCACCTCGAATTAGAGGAAGAGCGGCTTGCGGCTGCCAAGCCAAGTGCAAAAGTGCACATGGTTGCTAGTTCCTCACACGGGGGAAAAAAACGTAAAGATTGTTCGAAGTCTTCTAATGAACGTAATAAGCAACCTGAGTCTACCATGGAACCCAAACATAAGGGTGGGCACAAGAAATGGCACAAGAAGAAAGACTTGAAAAGGATCAAGTGCTTCAAGTGCAACAAGCTCGGTCACTATGCTCGTTCGTGTACGAGTGGAAGTGACGAGGTAACTTGTAATACTAGTTACATATGTGTTTCTAGTTCAATATTTCTTGTGGAATCTAATCCATTTTGGGATAATTGATTCAGGTGCCACCAACCACATAACAAAGGACAGACGGTCCTTCGTGGAGTATCACCGGATACCCCAAGGAATGAAGTGGATCAATGTAGGAAACAACACACGTGTTGAAGTGAAAGGCGTTGGGACTCGCAAGCTAGTCTTGGACAACGGCCACACTCTCCTACTTCATGATGTCCTCTTCATTCCATATATTCAAAGGAATATTAAAACTGTGGTCAATTTAATGGGTCTTGGTTATAGTTGGTTCCTTCATGATTGTAATATGGACCTATTTTGTAATAAATCCTTTATTGGTACTGGGTTTGTATTTCAAAGGATTTATTGTAATAAGTACAATGTATGATTCCTCATGTAATGAAAATTTCCTTGTGACAAATTCTTTGACTAATGAGTCTAATATAATTTGTTGACACGCAAGGCTTGGTCATATTGGACCAACGCGTATGGATAGACTTGCCAAACGTGGCCTTCTATCCAATGTTTCAAAGGTTGAAATGTCGACCTGCGAACATTGCCTTGTGAGGAAATCTTGTCGCAAGCCGTTGGGAACCGGCACAAGGGCCGAGGTTCCATTACAGCTTATCCATTCGGACATATGTGGTCCGATGAATGTCAAGACAAGACGCGGGAAGTCCTATTTCATCACTTTTATTGATGATTTCACCCGATTCGGTCATATCTATTTGATATCCCACAAAAGTGAAAGCACTAAACCTGCTTTAAAAACTATATGAGTTTAGTGGAGAATCAATTAGATCGCAAGATTAAGGTCGTGCGAACCGATAGGGGCGGTGAATATCAATCAACAAGTTTAAAGGAACTTGGTGATGAAAAAGGCATAGTACATCAGGTAACTATGCCTTATACTCCTCAACAAATTGGTGTTGCAGAAAGGAGGTATAGGACTTTAATGAAAAATGGTCCGTTCAATGATGGCGCAAGCTAACTTGCCAATCACCTTTTGGGGTGATGCATTATTGACGGTCGCTTTCATTTTGAACCGCGTACCCTCGAAATCAGTTAGCTCCACTACTTATGAGTTGTGGAACCAAAGGTCTCCTGACTTAAACATTTTTGAAACCTTGGGGTTGTGCATCCTACGCACATATTTCCTCCCATAAGTATGGCAAACTTGGGCCAAGGGGACGGAAATGTATCTTTATACGATACGCAGAAAACTCCAAAGGTTATGTTTTTTGTTAGTCAGGAAGACAATGGTGGGCTAATTGAGTTTGAGTCGAGGGATGTCACTTTCTTGGAAAATGAGTTTCCAAGACAGGGCGAGATAAGTTAGGACTTATCTCTATTTGAGATTTATGATCAAGAAGGATTACCTCATTCGAGTGTGAGAATTCTTGGTGAAAACGAAAATACGTTTCAACCTTCACCAATGGATTATACGAATGACGATTATCCTATTCCATACGGGAATAATGATCCAAGTGGGAGCAATTCTAACGACATTCCAAGTGGGAGTGATATTAGAATTGATCCAATTCTAAATTCGAGTCAACAAGGACTTGAAGAATCTCAAATACGACGTAGTAATCGTACAAGGTTGGTTCCTCTAAGATTTGAGGATGAATTTCCGCAAACCTTTATGACTTACTACAAGAAGATGACGAGCCTGCTACTTTCAAACAGGCCATATCTTGCCCTGCGAAAGACAAATGGATGGAAGCGATGCAAGAGGAGTTAGAATCCATGAGAGTTAACCAAGTCTGGGACTTAGTTGACTTACCCAGAGGACGTAGAGCTATTGGGAACAAATGGGTTCTCAAGATCAAGCATAAGGCTGATGGCTCTATTGACAGATATAAAGCTCGCCTTGTCGCGAAAGGTTTTACACAACAGGAAGGGATAGACTACGAAGAGACCTTCTCACCTGTTGTTCGTTTTACCTCAATTCTGGCAATGGTAGCTTGCTTAGACCTCGAATTACATCAAATGGATGTAAAGACTGCCTTTCTCAATGGAGAATTGGACGAGGAGATCTATATGGAACAACCAACAGGGTTTGTAAAAGAAGGAAACGAACATAAGGTTTGTAAACTTCATAAGTCCATATATGATCTTAAACAATCCTCGAGGCAATGGTATATACGATTTCATAAAGTTATCAAATGGTTTTACCATGCTTGATGAAGATGACTGAGTGTATATCAAGAGGATTAAAAGCAAGTATATTATCATGTCTCTATATGTAGATGACATTTTAATAGCCAGAAATGACAAGGGCTTTGTGATGAGTATCAAGGCTTGGCTTTCATCAGTATTTGAGATGAAAGGCATAGGAAAAGCCGCATATATCCTTGGAGTTAAGATTTCAAGGAATCGTTCGAAGAAACTTCTTTCTCCTTCACAGGAGACTTATATAAAGAAGGTTCTAGAACGATTTAATATGCAGGACTTCAAGTCCATTGATATTCATATAAGCATATGCGATAATTTATATCTGGAATCGTGTCCAAAGAACCAAAAGGAAAATGAAATTATGGAAAAAGTTCCATATTCCAGTGCAGTTGATAGTCTTATGTACGCTATGGTGTGTACGAGACCTGACATCTGTTTTTGCCGTTGGAAATGGTAAGCTGTTACCAATCCAATCCAGGGCAAGTACACTGGAAAGCGGTTAAGAGGATAATGTGTCTTGTAAGATCAAACACGTTGATATCCGATACGAATTTGCAAAAGACTATGATAAAACCAAGAAGGTAGACATAAGGTACATATCTACGCATGAGATGATAGAGGATCCGCTTACGAAAGCGATCCCCAGAAATGTGTTTTATAAACACTTATCATCCCAAGGATTACGTAAGAGCTGAGTTGTACCAATATATATTCCCATGTCTGAGAAAGATCAAATTTAATAAAAGAATAAGTTCTTTTTCAAGCATTGCATATGAATTTCTTAAGAAATGTTTGTGTACATTTTTTTGAAATCTCAGCTGAATTGTGTGTATGTCGGACAGATTAAGGTTGGCTCTCTCACATGAGCAACCGCCTTATCTTATTAGATGGATAAGATAGAGATGAGACTAGTTTAAAGTCAAAAATCATTAGACGAATGATTTAGAGTCATGACTTAAACAAGATAGTCGAATGAAAGATCTGCATCATATGGATGCTTACAAAAGATCTGAGATCTGTATCTCAAGGATATTTACAAAAGGATCTCATAGGATTTTTCAAATCCTATCTGTCTTATGCAGGATGAGAGTCCGGGAATATTTCATGGGTAGTAAAGGGACTCAAAAGATAGACACTGTGGTGTCTGATCTTTCATCCGTACAACATCATTAAGACATACTCTCCCTGGGAAAGGAGTGATGTTGTAATACGTGTTCAAACCACGTATGCATTTCGACCATTGAGTTAGTAGCAATAGTGTTTGCTATTATGTGAGACTCAAAGGCCATATGGGCCTTAACTCTTACCCTCAAGGACTCCAATTGGTTCCTTTAGATTTGACGAGATGATCGATATCTTAGCGTGTTGCTAATGGGCTATGATAATTCGGCTCGGCGGGGCACGTTAGAAAAGCGAATCAAGTCAAGATCAGAAGGTTCGCAAGAAGAGGAAGATTGATTTCATATTCGCATTTGGACTTTAATGATTCAAAGCTGGCCAGCCAATTGTGATCCAGATGGGATTCAATTGTTGAATATAAAGTATAAGAAATGTGAAGAAATAATCTAGGGTAAAGCATGCATTGAACTACTCAACTTTGCACCTTCGAGGTCGTTGTGTATCTCTAACAAGTGCACAACAACAGACTCTACGCGCATGACGGTCGCACGGTCTATTTCTCGGTATGATAGATGAAAGAACTAAGAGAAAGACGTTCTCTTTCAATCCCCTCAAGTGTGAGTGGGAGATGTTGGATATGGAAGACGTTAGTACACCCTTGTAGGGGATGTACGAGGGAATACGGACCTCGAACGTCGCGTACATGAAGTCGTGTGCAAATGGAATATGTTCCCTTGCGGAGAGGATCTCTAGATTGATGGGAAATTCGCATTATATGTGCATAAGTGCATGCGACATATGGCTAATAAAGGGGTAATATCTTAAGCTTATATTGTACCATGCATATGGTACAACTTAAGCTTATAATATGCCATGTACGATGGTACACCTTAGTTAAATTGTTCCAAAGGAACAATTGCTCCTAAAATAACTACCTTGGGGGCTATAAATAAGACCCAAGGGTTAGCCATTTTCCTTACACTTTTGCATGGCATTCTTGCATGCATTTTCATTCTAGCGAAGCTCTGCCGAAATACTTCCTCTCCCTTTATCCAAGTTCTTAATCTAAAAGTTGAGATTTAGATTGTGGATTTAGTAGCCTTACTCCGTTCGTGAGAAGACTCGATCCGTCGTGGCGAATCCGAAGGCGAAGTTCGTAGACTACCGTGCCGCATACGCAAGCGTAAGTCTAAACTTCATTTATCGATCCTAACTCTGTTTTGGCAGGATCCTACAGTTAGGTCGTAGAAGAGGATAATACGCCTAAGAGTGCGCTTTGTAGGCGAAGGATCCAAGGTCGCCAGTTGGTCATCGATCGCCTGGTAGGTGGGCTGAGCTTCCTGCTGGAAGAACAGCTAGTCAGAAAGGCTGGATTGGCTGTCAACCCGTAGCGTCTCCAATGGTTAAGTTAGTAAATGACTCTTGTAGGAGTAAATCGGATACACATGCCAATCTTAAAGTTGAATGGCTTTGCGTGTCAAGCTTAAGAGGAGGCACAGATATATGGACGATATCCGACCTTGTTATATTGAATGTGAGTTTATGATTTCAACTAACCAACCCCCTTATTGGTAGCTGGAGGCAGGTATTTTATAGTGGCGAGAGTCGGTTGAGTACCGTATAATCAACTGTCCCTTCTGCTTAGCTGGAGCATCAGTGGGGATGCGATAGATCGGTAAGGGTGTTAGAGATAATATCGCACCGCCTCAACCTAGTATTAAATGGATGTCAGAGGGTGTCAGAGATATTTATGTGTTAATGGAAACGCGAGGGCGACCATCAGTTCTCGTCTTTAACCACTTGCATTAATTAGAGGCGTAGGTGTCCCTACGTCTCCATGTCAGAGATATTCGTACTTGCTAGGTCACCCCCAGAGAGAGCCGAGCTCGATGTCCGAGCTTGGAACCCACAGACTTTCTCCATTCTTCTTGTTCGATGAGTAGGCACGCTTCTTCTCCACTTGGCTGGCGAGCCTTTGGCTCGCCAGCTGTTGAGCTCTTCTCTTGACTTTGTCGGTGAGCTACTCGTTTGGCAAGGCGAGCTTTCCAGTGATGGGGCAAGCTTCTCATTTGGGCTTGTTCTCACTCCGGCTGGTCGATGAGCTATTCGCTTGGGCTTCAACTATTTGGGCCTTTATTCTCTTGGCCGGTTATAAGGCCGTAACATAAGCTTAATAGATTAGACGTCCCAAGGTCTATCTTTTAAATTTGTAGGAAATGAAAAGCGATCAGGAAGTTTCATATATATCTCTTTATCGAGATTTCCATATAGATATGCAGTCACAACATCCATTAACTAATCATTCCTTTGCTGTTAATCTTATTAAGAATCGAAAAGTTATCGCATCCATTATTGGTGTGTATGTTTGTTCATAGTACAAGCTTTGCTTTGTAGCGTATAATCTCATTATTTTCATTCTTTTTCTGATAAATACCCATTTATATCCCATAGGTTTGACATCATTTGGTGTCTGGATTATTTGTCCAAAGAATTTGTGTTTCTTAAGCGAGTCCAGCTGTGCTTCTATTGCCTCATTCCACTTTGGCCAATCATTTATTCGTTTGCATTCAGCAACAGAATGTGGATCATTATCATCGTCCCTTTCAATGACGTGAATGGCAATATGAAAGCAAAATCATCATCGATGATTATACTCTTTCTGTCGAATACCTCCTATGTACGTACATAGTTTAATGATATTTTTTCTCCAGACTTTTCCTCTGCAGTGGTTTTCGAAAGGGTTCAGGGTATGGACATGAGCTTATTTTTTTGTGGTGGTATGTCATAAGGTCTCCGCGATTTTTTTTTCTTTTTCTTGGATTTTTGGCCTTGGAGCCTGGTGGTCCTCTTTTTTGTTGAGAAACATCCACTTCTGCTGTTGGTGGATTGCATCCATTCTCGAGGATGTCAATCATAACTAGAGTATTTTCAGCTGAGATGTATGATTTGACAATCTTCTGGTTGTCAATAAATGAATCTGGTAACTGGTGAACAGTGTTCTGAATGTGTAGGATCTTCAGGATATCATCTTCACATTGTTTGGTTACCGGATTAAAATGGGTCGATGATTTTGTATCCCACGATATTATTTGTGTAGCATCAGATTTTGCAGTAGCTGGGCCCAATTTGGGGAAAGTCATCCATCAAAGTCACGGTCTTCAAGACATGCCTTGAATGCATCCCCTATTTGGGGTTCTAGGAATCTTATTATTGAGAATGAGTCAAACCCTACATAGATCCCTAGACGACGTTGAGGACCCATTTTTGTCATCTGTTGTGGTGCTATGGGGATATAGAATACACAACCAAAAATTCTCAATTGACAGATGTTCGATGGTATTTCATATGCAAGTTGCATCAGAGAAAGACTCTAACCTCCAGAGGGTCTAATTTTTATTAATGAAGCAGCATGTCCATGCAGTCGCCGACAACTGGGATTTCATTAGTAATGGACGTGCGATCCATTTTAGTCTTTTTATTAATGACTCTGCCAACCCGTTTTAGGTATTGTTAATGCCAAAATTGACGTCAAAGGCATTTGGGCTGACATGGACTCCCTTTGACGAAGTGGATTCTTGTCAGCAAGTAGAGTGGGACCCTTGGTTGGTCGAACCAGGGTCGATGATGATGAGTGTTAGAATGCGGTGTGGAAGCTCGCTCAACCCAGTGGCGGAATACGATGGTCGTTTGACCCTCTGATGGGACCGATCCTCGAATGACTGTCGTCTTGAGCTGTCGTTTGACCCTCCTATTGGGTCGTGTCACGATCTTTCTGTACCACAAATAAAAGTCAGGGAGTCGGATCTGGGTTCCGACCCAAATCCCCTCCGATGTTTAAGTTAGATTGGAAACTTAAGGAAAGGCTTGGGGATATCGAAATCGACCCACGGAGGTTTGTCTTGAGTCAGTCACATTAGGCTATTTAGAGGAAGAAACATAAAAGTGGTAGAATAATTCAGAGTCTTAGGTCTTTCGTACCATGGGAGTCTAAACCCTTCTTACGTTGTCTTTTCATCTATTTATAGTTGAGGGTGTCTGTCAATAGTGCATAACGGCTCTTCTTTGATTATGGTGAGATCTTCTCTGGGATTGTTGATAACAGATGCCCATTTACTCGGTCTCCATTAACCACTCCCATGTAACCAACAAGGCTTGAACGGTCCGATGAGCTGTCTCATTGACCGAGTAATAACTCTTCTTCGCTGGCGGGCTCTTAAGTTATGGGGCCGAGGCTTAAGCCTTTAATTTGACCGCATCATCTTGTCCTCGCTTCGTGGGCCGTACCCATATATTAACAATGGCCCCCATCATTCGTGCTAAGGAAACAACGTTGATTGAGACCGAGTGATGTGAAGTCACATTAAATGGGCACGACAGTTGAAGCAGACCGATTTGATTTTTGCCGCCAAAACCCTTCACCTTCAAATTTGATCCTCGCCATCCCTTGAGATCATAATTTGACACGTGCTACCTGTTGAACGGTTGCTTTGGATTCCCCAGTATAAAAAGGGGAAGAAGAAAGACAAGAAGCCTTCATACTTCGTCCCTAAATTTTCGAAAGCTCGACTTTACCTCTGCTTTCTCTGGTGTTCGTCTGCTTTCGATATGATAGCTTTCTTTTCTCATCTTGGCTCTTCTTTAGCTCTTATGGTTATGTTACGGCCAGTGAAGATACAGGAGACATCTTATGATGAGATCATGTAGTGCCTTCGACCTTCTCAATATGTTGTGTTTCCTGGAAAAGGGAAAGGACTCCACATGGAGCCTAGACTTCCTATTCTTCGACGTTATTCGGATTTAACAGCTCCTTGAGAGATTCTGGAGAAGGAGCCAGAGCTCTCTTATGATTCGACTTCCAAGATCTTGTCAGATTTCCTATATCCCCTTATAGGGTTAGATTTTCGGAATTCAATGAGAGAATTTGTTTCCCTCGGAGAGATGAGATTGGAGTGTATCTGAAATCTTTCCTCTTTGACCTTTGTTTTCCTCTCCATCCCTTTATAGTGGAGATTTTAAATTTTTTGGAAATTTCCATCTGTCAGCTTGTGCCTCAGACCATTTCGCCCATGGTTTGCTTTACGATGCTTTGCGAGCTTTATGGAGTTCGTCCATCCATTCGATTGTTTAGATATTTCTTCAGAGTGATGTTCAACCCTCGTAAGGTGTGGTACCACATTATGGCTCGCATAGAAAGGAAGCTTATCTTTGATCTCCATATCTCCAACCCTAATTGGGAGGACACTTTTGTATTCATTTTCCTCCCAAACATGGGGTCAATCCTCACTGGTTGGTGTACCCCTAGCCCTGATAGTTTCAAAGAATTTGGACTATTACCTGGTGAGACCAAGGCAGCCAAACTTCTTTTTGAGCCGACCATGGAAAGAGAGGTTAACCTCATATTTGTTGGACAACCATCGGCTGAAGACTTTTTTGTGGAGTCAGGGTAATACATGTTGCTTCTGTGCTCCCATTAAGACCTCTTACGGTAATTATATTATTTATTTACAGATATGGCTGGATGAGCTCATAGAAGTTTGAACACTAAGCTGGATCGGATGTGGAGGGAGCAACAAAAGACGAAGAAGAATGCTGGGGGCTCAAGTGCTCAGTCCCCTCTTCCCCTCAGTCAAAGCTCCTCAATCAAGGGAGGTGACGTCAAGGGGACCTTGGGGTTATCCACTCAAGCTTTGTCAAAGGATATTTCGAGTCGGGCCGTTACTCGTACAATCCCGCCCCCGGCTCCGATTATTTCCTTTGTCGCTCTTATAGCAGGAGTTGGTGAACCTGTCATAGTTCCGGGGCCTACCAAGCCCATAAGCAAGAGGAGGAGTCTTCCCTCCTGCAAAAGGGAAAACCTGGAAAATAAGAGGAGTGTTGTAGAGCCAACTCCTCCTCTCTCACCAATGGAGAAAGGTAGTGGCATTTCATCCCAAGTTGTTGTGGATCAGATTGTGGCTCCCCCTAAGCCTCAGGGAGTCGTCGAGCCTCCCACGAGTCATCCTCAAGACAAGTGGTCGTGGGGTAGTATCGACCCTCCGACTCTCTTGGCTGGTCCTATCCCTATGGAGTTTGATTGAGTTCTGATGTTGAATCGACAATAGAATGCCTCTTCGGGAATGTTGGAGGCAAAACTCATCAGCCTTAATTTATCGTCGGGAATGAAGAGTCGGCCCTCTTGGATTTGTGGACGACAGCTTGAATGGTGGAGAATTCCATTCTCCCTCGTGATCACGAGTTCCTTCTGAGTGGACGGCCAACTTCTTTATGGGTTGCAGCTACCAGGTTAGTCTACGCTCAAATTAAGCTATCAACCCAGCTAATCGACATCTTTCACAGATGTCAATTATCGGCACGGGCTTGTGATGTGTCCATATTTTTCATGTTTTATTGTACATTTTCATATCAGTTTGATCGCCCAAAGTTCACATTTTTATATTCTATCATGCTTTTCACGATATATTTGATTATTGCAGTGTTTCGTGGATTTTCAGGAACTTTGGCACGATTCAGAGCAATAATAGATGATGGACACGGATACCGATGTCAGAGCTCACATCGCCGCGTTTGACGACACAAAGGAGCAAAGAAAGAAAAGAAAGAAGAGGGCAAAGGAAAAAAGGGGAAGAGAATAAGGGACCCAAGCCGTGTTTCCAAGTAGCTCAGTCGAGCGTTCCACATGCTCGGCCAAGCTGAGCTCTCATAAAGAAAGGGAAACGTTGCAAGGGGCCGCTCGGCCGAGCGACCTGCCTTGATTGACTGAGCGATCCTCTACAGATGACCCCTAAATTGGCCTTGAAACTCTCTGCCTAATTTGCTCGGTTGAGCAGATTTCCTGCTCGACCGAGTGGCATCCTTTTGCCCAGACTCAAAGATGAAGCATCCAAGAGGTGCTCGACCGAGCGCTAGGGCACGCTCGACCGAGCGACCAAGGCCGCTCGGCCGAGCGGAGTAGAAAGCACAGAATTTTGGACAGTCCATCACTCTTTGATGACCTGTTATCACCTGGGAATTTAGAGTATTTTTCTCATATTTTTTCCATATAGTATACTCCATGAAGATTCTAACACCTCCAAGAACATGCCAAACGGACGTCGGATGTGTCATAGAAAATTTTTGTAAGTTAGCAAATCTGTGCTGGAAATTGTGCTCGGGTAGGCTGGAAAGTGTGCTCGACTGAGCGGCCCTGCACAGCTTGGCCGAGCTAAATGAGTAGTAAGCGTGGGCACAGGTCGACTTAGAGTTATTTTTATGGTTTTCTTGGGGCTATATATATGTAAAGGGGCAGCCATCATGGGGGGCTGGTTTTTATGCTAGGAGACAATTTTCGGAGGCTAGGACATGCCATCGGCCCTCTTCTTGGCGATTTTGTATCAAATCTTCATTAAGCTAAGTATTTTCTTATTGAATCTTCTTTATTTCTTTTTCTTATTTGTTTTTGATGTTGATCTCTCTTGTTTATATATCTTTTGCCATGATTGAGTTGATCTTTTACTAGGGTTAAGTTGAACCCTAGGATCCTAGGGATTGGATGTTTGGTTAACCTTAGTTGAATGAATATAGGGTTGATCTATGGTATTTTGAACAAGGATTTTGGGGATTAGCCCTAGAGTTGGAGGATTGCAAAAGTAACTCTATATTCTATGGAAAATCCCCACGAATTTGATTATGGCTTAGTGGCCGTTTTCTAGGGCTCGTGATCATGAGAGTGACTCGCACACTAGGGGCGATTACTAATCCCTAATCTGCTAGTCGGTGACTACGAGAGTAGCCCAACTACTAGAACCCACCATAGTGTAGTATCCCAATCTGTATATCATGAGAGTTGATATGGATTTGTGATATGGGAACCAGTGTCGAGCCTAATGCATATATCCATATGTGAAGTTCATAGCGAAAGTAGCTGAGCGTAGGGATAAATTAGATGAGTAGGATAATGAAAGTAAATTACTCAATCCCATCTTCGGATGTGACACTCCTACCCTTATTTATAGTTCGACGAAAGGGTCCTTAACCTTATATCCAAGCTTGAAGGTCCTAACGGGGATTCCGATACCCTAGCGATCTTTCTCCTTTTTTTTTCTTTGTTTTATTTGTTTTATTTTATGTGGAGTCTTTGGATGTGCCATGCTGATCGTGACACCCTCGCATTCCACTTCCATCGCCATTACGACCCCTTTCGTAATCCATCTCCACCAATAAAACTCGAAGCATAATCAACTTAGGAATCGATAGGTAGTATAAGCAACGCCTACCTGTGGATTCAACTTCCGAACTCATCAGGAATATATTGATCTGACACCCCTGCACTTGGGGGTGAGGGTGTGCATACCTTTTTGGGGGTGCGCATCCTCGCAAAACAACAGCTTGCAGTGCCGAGTTATCGACATGGTCGATGGACATCATCGGGCGGAAGCCGCTGACCAGAAAACTTCCGAGCTCGAGGCCCAGATGAAGAAGATGGAGGAGAACTTGGGAAAAGTGCTCATGGCCAAAGCTAAAGCCTAGTGGGCAGCTACAGAGGCCAAGGAGAGATTTACCTCCTTATCTTCTGTCAGGCAAGCGACTGAGGCTCCGTGGGAGAAGGAAATATCCCAGCTCCAGGCTGACTTAGAAGCCTGGAAGCAAGATATAATCGAGCTTCAGGCCAAAGTCACTGACTTGGAAAGATCAACAGCTTCAGCCAAGGCTTTCAAGGCTAAGCTTATGGCCAAGTTCACTGCGGTGATGCAAGCGATGTAGAATATTTTTATGCTGGGGAGTGGCCCTTTCTCTTAAAGTATTACTCTTTTTGTTATTGTTATCTATAAAATTGCTTCGAAGCTGGCAATATGTAAATTTTTCGACTAATAAATGAGAGAAAAAGAGTTTCTATCCTCTTTAATGTACGTATATGGCCCCTCAACGACTCAAAGTTTATCTTCAAAATTGGTTGAACTTGGGTCGTTGGAGTTTCAGGCATTTTCATATTGTAGGGATGATCCTAAGGTTGCAGACCATGAGGTGAGGGTCATTCAATTACAAGGGGACTGACCTTTTTGCCTTATGGTTGACGACTAAGGTGAGTTGTTTGGTTGCAAGGGGTGTAGCCCCTTCGACTTATTGCCGACGACGAGGGTCATTTGGTTGCAAGGGGCATGTCCCATTCGGCTTATGGCAGATGACAATCGTGTGTCATTCAGTGGCAAGGGTTTGGCCCCTTGTCTTACGGCTAATGATGAGGGTCGTTCAGTTTCGATGGGCATGACCCCTTCGGGTTTTAGCCGACGACAATCGTGGGTCGTTCAGTGGCAAGGTGTTGGCTCCTTGGCTTATGGCTAATGACAATGATCGTTCGATTGCGAGGGTTATGGCCCCTTCGGCTTATGGCCGACGAAAATGGTCGTTCAGTTGCAAGGGGCATGGCCCCTTTGGCTTACTGCCGACGACGAGGGTCGTTCAATTATGAGGGACATGCCCCCTTCGGCTTACTGTCGACGACGAGGGTCGTTCAATTGTGAGGGACATGACCCCTTTGGCTTATGGTCGATGACAATCATGGGTCGTTCAGTGGCAAGGGTTTGGCCCCTTGGCTTAGGGCTGACGATGAGGGTCATTTAGTTGCGAGGGGCATGGCCCCTTCAGCTTACAGCCGACGAGGAGGGTCATTCGGTTGCAAGGGGCATTGCCCCTTCGGATTATGGCTGGCAACAATCATGTGTCATTTAGTGGCAAGGATTTGGCCACTTGGCTTACGGCTGACAACGAGGGCCATTCGGTTGCGAGGGGCGTGGTCCCTTCGGCTTACAGTCGACGACAAGGGTCGTTCTGTTGCGAGGGGCATGACTCCTTCGGTTTATGGCCGACGATGATAATGGGTTTTTTCAGACAAAAGATGGTCAACCTCGTATTTATGACATATTCATTGGATCAGAAATACATGGGCAAATTATGACCAATACAATTTAGTATTTTTTTGCTGGTACGACCATTAATATTACTTTTGCAAATGCTTGGCATTCCAAGGATGTGGAAGCTCCATATCCTCCATCGTGGAGAGTCGATAGGTGGCTAGGCCAAGAACGTCGATCACTTTGTAGGGACCCTCCCACTTTGTGAAGAGCTTCCCTTATTTAATGATCTCGGGGGGAAATAGCCTTTCGCAACACAAGATCGCCTATGCATAAGTTGCACTCTCAAACTTTTAAGTTGAAGTAGCAGGCCATACGTCCCTTCTACTCGACAAGGGTAGTCAAAGTGCATTCACAAACATCATTGAGTAACTGCAAGTTGAGCTCGAGTCCTTCCAAGTTTCTTTCTTTATTGAAGTATCGGAGATGGAGAGGTTACTCGTTGACTTCAACTGGAACGACCGCTTCACAGCCATAGGCAAGCATTAAAGGGGTCTCTCTGGTCAAGGCTTTCTGAGTCGTTCTGTACGACCATAGGATGCCAGGAAGCTTCTCTGGCCACGTTCCTTTGGCCTCTCCTACCCTATTCTGCAAGGGCTCGAGGATGCACTTGTTAGCTGCCTCCGCTAAACCATTGGACTGGGGATGAGCCACAGAAGCGAAGTGCAACTTGATCCTTAATTCGAAACAGAAATCCTTGAAACTGTCACTATTGAATTGCATCCCATTGTTTGTTACGATGGATTGAGGGATGCCGAATCGACATACAATCGATTTCCACACGAAGGTCCTTAAGTCCTTCCAAGTGATGCGGGCCAAGGGCTCTGCCTCGATCCACTTGGTGAAATAGTTGATCTCTACAATCAAAAATTTTCGTTGCCCACTTGATGGCAAGAATGGACCAAAGATATCTAATCCCCACTTTACAAATGAAATGTGACTAATGATGGGGATTAGATCCATCGGAGGGGCCGAGCTATGCTTTGTGAACTTCTGGCAAATAGGGCACTTCCGCACATACTCGATCACCTCCTTGAACATGGATGGCCAGAAGTAACCTTACCTCTAGGCTAAAATGTTCCCCCTACAATGATTTTAGCAGTATCCTTCATGAATTTCCTGAATCACATAGAGTGCTTCATGTGGAGTCAAGCATTTGAGGTAAAGAAATGCATCATACCTGGTCCACCGTCGCTTGTACACGAACCAATGAGGAAAACAAACTGGTAGGCTCCTCGTTCCAGCTTTCATGCCTTGGTAGGCCGGTTAGTTTTCCCTATTATTGATATACTTAATAATGGGGTCCATCTAAGTGACTCCTTGGTCGAGGCTTAGCAGCTTCTCTTCGAGTACACTCGAGTATTGAAGATAATGCATGTACACTGTTCGACCCAGCCTTGCTGGTGAGGATGAGGTGAGCTTTGCCAGGGCATCAGCTCGGTGGTTCCTTGATCATGGTATATGATGGATCTCCACCTGCCTGAATTTGGTTATCTCAGCTTTGGCAATCTGCATGTAGTTCTGCATTGTTTCTTCTCGAGCTTCGTAACCTCCATTCTGCTGGTGGACTTACAAGTTAGAGTTGCTATGGAGGTGGACGACCTTTGCTCCCAGCGCTTGAGCCGACCTGAGCCCATTGATGGCAGCTTCATATTCCACCCCATTGTTCGTGGTTTGGAAGTTGAACCAAAGAGCGTATTCGAGTATATTTCCATCTGGTGTTTGGACAATTATATCTACTCTGCTTCCGATTCGAGTTGCTAAGCATCCATTTTCCTTCCCCTTTACAGGTGACTGTTGAAGAGTCGATAACTGTCAAGGGAGAAGAGGGAAGGTTGAGTTGTAAATTAGCAACATGTACCTCTTTTGGTGGGTCGTCATCATAGGCGAGTTTGACAATAAAATCAGCTAAGGCTTATCCTTTAATGGTAGTCCTCGACTTGTATTGAATGTTGAACTTACTCAATTCGATCCCCCATATAGTCATCCTTCCAGATCAATCAGCCTCTTTAGAGTTTGCTCCAAAGGGGTGTCGGTGAGGACTAGAATGGTATGTGCCTGAAAGTAGGGTTATAGCCTTCTTGCAGACTGGACCAGAGCGAATGCCAACTTCTCTATTTTGGAATAGTTGATTTCGATACCTCGGAGGACTTGGCTGACATAGCAAATAGGCCGTTGTACTCCCGAGTCCTCCTTGACAAGAGCCAAGCTTACAACCTGCATTGTAGTGGCTAAATAGATAATGAGATGGTCAGCTTTGTTCGGTTTAATCAAGAGTGGTGGGCTACAGAGATACTCCTTCAGCTCAGAGAAAGCCTTATTGCAATTCGCGTCCCACTCGATGACCTTCTTGTCTTTTGCAGTGGACGCTATTTCCTTCCTCAACACTTTGAAAAAAGTTAGCGACCTCTCAGACGATTTGGAAAGGAATCGACCCAGAGCCGCTATTCTGCCATTCATCCTCTGAAGCTCTCTGAGGGTAGAGGGCTCCTTCATTTTTACGACCGTTGCGATTTTGTTAGGATTAGCTTCGATACCTCGACTCGTTAGCATGAATCCAAGGAACTTTCCAGATCGAACTCCAAATGTACATTTTGTGGGGTTCAATCAAAGATTATAGCGACGAATCTATGCAAAAGTCTCTCGGAGATCTGCGATGTGATCTATCAGTTTCTTCGACTTGACCAGCATATAATCAACATAGACCTCCAAGTTTCGTCCAATTTGAGCCTTGATGACCTTGTTCATCATACACTGATATGTCGTCCCTGCATTCTTTAAACCAAATGGCATCTTTTTATTACAAAAAAATACCTCGATCCGTGATGAAGGAAGTCTTTCTTCATCATCAAGCACCATTTGGATTTGGGTTGGAGCCTAAAAAAGTGTCCATGAAGCTTTAGAGTTCATATCTGAGGCACTTTCGACAAGATGACCGATTCGAGGTAGCGGTAGCTTTCGTTTGCACAGGCTTTGTTAAGATTGGTGAAATCAACGAACATCCTCCCTTTGCCATTCGTATTCTTCTCCATCACGACATTGGAGAGCCACTCGGGATATTGGATTTCCTGAGAGAACCAGGTTGCTAAAAGTCGATCTACTTCCTCGATGGCAGCTTTCATCTTGTCACCTCTCATGTTCCTCTTCTTCTGCTTCACGGGCTTGGAAGTCGAATCGACCTCTAGCTTGTGGGATATCACCCGAGGGTCAATGCCAGGCATATACTTTGGAGACCAGGTGAAAACGTCAGCTCTCTCTCTTAGGAGTGTAATTAACTGTTTCCTTATGTCGAAAGGGAGCATCAAACCAATGGAAATAGTTTTTTCTTCTCCTTCGGAGATCTAGATGTTCTCTGTCTCTTCGATCGCTATGGGTCTTTGCTTCTCATGTTTACCCTTGTTGTTGAGATAATCTGGGTCTGCTTGCTCCTCCCTTCTCAAGGAGGTAGACAAAAGGTAATTGATTGAGCATGCATCTGATTCCCTTTCACCTTTTCAACTCCCTCAGGAGTTTGGAATTTAATCATCTGGTGGAATGTCGAGAACATCACCTCCACTGCATTGAGCAACGGTCTACCGATGATTCCCTTGTATGCCGAGTTGATCTTTACCACGATAAAGTTGGTCAAACAGGTGACCTATCGTGGGTACATTCCAAGGGTCACCGGTAGCGTGACGATGCCTGCCACCGGTGCTGAATGTCCTGTAAACCTACGAGAGGTACTGTACATTCCCTCAACTCCGATGAAGCCATTTTCATCTTCTCCAATGTGGTGAAGAAAAGCACATCACACGAGTTCCTAGTATCGATGAGGAATTTCTTCACCACCAATGCATCAATAGTGGCACTGATGACAATGACATCATTATGTGGCAGCTCCAAACCCTTCAAATCTTCATCTGAAAAAGGTATTGGGGGTGTAGAATCTCTCGGGGTGCTTCTTTCACACCGAGATAGTCATCAGCCTCCCAGCGTAAGAACTTTAGAGTGCGGTTGATAACTATGTGCGCGGTGGACCTCCTATTATCATATCGAGGATATTGAAGCTAGGAGATGGCATGGTGTTTTCGCCATGTGTTGTTGGGCGAGTCGACATGGTCAAAGTAGTTGGATCACAGGGATGTCGACTCAGTTTTCCCACAGATGGTGCCAACTGTTAATACCAAAATTGGCATCAATGGTATTTAGGTTGATGTTGAGTCTCTTTAACGAAGTGGATCCTTGTCAGCTGGTGGAGTGGAACCCTTGGTTAATCGAACCAGGGTCGATGATGATGAGTGTTAGAATGCGGCGTGGAAGCTCGCTCGACCTAGTGGCAGGATACGTCGGTGTTCAACCCACTGGTGGGATCGATCCTCGAACGAATGTCATCAGGAGCTGTCGTTCGACCCTCCTGTTGATTCGTGTCATGATCTTCCTGCAACACAAAGGAACGTCCGGGGGGTCAGATCTGGGTTCCGATCCAAATCCCCTCCGATGCTTAAGAAACTTAAGGAAAGGCTTGGGGCTATCGAAATCGACCCACGGAGGTTCATCTCGAGTCAGTCACCTCAGGCTATTTGGAGGAAGAAATAAAAAAAGTGGTAGAATAATTCAGAGTATTAGGTCTTTCGTACCTTGGGAGTCTGAACCTTTCGTACGTTGTCTTTTCATATATTTATAGTTGAGGGTTTCTGTCAATAATGCATAACGGCTCTTCTTTGATTATGGCGAGATCTTCTCTGGGATTGTTGATAACGGCTGCCTATTTACTCGGTCTCCATTAACCACTCCCATGTAACTAGTGAGGCTTGAATGTTCCAATGAGCTGTCTCATTGACCGAGTAATAACTCTCCTTCACTGGCAGGCTCTTAAGTTATTGGACCGATGCTTAAGTCTTTAATTGGGTAGCATCACCTTGCCCATGCTTCGTGGGCCGTATCCATGTATTAACAGGTATGAACATGTGACACAAGATGTTCAATTTCTATTCTAGTTGCTTGGTAATATTCTTGAAATGACCGGGAGGTGAATTCCCCAGCAATATCCAGATGGATATTCTTTATTTAATTGTCTGAAAAATACGCCCACAACTTAATTATTTATGCCAATAACTTTGGAAAGGATAGGTTGCGAGTCAATAGTAGACAAACATACGAATATTTTGAAGACGCATCAATCATTACCATAAAGTACCGAAAAGGCCCACTAGGTGTTGGATCTGGATCTAAACCTAGCGGTGTGAATAGGCTAATAAAAATTCTCGTGCAACCCACGAGCAATCACAGGCAGTTATAGCAGATACAGAGTAAATAATGAGCTCACAGAATACGCCGTAGTTTTATCCTGGTTCGGTCGTCCCACGACCTACGTCCAGCCCCAAGAAAATGCTAGCATTAATATGTTTCTTTTGTACAACTATAATGAGTCCTGAGCCCAGCTCCCCACCTAGTTCGTACCACACTCCCCGAGTGCAAAACACTATTAACGTAGTAAATGCTTCGTCTTGACAAGCCCCAACTCATCAAGACCCCCATGTCTAGTCCCAGACTAAACAAGTCTCCAAAACGTCACAATGGTAAAGTTTCCCCTACAAAGATCGCTACAACTACACAAATATAATAATAAAGAGTTAAAAGAATCTCGGTTTGTGTAGCGGCAGTCGTCTCTGTCAATCAGCTCAAGTCAGATCGTATTTGACAGGATGTAGTCGCCAACGTCACGTTTTCCTCCTTGGAAATTGCGGCCTAGGTTTTCTTCCCCTTGAAAAATTGCGGCCCTGGTGTGTAGTGTCCCCTTGTTGCGCAATATGATGGATGGAGTCTCCCCTTGTTGTTGCACAATTTAGAAGGAGTTGATGAGTTGCACAATGGATGAAGCTACCCTCTTATGCCTCTTGTATTGTGGCCTTGATGATGTATGTAACTTGGAACTTGGAACTTGCGGCTGATCGCTCCGGAATGTAACCCAAAGAACGGTTGTATTTTTACCGCAAGCGCACGGTTTAGCGGCGAGCGGGTTATCGAACACAGGGAGGACGAATGACCGTGCTTGTTCCAATCAACCTGGCTATTTAAGAACAGAAAAGAGAGAAATTTGCCTTTGGCGATACTGTCACAATCGTCAGACAAAGTACGAAGATATCAAATCAAATAAAGAACGTCTAGGGAATGGGGAATTCCCGCTACTCACCGTATTTCGTAAATGTGGTTCATTGGTATCGAAATTGCTAGAATAAAATTTTGGATGAATAAGTCGCAACTGAATGTAAAACCTAGCTCATGCTCTCGCGCTGTTGCCGGTCTATAGCTATCCTAGGTTTGGGTCCAATCTCTTGCAAACCATAGCCTAGGGAAGCTAGCATTAGGATCAACATCATCGTTCAATCACGCCCCGAGCCCACTCTCGTGTAAACTCGGGCCACGACCTAGGTTGGGATAGTTCCTACCCGTCCAATCTCTTGCAAACGGGTATCGGCATGGAATTGCAACCGGAAACCCTAGTATCGGTCCAATCTCTTGCAAACCGATACTACGGAGATTCGATTCCAATCCAATTCGGATTTTTAGGGTTTCCTATCGAATTGGGACCCAATCTCTTGCAAATCCCAATCGATATGAATACCTAGCCATCCGTAGTAAATTGATCCCAATCTAACCCTTATAGCAATTCTAGCTAAATTTCTACCAATTCATCACAAATCTGAAATTGGGCTCGTAGGGTTCATCCCCACGCCCCAAGACGTGGAGACTACTCACAATTCATAGCACAAACACAAAAATAATCAATGGAATTAACAAGAGAATTCATCACAAATTTGAGATAAGCAATAAAAATAGAATTTTTAGAGGAGAGAGACACAAACCAATGGAGTTCTTCAAATAATCCAACAAAAATCAACTTTTGTCTCCTCTCCAATCACAAGAATAAAGCTAAAAAGTTAATCTAAAAAGCTGCAAAAATCTAAGAGAAAAACTCTCTAAACTAGGGTAAAAACAGGGGTTAAATACCCCTCAAAATCGTCCAAAAAACTGTGACCAAAATACCCCTGCGCAGCCTGAAATCCGCAATTTTCGCTACAGGCAGCGCGTCGCACTCGGCCGAGTGACAAAAGTCGCTCGGCCGAGTGAGAAACCCTGTAAATTTCCAGTAAGTCTGGGTCTTCGGGGGTCTTCACTTCGGGAGTCGCTCGGCCGAGTGAGTTGTCGTCACTCGGCCGATGGCTTCTTAGTACTCGGGCGGTCGGTATTTGCCACTCGGCCGAGTGGGTCTTCTGAAGCTCAGGCAGACGAAAAACAGTAAGTTGGCGATTTTTGACATGCGTCGTCTGGGTGCCACTCGGGCGGACGGGATCTCGTCACTCGGCCGATGTGGCTTCCGTCGCTCGGCCGAGTGCACATATAAAACGTATCTGATCTGGTCGGACGAGCGGTGTCTCGCTGGTCGGCCGAGTGGCTTCTCCACTCGGCCGAGTGGGGCACCAAAAATGCCCAAACAGCTTGTTTTGGTCTCCTCGTCGCTCCTGCGACGTCCTTTCTTCTTCCGCTCCTCTCCAACAGCAAAATACCCCTCGGGGAGGTCATCGGTGACACTCTGGAGTAGGCGTATCTCGAGATCACTCCAAATCGCTCCAAATCACCTGAAATTCGACAAAAACAAGAAATCGTGAAAAGCATCGCAAAATCGTCGATATATCGTGAAAAACATGATTTGAGCGATCTAAATGGCATGCAAACATGCGGGAAAAAAGTGTAAAATAAGGAGTGATCAAAATCCCCCAAGCTTACCTCTTACTCGTCCTCGAGGAAGATAAGTAAAAGGCGAACCCGGTGGATTCAGAAAACAAAAACGAAATAGAAATCAAAGAAGAAAGAAAGAAACGAAGAGGGAAGCTGCTAGATCATCTTCTCAGGACGTGGGTTTCGCTTACTCATATAGCTTGCACCGAATGAAAAACACATGTCAAAGAGTTTTATTTTGCTATCATAGTATATATAATAGTGCAAATAGAAATAGAAAGCCCACGAACAACGATATAATCATGAAAAACAGAATAATTTTAGAATTAACATCGTCTGAATCAATTAAAGCGGTATACAAATCGCAGATCACACACTTTTCAATTGAATGCTTTCTATGAGGAGTATAAGAATATCACACATTAGAATAGAAAGAATAGATAAGTGTGGATTTCATGAAATGAGTGCTAGGCATAGATTTCTGGACTTTGTAAAGCTAAAAATAATCTTACCGAGTATAGAATATTACTTAGCCTAGGTTGTCGTGCAACGTCAAGTAGTCACTCTCTCACACATCATTGGATTCCCTCCCCCAAGCTTATCTATAAGCGTGGTGGCATAAAAAATATTTACATCCCCATTTTTATAGAGCTCCAAAAGCAATGAAAATAAATACAAAAAGAGAGGAGAAAGAAGAGAGAGAGAACATGAGGTGGGATCTTTTATTGAAGTTCTTTCCTCTTTTCTTTTCTTTTTTCTCTCTTTTTTTTTCTTTTTTTTTCAAATAGCATATATACACAATGATCCCAACTCAAAGAGAAGTAAGAGCATACAAGTATTTTTTTTTGGTTTTGGGAAATTTGGAGCTAGGAGTTAATAACGGGGGAAATGCCATATAATAGAATCGCTAAGGGGAGATTCACCAATGATTTTAAAATAGAGAAATGATGTTCAAGATTTGTGGAGAAAGAAATAAATATATCTCTCGGTTCACTCTATAAGACATGCATGACAACTTCAGCATGGTAATCTAATCTACTCAGTTTCGATCACAAAAACAGCTAACTAATCCAGATTTATCATAGCTAACATCATTCAATCATCCTGAAGTGAAATGTACAAATCATGCATATAGAAGTGATATAGGAAAAGAAATCGGTACTCCTGATATAAGCATTCAATGAGTGAATCTTGGTGTGTTTTCTGCGATAGCATACATATGAATATTCAGACTCAGCTAATAATAAAATTTCATCCATTTTCATGTGGAAAAAGGTGTGGGTTACTATCTCTAAATGCAAGGCAAATCGCATCATATGATATCAGAAATAAAGTCTAAGACATGACAAATATAGCATGCATATAGAGTAAGCTAACTTCACGTCATCATCATCACAGAAAAGTCATCTCTAGCATGAGATGAAAAAGAAATAAAGATAAAGGGGAAAAGAAAACTATTTACAATGCGGCACACAGAGAAATAAGAAAATGTGATGCATGGTAAAATAAAAGAAAAAATGATGAAAATAAGTGCAAAAGCGGAAAAATGGAGTGAAAAACTAAAAATAAAGGTGGCAAATCGAAAACGAGCGTGAGAACTCACTCCCCCAAGCTAAATGGCACAGTGTCCTCAATGTGCAAAGTGTGGCACACCGAGAGACAAGTAATGTGAGGGGTAAGTGAGGGTGCATGCATGATGGAAAAATAAAAAAGGAAAAAGAAAGAAACGAAAAATATGATGCGGACATGATGCATGCAGATATAGGAGTGATATGGATATAAAGGTGTGGCACCAAAAACTCTCCCTCTCTCCCAAAAAAGATATATAAAGATATGATCAGAATGAGAATCCATAATAAGTGAGGGGAGGGGGTGGGCAAAAAGCAGCAGGACCCAACAGAAACGGGCAGCACAACGGCAAAAATAATCGATGGCATCAAGGGTGCCTAAGAAGGTGGTGCCGCGCCATCTCCGTCCTGAGGCGGAGGAGGTGGTGGTGGTGGTGGTGGCTGCTGAGTGGGGGTGGGTGTGGAAGTGGAAGCAGGCTGGGTGTGTGTAGGAGTGGGGGTGGTGACCTGCTGGGTGGGTGGGGGAACGCATGGGAGACGCTCCAGGACCTGGGTAAGACAGTAGTGAATGTGCGGGAGCAGGTCAAAGCGGCCAGCCATCGCAGTGACAGTGGCAGACAGGGTCTGAAGGTCGCCTCTGAGGCCACTCACCGCCCCCTCGAGAGCACGAATGCTCTGAAGTACAGTGTCGGGGGGAGGTGGTGCAGAGGGACGCACCGGTCTGTGCGGTGCAGGTCGGGGCTGGCGTACTCTAGTGGCGTAGGTGACGGGATCAGCAGGCAGGGGAACGAAAGGTGCTGCGCTCGCAAATGTGGGCCTGGCCTCAGTGTGAGGCTGGGCAGGACGGTAAGAAGTGGAGGCGGCAGCAACGAAAGAGGAGTGCAAAAGTGGCGATGAGGCGGCCAGAGAGGTCGGTGACACAGAAGTGTGGACAGACGCCACGACACTCTCAGAGAATACGGCAGCGGTGGAGACAGAGGTGGAGACTACGGTCTCTACGGCAGTGGTAAAAGAGGGCTCTCCGCACCCAACTATAGTCGGCTGGCACTCGGGTGGGGCAGAGGAAATGGGCTCGGCAGACAGAGGGCCAGTGGTGGTGGTGGCAGGTGTGGAGGCAGTGGAGGTGGGCTCAGCTAGGGTACTCCCGACACCGACAGCAGTGTGGACAGAGGTGTCAGGAGCAGCGGAAATATCAGGGATAGGCTGAGGGTCCATGGGGTCAACAGGGGCAGCGGGCTCGGCAGGTGCAACAGGGTCTGCGGGGGCAGCGTGGGCAGCGTGAGCCTGCTCGGCCTCGAGCACGTATGCGGCTGGGATCAGAACATCCATCGTAGGGAGCCAGTCCACCTGGGCCGGTGCAATCTGAGTCCGAGCTGGGCTCGGAAGAATCATGTAATCGGCACCGTAAGGGCCATGCAGCCAGACCCAGTGTCGCTCACCGTGCGGACGCAGCATCTTCATCCGGGCCATAACATCAATCGACAGAGAAGTGGGGCCCGGTGCTCGTCGCAGGTCATCAGGGAAGTCCTCGCCGGTCATAAGGGCGAGCAAGGTGATCAGGCCGCCGCAGCATATCGGTGAGCGAGCGCCCACCGATACGATGATGCGGTCCAAAAACCTAGCCGCGACATCAATCACGACGGCGGGGACCAACTCATCGCCCTCCCTAGATAGAGCTCTGGGCCGTGTCATCGCGTAGAGCATATAGAGCTCTGGCGTGGACATCGTACCCGGCTCATATCTGGCCAAAAAGGTCGTCGCCATAAGGCGCTGAGCTATACGGAGGCAGGGATGGACAATGGCCGAGGCCTTGGCCCTACTAGGGTCAAAGGCAGCGTGAAGACCCGTAATCCGGGCCCAGAAGGCGTCGGCATCGAAGGAAGGTGGGGGAATATAGGTGGGGGCGTAACCTCGATCAGCCCCGGGGACATCGGGCCACGAGAAGAAGGCTCTCATCATAACGAGAGTGACCTGGCACTCCCGGTCCATGAACCGAAACGAGCATCCCTCGTCGGTCCGGGCGATCGAACTAAGTACCTCAAGTGTCGGGCAGATAAACGTGTCTGCCGACACCTGAAAGAAATCTCGCCAGCCCACGTTGTCGTACAACGTGAGCATCCCCTCTAGTACCCCCAGGTGTCCTAGGTCTGCAAGGTGTGCGAACCGGGAGGGTACGATCGAGCGCTGGGAGATACGCTCGAAAGCGACGCGGTGTGCGTCGTTCCGGAACGTGATCCCCAGCGGCCCGATGAGTGGAGCCGGAGGTGGTGGCTGTGGAGCGGCAGGGAGTGGCTGTGCGGGCTCTGCAGGCTGTGCGGGGTGTGCGGGGCCTGCAGGCTGTGCTGGATGGACGGGGTGTGTGGGAGAAGGCGGAGGAGAGTCCTCCACCTCGTGGGAGGGGCCGGCATCGTCCGACCGCTTCCGCTTGGCGGAAGCTCTCCTCGACCTCGGCCGTGTACGGGGAGGCATATGGGCCCCGAGCGCGCACCGAAAAGCGTGAAAAGTGCGGCGTGCATAAAGTAAAGGAAAGAGTATACCACGACACGCCGCGAGTGTAAATATGTGAAAGCGTACGAAGACGACACCTCCACGTAGCCCGAATCAGTCCCTGGAAGCTCCCCTGGGCTCCCCTAAGCTCCCAGAAATAACCTGCGCATGAAATGGAGATATCAGCGAGTAATATTCAAAACGTATGGAGCATTAGGGGTATAATAGATAGAAATAGAAATTAATTTGGGTTTGGGGTTCGTTAAGCACACGGATCCTCGAAAAATACATAGAAAGAGGAGAAATAGGCAAAAATGGGGGTTACCAGAGTCGGTCGGAGCGGTGGTCGCCGGCGGCGACTCGGGCGAGGAGCGACGGCGGCTCGGCCGGCGGTGGGTGGCCGAGCGGCAGCGCGGGGTCGACGGTCGGGCGAGTGGGGGAGTCGTTCGGGCGCTGGGGAGTCGAAAAGTCGGGGCGCGATCGGATTATTTCGTTTCGAAAAACGCGCCCCCCCAGCCCCTTTTATAGCAGAAGTTACGACTCGGCCGAGTGACTAGGTCGCTCAGCCGAGTGAACTTTAAAGAAAAATTCCTCTCCGCTACGCTTCGGCCGAGTGGCCTTGCCACCCTCGTCCGAGTGGAGTAAGTCCATTCGGCCGAGTGGCTCAAGCTACTCGGCAAGACTCGCCCTAGGAGCGTATCCGTTTTACTCGGCCGAGTGAATATATATACTCGGCCGAGTAGCAGTTATACTGAAATCAGGAAAATAAACAGAGAGTTGGGTACAGCAGACTTCCCTCGTTTGTGAGCGGCTCGGACGGACGAACTTGTGTGCTCGGCCGAGTGACTAGTATACTCGGCCAAGTGAGCCTTGTTTTCTGCTGTTTGTCTTCGTTTGGGCTCTAAACTCCGTATTTCTTCCTCCAGTCGATTTCATCTTCCTCCTAAGCATCGAGCGCCTTCCTGGGGCGCTCCTCATTGCCTTGTGCATCCTCCTAATGATGGGTACCTCATTCTCCTCTCATGTCAGGAAAAATAGGACCCGTTATCACAAGATTTTTGGGCGAACGACTCAAAACACTAAAATTTTCTAAAACAAAAATAAAAGACAAGTGAAAATAAAGCAATAACCGTCGGGTTGCCTCCCGACAAAAGCTCGTTTAAGGTCGTGAGCTCGACCCCCTATGATTTTCTATTAATGCGGGATGTTTGGTGCATATGAGATGCACCCGTCAAATTTTTCGGGGAGAACGCTTGGATTCGGAAGTTGCGGCGGCGTGTTCTCCCTCGGTGGTCTCCTGTCTCGAATAGTGTTGGGGGGAGGCTCCCCCAAGCTAGCATTTGCTCCGGTCAACGGCTTCACCGGTGACGCCAATTTCCGTATCGGTGGAGCTTTCTTCGGAGACTTCAATTTCGAGAGCTTGCAGAGCTCTCGAATCCTTGCGACATCAGCGTCGCCTTCATCATTTTCAGCGGAGAGGTCGGGGGAATCATTTTTCTTCTCATCTTGGCCTAAATCCGGGCCTTCCTCGAAATCTTCATCGAATAGAGCGCCAATGGAGTGGGGGATCGCCTCCTCAATTACCTCATCAAGGAGGTCCATGTAGTCAAGCTCCTCATGGTAAGGCATGTGTTTCATAGCCTTAGGAATGTGAAGCTACACCTCGATGTTGTCGACGTTCAAAGTTAGGGTACCTTCTCGCACGTCGACAATGACACCGGCGGTGGCGAGGAACGGGCGACCAAGTATCAATGACGTATCTCCCTCCTCCTTAACGTCCATGATCACGAAGTCACATGGCAAGCATATGCCTCCCGGGACTTGTAGCGGGATGTCTTCGGCGATCCCTACCGGCCTTGTTATCCTTCCATCGGCTAATTGTATCCGCATGTCGGTAGGTTTCAACTTCGTCCCGGTGTTTAGCCTTAGGAACATAGAGAGAGGCATGAGGCTAACACTTGCCCCTAAATCTACCAACGCCTTTTGTAGAGGGACACCGCCCAAGGTGCAAGGAATTCGAAAACTCCCCGGATCTTTGAATTTGGCCGGCTCCTTCTCTCTCTTGGTGAACCAAGAGCCCTCCTCGGATAGCATGATCTTTTCCTTCCTCTTCCCCCCCGAAATCAAATCCTTTAGAAATTTAGCATATGTGGGGATTTCCACGATGGCGTCGAGGAAGGGAATGTTGAGGCTAACTCCTCTCAGATACTCGAGAAACTTTGCTAGCCTTTTCTCCATTTTCGCTCTAGCAAGCCTTTGGGGGAATGGGACCGGTGGCATGAAGCGCCTCTCCTCGATCAATTGCTCCGCTCTAGATTTCTCCTTTTCTTGCGGCTCTTTCTCCTTCTCAACTTCAACTACCGGCTCTATCGGCTCTAAACTTCCCTCCACAGGCTCCTCGGTAGGAATCATGGCGGTGGTGGTATCCTTCCCGCCTCTAGTAGTAACGGCAACCACGGCATTGATGTGGCTGGTGTTGCCCCGTTGGTTTTGCTCGGGTTGCGCCGGCAATTGTTGAGTATTCCTATTAAGCAACGCCAATTGCTCCGGGATTTGGGCTACAACGGTTGTAAGGGAGTCTTGGCCCGCCTTCAAGGTAGCATTGACCTTCTTTTGCTCGACCATAAACTCCTCCACTCTAGCTTCGAAGTCAGATCGTTGTTGAGCTTGTGGAGGGTTTTGATTTTGATTTCTCCACACTTGATTGTATCCGGGCGGCCTATATGGTGGAACTTGTTGCTTCGGTTGAAAATTTTGTTGTGGAGGCCCCTTCGGCGGATAGTGGTGTTGTTGGGGTGGTAGTGGTGGTCGAGCTTGTTGAGGTGGTTGTTGTGGCGGGTTCAAAGCTCCTTCATTATTGGCGTAGGAGAAACCGGGATGATTTCTTGTGGCCGGATTGGCCCAATACCCTTGGTTCCCCGCGACATATTGTACTTGCTCCAAGGATCCTTCTCCTTGCTCTCCTCCCGAATACATGGCTTGAGATTGGTCTTGCCAATCACACATTTGGTTCGTTGGTGCGGAGGTGGAAGGGGTTCCTTGGGGCTCCGTGATAAACTTCTCCAGTCTCTCCATTACCTTGTGGAGAGAATCAAACTTGCTTGTAAGCTCCGCTACGGCCTTCGCCTCATAGATACTAGTTGGCGTCAAGGAGGACGTAGAGTGTCCTCGCTCATCGCCCCATTGTTGATTGTTTGAGGCCATCTCCTCAATTAGGGACGTAGCTTCTTCGGGAGTCTTTGATAAGATAGCACCATTCGCCGTGGCATCAATAATTTGTTTGGTCCCCGGTTGGAGACCATTGTAGAAGATATGAACTAGCTCCCAATCTTCAATGCTATGGTGCGGGCATTGATGCTGCAGATCTTTAAAACGCTCCCAAGCCTCATAGAGCGTCTCTTGGGGTCCTTGCTTGAAGGACATAAGAGCGCTCCGAATCTTCACCGTCTTGGAGGGCGGATAGAACTTGTCAATGAATGCACTAGCCAACTCGTCCCAAGTGGTGAAGACTCCCTCAGCTTGCGTCCTCAACCAATAAAGTGCCTTGTCCTTTAGTGTGAAGGGGAAGAGACGCAGTCTGATGGCATCGATGGAGACCCCCGGCATCTGAAATGTGGCACACTTCGACAAGAATAATTGGATGTGGTAGTGGGGATTTTCATGGGCATTCCCATGAAATGGATCCTGCTGCATCAGAACCACTAGTCCAGTCTTCAGCTCAAAGTTCTTGTCAGCCGCCAACTCCGACATGGCAATGGATGAGGTCGTAGAAGAGGTCTTAGGCCGGAGCCTATCTCGAATAGAAATTATCCTCGCCATTCTTGCCACTAATTGTTCCGCAGTTTCCGGGTTGGTCATAAACCTCCCGTCCTGATCTTGTCTTCTCTCCGCTCTGATTCTCCGCGCAGTACGCTCAATCTCAGGATCAAATAATATAGCTTCAGGGTCCGCCGTAGATCTCGTGTACATGCAATGAGAAAACAGAGTTTCAAAGAAATGATTAGCACAATGGAAGGGTCAGGTAAAAAATGAAATAAAAACAAAAAGAAAGAAATAGCTAGGTTGGTAAGATCAAACACAATCGCCTCCCCGGCAACGACGCCAAAAACTTGATCGCTCCGGAATGTAACCCAAAGAACGGTTGTAGTTTTACCGCAAGCGCACGGTATAGCGGCGAGCGGGTTATCGAACACAGGGAGGACGAATGACCGTGCTTGTTCCAATCAACCTGGCTATTTAAGAACAGAAAAGAGAGAAATTTGCCTTTGGCGATCCTGTCACAATCGTCAGACAAAGTACGAAGATATCAAATCAAATAAAGAACGTCTAGGGAATGGGGAATTCCCGCTACTCACCGTATTTCGTAAATGTGGTTCATTGGTATCGAAATTGCTATAATAAAATTTTGGATGAACTAGTAGCAACTGAATGTAAAACCTAGCTCACGCTCTCGCGCTGTTGCCGGTCTATAGCTATCCTAGGTTCAGGTCCAATCTCTTGCAAACCCTAGCCTAGGGAAGCTAGCATTAGGATCAACATCATCGTTCAATCGCGCCCCGAGCCCACTCTCGTGCAAACTCGGGCCACGACCTAGGTTGGGATAGTTCCTACCCGTCCAATCTCTTGCAAACGGGTATCGGCATGGAATTGCAACCGGAAACCCTAGTATCAGTCCAATCTCTTGCAAACCGATACTACGGAGATTCGATTCCAATCCAATTCGGATTTCTAGGGTTTCCTATCGAATTGGGACCCAATCTCTTGCAAATCCCAATCGATATGAATACCTAGCCATCCGTAGTAAATTGATCCCAATCTAACCCTTATAGCAATTCTAGCTAAATTTCTACCAATTCATCACAAATCTGAAATTGGGCTCGTAGGGTTCATCCCCACGCCCCAAGACGTGGAGACTACTCACAATTCATAGCACAAACACAAAAATAATCAATGGAATTAACAAGAGAATTCATCACAAATTTGAGATAAGCAATAAAAATAGAATTTTTAGAGGAGAGAGACACAAACCAATGGAGTTCTTCAAATAATCCAACAAAAATCAACTTTTGTCTCCTCTCCAATCACAAGAATAAAGCTAAAAAGTTAATCTAAAAAGCTGCAAAAATCTAAGAGAAAAACTCTCTAAACTAGGGTAAAAACAGGGGTTAAATACCCCTCAAAATCGTCCAAAAAACTGTGACCAAAATACCACTGCGCAGCCTGAAATCCACAATTTTCTCTACAGGCAGCGCGTCGCACTCGGCCGAGTGACAAAAGTCGCTCGGCCGAGTGAGAAACCATGTAAATTTCCAGTAAGTCTGTGTCTTCGGGGGTCTTCACTTCGGGAGTCGCTCGGCCGAGTGAGTTGTCGTCACTCGGCCGATGGCTTCTTAGTACTCGGGCGGTCGGCATTTGCCACTCGGCCGAGTGGGTCTTCTGAAGCTCAGGCAGACGAAAAACAGTAAGTTGGCGATTTTTGACATGCGTCGTCTGGGTGCCACTCGGGCGGACGGGATCTCGTCACTCGGCCGATGTGGCTTCCGTCGCTCGGCCGAGTGCACATATAAAACGTATCTGATCTGGTCGGCCGAGCGGTGTCTCGCTGGTCGGCCGAGTGGCTTCTCCACTCGGCCGAGTGGGGCGCCAAAAATGCCCAAACAGCTTGTTTTGGCCTCCTCGTCACTCCTGCGACGTCGTTTCTTCTTCAGCTCCTCTCCAACAGCAAAATACCCCTCTGGGAGGTCATCGGTGACACTCTGGAGTAGGCGTATCTCGAGATCACTCCAAATCGCTCCAAATCACCTGAAATTCGACAAAAACAAGAAATCGTGAAAAGCATCGCAATATCGTCGATATATCGTGAAAAACATGATTTGAGCGATATAAATGGCATGCAAACATGCGGGAAAAAAGTGTAAAATAAGGAGTGATCAGCGGCCTAAAGGAGGAGACTTGGATTGGCCTTGCGCAATAGGGATGTCAATGGAGATAGGAGCTCTTTGGCTTTGGCTATTGGAGATGCTTGCAATGAGGCTTCCTCCTAAGTTGCGCAAGGAGATGAAGATGGCTCTAGTATGGTTGCGCAAGGGAGGAAGGAGAGGCATTGCTATGGAGATAGGTGCTTTGGCAATGGAGCTTTGCAATGAGGCTTGGCAATGGAGGAAGAGGGTTGCTAGTTGTGGCCAAGGAATATGGGTTTTTGGCTTGTTTCACAACTAGTCTTGGAGGTGGAAGAGTATAGCCAAAATTCTTCTCTTTGGTTGCTTTCCCTCTCTCTCAAAATCTCTCTATTTGAATATGGGTTTATATAGGAGAGGATGTGATATAATAGAATCAATTAGAATCCCATAATTGATGGAGATCGGAAGGAATCCTAACTTGATTAGGATTTGAATGAATCACCACGGATATGGAGTTTGAGTATGGATGGCTATGAAATTTGAGTAGCTATAGGATTCCAAATAAGATCTCATTTAATCACCATTGATTTGCATGTGATTCTCCATATCTCTCCATCTTTGACCAAGTCTTCAATTTGCATGGCTTTAGGATTTGAATGCTGAACCAATTGATTTGAGTTAATTCAAATATGGATTTGAATTGATTTCCTTCTTATCTTCTCATCTTTGACTTAGTCTAATTTTTGTAGCCATTATCTCCATCTTTGACTTAGTCCACTTGGCTACTGTATGGCAAATTCTCCATCACTTTTACTTAGTCTCTCTTTGAGTATTTGTGAGAGTGCCATTCCTGAAAACACTTAGCACACACATTAAATCGTTCACACATGTTTGTTATCATCAAACACGAAGTCATCGATCGTTGTATCCAACTACATGTTGTATCCAACACTAGGGAGTATAGATTGGTCCACATATATCTCTTTGTATTCTTTCGAGGAAGCTCGATGATTCTTTGTCCACTTTTAGTGGAGATGACCTTGTAATTAGTTTTCTCTTATAGCAAGGGATAAAAGGGAATTCACTCGTCTGAAGAATCTTCTGGTTCTTCAAGTCATGCCTATAGTATTGGGGTACGATGCGTTGCATCATGACCGATCTAGGATGGTTAATTCTATCATGACAAAGAATGAACTTGGATGCTATCGAGCACTTCAGGTGCTCCATCAAATTAGCTTCTGTCTCCAAATATTTGTATGGTATAGGCCTGATGAAAGGCTCTCAAAACGTTCAAGTATGGATTTAGTTCCCTTTTATTGAGACTTCACAGACATATACTCTTTTTTGTTTATATTTGCATTTTCCAAGTGAACCTGTTTAAACGGATGTCCTTGAAACTTCATAAATTTCTTTTTGAATTTGGAGAGAATAATGCATCCTTTATTTTTTATTTTTGTACCATTTGAAAGCAACAATGTTGTGTTCCCAGAACCTTCAATTATGTTTGATGGCCCTGATATTGTATTTATTAGGCTTTCATATGGTATAATGCTATGGAAAGAGCATTTGTATTGAAGGATCGTATGTGTTGATGCATTGTCTATTAAGCAGTCATGAGAGTAGTCCATCTATTAAAAGATAAACTATTCAAAAAGCATACTGCATAGTTATGGAAAAAAACATAAATAGCTCCCATGACAAAGTTTTTTCAACAAAGAGAAAACCAACTAATCAAACTAGTCGTCTTTTTTGAAATCATTATCAGTGAACTGGACTGGAGCATGTCTGGTCACCAGATTTGTTTCAACTTTCTTCTTTGAGATTTCTTTGTACAAATCTTGGAGGCGCCACGGAGTTCTGCACACTCTGGATCAGTGTCCTTACATGCCATAATTATGTCACTAGTCTTCCCTATCCTTTCTAGGTTGGGGTGCATTATTTCTGTTGTTTTCATTTCTGTGCCATGTGAACTTCAGCCTCCCTTTGTTTCTGTTCCGAAAGACTTGTTGATGAGAGGATATTTTACACATTTTTAGTGGAGTTTATCCATATATTATATCACACAAACCCACATTTTATACACCACTTTACCCCCATTTCTATTCCTTTTCACACATTGGGTGTTTATATATGTTTCAGATCAAAATTAAGCTTAAAAGAGCTAAATGGAGCCAAATAATCAAAATAAATAGACTTAGCAAAGAAACGGGATCAAAAGAAGAATAATACAAGGAGATAGAGCTGAAACAGGACCCACACGGTCGTGTGAGACACCCCTACATGACTACGTGAATCAAGACGCAAGGAGCATCAATTGTAACACGACGCGATCACATGAAGGTGTCACGAACGATCGCGTCAAGAGAGCCAAGGAGAAGGATTTTGACGTGGGGAAGATCGAGCTCACGCAATCGTTTCGCTGGAGCGACGCGACCGCGTAGAACAGCTAATTCTCTGGAAATATTGGCCCTAGCAAGACTTCCTCGACATGACTGCATCGACCCCATTCCCAGGCATATAAAAAGAGGAGCCACACGACCACATGGCTACCCACACGACCACGTGGAGGAGATATCACAAGAAATCGCATGATGAGAGTTTATTGTATATAGTTTTTTCCTCTTTTTCATGCACGTTTTACATCGTTTCATTATCCATTCCTCCCTGCTTTCCCCGTTTTGTCTCTTCTTTTGCTTTTGTTGTGCCTCACATGCTTTGCAGGAAATATATGTCGATTAGGGACCATATGACGAGATCTTATCGCAAAGAGGTGAAAGGTGCGAAGCGGGGAGTCAATTGGTGCAAAGGAAGGGATTTTGTGAAAGACAGCCACCCATGCAGCCACTTCATCATATATCAAACGGTCGTGTCATCATATATCAAACGACAGTATTAAGCTACATTTGAGGCGACATCAACATGACCGTGTCGAAGACCACCAAACGGTTGCGACAGAAGAGATAAAGATTGAAGATCATAAGCTTATGTGGCCCACGCCAACGGGAATGATACGGCTGCGGTTTTTCGAAGAAAAAAGCACACCGACGCAGCCACGGCAAAAGACAACGCGGCCGCGTAGCCGTTTTTTATGCGGTCGCGTCTCTAATGACACGACCGTGTCACTGAAGCCCCATTCTCCAACTCGCGTAAGGGAACGACGCGACTACATCGTTTCTGTCGGGGTCGCGTCAGCCTGTTTTTTGTGGCAGCTAGGGCGAAATCTGGGGGCTATTTTGGTCTTTTGGGCACGCGTATATAAGCGCCCCTTCATCCTCCTACGATGAAAATCTTATTTTCAGCAGTTTTCTATTATTTTCTAGGGTTTGAGGAAGTTTGTAAGGATTCTAAACTCGTTTTCTTTTTTATTTTCATTGTTCTTATTGCTTATTAGTGTAATAGATTAGTTTTCTAAATAGAAACTCTCTCATTTTGTTATTATTGATATGTCTCATTTTCTATGGCTTTAGATGCATACCCGTTGCTAGGAATCCCTTTTATTGCGATGGGTGGTGAGTAGTTTTATTCTAGGGCAATGGAATGAACCCCATTGGATTAGGGCTATGGGTTGAACTAATTAGTTGATTTAATTGCTGGGCCAATTGAGATTAGGGGTATATTGTGATGATTATTGTCGTTGTAGATTCGACCCCTCCCTTTGGGGCGATTGGATTGGCCATCGACCAAAAGTTAGGACCAATTCGGGGACCTACTCCCTACGACGTCACATACTATCGGTGTGGCTGACGAGAGTCGGGCATCAGTTAGAGCTCTCCCAATGTATGTCTAATCCTCGAACGCCACTGTGGGCAGGAGGAAGATTGGGGATATTCGTCGAGCATAATGCACCCAACGTACACCAATGCATCGGAGACCATTGACATTGGTGTAGGTTGGATTGGCCTATCATTGCATCGCGATAGTGGGGGGTAGGACATAACATAACGAATAACCAATCATGCATCATGACAGTGGGGGATAGTCAAACGTCCTTAGGTCACACGACCTCTTCCCAGTCCTAATGAACCCAGTAACCAGTTAATTACTAGTCTAACTCTAACCTTAGTCTAATGGAAGGGATTCCCGATGCCCTAGAACTTTTATCCCTTGATCCACACTCTTTCTATTTTTCACCAACCAATCACCAACAATATTGCGTAGCTTTCACTCAAAGACCCATAAACCGATACTCATTGACTGACTCCTCGTGTTTGACCTGTAAGCAACTACATACGACCCGTGTGCTACGTTTTTATTAGCATCGTCTATTGGGATACGATCAGTGCACAAGCCCTGCAAAGATTGAGGATCTGCTCACAACCCTGTATTTATCTTCACTTCTCTTTATTTTTCCTTCGAAGAGCATCTCGTCTCAATTCCAACACATATTTATTTGTATTTTCTGATATCAGGGTGATTTTATACATTTTCTGGAAGACGATGTTGCGAGGTTAGAATTCTAACCCGACCGTGTGGATTACTCCACGTGGCCACGTCGGGTTGGATTTTTCTCGACCAGTTCGGGTTTCAAATGTGCTATTTAAGGGTTTTTGCAATCTTTTGAAGGGGTCCGACCCTTGGAGGTGTTTTCTTCCCCTTTTTCATATTTTTTCGTAGTTTTAGGAGTAGGGGTATGTTAGATTAGGTTTTTGGAGGCGTTCTTTGATCGGTGCAAGCTTGTAATCTTCATATATTTGTATTGCGACCATCAAGATAAGTTTCGCCTTCTTTATTTTGATAATTTCTATATGTTTTTCTATCTCTTAATTGTATCTTTGTTAATCTTTGTGATTCTATACATGTGTAGTGAGTAGATTTTGATTATGGCAATGGTGTAGACCTATTTATGGATTTGCGCATGTATTGATGAGTTTTGGTTGGTTGTTGTATAAATGATGATTATAGGTATGTTCAGATGATTACCATCAATGTAGATTGAATTCCCCCTTCGTGGGTAATTAGATTAATTCATGATTAGCGTCAAGATTAATCGAGGGATTTCGAATACATTGATTGATACTATCGAATGCATGATTAGCGTCAGTATTTGATTTAGAGCCCTCCCAACAAAGATTCGAATCCTAATCCACAAGAATGGCATGTAGGAAGATTGTGGATATTCGTCGGATGTAATGCATCTAACGCATATCGATGCACGATTAGCGTCGGTATCGATACAGGTTGATAGTTCTAGCATGCGTCGTGTAAGTGGGGGATATGGTTAATTTAAGGGGATATCTCATCATGCGCCATGAGAGTAGGGGGTGAGAGAATACCTTAGATTAGAAGACCTCTCCTTATCCCATAAGTTCAACAACCGATCAACCCAAGTTAATTCGTGTCAAATCCATAATTGGGTGAAACCTAGCTCTAGATTCGTTTTCGTTCTATTTGTTACTCTCTATTCTATACATACTCCACATATCCTTACGTAGCTAACCACGGCCTATGATTGAGATAGTACTCGATCACTCAACCTCCCTGCGGATGACCCGTTAGCGCTACGACGACAGCCGTGCACTTGCGGTCTATAAGTGTAAAACTTACTAACAAGTTTTTGGCGTCGTTGCTGGGGAGGTTGCACCTGATTGATATTAGTTTAATTCTAGATTAGTTAGTCTACGTGTATATATAAATAATAAACAAAAATTTTCCCCACCATCTCATTACTATTTGTGCTATTCTTTTGTATCATTGATGCACCTTTCTCCTCTTGTTTTTTTATTTGTTTTGCAGGTGCATTTTGGAGTCTATGTAGATGCCTAATGGATTTGACACAAGAAATTTTGATGCCTTAGCATCATATGGTGCTCAGATGGGAGTCCACAGTAATTTTTCACAGGTTGCATGGTTTTGCATAAAGTGTGGGATGAATAGCCATATTTTTACACAATGTCTATATTACACCCACCCCTACACCCTACACCCATATACCTACAAGATCCTCCCATCCACTCCCCGAGACTTATATGCCACCACCTCCACAAAAGTCTGACCTTGAGATTCTCCTAGAAAATTTTCTTACAAACCAAGGCAAATTGCAAGGCCAATTGACTTCACCCTCCCCCCACCACAACGATTGAATCCCGCCTAAATGAAGCTGCCCAAAACCTAAGCTATATCTCTTTATCACATGGGCAATCAGAACCCCCTGCTGGGAATGCGACCATTGGGCCCTCATTGCATCTTGGGGGAGTACACCTGGAAAACCCAATCACCACAGCACCCATCCCTATTGGTACTCCAGACCATGGTGTAGAGAGCACCACACCTACATTTAAGGATCAGGCAAGGCGACACCAGACACCAAGGGATTAGATCACTAGATTCACCTAGCTTAATGGAGAGACTCTCCGACAAACCTGTGTGAGATTCAACAAATTTGTGGATGGATTTCCATAGCATGGGATCAGCACATATGATCTACTTTATTTCTTCAGTGGAGGAATGCATATTGATTTGCAAGAATTCATGATGAGAATGAATGGATACCAATTCTTTGACATGCAACCTAAGGAAGCATGTTAATACATGGAGAGTGCAGTCGTGTCTTATGCAGTATTGACAGCCTGCACCACAGAAGGTAACACATACGATTTACAATTGAAAAATTTTAATATGAGTTTATTTTCCTGTGTAGGCACCACCTCTGATACACGTACCATTGATGCTCACATCCAGCACTATACCCTAGACGACATACCCCAGAAGGATGATGAGCCATGCACAGGACGATAAGTGGAAACAATCATTCTCAAGGAGATTGTTAGCGAGCAAGGAGCATGCAAGGGCACACCCACTACTTCATCACCAGATGTTCTTGAGCAATTTTTCCCTGCTGATTGGTTTCCCTCATATGAGGTTATGAAGAGCACCGAGGAGGCCACAGAGCGTATGCACACTGACGAGGAGGATGATCGTAAGGCTATGAAAACCACGCCTCACTTCAGCGGGCATGACGCATCCTTACCTCCACCACTACCTCTGCAGATCCTCATTATCCTCATTATGACCCATTCATAGAGATTCTCTATACACATGCTCCTTTCATGTATCTTATATTTCACTTTCTAATCCTTTTGATTCAATTGTTTATGACATTACATACTTCCTGCAGGACATAGGTTCACATTACAATGAGGTATGTTGGGTCATGTCAGCACCTACAGAGCCTACTAAAGGCAGTGGCGAGGAGTTGATCACATCGTCGTCAAGAAGTAGCACATTATTCTCAGTGAGTTTTCGTCACCCCATCTCATACTTTCCATCCTATTTTGACGATCCTCTCTGGGATACCTTTATTGAGGGAAAGAATTTTCCCATTCAGGCTGACGCCCCTCATCCTTTGCAAGGTACATGTGGATGCCTACGAGTGATGCTTGGAGGAGTATTGCTGGGGTGTGATGGGTTTTGTGGTAGGCAGTTAGCTAAACCACGAAAAGAACCGCAGGAATAGCTACCTGCTCTGCTGGAAATCTTGGATCTACCCTTTGATCAGGTGAATCTTACTCCAATAGTGTAGGTAAATTGTATATGCTTTCTAGGTAGAATGAATAAACTAGCATCCTCTCGACATCAAGGGGGCGTAATAGGATTAGTTTTTTTCTTTGAATAAATCTCACCTCCATTCATCGCACCATTATTCAATACCCAAACCCCTTTATATGCTTTAATGCCTTCGCTTTTCCATCATTTCACATTTATATGACTCCAAACACCCACACACCCCACATTTGTACCCTCGCTTTCATTTCATTTTCATTTTGGGATATGCTTATATGCTAGCATGGGGGAGGTATGTTTATGCATGCAACGCTTTCATCCCCACATTTCCACTCTTTAGCCTTGAGGAAAATGCTTGATTCTAGCTTGTGGGAGGTGCACTTTGTGCATCATTTGTGCATATTTCTTACTGAGAATCCCACCACGCTACATCCTTTTATGCATGGATGTTTTTATGATTTTTTTTCAGATTTATGCTTTATTCGTTCAATTTCTCATTGTTTACCATTATATATGCTTAGGGGATGTCTTTAGTATTAGATCTCATTGCCATATGCTAATTGTGTTTATGCTCGTAATCCCTAAAACAAAAGTACTCGAAACATGCTTAGGTTATGTTTTGTATTGAGAATCCATGTTATGCATGTATCTTGGAGTCTTTAGTTGAGAATAAGGGTTAGTAATCTAATATGATTTGGGTTAACGACATACCTATCCAGTACGGAGGAGTGATATTGTTTAGCTTGTTCATGATTTGAAAAAAAGGAAAAGAAAAGAAAAGAAGAAGAAAAAAATTTGAATAAAAAAATAAATGCACCATTCTCCCAGCGACACTGAGTAGCTGGTTCCCCATGCCTTAGGAAGTATCGGGGCCTTATGCTGAAAGGTTTAGCTTGGGGGAGTACATTCAAAAAAGGGAAAGAGTTTATTGGTTTGAGCTAGTAGGTCCGAAGGGTCCTTCTTGGCATGTTGCCCTAAGGTCGTCTGACCTGTGAGTCATCGACCCAATGTTCCTCAGACAAACCAAGTATAATCCCAAAAATAGTGAAAATAAGAACATGAATGAAGTTATCAATCTCATGAATCATGGAAAGATAGTGTGTCGTAAACACCATCTCCCTAATGGATTTATGATCCATTTTACAATACTAATTCTTCATCGATCATTGTAAGATTTCGATTCCCATTCTAAATAACCTGCACGGGATGGATGAAACATTTTGAGATTGGAGAATAACAGTGATAATGTTTATTGCATGCTGATTTATATCAGAGATAATGCTCTAAGTTATGTATTGATAGATATATTGAGATTGACATGCTATTCAATTCCATATTCTGAAAGTTTTCATTCTCCATGTATATATGCTTCGCATTGTGAGATTCTTGATTTTATTTATCCCATGCATGCATACCCCACTCTACTCTCTTTCTTTGTCTTCCTCGAGGACGAGAAAGAGTTTAGTTGTGGGATTTGGATGAGTGGTTATTTTACACATTTTTAGTGGGGGTTTATATATGCATTATATCACACAAACCTACATTTTATACACCACTTTACCCCATTTTTGTTTCTTTACACTCTTTGGGTGTTTATATATGTTTCAGGTTTAAATCAAGCTTAAAAGAGGTAAATGGAGCCAAATAATTAAAAGAAATAGACTTCGCAAAGAAACATGATCAAAAGAAGAAGATTACATGGAGATAGAGCTGAAACAGGACCTACACGGTCATGTGAGACAACCCACACGACCGCGTGAATCAAGACCCAAGGAGCAGAAATTGTAACACGATGAGGTCGCATGAAGGTGTCACGAATGACCACGTCAAATGAGCCAAGGAGAAGGATTTTGAAGTTGGGAAGATCGAGCTCACGCGGTCATTTCGCTGGAGCGACGCGGTCGTGTTAGAACGACCAATTCTCTGGAAATATTGGCACCAATTTCTCTCTGAACAAAACAGGTGCATGACTTTGTTGAAGTGACTGCATCGACCACATTCTCAGTGCTATGAAAAGAGGAGCCACGCGGCTGTGTGGCTACCACACACGACCGCGTGGAGAAGATATCACAAGAAAGCACACAAGCCTTGCAAAGATTGAAGATTTGCTCACACCTCCGTGGTTATCTTCACTTCTCTTTAGTTTTTCTTCAAAGAGCATCTCATCCCAATTCCAACGTATATGTATTTGTATTTTTCTGAGGTCAGAGCGATTTTATACATTTTCTGGAAGACTAGGCTGTGAAGTTGGAATTCTGACGTGACGGCATGGATTACTCCACGGGGCCGCATCGGTCAGGTTTTTCTTGACCCATTAGGGTTTTCCATGTGCTATTTAAGGGTTTTGTGCACCGTTTTGAAGGGGGGCCGACCCTTAGAGGCGTTTTCGTCCCCCTTTTCATATTTTTTCATAGTGTTAGGAGCAGGGGTAGGTTAGATTAGGTTTTTGGAGGCGTTCTTTGATTGGTGCAAGCTTGTAATATTCATATCTTTGTATTGCAACCATCAAGATAAGTTTCCCCTTCTTTGTTTTGATAATTTCTATATGTTTTTCTATCTCTTAATTGTATCTTTGTTAATCTCTGTGATTCTATACATGTGTAGTGAGTAGATTTTGATCTAAGGCAATGGTGTAGCCCTATTTGTGGATTTGAGCATGTAATGATGCGTTTTGGTTTGTTGTTGAATGAATTATGATTAGAGGTATGTTAGGATGATTAGTACCAATGTAGATTGAATTCTTCCTTGTGGGTAATTAGATTAATTCACGATTAGCGTCACAATAATCTAGGGTTTTCAAATACATTGATCGATGCAATCGAATGCACGATTACCATCAGTATTCAATTTAAGGCCCTCCTAACATAGATCCAAATCCAAATTCATGAGAGTGGAATGGAGGAAGATTTGGGATTTCGTCAGACGTAATGCATCTAACACATATCGATGCACGATTAGCTTCGGCATCGATATGGGTTAGGTAGTCCTATCATGCGACGCGAGAGTGGGGGATATGGTTAATATAAGGGGATATCTCATCATGCACCGCTAGAGTGGAAGGTGAGAGAATACCCTTAGATTAGACAAACTATCTATATCCCATAAGTTCAACAACCGATTAACCCAAGTCAATTCGTGTCCAATCCCCAATTGGGTGAAACCTAGCTCTAGATTCCTTTTCATTCTATTTGTTTCTCCATATTCTGTACATACTCCACATATCCTTACGTAGCTAACCATAGCATAGGATGGAGATAGTACTCGATTACCCACCCTCCCTTCAAACGACCCGTTAGCGGTACGATGACACCCGTGCACTTATGGTTTATAAGTGTAAAACTTCCTAACACTTTTCCTCTGGCCTTTTTGTTTTGTCCCCCTTATAGAATTTTCCTTTCCTTTTATTATTTTTTTTCTTATTGGAAGAAGATGCATTGTGAGCTTCTGGTTGGGGGCCGTGCCAGCGGGGTGCACGTTATGAGTGGCTAGTAGAAGCTCTTTGTTCTGTTCAACCCTTAGCAAACATGACATCAGCTCAGAATACTTAGTAAAATTCCGTTCACGATATTATTGCATCAATATCGCTTCTTTTTCATGGAAAGATATGTAAGTCTTCTCCAGCATGCGATCATCTGAGACTTCTTCACCACACAACTTAAGGCGTGAGGTGATGCTTAGCATGGCTTTGTTATACTCAGCGATAGACTTAAAGTCCTGATGTCTCGGGTTCTCCCACTCATAACGTGCCCTTAGGAGTATAACATCTTTCTAATGTTTATACATGTCCTCAAGGGTAGTCCACTTGTCACGACCCGCTTCCCTAAAATGGAGGCGAGACGTGAAAAGGTCCGCACGGGAGTGGAGCTGTGAAGCCCCAAACCCGATAAGCGTCCACAATACATAAACAGGTCCCTGTAACCACAACAGAATAACAATAATAACACAAGGCGAGGCTGAAATAAAATTCCACATCTCACAAATTGTCCAACATCAACAAAGAGTCCAACATCCAGAAAAGCCACCAGGCTAAAAGAAAAGAGTCTAAAGGCCCAGAACAAGGCCAACCAAAAGCAACGACAACAACAAAGTATAGGTGCTACGCACCGATAACAAACAACTGTCTAACAAAAGTAAAGCATAACGAAGACACTAGGACTGGTCCCCAGTGTCCACGTACTCCCCGTCAAACCCAAGCTCGGGCTCAGCGTCAGCAAACACCTCGTCCTCAACAAGGTACTCAGGCTCAGGATCTAACATGTGTCACCCAAAAGAGTAAAGGGGCACATGTCAGCAAGTCTAAAAGACTTGGGCAAGGAAACTGAAAGTAAGGCAACTAGCAACCTAGCAGTTTAGTATGATGCATGGCATGGCAGTTATAACATGAGTGCACAATTAAAACATGGCAAGACAATTTTGTACAAGGGAACAATTATCGGGGCAAGACAAGACAAGACAAGAGTAGCCACGCTACTATCAATCTCAATCAATTCACTATTCACGTTGTTTTGTAGATTGTTTACGCCTTACAGCTGAATGGTTCCACATTCGCTGATTGGCTGCTTAACAACTACCCCACCCCCAAAGAGTTTACGCCTTACAACTGCAGTTGTTGATCAAACAGACTCCCAGTTGAATGGCCGCTTAACCCTCACCCCTTATACCCACACGTAATGGAGCCTAGGGTCCCCGCACAATGAACTCAGCTAGTGAGCCTGGGGTTGCCCCGCACAATGAGCTCGCATTCCTATTTCACAATTCAATATCGAGCGTTGGGGTTTCCAACTCATTATGCTCGCTTCTGGTCACGAGCCAGGAAACACACAATTCGGGCATTGGCTATCAACCAACACATGGCCCGCTTCTGGAACACGAGCCAGGAACACAAGCAATGTAGCAAAGCTACGCAATCCCTGAAATGCATGAAGGATGCAATGACATGACAATTAACTTGCGTACCGATAATGGAAAGTAAACGTGACATGATAGTTGTGCAACATGCTAAATGACGGAATTAGCTTCGTTGTCAAGCTAATTCCCCAATTTGCGCCTAGGCGAGTATCATTTCGTCGCCTAGCCTCTTTTACGCCTACTATAAGAAAATGGCCTAAAACATGGCCCAAACCCTAAGTGGCAAGTTTCACTTGCCTAGCACCGGGGATGGCGACTACTTCGTCACACGGATGCTATCTACGGGGGAAATCGCTGTTAAGGGGGAAACAAACATCAAAACACAAGTATTTTATTAGGGTTTCATAAAAATTACAATAGGATATGAAAACAACGGTAGATCGATTTCTTACCGAGAGGAGACGGAAGAAACACTCCGGAGAACCCTAGGATCAAATCTGGAAAAGATTGGAGAAGTTTGGGGAAACTAGGGTTTTGGGGGATTTGGGGATTTTGATGGATTTGGTGAGATTTTGGGGAAGATGAGAGGTAGAAAGAGTGGATGGATGGATTGGATGATGGATTTAGGGCTTAGAATGGAGGGATGAAGCTTGGAGGAAGATGGGGGCTGAAGGGGGGAGATTCTAGGGTTTTGGGTCGTGTTGGAGAAGAAGAAGTCGTTTGGGAGGGGTATTTATAGGTTGGGCTGGCGGCTGCCCAGAAATTAGGGTTTTAACACTAGTTAGTCGGTCAAAGAGCAACCACTGACCGACTAGTTTGACAACTAGTCGGTCGGTCGACCAACGCTGACCGACTAAGTGCAAACAGTAACTCCTGAACGAAATAGGATTCTAGAGTTAGTCGGTCCATGAACAAGTACTGACCGACTAGTTTAGCATCTAGTCGGTCGATGAACGTTCTTAGACCGACTAAGAGTAAACAGTAACTGATACAAAAATAATATGATGAGTTAGTCGGTTCAAGAAGCATTGCTGACCGACTAGTTTGCAACCTAGTCGATCAACCAACGTTCTTAGACCGACTAACGATAAACAGTAACTCCTGAGAAATTTAGAAAGCTAACTAGTCGGTCCAAGAAGGATTGCCGACCGACTGGATCGTCATCTAGTCGGTCGGTGGCCCTTCTTACACCGGCTAATGAGCACAGAAAAGTACCGATACGGAGCGCGGGGCCCCGGGATCGATTCCTAAGACTCCTAGGCTTGATCTAACAGTAAGATACGACCGTTATGAAGTCCGTCACGAATGACTTACTTCGAAATCGACAATCCTAAGGAAAAAGCGAGAAAATACGACGAATCGATCGAAAATGAAACCTACGGAGACGAAAACCACACAGAGGAGAAAATTCACCAAAACATATATTATATTATATTAAATCCAGATTCATGAAAAGCAGTCGTTACACCACTGCTCTAGTGGATCTTTGACTGTAAGGTATTCACCTTTAGGCTCTTATCCACGTGGCGACGATTGTATATAATGGCTTTTGCTTTTCCAATGTCTGTTGCCTGCTTGTTATTATGGCTAGAAGGGATTGAGCTCATAGGTGGATTTGACATTCAGCTTCCAGCTTAAATAATTCTTCCCTGATGCATTCAGAATTTTGAAATCGACGCATGCGATTTTTGCCATTTTATTTAGAAAAGCACAATTTTGCATGAATTAATAATATTAAAAACTTTATTTCAACTGTTCATTTTTAATAAACCCCCGAATTATGTTTTATATAAACTCCCGAATTACATTTTAACAGTCCCTTTTTATCTAAACCCTCAAAGAAAAAGAGGACATCATCAATATTGAGCCATACATGTTGGCCGAGTCGGGCCGATCACGGGCATGCCGAATTCGTATCGATCTATAAACCTTGACACATACTTCACCCGTAAAATCAACAAGTCAACGCTGAACACGAAGTTAAACCGGTCATAACTTGTGTGTTTATATGTTTGTAAAATTACTTAGGTCAACCAATTTAATAGGGTTAAATCCAACTTTAATTGGGTTAAATATAAACGTTCAAATTTTAAATTGAACTGCAGATTGGTTAGACTATTTATACAAATATATATTTTTCAAACAAAAAACATGTAAACAACTTTAAAATATAGATGTACTAGAAATTGCCACTGCCCGGAGGACACAGAGACAATTGTCGCCGACCGCAAATGTGGAAAGAAATATGGTCCAAAGTGAAAAAAATGTGGGTATATGTGTGAGGAGCATCGGGACGTAAAAAGAGGAAAAGCAGGGATCGAAGTGTAAAAACCCCACACCAAACCACCTCCCCAAAAACCCACCCAAAACCAAGCCCAAACCCCCTTCCACTCCCCACTGGGCCCCACCGAGATGAAGTGGAGCATCCCTGGCCAATCGTTTGTCCCGGTCAACTTGTGACTAGAACAAATGCCCTCAATTATATAATAGACTAGAAATTATCTGTGCACAAGGTGCAGGGGACCGGGAAAAAACATGAAGAGAAGAAAGCACCAAAGTGAAAAAGGGGGGGTGTGTGTGGGTAGTGTCCATGGGTAAAAATGTGAAAAGCAGGGGCCTAAAAGAAAAAACCCTGGGGGCAAAGTATAAAAAGGAATGTGGCAACCATGCAAATATTAGAAAGAGGAAGGGTTTTCATTGGTTTCATGAAAAAGGGATGTAAAGCATGCAATTGAGGGAGGGGTGAGGGGAGTGGTGGCTTTTGTTTGGGCACCACAAAAACCTCCCACCCCAAAGTGCACCCACACCCTCACACCACATGTGGGGGGATGAGGTGGCAAATTTTTCGACTTGCCACATAGGATAAAATGTGCCAACTGGGTTTGTCCTAGTCATCAAACATCCCTCTTGTATAATAGATAATTTAATATTTTAAATTTTAACTATTTAATAAGTAAAAGAGTAAAAATCTATTATACAAATGAGGGAGGGAGACAAACATACATGTTCCCATTGGAGAAAAAGTGGGCGTCACCTTCGTCCCACAAAGACAAAGGGGTGGCCTAGCTTGTGCCACATGGGCATGGTGGGCATCACTTTGTAGAGGGTGAGAGTTTGGGTGTGAGGTTTTGGGTGAGGTTGTGTAGAACCCAAACAAAAGCCCCACTCATTTCCATTATTTGCACTCTTGCCATTACGTTTTCATAATTTGGGTTTGCCCCTAATATATTTACATGTTTGCCATCTGTCTTTTTTCTCGTTGACTCCATGTGTGTTTTGCACTTTAATGACTAATTTTCCCCCTTTACACCCGACGATGCCCCACACACACCCGTACTTCTCTCTCTTTTTGGTTGTGCATGGGTCACGTAGCCTGCCGACGATAACCACCGACACCCACTCTTCTCGCTCTTTTTGTCGGTTACAGGTGTGCACTGCATCCTGTGTGTACGGTTTTCTAGGTCCTTAGGACTATAAAATCGACGTCCAGCCTAGGTCGGATGGATGACGAGATCAAACAAGCAGCAAAAAAACAGATTTAAAACTATTTTTAATCAAGCCCTAAAGAGAACAAACCTTAGCCAAGATCTTTACTATCCCGTGGTTGGGTCCGACCAACCCTTTAAGATAGATCTATCTAATAGTTTCAATTATAAATGCATGAATTAATAAACTACATACCTTTCACTTCGTTTCTGCAGAATACGTAGCGTCGTTTTTAGCAACTTTCTTTGGCCCTTTGCTGCTTCTTCCAAGCCGAGTCGCATCCCGAGCCGCACCGCATCTCGAACCAAACCGCTTCCCGAACCGCACCGCGTTCTGAGGCAAGTAACACCCTTGTCGCTGAGCCAACCACATGCTGAAGAAAGTTTCACCTTGAGTGGATCTTTCGTCAAGACTTCGGATCCAATCTAAACTCCTTTGTGGCTTTGCTAGATCCCGATCAGGAGCAATGAAGAATTTAGAGAGAAAGATGGAATATTTTCTTTAAGCTCAAATCCGGGTTTGCTCACGTTTAATGTAGCTACTTAGATCTATAGCTTGGGACGAGTTTCAAGGAAGGGGGTTGGCCCCTATTTATATAGTCGACTGACCCCTCCACTTTCTTCATATCCGATACAGGACTAAAAATTGGAGTGAAAAAATCAATTAAAGTTGGCCAAACACAAAGACCAATCTTTAGTGAATTTATCCTCCTTCCCCGTTGAGCTCCAAGAACAATGTCTTACATCGTTGTGAAGAGGGTGGAACGGTGAACATGCATGAAAAAATGGCACTTCATACCGAGTCCGTTTGACCCTTCAAATAAGTGTCCAAATATAGCCCAAAACCATGCATTTTCGCAAAACTCAGCAGCAAAAGCTATAAGGGTTCGAAACCCTATGTGGGGCCTACTGGGTGGGCCCCATACACAGCTTCCACTGGTGTGTGTGCAAGGCACGTGCCTAGCACACCTGGGCACATGCCTTGCACGTGCCCAACGGGCGCATGCATATCACGCGGGCGGGGCCCCACCCGCATAAAGCGACGAGCACCAACTAGCAAGCACGGGCGTGCACCCGTCATAGCGGGCACGGTTGCCTGCCCACCTTGCATACCGAGCGGCCAGGGGGTTGGGCGCCTGCGGGTGCGGGCCCCGACCCACAATGCCTTTAATTGGCTTATTGGGCTGTTTTGGCCTTAACTTTTGCGTTTGGAGTCCTTTTTGGATGCCGTTCGAATATGCGTTTAGACCGTGACGGTCCTGTCATCCAGGGAACCCTTTCTTCGTGTTTATTATATTAAATATACTTGTAAATATTTTACGACATATTTAATTCTCTTTTGCATTATATGCAAAATTCCCACATTTAATATTAAAAACCATTTGCATCAAATACAAATGAACTGAGGGCACGCATCCCTCAACATCTCTCACTTGCACTCAGGATCATTTATCCAGAGTCTACAAGTTAACTGCAAACTTTTTGCAGTTTTCTGTCTCCTGAATCAAATGCATTTTCTCCATAATTTCTAGATATTACTTGACGAAGGTCTCGCTCTGTATGAGACCATACCGCTTGATCCTACTACAGGTGGGGCTCGAAACCCCAGGCGGCAGTGAGCACGAGCACATGTGATGTCCCTGTTTTGGTATCATACTTATGTGGTTAACTCATTGACATGAGTATTGTCGGGACCACCCTGACAGTGTCTGTGATGAATACCGTAGTTTTAGTCTCTTCGTCAAAACTATGCCGCTTAGTCAAGCCTAGGGTATGGTCAACTGTCAACCCTACTAGCTTGAACTTGGTTAGTCTCCATCGATCTTTAGTCAAATAATGTTGGACTTCTTCCAACATACTCTGGCCAGAGTTTTCACTAAAGATCGAACTAACTCTATGACACTAACTCCCCATTGATGGGAGAGATGAATCCTCTCTTAGTCATTACTATCCTCGCACGTTTCAAGTGTTACCCAACCAATGGCCTTTCAATGGGCTTTCCCAAGACTAGATCAGCGATCTAAGTGACACCATTCATGCACAGGTTTGTACAATAAACTCAAGCCAAAAGACCAACTTGCCTATCATCACTAATAATTATCATTGATAAATTGGTCAATATTAACCATATGGTAACTCTCATTGGTTCATTCAGTGCACTCATTCTACAATGAGCATCTGTGTCTCATCTTCGACTTTGCCAAGTCAAACAACCATGAGATCATCGTCACCATTACATGGTGAAGACTAAGATACAATGGTCTATCCGATGTGTCGATGTCCTTTTCCTGAAACATCTACGACCACGAACGTTTTTAGATCTATGCTACAGTTGGTCAAATACTTCTCCATGATCGAGATCTCCATCTTGATACATACTTGACCTCGCGTTAAGTCTCAGGACTATACCTAAGTTCTAATAAAGACTACACTATTATTAACTTAGGTAAATTCTTACCAAATAGTTTACTGTTATTTCGAACAAGATGTCTGTGTACATACACATAGATGAATTGCCTCGAGGGCATACACATCTCTCAACATCTCCCACTTGCACTCAGGCATGTTTATCCCGATATCTCATAATGTATTTACACATAAGTTTTTCTAGACTTCATGTGGTAAGCCTTCGTAAGTGGATCTGCTAAACCGTCTGCTGTACAGACTTATGGGGTTCTATGTTTCTGCTTGATCACAAATTTGAATCTCATCCAAATCGTTCCTTGGTACTTTTGGAATCCAAAAAATTTGTCTTGCCTGGATCTCATCCAGAATCTCGTCCTCTACGAGCATAATCCAAAATAGTCACTGGTTATCAGGATGATTCATAATTGTTTCTGATAAAGTGTCAAACTCTTTGACCACTTTGTCAAAACATATGTTCCAGCTCCTTGATGCCTTACATGCCCTTTATTTGCTCTCACTGACCTTTAAAACTCTATAAGTTTGTTCTTCTAAATCATATTTAGAAAACGTATATTCCAGTTTTGTTGTCATCATGAGCATTTACATCGAGTTTGATTCGAATAGATCTGTACATAACTGTTGGCGAGAAAATTTCATCACAATCCGTTTATAGGAGTTTTGATGATAACCGTTCTCAACCAGTATAACATGTACTTCACTATTTTCCATTTGCACTAATCTTCTGTCTCGAAGATTCACTTGCAGCCAAAAGAACCACTTTCCTTGGACACGTGAACTAAAGCCCATACTTTATTTACGTGCACTGACCCTTTTCTGATTGCATCAAGCAATTTATCAAAGTCCTTACTTCGAATGGATTCTTGGAAGTAGACTTAGCCATCATCAAATATGACGTTTTACTCGACTCCTTTGTCTCACGAGGCTCAAGTAATCCTTTAACTTCCTAACCATTAATTTGAGAAATATCATATTGATAAGGTCCTCACAGAACATTATCAAAAACCTGGGCATTACTATCTGGGACTTAACCTGGAGGGAGGATTGTAACTCAGAGTCACTTGCCATGCATCGCAGCATGTCTAACCAAGTATGATTCATGCTCTCCAATACACCGATGTGTTAAGATACTTGACCTGAGAGAAAATCACATTTTCTTTTAATTATGCAAGAATTATTTAGCTAAGTATTCGACTCTTCGATCTAATTGAAGTAGCTCAAATACTTGTATCTGTTGGGGAATTCACGGTCCCTTAGGGCAGAAAAACTCTAGTCGCGTCCTAAGTCGGACGGAACATAGACAGAAAAACAATAGCAGCGGAAGAAAAACTAGGTAATCTAAATTAACAAGCAGTTAAAAACATTTTTAACTTAGCCCTAAGGTCCAAGACCCTATGCCAAGATCTATGCCAACTTGGGATGGGTCTGACCATCCCAAGAAGGATCTAGCCTACTGCGATTAAACTAAACTAATGCTAATAAAATACTTTAACCACATACCCGGAATCTCAACCCTGGGGCAGGCGAGATGTTCCGCGCCGTCTTCCGAGCTGCTCCCGTCCCACGCCGAGCCGCTCCTTGAACCGCTCCCCGAACCGCTCCGCATCCCGAGGCGAGCCAACCACGCACCGAAGAAAGTTTCACGCGAGTGAAACCTCCGCCTAGATTTCGGATCCAGAATCTGAACTCCTTTGTGGCTTTGCTAGAGCCCGCAGGAGTAAGGCAGAAATTTAGGGAGAAGAGAAATATTAATTTAAGCCTAGATCCGAGCGTGCTCCAACATTTACGAGAGCCGCTCAGATCTAGAGCTTGGGACGAGTTTTGAGAAAGGGGGGAGACCCCTATTTATATAGGCGGTGGACTCTCCCCTTTTCTCAAAATCCGATGTGGGACTAAATATTGGGTTAATTAAAATCAAGTTAGTTTGCACTTCACAAAGTGCAAACTTCCGTGAATTTTAACTCACTCACTGTTGAGCTTCAGGATTGATACAACCTATCAATACGATGAGCGTTCAACGGTGAATGCATAGGAAAAAACCGTTCGTCAATCAGAGTTCGTTTGACCCTCCAATTGACCGTCCAAAGATCAGCCCAAGAGTCAATTTTCGCAAAACTGCAGCCGTCAAGATGATTCTGCCTAGGGTTTGCAACCCTAGGCGTGTGGGGCCCACCAGGGGCCCCACAGCCTCGATCTGCGCGTGCAGCACTTCCTGGGCGTGTGCAGCGCACGTGCCCCGAGGCGCGTACGCTGCACGCGCCTGTCTGGGCGCGTGCGGCGCACGCGCCCAGCTGGCGCGTGCGCCCGCGCCTGGCGGGCACCCGCGTCAGTGGGCGGGCCCGCTGACACGGGCGTCAGCCTGCGTTAGTAGGCTGACGCACGCGTCAGTGGCCCCCCTCTTTTTCTTGGGCCTGGGTTGATTTAATCAGCCCCTTTGGCCTGATGGACTTTGGGGTTTACATTGTTTTGGCCATAACTTTTATGTTTGGCGTCCGATTTGGACGCCGTTCGAACCTGGGTCTAGACCGGGACATTCCCGTCTTACCCGTGAACTTTTCCTTGCGTTTATATTATTAAATATTGTATTAAACAATTTAATACACATTTAATCGCTTTTGCATCAAATGCAAAATAGTCCCTATCTAAGCTTAAATTATCATATTGCATCAAATGCAATTATTTCATCCCTTGCATCAAAAATGCAATTATTCTCCCTAACTGATTTCTACCTATTACTAGACGAAGAATCGCACTCTGTGTGAGACCCTACAGCCTGACCCTTACAACAGGTTGGGCTCGAAGCCATATACGACAGTGACCACGAGCAGTGGTTACCGTCCCTGCTTCAGGAATCATCATTATGTGGTTAACTCATTGACATGAGCATTGTCGGGACCACCCTAATTGTTTCCGTGATGAATTCTGTAGTTATAGTCTTTTCGTTTAAAATGTGTCGTGTAGATCAAGTCTGGGGTACGGTTAAACTGTCAACCCCAATAACTTGACTCCGGTTAGTTTGATCAATCTTTAGTCAATAAATGTTGGACTTCTTCCAACATACTCTGTGCAGAGTTTTTACTAAAGACCGAACTAACTCTACGACACTAACTCCCATTGACCGGGAGAGACGAATCCTCTCTTGGTCATTACTCGCCTCGTACGTTTCAAGTGACACCCAATCAAAAGACCTTTCGACAGGCATTGCCTCGAAGCTAGGTCAGTTGATATAAGTGGCACCGTTCACGCACAGGTTTGTCAAAATGACCTCAAGTCAAAAGACCAACTATCCTATCATCACTCAGAGTTATCACTGACAGATTGGTCAATATAACCATATGATAACTCTAGTGGATCGTTCAGTGAACTCATTCTAATGAGCACCTGTGTCTCATCTTCGACTTCGCCAAGTCAAGCGATCATGAGATCATCGCCACCGTTAAACGGTGAAGACTAAGACACAATGGTCTATCCGATGTTTCGATATCCTTGTCTCGGAACATCTACGACCCCGAACCATTTTAGACTTATGCTACAGACGGTCAAACGTTTCTCCATGATCGAGATACTCATCTCGATACCCGTTTGACCTTGCATAAAGTCTCAGGACTTTCCCTAAGTTGATATCTAATGTTGACTACATTACAATATAACTTAGATAAATTATTACCAAACAACTTACTGTTATTTCGAACAAGATGTTTGTGCTATTCACACAGGAATAAATGGCCTCGTGGGCATAATATTCCTACATCTCCCACTTGCACTCAGGCCCATTTATCTCGATATCTAATGTCGTTTTTACACACAAGTTTTCTTGACTTCATGTGATAGAGCCTTCGTGAGTGGATCTGCCAAAACCGTCTACACTATAGACTTAAGGGGTTTTTATGTTTATATTAGACCAACCTTTTGAATCTTATTCAAATAATTCATTTGGTCTGTCGGAATCCATAATATTTTATTTTACTTGGATCTTATCCAGTTTATCGTACCTTACGATAATCATTTAAATTTGTTAATGGTCATTTTAAATGGCTCATATCTATTCTTGATAAAGTATCAAACCTTTTGATTACTTTGTCAAAATGTATATTCCATCCCTTTGATGATTCGCATGTAATTTATACGCTCCCACTGACCTTGAAAATTATCTGGCTAATTCATATAAGTTGGTTTATCTAAATCATATTTAGAAAAACGAACTTATAAGTGAATGCTCCAATTTTCATGGTCAACTTAAGCGTTTTACATCGGCTTTGGTCCAAGTAAATCTGTACACATCTGTTGGCGAAACCGGTTTCATCATAATCCGTTTTAAAGAAATTAGGATGAAAACTGTTCCCGTCCAACATTATTGTACATCACTATTTTTCTTTTCTGCACCAATCTTTCAACTTAAAGATTTACTTACAGAAAGTGAGGAAACATTTTCCTTGGGCACGTAAGCTAAATTCTCAAATTTATTTACGCACACGGACCTGCATCAAGTTTTAAATCGAAGTTACTACTCCGAATTTCATCCTAGAAGTTGGCTAAGTCATCATCAGTTATGATGTCTAACTCGACAATCCGTCTCACGAGATTTGAGTAATAATACAACTTCCTTACGATTGATTTATTGAATATATTATTGATAATGTTCTCATAGAACTTTATCAAAACCTAGGCATTACTATCTGGGACTTAATCCCAGAGGGAGGACTTAACTCAGAGTCACTTACAATGGATCACACTAAATCTAATTAAGTGTGATTCATACCTTTTAACACACAGATGTGTTAACAGACTTGATCTGAGAGAAAATCACATTTTCTTTTAATTACACAAGATTTTATTTAGCTAAGTATTTGACCATTCGATCTAATCGAATCAGTTTAAATACTTTAGTCATTTCGTTCTTTATTTTATCAGACTTGTGTTTCATCAAGAACACGTGTCTTAATAAAATATACGAATAACTTATTTTGGTTAATCTAAACTCGGGTACATCAGTATGTACTAGACTGAGTTCGACAACTCATTCTCACACTGTCTCACAGATGGGTTTCGGCCATTGTGTCTAAGAGGCTAAGACTCACAAGTGTCCGTAGACTTCATAATACGAGAGGTCAGACCACTCTTTATGTGACTTGTGAAGCTTAATCTCTTGATACGGCCTAGTCTAATTTTACCATATAAGCTTGCTACTATCTTGTGTATTTATATATTAACATTTAATATATATATAGTTATTTACAAATTACTTAACACAAAACATTACTTCAGAAGCAATGTGGCGACATTCGTCAAAATGTGTTAAACGTCTTTTATATAACAACTTATTCCGAAATGCGACATCAAAATATGTCACGTTTTCATTTCCTCCTACTTATGCCTTTACTAATGATAAATTAAACTATTTAACTCGATTGACTTTCCGGAGTGCCTTCTTCCTTTTTCTAAATCACATTTAGATATCAACATAAATAAATAGCTATGCAAGTAACTTATGTATCCAAACGCTTGAGCTTTGCAATCTTGAGTGTAGTTCAAGATCCGGTTGGGATACATAGTCTTGCACCGCTCATGCACTCGTATTCGACTCAAACGGTTTGATCGAATTCTCGAACTTTGCGGATCAAAATTGTTTGTCCATACAACCTTGAGGGTAGCTCGACAAGTTGTATGGAGAAACATACTTTGAATGTCCTATATGTTCAAGCTGCCTCATATAGAGACGAGTGACATGTAGCGCGAATTTATTTGTTGGACCCAGAACTTAATGAAATCATATTTCTTAAGTCTGTTCTTTAGAAGGTCATTTAATGTCAATGAGAATATAGTTAAATTATATCAATTAGAATTTAACTCGATATTCAATTAATCAACTTATTGACCAATTAACTTATTAAAATATTATATTTGATTCTTTCGGTAAACATAGTCTTGCCCTAGTTTTGGCATATGTTCAATATTAAATATAGGTAGATTGGCTTTTATCTATCTATATCCTCCCACTATTTTTACGATCGTTTTAAAGCTTAATAACGAACGATTTAATCGAATTAAAATTAATGGGTAAGAGTTCCAATCACCTTGAGTCTAAACAACCTTGAGTGTAGCTCAACAAGTTGATTGACTCTGCGATCGGAAGATGACTCTTCATCGATCATATCGGATATGACTCTCTTAATCGGTTTTTGCCCCTAGCCATTCGTGATCATGAGTGTGCTCATCCAAATCACAATGTCTAGTCTAGTCGGACCCTTGTTTTCATGTCTAGCCTGACTTGCCCCTCAGCTCGGTGTATGCACGACACGTCGGTTTGGGTCAGGTCTTAGACTACATCTTATGTATTTAAGAAGTTGGTTTCTACAAGGTTGCCATGTCACAGCTTGAGTGTATCTCAACAACTGTAACACGGGCCCTATAGTTGCTAACCCCTAAAACAAGGAGGGCTACGGCTAATCTTGAAAAAGATCATTAACGTATTTGACTTAGATATAGTCCAGGGTGTCATACAATCATGATTCGTGACATTGCGGTCCAGCGGAACTCAACCAGGGAATTGACTAAGCCAGGATCATTATCCCTTAAAGGGTGATCCAGAACTCTTAGCCAAGCACATTGACTGGATCATGGTCCATTGAATGAAGCTTGTCATTTTTGTATGTATGCCATAGACTAAACAGCTTTTATTAACAACTAATTAATCCTATCAACTAGTTGAATCCTTAAATTCAAAATTTTAGGATTTGTTTAATAACTTTTATTAAGTCCTTATCAACTATAAGGTTCACGTGCTATCCTAATCGTTATTAGGATTTTAATAAATTTTATTAACAACGCTAGAAGCGAAGTCCTTTAATGAAAATTAATTATAACAATTAGAATTGAAAATTCATTTAAAGGACTACCCTAATCAGGAATTAGGTCTTAATATTGTTGTTAATGATTTATTAAAACATAGCATGTCATTAAAATTCAAGTAATAAATTTTAATCATTTTTAATGGCTAACCTAAACGGTTGTCTTGTGTTATCAAATAAGGGACAAGATTAACAAGCCATTAAAATAAAGCTACACTAATTTTATCAACATAAAATGAAAGTGTATATCTATTTAACAATTAAATAAACTAAGTTAATCGCATAAACAATTTTTAGACCTTTTAAAATCAGTTTTAAAAAATATCTTATAAATTTAAAACATTAATTTTAAAATTTTTCCATGTTCAAAAATTTATCATATACAATTTTTAAACATCTAAAACATTTTAAACTTATTGCATAAATTTAAAGCCTTAAAATCAATTTTAAAATTTATCACATAAATTTAAAAACACCATTTTAAAATTTCCATGCTTAAAAAATTTATCATATAAAAAAATTTTAGGCATCCAAAATAAATTTAAACTTTTAGAGATTTAAAATTAGTTTTAAAATTATCACATAAATTTTAAAACGTCATTTTAAAATTTTCATGTTCAAAAATATCAAAAAGAATGTTTTTTTTTTGAACATCTAAAACATTTTTAAAATTTTATCTCATAACTTTAAAAACATTTGAAAAGCATTTAAAAGCATTAACAAGTTTAATGAAATCGCAGTACCTAGATCGGCTACGCAAACCTAGGCTCTGATACCAATGTTGGGGAATTCGCGGTCCCTTAGGGCAGAAAAACTCTAGTCCCGTCCTAAGTCGGACGGAACATAGACAGAAAAACAATAGCAGCGGAAGAAAAACTAGTTAATCTAAATTAACAAGCAGTTAACAACATTTTTAACTTAGCCCTAAGGTCAAAGACCATATGCCAAGATCTATGCCGACTTGGGATGGGTCTGACCATCCCAAGAAGGATCTAGCCTACTGCGATTAAACTAAACTAATGCTAATAAAATACTTTAACCACATACCCGGAATCTCAGCCCTGGGGCAGGCAAGATGTTCCGCGCCGTCTTCCGAGCTGCTCCCGTCCCACGCCGAGCCGCTCCTTGAACCGCTCCCCGAACCGCTCCTCGAACCGCTCCGCATCCCGAGGCGAGCCAACCACGCGCCGAAGAAAGTTTCACGCGAGTGAAACCTCCGCCTAGATTTCGGATCCAGAATCCGAACTCCTTTGTGGCTTTGCTAGAGCCCGCAGGAGTAAGGCAGAAATTTAGGGAGAAGAGAAATATTAATTTAAGCCTAGATCCGAGCGTGCTCCAACATTTACGAGAGCCGCTCAGATCTAGAGCTTGGGACGAGTTTTGAGAAAGGGGGGAGAACCCTATTTATATAGGCGGCGGACTCTCCCCTTTTATCAAAATCCGATGTGGGACTAAATAATGGGTTAATTAAAATCAAGTTAGTTTGCACTTCACAAAGTGCAAACTTCCGTGAATTTTAACTCACTCACTGTTGAGCTTCAGGATTGATACAACCTATCAATACGACGAGCGTTCAACGGTGAACGCATAGGAAAAAACAGTTCGTCAATCGGAGTTCGTTTGACCCTCCAATTGACCGTCCAAAGATCAGCCAAAGAGTCAATTTTCGCAAAACTGCAGCCGTCAAGATGATTCTGCCTAGGGTTCACAACCCTAGGCGTATGGGGCCCACCAGGGGCCCCACAGCCTCGATCTGCGTGCGCAGCACTTCCTGGGCGCGTGCAGCGCACGCGCCCAGCGCCGCAGCGCTGGGCCCGTGCGGCGCACACGCCCAGCTGGCGCGTGCGCCCGCGCCTGGCGGGCACCCGCGTCAGTGGGCGGGCCAGCTGACGCGGGTGTCAGCCTGCGTCAGCAGGCTGACGCACACGTCAGCGGGCCCCCCTCTTTTTCTTGGGCCTGGGTTGATTTAATCAGCCCCTTTGGGCTGATGGACTTTGGGGTTTACATTGTTTTGGCCATAACTTTTGTGTTTGGCGTCCGATTTGGACGCCGTTCGAACCTGGGTCTAGACCGGGACATTCCCGTCTTACCCGTGAACTTTTCCTTGCGTTTATATTATTAAATATTGTATTAAACAATTTAATACACATTTAATCGCTTTTGCATCAAATGCAAAATAGTCCCTATCTAAGCTTAAATTATCATATTGCATCAAATGCAATTATTTCATCCCTTGCATCAAAAATGCAATTATTCTCCCTAACTGATTTCTACCTATTACTAGACGAAGAATCGCACTCTGTGTGAGACCCTACAGCCTGACCCTTACAACAGGTTGGGCTCGAAGCCATATACGGCAGTGACCACGAGCAGTGGTTGCCGTCCCTGCTTCAGGAATCATCATTATGTGGTTAACTCATTGACATGAGTATTGTCAGGACCACCCTGACTGTTTCCGTGAAGAATTCTGTAGTTATAGTCTTTTCGTCTAAAATGTGTCGTGTAGATCAAGTCTGGGTACGGTTAAACTGTCAACCCCAATAACTTGACTCCGGTTAGTTTGATCAATCTTTAGTCAATAAATGTTGGACTTCTTCCAACATACTCTGCGCAGAGTTTTTACTAAAGACCGAACTAACTCTACGACACTAACTCCCATTGACTGGGAGAGACGAATCCTCTCTTGGTCATTACTCGCCGCGTACGTTTCAAGTGACACCCAATCAAAAGACCTTTCGACAGGAATTGCCTCGAAGCTAGGTCAGTTGATATAAGTGGCACCGTTCACGCACAGGTTTGTCAAAATGACCTCAAGTCAAAAGACCAACTATCCTATCATCACTCAGAGTTATCACTGACAGATTGGTCAATATAACCATATGATAACTCTAGTGGATCGTTCAGTGAACTCATTCTAATGAGCACCTGTGTCTCGTCTTCGACTTCGCCAAGTCAAGCGATCATGAGATCATCGCCACCGTTAAACGGTGAAGACTAAGACACAATGGTCTATTCGATGTTTCGATATCCTTGTCTCGGAACATCTATGACCCCGAACCATTTTAGACTTATGCTACAGACGGTCAAACTTTTCTCCATGATCGAGATACTCATCTCGATACCCGTTTGACCTTGCATAAAGTCTCAGGACTTTACCTAAGTGGATATCTAATGTTGACTACATTACAATATAACTTAGATAAATTATTACCAAACAGCTTACTGTTATTTCAAACAAGATGTTTGTGCTATTCACACAGGAATAAATGGCCTCGAGGGCATAATATTCCTACAGTATCATTGTGTTCTCTATTTCATCAGACTTGTGTTTTATCAAAAACATGTGTTGTAATAAAATAATAATTCACATATAGGCTAATTTAGACTTGGGTTCGGGTACATTCATATGTACGGGACCATGAGTTCTCCAACTCGTTCTCGCAATGTTTTACAGAAGGAGCTTGGCTATCATACTTTTGAGACAAGACTTATAAGTGTCTTTCGACTCATAATACGGAAGGTCAAAAGCCCTCTCTTTATGTGACTTGTCAAGTCTGTTTTCTTCGGTACAACCTAGACTATTTTGCCATAGATAAGCTTTCCATAACTTATGCACTCATGTATTACCACCTAATACAATATCGTTATACATATTACTGATTGCTTCGGAATCAAGATGATGCCATTCGCCCAAAAAAACGTTAGACGTCCTTTATGGTCCAAGAAACAACAATTGCTCCTTTTTCAACGCATATGACAATCTATTCCTTTTGTAGAACGATTATCCTGAAACCATGATATCAAATATGTCACATTTTCAGTTCCTTGTACTTTTGCCTTTACTATGATAGATATAACTTTCTTTCTCAATTGACTTCCTGAATGCCTTCTTCCTTTCTAAATCTCATTTAGATATTACGCGTCTCAACACAAATAATAGCCGTGCAAACATCTCATGTATTTAAATGCTTAAGCTTTGCAACCTTGAGTCTGCTCAACAAGTTGATCGTCTCAAGATCCAGTTAGGATACATAGTGTTGTACCGCTCATGCACTCATCTTCGATTCAAACAATGTGATCGAAGTTTCGAACTTTGTGGATCGAAACCGTTTTCCATACAACCTTGAGTTTACTCAACAAATTGTATGGAGAAAAGCATAACATCATTATGTTCAAGTTGCCCCTCATAACATCATTATGTTCAATCTGTCCCTCATAAAGGCGAGTGACAGGTAGTGTGTATTTATTTTGTTGGACCCAGAGCTCAAGGAAATCATTCTCCTTAAGCATGTGCTAAGAAGGACATTTTTAATGTCAGTGAGAACATAATTTAGTCTATCAATTAGAAATTGAGCTGATATTCCTTTGACCAACCATTTTCACCACTTAACTTATTCTCTAAGGATATTATGTTTTGGATTCCATCGGTAAACATAGAACTACCCTAGTTTAGCATATGTTCAATTTTAAATATAGATAGAATGTCTTTTATCTAACTATATCCTCCCATTATTTTGGCGATCATTTTTATCCATAGTAATGAGCAATTTAAATAAATTAAATTTAATGGGAAAGAGATCTAACAACCATGAGCCTCACAACTTTTAGTGTGCACAACAAATTGATTGACTCTGCGATTGGTAGATGACTAATCATCAATCATATCATATATGATTCACTTATTGGTTTTTACCCCTAGCCACTTATGATCATAAGTGTGCTCATCCAAATCACAATGACTAGTCTAGTCGGACCCTTATTTTCTTGTCTAGCCTAACTTATGCCGGTGCTCGGTGAATGGGCACGACGTGACGGTTTGGGTTAAGTCTAGACTACACTCATGTAATGAGAAGTTGATTTCCATTAAGTAGCTATGACATGGCTTGAGTGTGCTCAACAACTATAGCATAAAACCTATAGTTGCAAATCTCTAAAACAAAGAGGGTTACGGCTAATCTTGAAGAAGATTTTAAATGTAATTGACTAGATGTAATTGATGGTTTCACATAATCATAACTCGAATCCTTGCGGTTTAGTGGAACACGGCCAGGGATATGGCTAGGCCAGGATCACTATCCCCAGTCGAGCTAGGGTGATCCACAACACTAGTCAGAAAACGTTAGACCGGATCATGATCCATTGAATGAAACTAATTATTCATATGTATGCCATCGACTAGAAATGTCTTCATTAAAACTAGTTAATCCTATCAATTAGTTGAATCCTAAAATTCGAAATTATTAGGATTGGTTAATAATTTTTATTAATGTCCTTATCAACTATAAGGAATGAATTTTAGGTTGCTATCTTAATCATGTATTAGGCATTTAAACAAGTTTAAATCATAGGATGTCCATCAAAAATTATCTTATAATTTTCTGAAAGCTTTTAATGGCTATTCTATAAGTTTTCGTTGTATTATCACATAATCAACAAGAATAATATAACCAATAAAAAATTATCAACTAAACATTTTAGCATGATAACATAGCAATTAAAATTATCTCATAAATTTTTTTGCTAAACATATAACATAAAATTTATCGTATAAGTTTAAGTTACATTAATAATTATCAAATAATTATAAAGATCTAATTTTAAAATTATTACATGATTTTAAAATTAGATCTAATTTTTCAAAAACCAATTTTTCGAAAATAAAAATTCACATGAAACGACAATTTAATAGTTTAATGAAAAACCTCCAGCTCATGGAGAAACATGCTGTATCATATACATTTTATAATTGCAAAAACTGTAGATCAAGTAGACATGGCTCTGATACCACTGTAGGGTTTTCTTGGTCCTTAGGGCTTTAAAATCGACGTTCGGCCTAAGTCAGACGGACGACAAGATCAAACAAGCTGCAGAAAAACAGATTTAAAAATATTTTAAATCAAGCCCTAAAGAAAACAAACCATAGCCAAGATCTCTACTATCCCACGGTTGGGTCCGACCAACCCCTAAAGACAGATCTATCTAACAGTTGCAATTATAAACGCATGAACTAATAAACTACATACCGTTCACTTCGTTTTCACAGAATACGAAGCGTCGTTTTCAGCAACATTTCTTTGGCCCCGAGCCGCACCTCATCCTGAGCCGTACCTCGTCCTGAGCCTAACCGCTTCCCAAACCGCACCGCGTCCCGAGACAAGCAACACCCTTGTTGCCGAGCCAACCACGCGTCGAAGAAAGTTTCACCTTAAGTTGATCCTCCGTCAAGACTTCAGATCCGATCAGAAATCCTTCGTGGCTTTGCTAGAGCTCGATCAGGAGCAAGGAAGAATTAAGGGAGAAAGAAGGAATATTTTCTTTAAGCTCATATCCAGACTTGCTCACGTTTAATAGAACTACTCAGATCTGGATCTTGGGACGAGTTTCAAGGAAGGGGCTTGGCCCCTATTTATATAGGCAGCTGACCCTTCCCCTTTCTTCATATCCAATGTGGGACTAAAAATTGGAGTGAAAAAAAAATTAAAGTTGGACTAAAATCTGGATATTTAGTGAATTTTTCATCCTTCACTGTTGAGCTCCAAGAACACTGTCATACATCGTTGCGAAGAGGGTGGAATAGTGAACACGTTGGAAAAACGGCACTCCATTCCGCGTCTGTTTGACCCTTCAATCAAGTGTCCAAAGATAGCCCAAAACCATACATTATCACAAAACTAAGCAGCCAAAACTATAAGGGTTCGAAACCTTATGCAGGGCCCACCGGGTGGGCCCCATGCGTAGCTTCTGCTGGCGCATGTACGGCACGTGCTCAACACAGCTGGGCGCGTGTCTTGCATGCGCCCAGCGTGTTGGAAACAACGATCCAGGATTTCTTGTTTGATGATAACAAATCTTCATGGGTTATTTTAATGTGTTTGTTAAGTGTTTTTCGGTTGAAAAGAGTTCAGAAAATAAAAATGGAAATTTGGTCATTTTGGATATAAAAGGCACTGTGGGCGTAAAAGGGCAATTTGGCCATTTTGCAAATTTTCATGAAGCTATGAAGCATCAACTATGGCCTTGGATAATGGAAAAGACAACGAGAAAGCCACAGAAATTTTCGGATTTGAGAACGAGTCTAAAACGGCTTAGTTATTCGATATGGTAGCTTAGTGGGCATTTTCTGTAAATAGACCAATTGGGGTTTTCTAAATAGTCTATAAATACCAAAAGGCCGGCCAATTAATAACTGTGATATTCTCCAAAAATTGTGCAGATACAAGCAAAAAAAATTGATGAAGGAATTAAGAGCAAGGGGAGATCGAAGAAATTAAAAATCACCTATTAGCAACAAAAGCATATATTTTTTTGGTGCTCTGTCGTTCCCCAACAAATCATAGAAGAGGATGCCATTCACTTAATTTTATGCTGCATGCATCAAAGAAAGCATGCAACTTTAATTGGAGAGGTAAGTGGTGTTTTTATGGTGATTTTGTTAATGTAAATCTTGTTTTTTGTAGGAGAACGCCAACCAAAAATTCTAGCCATCAATTGAATATTTGTGTGCCAAATAATCAAATGACAGAAGAAGGGTCCTCCAAGTCCAACGTGTGCAAAAGAAACAAAATGAACAATTGCGGCCAGAAAACCAAAGGCAAATTTGACCACTTATTGCACACAAAAATTAAGAAGCACAACTGACGCAAGTCGAAGGGTTAACATCAAGGAGACCGGACAGAGTTTTGATTTTGCACAAAGGACCCTGACGAATCACATAGACACCCAAATAACGAACGACTAGAGCAATTAGTAAACTGTGCATGCGCATAAGGACGAGGACCTCGCGACATCTCAATCTAAGCTTTCTAAACTCATATTTATCTTTTGAGAGTTGCTTTGACCTTTGTAAATCTTATTTTTACAAAATTTTTGTGCAAGCTACTTGTTGTAGTTTGGGGGATTCTCGATGCATGTGATATGATCGAGACATGGTCTAGCTTGTTTGGTTAGTTCATTTTAACAAAGGGAGTTGCGAGTCTAGAGAGCTATTGGGCGTGTAGCAAAGGGAGTTGCGAGTTCATAGTGTCTTGTAGGCGTGGAGAAACTGATTAATCAAAAAGTAGATCTTGGGGGTTGTTGGAGTAGGTCGAAGTTCGACCGAACCGGGGTACATCTTGGTGTGATTGGTTGTCTGCTATTTTCTGCATATTTTTGATTGCCTGTGATTATTTCTGCAAATCATATTATTGCATGTGCTTGCTAGTCTAAATATTTTTTAATTCTGCATTCACCCTATTCACACCCATATAAGGTGTCTTATCGATCCTAACAAGTGGTATCCGAGCCAAGTTTGATTTTTTTAATCTCTGTTTTGGATTGCACGTGCACACTGTCATGAGTACTTCAGATGATGCTTTTGCTGAGGGGCAGTCCGTAGTTAGGCCACCTAAATTTAATTGAACTGATTATGCTTATTGGAAAGCTCGCATGAAAATTTATTTAAGCTCGGTGGACTACGATGTCTGGGATATAGTTGAATTTGGTTTTACACCTCCTATGGTTAAAATTGAGACAGTAGATGTTCCTAAGCCTAGGGACAAGTGGGATTCTAATGATAAAAAATTATATACTTTGACTGTTAAAGCTATGAATGCTTTTATTTGTGCCTGGGATAAAACTGAATATAATCGTATTTCTCATTGTTCTACAGCTAAAGAGATCTGGCATACTCTGGAGGTTACACACGAGGAATATCTCAGGTGAAAGAAACTCGCCTCACTCTGCTGAACTATGAGTATGAGAGCTTCAGGATGTCGAATGATGAAACAATCATGGAGACGTACACAAGATTCAGTGCCCTCATATACAACTCAACGGTTCTTGGGAAAGTCTATTCAACTAAGGATTTGTTGAGGAAGATTTTAGGTGTACTACCAAAGAACTTTGAGGCCAAATTTATTGCGATGCAGGAATCTAAAGATCTCAGCACATATAGCATGGAAGAGCTCATCGAAAACTTGATGACATATGAGCTTGAGCTTAAAGCTAGGGAAGTAAGGGATGCTAAAGATGCTGCAGAACCAAAGAACAAGTTCATCGTATTAATGAGTTTACATGATAGCGATGATGACATGGCTTTGGTGGTAAAAGGCTTCAAGAAATATCTGAAAACTAGACAGGGAAGACAATTTCTATTAAATAAACGCAATGCTTTTATGTCTAAAAATATGTCTAATGATTCTGATGATGAAATTATCTGTCATAATTGCAGGAAATTTGGACATATTAAAGCTAATTGCCCACGTCTGAAGGATGAAAAGAAAAAGGGCAAGTCCACTTCTTATGATGGCGAATCAGACATTGAGGTGATTTGCTACAATTGCAGAAAGCGGGGGCATATTAAAATAGAATGTCCATTGCTCAAGAATGGAAATGCGAACAAAAAGAAGAAGTCTTTGCTGACTACGTGGGATGATGATAGTGAAGATGATGAAAGCCATGTAGTGATGAATCTATGTTTGATGGCACACACACAGATTCTAGCAATGACGATTCAAGTAATGAGGTACCTGAACTATATTATAAAGATTTAGCTAGACTATGCGATCACATGACTAAAGAAATTGAAATTTTAGAAGCTAATATCAAAACATTAAAATCTGAAAAGAAAGAATTACTGAAAAAATCTTGTGAAAACTATGTGATTTTACAAAAAGAAGTGTCTGGTCTAATAAATGAAAGAAAGAAACTTGATTGTGATAATTGTGCTAAATCTGAAAGGAATTGCATGACATTAAAATTGAAAAAGATGAGCTTAAAGTTAATGTTGATGCTTTGACAGTTGAATTGAAAAAGAAAGATGATGTTTTTATCACACGTTGTTCAATGCTTGTTGATGAAAATCTTAATCTTAAATCCAAAGTTCATGAATTGGAAAATTGCATGAAAAAGTTTGCTATAAGTGAAAAATCATTGAAATGTTATTGAATAACCAAGTGTATGCAAACAATAGAAAAGGACTTGGATTTAATAATGTTGTGCATAAGAACATGAATGTTACTAAAGGAAAGAATGTGATGCATGCAAATTTGAATGTTGATAAAGTGAAATATGTGCATAAGACTAATGTTTCTAACAAAGGTAAAAGTGTTGTTGCAAGATGCATGTGTTGTGGAAAATATGGACACACCTTTAATCATTGTTGGAATATGAACAAGTGCTTAAAGTTCAAGCAGATATGGGTTCCTAAGGGCACATTCAAGAACGATGGTGGCCCTATGTTGGTGAATAGGGCACACATCTCATTTTCCAAGTAAGAAGAAAAGATGGTTGGGCGAGGAACTTGGATTTCAATGTCAAATTAAATGAAGTTCTTTGACCAAGTTGACGATGCGAAGGTATGATTTCTTGCTTGATTTTAAATAATTAATAACCTTCATATGATAATGTTTTTTCAATGTGTTTCATTTTCATATTTCTTTTCGGGTGATTTTTTTCCTTGAGTTTATGCTTCTTTTTCTTAGCTTGTTTAGATCCTTAAAAATTGAGAAAAATGGAAAAGGAAAATTCATAAAAAGCTGAGCTTATTGAATATATTTTTCTTTGTTTGATTTAAAATGAAAATATTGATGAAATTCATATTGCCATAGATGTCTAGTATTATTTTCTTGGCTATGCATGCATAATAGACTTGATGTTTAGTTGAGAAATGTTCAATAATGAAAAACTAGATTTTTACATCTTATATATCACACTTTCACGAATTAAATATTATTATTCATTTGGAATTGCTTTTTCATGAATATGTTAAAAGTGTATGAAAGTGGATAAATATATGTTTATAGTCATAACCCGTGCCCGTAGGGCACGATTCATTTAAGATATCCCTCGGCCCCTCACAAGTTTAGTTTCCCTGTAAATTTTGCTCATCCCAAAAAATTTAGTTCCTCCCAACCAACTTAGTTTCTCCCAAAATTTAGTACCACCAAATTTAGTTTTTCATCTCTTAAAATCTTGGATCCCCTAATTTTAGACAAACATCAATAATTAAAGCACAATAATATCATTCATTGCTACACCAAATTTAGTTTTTCATCGCTTATACTAATTGATTTACTCACCGTAATTCATTCATTCCTACACCAAAAATATCATTCAGGCCTTCGATATAGAATGAAACATAGTAGACCCTCCTAAATTGACATGAACATCATCATCCACCTTCACATAAAACTCAGCATCCCATTCAGCAACTGCGCTGGAGAAGAATGTCTTTGTTTTTGCAGAAAGTTTATGATATCCTTCAACATGATCCTGCATAACAAGAAGTTTACGGAGCCTAAGGATTAGAGGTAACTGGAGCTGGGATGAATTTTGAATGATGGAATTGGAGAACAATCATTGTTTATGAACAATAATAATCTACTTCTAGAGAACGTTTGTGATTTCCTTTCTGATTAAAAAAAGTATTCACAAATCATCATAAAATCATATTACTCTAATATATGAAATATAAAAGAACTTTGAACCATTCAGTCAAAAAATGAAACTTGAAACTCAATGCCTGAAGAATAGAACGAATATTAGTCAGCCACAGGTAATGGAAATCTTACTCAGCCCCCAACAAAACCATCGATTTAGTGGTCAATCTCAGTCAGCCACATGTCATATTGGAAGCTTGAAACTCAATGCCAGAAGAATAGAAAAAATATCCCACACTTTAATAGGATTAAGAACCAAAAGCATCAGCATCAAATCTAGTTGAATGCTCCACGACTCAGTATCAGTTACAGGTTCAATCAAATGAAACCTCAAAACTGTGCACAAAAGGGTTTCAATATTTTGGGATTAGATCTACTCAACAGGCATAAACCTGTTGCCATACTGTAGATTGATCGAGTAATCACAACTGTTGGTGCTGGTTTCAAAGGTAGATGCATATCGACAATAGATAAGATCAACAAATCATGCCATGATACACAACAAAGAGAGTAAACATACAAATCCAATGCATATGAATCAAACATAAGAAGCTCTACAATAATCCATGCATTGAGAAATAGAATATGTTAATCCCTTACTATCTAATTTTAATCCTTATATATCATGAAATGGCAATATGTACAGAAATAACACACATGATTTTCCATGCATACTTCATATTGAGGTACTACATCAATGCTCAAACCCCTCGTTTGCATCTTTATTTGCATCACAATACTAAGACTGTCATAACACCAATGCATGTTGCCTGCCTCTCATACTCCACACTTCCACAATCTAATATTATACAACCATTTCCCTGTGTTTCACTTCAGCATTTTGATATCCCTTAGCAGCCTCGCGCAAATTACAACCACCTATAACATATTCAAAGTAAAAATAAAATATTATATAGGATTTAAGGTAGAAAACCAAAAATTATTAACAAAAAAATAATCAAAAGGATGTATTGATAGAACAACAAATTCAACCTCATTAAAATTATTATTCAAGTGAGGTCATGTGACCAGTAAAATTAACTTTAACTCTGTAACATCCATCAGTTAATTGTAGATTTTGAAAATACATTGGAGATTAGTATAGGTCCCCTGAAACTATAGTTGTGTTTTGTGTAATTTACCCAAGAAAATTCACAGATACAAATCAAACAACAAATTGGTGCTTAGGAGTATTATTTTTATTTTTATACTATTGATAAGTCGTATTCTTGCATGATAATCAGAGCGGTATTCTTGCATGATAACCAGTCTTCCACTCTGCATAATCCAGCAACAAATTTTTAGAGTATAATACAAAAGGTTTTGAAGAGAATAATAATGAGAAATACCTCAATGTGTACCTATCTTTTTTATTCAGCGAAAAACGATAAAATGCATGCGCGAGGGCTCGATCCTGCGGCTTCCAAAAGGAAGTGGGGAGAGATACCGCTGGAGCAATTGCTCCTCGGCAATAAGTACATCTCTTTAGCTTGAAGTAAGCCTTGCTATTTTGGGCTTTTTGACAAATGCCTGAAGTTCACACCTTAAATATGAGTCAGTGTTTGTACATAAAAACCTTAAAATCTAGAGTAATAAAAGTAAAGGTTTAGATAAAAATAAAGGATGAATCACTACGTTGATTAACTAAACAAAATAGATAAAAAAATAATACTTCACCATAAATCCTTGAAATGGAAATAGAGACGAAACCGAGAGAAAAACGGGGATAGATCTACATACCATGTCTCTCATCCATGCTCATCAGCCGAGTTAAGAAAATGGAAAGGATTTAGCAGAGCTCGCTGCATGAACAATAGAATAATGGACCCCAAGATTGGTGGTTCAATCAACCAGACGAAAATCCTTAATCGACCTTCTCAATCGAAAACTCGCATTCATCAAAAAATTGAACAACATTAGACATTAAACAACAAAAAATTGGTGAGAAATATAGAGTCGATGTTCTCAAAATTGGCGATTCGATCAGCCAGACGAAAATCCCCATTCAACCTTCTCGATCGAAAATCCTCAGCTAAGGATTATTCATCGAAAAAATTGAACAAAATTAGACATTAAACAACAAAAACTGGAGAGAAATAAAGAGTGGACCTTCTCAAGATTGGCAGTCGTTTATCTACGAAGATGAGAGATTACCTGCGAGGGGGCAGTCGTTTGGGGCAGGCGAGATACTTGAGATTTCTCCAAACTGGAAAGGGCACGGATTAAGCCAAATGAGAAGGGTACCTGCGAGATGAGAGAGATTGTGAAGATGAGAGATTGCCTGCGAGGTTGAAGAAAGTTGGCGTTGTAGACCATTTTAATTTCTTGGTGCAGAGCGTGAAAGCAAAACAAAGAACGAAGTAGAAGAAGCAGGCATGTAGGAGTGTAGGAGTTCAGTACACTTGACAACTATGCTAATCATCAACCAAAATGCACATGCACTCGAGAAATTGCGAAGATGAGAGATTACCTGCGAGGGGGCAGTCGTTTGGGGCAGGCGAGATGACTCGAGATTTCTCCAAACTGGAAAGGGCATGGATGAGAAGGGTACCTGCGAGATGAGAGAGACTGTGAAGATGAGAGATTCCCTGCGAGGTTGAAGAAATTGTGAAGATGAGAGATTGGGTTTGGGGGCAGATCTGGGGGGAAGAAGCAGATTTGGGGGAAGATTTGGGTTGCAGGAGTTGGGGGAAGGCGAGGCGCCATTTTCTCTTTTGGGGGGAGGCGAGGCGTCTGGGGGCAGGAGTTTGTCCTCTACCGCTGACTTTGGGAAGAGAATTATGGGAAGAAAACTAATTTATGTCAAAACCCACAAATTGACCCTCTCTCTTTACAGCTGACCCCACCGCAAAACAAACAAAGTTTGGGTGATGACAAACTTTACCCTTTCTCTTTTCTGCTGACCCCACCTTTTTTAACTCATGTTAAAATTACACCCAACCAAACAAAACACACAAATTTACCCTTTCTCTTTTCTGCTGACCCCACCGTTTTTTTCTCAAAAATCAAAGGTGTTCCTCCCAAAATATTTTACATCAACAAATCTTAACCGTTGATGAGCCAAGATCAAATCTCAACCGTCTTTTATCTTGTCCTCGTCAGCCCTAGGATTCAAAAAACACTGTCAAATGTATAATAGATATCTTGATGGGATATGATGAGTCTAGCCAAGAATAAAAATTGATCCTCATGAAAAAGAAAAGAAAAATAATTGTGAAAAGAAAGAGAAATTATATATAAAGAGCTTGTATGTACAATGGATATAATTCTTGGCTAAGTCTCAACCCACGAACATTCAACTTATACTATGAAATTATTATTTATTAGAGGTTATGTTTTGTCCATCAAGCAATGCCACCCCTTGTTTAAAAGTCCTTATAGGCCATGTATGGGTGTTGGTAACTTGAATTTATGTTTAATGAAGTGGGGGAACTCAATCTTTGAAATTTATACGTATGGAACATGTTGGTATGTAAAGGATGAATGCATGAAGACAACTCCCTGTGAACTTAACTTTTAATCATCACACATGAGCACAAAGATGTTTATAATCCAAGTACTAAATTATTGAATATTGATTAACTACTAGTGATGGTATTAATGTATTCATATGCCATGTTTAATAATGCTTGATTTTCTATATGCATACGAAATATAATCTTTTGTGGACTTTTGATGATAACAAAGGGGGAGAAATTTATAAGATTTGAACCACCATCTTGGATGTTGAAGTAATTGGTTGCATGTTAATATGGAGTATCCTAATAGGGGGAGCATGTCAAAAGGGGGAGCTTTATAATTTTATAATTTATTATATCCCATTGACTTGCATGATCACACTTCACAAACACAAGCACGATGACATGATTTTGAGCTTTTACTGATCAAATATTAATTGTGGTTTGTCATCATCAAAAGGGGGAGATTATTGGAAACAACGGTCTAGGATTTCTTGTTTGATGATAAAAAAATCTTCATGGATTATTTTAATGTGTTTGTTAAGTGTTTTTCAGGTTGAAAAGAGTTCAGAAAATGAAAATGGCAATTTGGTCATTTTGGAGATAAAAGGCACTGTGTGCGTAAAAGGGCAATTTGGTCATTTTGCAAATTTTCATGAAACTATGAAGCATCAACTATAGCCTTGGATTATGGAAGAGACAATGAGAAAGCCACAGAAATTTTCGGATCTGAAAACGAGTCTAAAATGGGTTAATTATTCGATATGGTAGCTTGGGGGGCATTTTCTGTTAATAGGCCAATTATGGTTTTCTAAATAGTCAATAAATACCAAAGGCCGCCCAATTAGGGTTTTCTAAATAGTCTATAAATACCAAAAGTCAGGCCAATTAATAACCGAGCTCTTCACAAAAAAATTGTGCGGCTACAAGCAAAGAAAAATTGATGAAGGAATTAAGAGCAAGGGGAGAGCGAAGCAAGTAAAGGCCAAAGTCACCTATTAGCAACAAAATCATATATTTTGTTGGTGCTCTGTCGTTCCCCAACAAATCACAGAAGAGGAAGCCATTCACTTAATTTTGTGCTGCATGCATCAATGAAAGCATGCAACTTTAATTGGAGAGGTAAGTGGTGTTTTATGGTGATTTTGTTAATGTAAATCTTTTTTTAGGAGAAGGCCAACCAAAAATTCTAGCCATCAATTGAATATTTGTGTGCCAAATAATCAAACGAAAGAAGAAGGGTCCTCCAAGTCCAATGTGTGCAAAAGAAACAAAGTGAACAATTGCGGCCAGAAAACCAAAGGCAAATTTGACCACTCATTGCACACAAAAATTAAGAAGCACAACTGACGCAAGTGGAAGGGTTAACATCAAGAAGACCGGACAGAGTTTTGATTTTGCACAAAGGTCACTGACAAATCACATAGACATCCAAACGACGAACGACCAGAGCCATTGGTAAAATGTGCACCTGCATAAGGACGAGGATATCACGACATCTCAATCTGAGCTTTCTAAACTCATATTTATCTTTTAAGAGTTGCTTTGATCTTTGTAAATCTTATTTTTACAAACTTTTTGTGCAAGATACTTGTTGTAGTTTGAGGGATTCTCGATGCATGGGATATGATTATGGTCTAGCTTGTTTGGTTAGTTCAGTTTAGCAAAGGCAGTTGCGAGTTTAGAGAGCTATTGGGTGTGTAGCAAAGAAAGTTGCAAGTTCATAGTGTCTTTTAAGCATGGAGAAACTGATTAATCAAAGAGTAGATCTTGGGGGTTGCTAGAGTAGGTTGAGGTTCGACCGAACCAGGGTACATCTTGGTGTGATTGGTTGTCTGCTATTTTCTGCATATTTTTGATTGCCTGTGATTATTTCTGCAAACCATATAACTGCATGTGCTTGCTAGTCTAAATATTTTTTAATTTCGCATTCACCCGATTCAACCCCCTCTAGGGTGTCTTGTCGATCCTAACACAACAGGCGCGTGCACAGCACGCGGACAGGGCCCCGCCCGCATGAAGCGGGCGCGCCCCGCCTGGCAGGCACGAGCCCGTGCCCGCCTTGCTGGCCGGGCGGCCCGTGGGTCGGGTGCCTGCAGGTGCGGCCCCGACCCGCATTGCCTTTAATTGGCTTATTGAGCTTTTTTGGCTCTAACGTTTGGGTTTGGAGTCCATTTTGGACGCAGTTTGAACATGCATCTAGATCGAGACGGTCCCGTCATCCAGACAACCCTTTCTTCGTATTTGTTATATTAAATATTGTCGTAAACATTTTACGACATATTTAATTCTCTTTTGCATCATATGCAAAATTCACACATCTAATAATAAAAACCATTTGCATCAAATACAAATAAATCGAGGGCACACATCCCTCAATAGTGCGAGGGTTTTTTCTTGGGTCATCGTGCACTATGTGCACGTGTTCTAGTCTATATTAGAAATAAGGGTCTTTGTCCTGCTAAGACAAACGCAATAGGACAAAAGATTGGCCTAGGCTTTGCCACATCATCATGGTGTGGGCCACTTGGGGGTGGGTGGGGGTTTGGGCTTGCTTTAGGGTGTGGCTTTGGGGAGCTGGATTAAACGTCCACCACATTTCCTTGAATTGCAAGCTTTCCATTGGGATTGTTCCACTTTGCTCCTCAAGATTTTTATGCGATTTAGCACATACTTTTCCATCTCACTCCCCCTCCAAAAAACAAAAAACAAAAATACCATGAATTACACTTTCCCACTGAGAATTTCCCGCTTTGCTACCAAAAGTTTTTTTGCAATTAAACCATGGAATTTCCATCTTTTACCTCTCGATGATCCACACACAACCATCCACACTTGTCACTGAATTTCCTCCTTTCCGTGAAGGGTTGGTTTTTGCTCCATGGATTACTTCTAGTCCATATACAAACTATGTGCAAAGAAGAACCATAACAAATAAAAAATAAACGTATTAATTGCTAAATTTTGAATTTCACAAGGTTAAGAGTTAACAAGGGCCTGTCTTCTCATAAACCGTTTACCATCGATGCATAATACCGCAGATGAGATTTGTGAAATTTGTATAAAAATAACATTTCTTAATCAGAATTGGAGGGGTGCACCAGGCCCATGCAGTAGTGCAACGCCTGGGCGACGCTCGAAGGCGCCAGCAGCAAGCTACTGTGGTGATGGGCCCTTCCCTAAAAAAATTAATTTAATATCATAGTGGGCCAATGTCCCACGTATCAATTATTAAACTGATAAGAACAGATACTACACTTGATCTTAGCCAAAAAGCCGAGAAAGGTATGAATCTAAAGGTAGCATATTGGCCCGTTTTATATCACCAACCGTTCCATCCGTTACTCGTGTAGCCGATGTGGGACTAAATTACAAATAATAAGCCTAAGAGGTAACCATGTACAAAAAGAATCAGCTTCGTTAATAAATTTACACGCCGCTTTTTACAAATAAAACACAGGAAGCTAGCTAGTAGCCTTTGCCATCGGATGAATAATCAGACCTCTACATCTCCGGCGATCATAATAATTGATATTGTGAATCTTGGAAGAGATTGTCAATGCCAACGCAGTGATCATGGATGTCGAGTTTGGCATGAGGGACGTTGATTTACAGAATTGCCCAGCATCCAAGTCGTGGTCTGTAGTCTGATGATCCAAGAAATCACATAGCAGGTTGAATGCGAAGCAGCTCTATGCTCGAATTCAGAGAGAAGTCAGCGGGGTGGGCGACCGAGACAGCAGTCGAAGCTTACAAATTATGAAGGTAGGGCCTGTTGTTTTGCTTGAAAGTTGAAATGAGAAAGTTGGGAATTTATGGAATCTGAGGAGAGTGAAAAATGAGTTTTGTTTTCTTTTGGGTGGAAAGTTGTATGAAAAGTGGGGTTGAGAAAGTAAAGTAGGGTCCATCCAACTTTTTTGTGTTCTTTTGGTTGTAGAAAGTAGGAATGAGAAAGTGGAAAGTTGGTGAGTTGGAGGAGAGAGAGAGAAATAAATGAGATAGTGGGCCCCACATAACCCAACTTTCCCATTCTTCCCCAACAAATTTCATGGATTACAAAAAGTGAATCTGGATTTCAAAAAGGACGCCACGTAAGCAAACTTTCTCGTTTTAACTTTCAGCCAAAAGAACACGTTTTGGAAAAGTAGGGAAAGAAAGTAGATGAATAATGAAATTTTTCACTTTCTCATCTCCTTTCTTGGCAAAAGAACAGGCCCGTAGTGAACCGTTGGGCAATTTTGAGGAGATTTTTGGCAATTATGAAAGTTTTCGACAATTATTAAAATCGTTTATGGTAGTTTTGGTAAAGTAAACCTAAATTTAGCTGAGATTTTTTGCATTTTAGTATCATGCTGTGTTGATGAGTGTGGCAAGCTGAGTTCATTGGATGATTGAAGTTCACTGAATTGGAGCTGTTCGGAGATTGATATGTAGCTCATCGTTGCTGTTGTTGGATGAAGTTTGCACGTTTACCATGATCTGATCTCTTACTCATCTAACAATATAATCTTGATTGTTCTTGGCGCATCTTTAAGACCATCCAATTACAATTCAATTAGCAAATCCTTGGAGAAGCGTTTGCTTTCTTGGGCATACATCATTGCTTTCCTTTAATAATTTGCAGCAGGTTTTCTTGGCAATAGATTAGCACAAAATATATTTCATCTCTCCTATATTTAATTCTCCACTATTCTCCTTATTATACTTAGTAATGTGACACAGACTCACACTTCCTCTTTCAACATGAACTCTTTATCATCATCATGCGTTAGACATGATGTAGCCGCGAAAGTTATCGGCTGTGTTTGGTTGCAATGAAAATGAAAGAAAGGTAAAGAAAAGGGATGAGAATGTAAATTTCATTGGTTTGGTTGTGAAGAAAAGTTAAAGGAAAGAAAATGAGGGGGAAAATGAAAGAAAAAAAGCTAAACATATTTTCTCCCCACTTTTCTCTCCCAAATCGAGAGGTAAACGTTTTCTCTCCCAAAAATTCTCCCCCCTTTTCTTCGACGTTTTCATCGCTCGACGCTCGACGCTCATCGCTCGACGCTCGACGCTCGCTCTCCTTCTCATTCATCTCTCGACATCTTCAATCGCTCGTTCCCATTCTCAATCGATCGCTCACGCGCTCCAGCAGTCGTCGCTCCGTCGCTCCGTCGATCTCTCGCTTCCAATCTTCATGGATCATCCTCCTCCAGCGGTCGTCGCGCTGTCGCTCCGTCGATCATCATCCTCCACCCGGTATCCGTGATCCTTATCTCTCGTTTCTTTCTCTTTTCTTCTTCTCTTTTTCTAAGATACCCTAGATTTTCTCATAATTGCAGGTTGATTGCGGATGAGGATATTCAAGTGCTCGGATCTAGAGTGAGTCTTCTCTTTTAAGACATAGGTTCTCAAATTTTTGCTGGATTTACTATTTATTTTGTTGCTTATGGAAATTTGTTGTTGGGTAATGTAAATTTGTTGTTGGGTTCTGAAATTTATTTGGTATTGTTTTTATTTCCCTCAGTCACTCATAATCTTATGTTCATTGTAAATTTCTATCCATTTTAATATCAAATACTGAGGAATCTATTAGTGAGGTTGTATATCACTGTAATCGGCTTCTTATTTTGAATATTATCATACTATTTTGCATTTTGTGTTCAGCATATTTATTTCCTTTCAAAAATATCTGGTCTCAATATCAACGCTGAGTGGATAAGATAGCAAGTTGGGTGAAAAATTATTATGAAAATTGATTCATTTGTTAGTTGTAGGAGGTAAGAGAGAAGACTCTGTTTCTCTCTTAAAATCTATGGTTCAGGCCCTGAGTAATTCTCCTATCATATTCATGGCAGCTTTCATGTCCTTTACACAATTCATATATATCAATGGATGCTCTTTTGTGCTCGTATGGACTGGACCGAACAAGTTTCATATTTTATTCAAGGGAAATGAGAACAATATGATTCATTTGAGTACAATGACTGATGTGGCTACAGATTTTAGCCACCTTGAAGAGTAAATATTTTTTTTTCTTTTTATGCTGATGTGTCTGCTGCTGTGTTTATTTGAACCATAGAGTTGCACACTCGATCTCTTGCCTTTCTACCCTGTCAAAGAGTCATGCAATAAAATTAGATTATCCTCAATTTTATGTCAATTGTAGAGTAAAATTGAGTGATATGAATTAATAAATGGAACATTGATTACATTTGGCTATTAAAGAGAATTTTATCTTTTGTAGAGCTTCCCAAATGAAAGATATCTAATACAGGATCAAAAATCAATGGCTTTACAATAAAGGGTTTCCAAGATTACTTCTTAAATAATTAGCTAAGGGGTTGGGCTGAATCACATATTTGTATATGATCCTTGTAATTTGAAATATCGGTGCATGAAAAAATTCATGTGATTTGTACACTTTTTAACGGTTGATCAAATGATATTATTTGTTTTATTGCTAAGTATTCAATTTACAACCTCTTAACATAAAGCATGGCTTAAAAGCATAAAATTGCAGGACTTTAGTAATGTTGTTTTGTATCAATATCGTCATTTAGCAACGAGATTGAAGTATTTAACTAAACTTATGTTGTTTCAATCTATATGAATAGGAGTGGGCTGAGAACTTACTTCAGCTTCCTAATCGGTGCATAAGGTGATGATCAGATATAAAACATCTTGAAGAAAAAGTGCGCAAATCATTCCAATCCAAAGACCATGTTAATAAAATTTTGCAAATTGGTTAGCGAGTACGGATATGATACGAGTATGCAGATATGCAGTAAATATGGAAAAAGAACCCATATATCTGCATGTTAAAGCTCCTTTTCTCTTAAAAATAATAATGAGATGGATGGTATGTGGAATTGTTTAACATTGGTGGATGGATTAGGATGCTCTAGAAAATTAAGGGGAAACAAAAATTGCAAGCTTGTATTCTTGACACATGTAGGTTAAGAATTATATGGCATGTTCCATGAATTGGCTAAAATGATATGTATGCTAGCCGCGCACAATGAAGGATCTGTAGTGAGGTAAATGGGGAGAAGCGTAGGATCTATTATTTTGTTTAAATTACTTATTTGTTTGAATTATTTCTTCTTGGTTGTCACTTTGTTGCTTTGCTTGCCGACATGACTAAATGTCGGCAATATGATAGTTTCATCATGTTCTTGGTTGTGGTGTTGTTGGTTTACTTGTTGATTGTAGATTTGTTTTAATTAGCGTAATGCTTAATGAAAGTTTATGTTATTTTATACTTAGTACTACCCAAATTACTTGTTTTTCCAAGATTAAATTTATTTCAATTTTAATAGAGTTATGCTTTATTTCAACTTTATGCTGCTTTATCCTCAATTCCTAGGCAAGTGAAGAAGACGAGCGTGCGATAAAGTCGATGAAGATTAAACGTGCAGTAGGAACCATGATTGTATATGCTACTTATGCAGTCGCTAAGGCACCAGTCGTATGTCAAGTGGAGCATGTAAATAGGTCAATCTTAGCACAACGGGATGACCATAGAGGTTTACTTATGGAACGACTCACACGACTTAGTGATACAGATTGCCGAGAACAGTTGCACATGGGGGTTGATGGTTTTGGTAGGTTATGTCTGTTATTTCGAGAGACAGGTCGTCTTCATGATACTGTGCGTAGCTCAGTGGAGGAACAAGTTGCTAAGTTTCTCCAAATTCTTTCACATAACTGTAAGAATCAGGTAGTCAAATTTTACTTCATGCGTTCTGGTGAGACTGTTAGTATTCTTTTTCACAATGTTTTGAAAGCATTAATATCACTTGAAGACCAGTTTCTAAAGCAACCAGATGGCTCCGAAATTCCATTGGAAATCCAAACAAATCAAAAAAATTGGCCTTATTTTAAGGTAGCATTATAGAATATTTACTTAATATTATGTATGCTTAATTGATATTGCTAATAGCATTGTAAATATTTATAGAATTGTGTTGGTGCAATTGATGGGTCTCATTTCCGCGTGAAAGTGGCAAAAGAAGATGTGAAGAGATATTGAGGCCGAAAAGACTTTCCAACTCAAAATGTAATGGCAGTTTGCACCTTTGACCTAAAGTTCACGTATGTCTTGACTGGTTGGGAACGCTCAGCCTCAGATTCTAGAATACTGAATAATGCGTTGTTACGTCAAGACAAAATATTTGTTCCTCAAGGTAACAACTAAATGCTACCATGCAATGAGTCAATTCACATCAAAAATAATTTTATACTTTAGACATACTAACTCTTCTATTTATTTACTTTAGGTAAATATTACCTAGCAAATGCAGGATTCATGTTACGATCGGGATTTCTCACATCGTTTCGTGGAACACGGTATCACCTTAAGGAGTATTCAACGCGACAACCTGAAAAATGCTCGTGAGGTGTACAACCATCGACATTCATCCTTGCGAAATGCAATAGAACGTGCTTTTGGAGTATTGAAGAAGAGATTTCCAATCTTGGGCAGTGGAACCGAACCTCACTATCCAATAGAAACACAAAAAGAAATTATGTCTGCATGTTGTATACTGCACAATTACCTTATGGGTAGTGATCCCGATGAAGGACTTATTGCACGCGTTGATCAAGAAGTTCTGAACCTAGTGAGAGATGATGAGGAACTAGCTCCCATCATAAGTGATGATGAAGATTATAGACGAGGAGAAATTATACGGCAACAGATAGCTGATGAAATGTGGAGAGATTACTAGACCCAAGTTGTTATATCCAATCTTGTATAGTTATGTTGTCATTATGCTTGAATAATATTCTATAGTTATGTTGTCGTTAGTAATTTGTTTCATGGTTCAGTAATTTGTTTCATGTTATGGTGAATGTATCTTTCTGCTCACGATGATGATGTTATACATGATTAGTGAATGCTTTGAATTGAATGGTAGATATGCAGCATTTTCATTTGTGAGAAATTGTCTGAAATGTTGCCTCCTAGCAAAAATACATGCACTTACTGTGAAGCCTCCGTAACAATAAGATCTATCCCTTGTAGTACTTCATCTTCATCGTTTAACATTTTACAACATTTTACATCTATTTTTATGCATTCTAGTTATGTTACTTATGCAGGGTAAACTTGCTATGTTGTCAATTTATCTTTTAAAAATATACTGTATGCTAATTTTCTTGCATTGTCTTATTTTTATGTTTATTAGAATGGGCTCTGACACTGCCCAGAAGATTCAAGAAGCCTCCTATGGCATCATACTCTCTAGGCTTTGAGGGATGAAAGTCATTAGGCAATGAGGCTTCCAATATATACTTCAGGAAGAGTTGTTCACAAAGGTGGATGCCAATGTCAGTAAATATATAGGAATAGTATCTTATTCCTTATAAAAGTGCAAAGTTAACAATTCTCCATTCTCAGATTAAAACTTAAAATGCATGCTAAAAATTGATAGAGAGTAGCATGTATTTTCTCCTTTCTCCACCCAGAGGTTCTGTATGGAGAACAGTTCTTAAACACATAAACCACACAGCAAATGCATTGACAGCCTCTTACATAAATAGTCAACCATGTAATTTGTTATTGAATCCTTTGACAGTCATGTACTGGTGCCTGTTGTTTGTCCTAGAAAGCTGACATTACCTTTTTGGCATATAGCAGAATCTTTGTTCCATTATGAATGTGGAGCATATGCTGCTTCTTTTGAGGGGCACAGCAAACTAAGTGTCTGAAAGTTGGAATGAACTTTCACTGCCGATTTGAATCATTTGAGTCCTTTGTTACACTGAAAGAACACTTAATGTTTATCTAACTTGTGATCAAATTGTTGAGATATGCAAATTGATTATCTATTGTTTGTTTTCCGATATCAATATATCAATTTTATCTCATGTTTCCTTTTTGTTTTATTATTTGGACCATAGGCGGTTGAGATGAATTCACAATCAAAGACTCGCTCAGGTTCGACCAAAAACATAAAATGGACGATAGAGATGGATATGTGTGCAACAGATGAATTAGTTATACAAATGCATAAAGGAAACAAAATTGACAGGAGCTTTACAAACATCGCTTATCAGGTAGTATGTTCAGAATTATTTGTCAAATGTGGAGTAAGGGTCAGTGTTGAAAATTTGAAAAATCGGCTCAAAACTCTTAAAAAAGATTTGACTGCTTTTCAAGATATACAGATTCATGGTAGTGGCTTTTCATTCAATAGAGTCACTAGAATGATGGATGCTGAGCCAAAGGTTTGGAAAGATTACATAGTTGTAAGTTAGTGATTTTTATGATATTTACGTTTTTTGAATAAATGATAACAATTTCTAAAATTACTAATGAGTTTTGATTCCTCTTATTTGTTAGGCACATCCTGAAGGAAAATCATATCAACATAAGCAGGAACCATGTTTTGAAAATATGTTATTGATTTTTGGAAGTGATAGAGCTACCGGAAAAGATTCCGAGACAACTAAAGAAAAACATATTCGTTTAGAAAGGGAAAGAGAGGAGTCAAATTCAATTGCTAGTAACCAAGAGGAACAAGAGGACGAGGGGGATTCTGCTGTCGCGCCTTCCATTCGCAAGAGATAAGATCCAAAGTTACCATGTACATCATCTAAAGGTGCATCTAAGCGGAAGCATACATCCATCATGAGTGAAGATTTTCAGATACTAAAAAATGGAATGGATTCAGTTGCGTCTGCCATTTCAGAATCTGCTCCTCCCCGTGTGCACACCATGGAAGAGATATTTGAGGAGGTGGCAAAAGTTGAAGGGCTAGATGAAGATGCCCAACTTCTTGCTTATGATTATCTTTGTAGGGATGAACTTGGAACCAAAGCATTTATTGGATTGCCATTGTCTCGGAGGAAAAGATGGCTAGAGCTGAAGCTTGGCTGGTCTTCTCACAATTATGAAATTTTTTACAAAAGGTAATATGTGTATATACCCTTTTTTAAATAATCTTGATTTATCCACAATAGACCCCAATTTAATCAAGTTATATCTATATATACTCGCTGACATGACAGCACAAAATTTAGGTGTAGGCAGCAGTTTAGTTTCATAAACATGAAAAGTCAACTAATTCATAAACCGTGTCTTAGTTAGTTCTTTATAGTTTAATTCGTAAAATGTGTCTTAGTTATATTCTTGTACTTGTGCTTGTATACCTTTTGATTCTGAAGATAAGATCGTTTGTGGACTGTTAGAAGTTAAGCTTATATGGAACATTGTTTAGATGTTAGTTACCTATAGCCAACAATTAGTCTACAAACTCCTAATGTAAGACATTTGCCTTGCCTGTTGATTGCACAAACTAATGATGCTGACAATGTACATCTGCATTAGCACGTTCACTCTCTGACGTAGCACAAAAAACAAATGTGCACTGATACCTGATATGATATGTGTTGAGTTGATCACAATTTTAGTGTTATATCAGTATGTGACCCTTCCTTTACAGAGCACATTTGTGCACATTAGGCTGATCTCTCAAACCGTGCTTGCTTTTTTAGCGCAAAAATTTGTGCACATATATCCCCCGTGATATATGTAAACATCTGAACAGCCTTTTATGGCTAAGGAAATAACCAATACTTAGTAGATTCAAACCTGCTGTTATCTGTCTTCGAGCATTTTTGACATTTTATTGTTAAGCCAGATTTGTAATTTGAAGATAACAATGAATGCTTATTGGATAAAACAAAACAAATACCAAACAACTCAGTTTGTTGATGCAATCCTAAAGTTCACAACAATGAAAAATAAAATTTGATATAGGAGATTGTATTCCGAAAATAAATTCCTCGATGAAAAGAGTAGACTTTTGTGGTTTCCTGCACGACACTCTGACCATCTCAAAGTCAAATTTAGGTGCAGGCAGCAGTTTTGAGACCAATTCCCAGTTTAGTTGAAACATGGAATATGGCTATATTATGATTATGAATTTATTCCATTCTGTTACATGTGTTGCTCCTACATTGCACAGATAAACATTAAAGCACAGTTACACATGTTTTTGCTACTGCTGTATTCATGATGTATTTGTCACTGACTTTGGGACGGCAATGTCTATGAACCCATGTTACATCAAATCCTTCTCTTGTGTATGTACCAGTCAATACATTATACAGAGTAGATAAAAAGCTAGATTATTTAACTACTAGGAAGCTCTGATATTATTGATAGATCAAAGCAGATTCTATTGTTACATTTCCTATTTTCAATCGTGTTCCCAGAGAAGTTTTCTCAGAGAATCTTCTTCCTTCAGCCAACCAAAGTATGTCAATGAAACTGCTTTGATCAAAGAAATAGAATTTTCTTCGATCGTGTTCCCGGATTTCCCATTTCTTTTTTATGCATTGCTCAGTTCTGGTTCTGATCGGACTCGATCCCTGTGATGACATTTTGTCCAGGATCCTGAATGAAAGCAAGCAACCACTACTACAAAAAACAGCTTGCATAGCGCTTTTTTTTACACTTGGATAGCGCTTTTAAGCGCTATCCAAGCTAATGCTATGGTAGATTGGATAGCGCTTTTAAAAGTGCTATCGTAGTGGTTTACTAAGATAGCGCTTATAAAAGCGCTATCCAAGCTACCGCTATGGTAGCTTGGATATCGCTTTTTTAAGCGCTAACTAAGTGGTTTACTAATGTTTGGACTGTTCGTGGCTAATACGCATTAGCCATGGACCGACCGTGGCTAATACTCATTAGCCACGGCCGGTCTGGGGGGTTAATACACATTAGCCACGGACCAGCCGTGGCTAATACGCATTAGCCACGGACCGGCCGTGGCTAATGTTTAATTTTTTTAAAAAAAATAGAAAATTAAACTAATTTCGTCAATTTCGTCGTCGTGTAGAATTAAAATTCTTAAAATTCCCCATTGATGTTCACGAATTATTGATTACAGTTAGTCACAATACTCATACACCTACAGGAAGTAGCATAAACTAAAGTATTTTAGGCCAAACCTGCCTACAGAAATCATAATAAATGTTATCGTATACGCACCAAATAAATAGTGTTACCGATCTCTGAATAATTTACTGGAACGATACACCATAAACTAGTACACTGTCAAAAAAATTCAGAATCAAAAATCTCTTCTGCCCTCTGATCACGCTACCTTGATGTTAAGCAGCTAACATGTGAGCATCCTCAACGCACTGAACTATCCAGACCGCAGTTACTGCCATGGATGTCAACGTCCAGTGGAGGATCCATTTCGCCCTCTTTCATTCACTGCATGCTCAGAGCTATCACGTATACCGATGCATGCGTCATATGCAATTGGGATGTCTCATCTCCGGCCCCTTCCCCGACTGCCACGGCCTCCTCTTCCTCTACCGCCACAGCCTCCCCTACTGCTGTAGAACTCTGATTTAGCTGGCTTCAATCCCAGCGACTGGACGCCCCTCCTCCTCTCCTCTCGAGGCTCCTCACCTCTGTGTTTCTTCCAGCTTCTTGATACAAAGAAGATTTCTCGTGAACCACCTGGACCCAACTTCATGTCGCTAGCCTGGCGACTGGATGCCCGCTGCTGCTCCTGCAGAGCAACCCTCTCACCGAGAGGAAGTGCATCCTCTTCTGCAAGTGAAACGCTGTTCCAGAACCCTTCAGCATGACACTCGTCCTTCACTTCATATAACCTGGATTTCAAATGCACAGATTGTGACATTACAGTGTATAAATCATTCTTCTGATGCAACAACTAAAAGCAGACAAGAACCAACAAAAGGTTCGGACAACATTCAACTGAAGCAAGCAGCACGCACACACAAATTATTCATCGAGTAGAATGGGCTGATTTTCAAAAAAAGACACGAAGCATATCAGTCATAAAAAGCTATGAATCTCCTAAATTAGCCCGATACAATTTCTATATATTATTGTAAGGATAATGTGACATGTGACTCTTTACTCTTTCGAGAGATTGGTAACTTCTCTAAGTACTTTTTTCTTAAATTGTTTATAAATTAGAAAGATCATTTTAAAAAAGTAAATATGTACTATATATGTTTAAAAAAATTTCTTTAACACGCAAGGATCTAGACATCTGTCATAAAAGAAAAGAACATAGGATAGCAGAAGAAAAGAACTCAGACAAATCAAAAATAGACAAAATAAACACCATAACAGCAGCCTCGGATTAGTCATCAATAAGCACCAAGACACCTGAACACAAAGGCATTAACATCTCTAGCTAAAGCAAAGAATAACCAGTAGATGAAGGAGCTTCACTGATCCAAATATCAAGGTAATAGAAGAGGTTCAAGTTCCAGGAAGACCACCATCATGTTTAACGGGATTCCACCCCCCCAAAAAAAAAATTGTCTGCTGAGCAAAAAGAGTAGATTGTTGTGAACGGAAATAACCGGAGTCGGTTAGGATTGTGGGTATCTTTGAGATACGCCCATATCAATGTATTATATCTTTGTACTCTCCTACCATGCCTATAAATAAAGGGCTGGGGGTTCCTCCACCAGTAGTTGATTCATAACACGTTATCAGCACGACTCTAAAAATTTTCTTTTCCACAAAATTTTCTTTCCGTTCGTTGCGAAGGCGAAGGCGAGACGGGAGATCCACGAGCACGGTGCAAGGCTTCCTCCATCAAGGGTCGTCATCTGCGTAGGGCTTCGAGCAACCGTCGCTATATCCGGAGGACAGATATAGAGGTAAAAATACTAAAAACGATATTTTTAATCATACGTATGATTGCCCCTCCCCTAGATCTCGCAAGATCGGTATGGGGATCGATTGTCGCCTTGAAAACGACGGATTTTTCATCCCAAAAATCAAATTTTTTTAGGGTTTTTGGATTTTTTTAACCCAAACCCTAAATCAATCCCGCCGGCGGCCTTGCCGCCGCCCCCCCCCCCCCCCCCTTGCCGCCACGCCGTACCCCCCATAGAGGGGGGGGCGGCAGCCGCCGCACCCCCCTACAGGGGGGTAGTGGCGGCCAGGGGGGCGGCGGCCCCCAAGGCCGCCCCCCTCTGCAGGAGGGGGGCGGCCCCCAAGGCCGCCCCCCTCTGCAGGAGGGGGGCGGCCCCCGCCGCTCCCCCCGCAGAGGGGGCGGCGGCCCCCTGGCCGTGCCCCCCTCTGCGGGGGGGGCCCTGGCCGCGCCCCCTCTGCGGGGGCGGCCCCCGCCGCTCCCCCCCCCCCCACAGAGGGGGGCGGCGGCCCCCCACGGCCGCGCCCCCCAGCAGGGGGGCGGCGGACCACCTGCGGCCGTGCCCCCCCTGCCGGGGGCGGCGCCGCCGCTGCCGCCGCTGCTAGGGTAAACCCTAGCAGCCCATGCTGCTAAGGTTCAAACCCTAGCAGCCCAAAAAAACAAAAAAAACCCAGAAAAGTCTGTGGGCCTGAAGCCCACAGACCTGCTGTGGGCCTCAGGCCCACAGTAAGATTAAAAAAAACAGAAAAGTCTGTGGGCCTGAAGCCCACAGACCTGCTGCGGGCCTCAGGCCCAAAGTCAGATTTCAAAAAAAAAGCCTATGGGCCTGAAGCCCATAGACCGCCTGCGGGCTTCAGGCCCGCATGATGGTTTATTTGAAGAAAAAAAATGGGGGAGGCAAAGGCTATGATCAAGCCTCAAAAGGCAACTTGCTAGCCTAAAAATTAATTTAAAAAGGGGACTCAAAGGCAAAATATTCGTGAAAAATCACGGTAAATTACGGGACAAATATCGGGCAGACAAGGACGTTTTGGGGATTTTTGTGGGGCTTTTGGGATGATGAGGGAAACTTTTTCTTCTGACAAAGAAAATGTTAATTTTGGGCTCTTAATCAATTTAATTGATTAAACCCATTCAAATTACAACCTTTGCATTGTAATGATTTTTTCTGCAAAAATCATATCTACATGCTTTGCATCTCTGGTATATTCTGTTGGATATTATATGCGTGGTTGTGCATTGTATTTAAAACTTAATAATTAGGAAGATCCTGCGACCGCTCTGCCGTTACTAACCTAACCTAACTGTGTATGACGTTGCCCAGTGGTCCAATAATTATTAAGTGATTAAATTATTTATCCATCTCTGCGAATATTTGATGCATGTGATGAAAATGTCTGATGAAAATGTTGATGAGCACAATATTTCTGCATGAATTGCTAAATGTGGTTTTTGGATCGGCCGTTTAGTCCCACAGTTCATTTCCCGCACTTTTCTTTTATTTTGAGAGAAATTGTAGTGAGGAATTTATGTAAATGTCAAAGAAAGAAGACCAACTTCCATGGAGACGGAGGCCACGCTTGAAGATGGAGATATCATATGGGACCCATGGGGTTTCCAAAGTTGTATTTTCATTTTCGTTAAGCTGCAAATTTGTATAATTTGGACTGTGGACTTTTTTGGACTCTTTCTTGTGGGACTGGCCGATCCACACATTTAGCTTTTCGTTAAATATTGCCTCCGCATGAAAATGTTTTCTCTGATTAATTATTAATTTATGCATGTTTGTGCTCTGCTAGATAAATGACTAATATTGCAAGCGTTAATTTCGAAGTACTGGAAGCATCAGGTAGAAACTATCTAAGCTGGTAGCTAGATGTAAAGTTTCACCTACGGGCAAAGTCCCTCATCGCTGCTGTGACTGTAAAAGAAAATGTTAGCGATATAGAGAAGGCGCAAGCCATCATCTATACTCACCGCCACGTGGACAAGACCTTAAAGGCTGTATACTTTACAGTCGAAGATCCACTTGAGCTATGGACTGCCCTTGAGGACAGGTATAAACATCAGAAAGATGTTATACTCCCAAGGGCACGATATGAGTGGGAGAACCTGAGACTACAGGACTTTAAGTCCATTGCTAAGTACAACTCAGCACTTTTTAGCATCACCTCACGCCTGAAGTTGTGTGGTGAAAAAGTCTCAGAAGATCGCACGCTGGAATAGACGTATACGTCCTTCCATGAAAAAGATGCGATACTCATGCAGCAATACCGTGAACGTAAGTTCACCAAGTATTCTGAGCTGCTGTCATGTTTACTCATGACCGAGCAAAACAGAGAGCTTCTCCTCGCCACTCACAATATGCGCCCTCCCGGCACTACCCCTCTACCAGAAGCTCACCATTCCTCTTCCTTCAAAAAAAGGATAATAAAAGAAAAGAAAGACCACAGAAGGGGGGTCAACAGAAAAAAGCCAAGGGCCATGAACAACAGCAGCGAAATAATAAAAGTAAGCGGAAGTTCACGAGGCACAGAAATAACAAAAATAGAAATGATATACCCCCACCCAAGAGGGAATGGGAAGACCAGTGCCAAAATTGTGGCATGAAAGGCCACTGGTCCAGAGTGTGCCGAACTCCGCATCATCTCCAGGATTTGTATAAATAAAGTTGAAACAAACCTGATGACATCTGATGCTCCAGTTAAGTTTTTCAGCTAACGACTTCGAAAATAATGACATGCTTGACTAGCCTTTACTTTTATCCTAGCAAATTATTTAGAACATCTCACGTTATGAGAGCTTTTGTATTACGCAATCTGTTTTGATTGAAAAATTTTAGTAGACAATAAATGAATATGTCTATCTGAATATGCATGTGCCTTTATGTTTCATCTTTTGAAACTGCTCTCATAAATAATTAGTAGACAATAAACATGTACGATCTCTTTCAATACAAAGCCCAATATCAGGGCTATATTGAAGATCCAGGAAATGCAACACTATTGCCCCCAAACGACACAAAAATAAAGGATGCACTAATCCCTCTGAATTCCAAAAGAAACTTTCTAAGTTTCAAGGACATCCGTTTCAACGGATTCCACTTGGAAACAGCAAATGTAAATGAAAAAAAAATTATCGTATGCAACGTCTTAAGAAAAAGGAGTAAAATCCACACTTGAACGTTTTGAGAGCCTTATAGGCCTCCACCATACGAAGATTCAGAGAAAGGAAGCAGAATTAAACGGAGCACCTGAAGTGCCCGACATCAGCCGAGTTTTTACTCCGGCATGATGGACTTGGCCACCCTGGATTTGTGATGATGCATCGCATCTTATCCTATGGGTATGACTTGAAGAACCAGAAGATTCTTCAGAAGGAAAAAAATCCCTCGCATCCCTTACTATAAGGGAAAACTAATTGCAAGGCCATCTCCACGATAAGTTGAAAAAGAATCTCCATGCTTCCTCAAAAAGAATACAAGGAGATAGATGTGGATAAAATCCACCACCCCTAGTGGGCTATTTCAGTACTTCACTGTACTGATAAATGCATCCTCAGAATATTCGTACGTGTGTCTACTACAGACCCGCAACTTAGCTTTTCCAAAGCTATTGGCACAAAAATAAAAATGTTGCGGGCACATTTCCCAGACAATAAAATGTTGTAAATAAGTATGGTTAATGTTGGGAAATATACCTCCCAGTTTTTTCAAGAGTACTGCCAATCAACAGGAATTGAAAATGAACATACAAGTGTCGCATGTTCATACCCAAAATGGGTTGGCAGAGTCACTGAAAAGTAGACTCCAATGGACTGAACGTCCATTAAATCCTGATTGCCTATGGATGCATGGGGACATGCAAACTCTGCATGCTGCATCGTAAATGAAAATAAGACCCTCTGGAGGTCAGAGTCTCCAATGCAACTTGCATATGGAATGCCACCGAATATTTCTCATCTGAGAATCTTCGGTCGCGCAGTCTTAAATCCCCATTGCACCACCAAAGAGGACCAAAACGGTACTCAACGTCACCTAGGTATCCATGCAGGGTTTGACTCACCCTCACTTATAAGATACCTAGAACCCCAAACGGGGGACGCATTTAAGGCACATCTTGAAGACTGTGATTTCGTTGAGACGAGTTTCCCAAAAATAGGCCCAGATACTAGAAAATCTGGCGCGAAGAAAATTATAACGTGGGATACAAAAAGTTTGACCCACTATGATCCGGTAACAATACAATGTGTAGATGAGATCCCGAAGATCCTCCACATACAGAACACTGTTTACCAATTACCGGAATCATTTATTGACAACCAGAAGATTGTCAGATCACACATCCCTGCTGCAAAAACTCCAGCTAGGATTGACATCCCCGAGAATGGATGCAATCCACCAGCAGCAGAAGTGGTTGATCCTCAACAGAAAAGAGGCAGACCACCAGGCTCCTAGGACAAGAAACTCCTGGAGACCTTAAGACAATACTACCACAGGACAATGAGCTCATGTCCACACCATCACCCTTCCCGGAATCCACTGCAGAGGAATTGCCGGGAAAAAGTGAAATTAAGTAAATGTTGTACGTACTAGGGAGGTGTTGGACAGATAGAACATAAATTGTCGACAATGTATTCACGTATCATATTGCCATATACATCGCAATGGCGATGATGTTTATAAATAATCGTTCCACACTCCGTTGCTAGAAGGCAAACGTAGAGATTGGCCAAACGTGGAACGTGGCAATAAAAGATGAACTGGACTCACTTATGAAACGTGAAATGTTCGGACCTGAAGTCCAGACACCAAAAGGTGTCAAACCTGTGGATAAAACAAAGTATTGCAAACATAAGAAAAATAAATACAAAATCGTATGCTATACGGTACAACCTATAGCCCAAGGAAAATTTCGCTGAAACTAAGGATCGAACAAATTCAAATGAGCATGTCTCATAAATGATGCATCAGTCTCCCTAAGTTATCAAAAGCGAATACCTTACGATTTGGCGAAGGAAAATTTTGGATATGCTGTTATTTGATGTTGTGACGGCATACCTTCGTGGATATCTTGTAAAGATAATTTCCACATTTCCTTAAAATGCCTGAATAGACTTCGGGACGTCTATTCAAGAAAAACACTAAGTATAATAAATAAATGTACAACCAAGAGAATCACTTGACAAGTCAATGATTCCTACTGAAAGTTGTCTTTGCATCTGTGCAAAGAACAGGATTAGAGATCTTAGTTGTAGACAACTAACATCTCATCAGATCTCCTGAAGAGAAAACCGAAATAAATGTACAAGCCTGACTTTTAAACATGAAATAAAAAGACCTAGGCAAATATGAAGTCATGGCTCGTAGAATCCTGTTACAAACGCCCAGAAGTGCGTTGGAGAAATTAAAAGGACCATTGTCATCCAAAGTACACCTACTGTGGTACACTTACTGGATGTACAAAAAGAACCCTTCTGTAACGACCTGTATTTTTCGTAAAAATTTAAACTAAATATTTAAAGTAATTTCATTTTAAAAGACATTTTGTAATGGTTGATCAGGAGTAGTTTAAACTGATTTCAAAAATTCTTATAAAAATATTTTGAAACACTAGACTTATTATAAAGTATTTCAGCAATTTCAGATTTCCTCAAATACCCAAAACAGTTCTGTTAAAATTCATCTTCCAAAATTACCGTTTTGATTCAACGAATTTATTTTCTATTCAAACGTCTTCAAAACGTTTTCAAACTTCTGCAGTAGCATCCTATGATCAATTAGGGCTCCCCACATTAATTTCGTAATTTTCGGATATCATTTCAGTCTAGAACCCACAAACCCGCTTTCTAAACGTTTTGGCCAAAAACTAGTATCCCCGTGGTCCAAACCCTGAAATGGATCTCGTATTCGCGATCCTCTCGACGATACGATCCCGTGGGTATGTTTTCGTAATTTTTCGGACACGGTTACTAGTAGGGGCAAAATCGTAAATTCGTTTTTGTATTTTACTAATTACTTTCACTAATGGGGGTTTTACTTTTTACTAATTACTTTTAACCTATCCTAATTAACTTATCCCTACCTAACCCTCACCCGTATGCCAACACGAGATTCATGCATTCTCCTTTTTCTAACCTTAGTCTAAAGAAATACCTAACATCTACCTAACTTCATAATTAGTTGACCAAGTATAACTAATTATTAATTAATTTAAACTAATTATATAAACCCCCTCCATCTTCCTCTCTAATCCGAACCCAAGGCTAACCCCACGTTCAATTTCTCTTCCCCCTTCGAAAATTTCCCTCAGGCTCTCTCTCACGTTCCCTCCCCCTCTCGTTATCACTCAAACCCATGCTCTCTCTCTCTCTCCCCCCTCACTCTCCGACTTCTTCTCACCATCCACCCCTCCCTCTCATCCACGGTGACGCGACCGCCGACGTCGAGCATCACCGACAACCCCGAGCCCAGCACCGCTCCCCTGTTCACCGTCGACACGAGCAGCACACCTCAACCGCTCATCCGAGCGTTAACAGCGCCGTGCACCGCCCCACGGCAGCTCGCTGTTGCTCCACTGTCCTCCTGTGCACACACAGACCCCTCTCGTCACCGTCAGCCTCCCTCTCAGTGGCACCCTCGAGCTTCGCCACCAACCACGCCCCAGGCGTCGTCTCCGTCGCTCAATCGCACCACGGCGCAACCCCGGAGCTCCCTCCGCTTCCAGCCCCGACGCTCGCCGCCGGAGCTCCTCGTAGCAGCGCCAAACCGCCGCCGCTGATAGAGCACTCTCCGAGCTCTGCCTCGCCACCGCCGTGCCTCCCCTTCCCCCGCTCGTCGCCGTGTTCGGTCGCTGCAGTTCGCCGCACCGCCGTCCCCCCTCCGACCTCAACCCCCGCCTCCGTCGAGCCCTCGCCATCGACGTCCACGTCGAAAAGCGCCGCTGCCCTGTTTCACATGAGAACGAAGATACGGGGTATTATTACGATGGCATTTGCGTAATTACGATTTAATTTCGTATTTTTCGTTTTTATATTAATTAATAAATGAGTTTTATGGTATTAAATCCATAACTAAATATATAGGGGCCAGAAAAATGTACGGATAGTCCCAGAAAATCAGAAATGACGTTCTGGACCCAATGGCGCTAGTTTCGTCTCAATCGGACGCTTAGTTTTTCCAAAATTAATTTTTAACCCTAAAAGTTAAATATGTTATTTCCGTTCAAAAATCTGTAACTTGATATTTTCACATACACTAGTAGGTGAGAAAAATATATTTTAAATTACTCTCCGAGACGGCCATTTTGACAGTTCATTGCAACTTTCCGATACCGATTGCACCCAGAAGAAATTGTTGAATAATTACGTTACTTAATTAAAAATAGTTTTTAACTTATTTTTGAGCTTTTAAAAATTATAAAAATTAATGTAAGCTTCAGAAAAATATTTCCTCCTACGATAAAATTATTTTCCTTATATCTAGGCTATAGAAAAATTTAGAACGTTTTTCGACAAATCCGTTTAAAAATCGAAACGATCAAGTTTAATAAGTAGAAAATAGTGTGTTCTTTAACCGATTGCTTCTTGTGTTTGCAGGTACCAATCCTCGTGCACCAGCTTCCTTGCCCTAACCTCGTCTTGCCACGACGATCTCGAAATCTGTAAGTCACGATTAATTCTAATGTTAGAAAATTAGATAAGTGTACCCGTATGAACTTAGGACACCACTATAGCCTCCGAACGGCTACTTGACTTGAACCGAACTAGAAACCTAATCTAATATGAAAGTAATCAACTATAGATTACTTTGCCAACTTTCAACTTTGGTGGTTGTTAAACACAAACATCAACTTGGGTAAATTGTGTACTACCGAAACAACCACCCTTAAACCAACAGTTTTTGTATTCCATGTTTGTTGGACTTGTCTTTATCCTCAAATTTCTTAGCATCTGCTCTGCTTTACTTTCTGGTTTTAAAACCAGTGGTCCTGGTTAACTATCATCGTGAACAAGGAATTGATAACATCTTGAAACAATACTAGACACCCCGAAATGTTGGACTTGTCTTTATCCTCACTTCGCTTGGCTAGCTTGCTTTGAAAAGAATGTCTGGCTTTCTGGTTTTCAATAAGAAAGTCAACCAGTTGACTTGGTTTGACTAGCAACATGTGGAACAGCTTGTATCTTGTGGAATATCGTGTGGAACATCTCGTGGAACATCATGAAAAGGAAATGTACATAGAACACTTGACACTTCACTGGGGTTTTGGGGTAACTCATAGTTTGCGAGAGTACGGGAGTGACTAGAGTTTGGTCTACCTGTCATGTTGCCTGTGTTTCGGCGCCCTGTCCTGCTGCCTGCGTTTCGGCAAACCATCCTGCTGCCTGGGTTCCGGCATTCGTCTGGGTAGCACCCAGGCAAGAGACGAACTGAACGGTCACATATTGTACTCTCCGACTTGAGTCACGTAGTGTAGTTACTTTTGCACAGTCACTTTTACTTTACGTACTTCTGCACTGTCACCTTTACTGTACACGTTCCATGCACGTTACTTACTACACTTGTACAGTCACCAGTACTTTACCCGCCGTACTTTTAGCTACACCAGTAGCATGTTTCACTTACTTAGCCTGATTTACACTCGTACCACCACAGTACAGTTATTCTCTCATTTCAGTTTCATTTACTTTTACTCCTCAGTTATGTACAGTTGTTGTTCAGCACCTTACTTTTCACTATGGTCTGCTTGTACGTAGTTACTTTTGTCATACTTGTGCACTGCTTCTTTTCTATATTTAGAATTGTTGTGACTTACCTACGGTTCCATCTTAGTGGCACCGCAGACGACGTACATATGGAGGTAGATGCTCATGAGCTAATAGCGCCAGATTTCGACCGCAGCTTCCAGATTTATTTTCACTTATGTACTTTTCTACTTTCATGTATATTTGTTGGGACATCTTGTACGGTATGGAATGTAATAATTGGACACTATTTGGGTATTTTTGTACATCTCTGCATCGTGGCTATTTTGAATTCACTGGTAACCTGCAGGACCTGCACAAATATCAAATAAGTAACGGGCCCCCGGGAGCGGGTCGTTACAAGTTTGGTGGCCCATGCAGGTCCGCGCTAACTACCTCGTGAACAATATAGCAAGATCAGGGTGTACAATATAAAATACTCAAATAAACTCTCGAGTACGGGACGTCTCGAGTGTTCACCTGTATTGGATATACGGGAGAAGCGTCCTTATTACCATCTTCATTAGGTATTCCGAGATCCTCATCACTTCCTTTGAACTCTTAACCCTTGCTTGGGAACTTGTGTTCCATTCTTGGTTATATCCTCCATAGTAACCTCTTTTGCTAGCCGTTATAGTTATTTTTCGTATGGTTGAACTATCTACCCACTTCCTTCATCACCTTTCCTTCAGTTGATGATGGCACGCATATAAATGATAATCTTCCTTCAATGGACCATGATACCGGTCAATGTGCTTGGTTAAAGTCTGTTGGATCAACCTAGCTAGACTGGGCATAAGTGATCCTGGCTTAGTCACTTCCCTGGCCGTGTCCGCTGGACCGCAAGGACGTGAATCATGATTATGTGACGTCATCGATCTTATTCACTATCAACCTTCCTTTAAGCTTGATGAACTTTCACCTTCTTAGAATCTTTCTAGTTTGCTTGGACCCTAGCTACGTTTATTTTAAGGAGGGTAGCGTTCGAGTTTTCGATCATCAGAAGTTCGAACTCCTCAACGGAAGCAGATCGAAGGACGTCCAGAAGTATTGGAGGATGGTGCTGAAGATTTTGAGACAAGCCAAAACTGACATGTAAGTGTAGGCTGTTTGTGTCTTTTCATCCTTCTTGAGCTCGTATTTCTCTTCTTGCCCCTACTTCTATCTTGTACCCGATTTTTCTCTCCAAATGTTTGATTTCATTTTCCACCGACCACCTTCCCCCCTCTTTAATTCCTTTGTCCGCTTCCCCCCTCGAGACCCGTTCCCGCCTAACACTGACGACTTCGGTGCCCCCCTTTTTCTTTTTAACCCATCTCCTTCCTCCCCAAGCCACCCCGTGGTTTCTCTTGCGCTCCGACATCGCCCACTCCCCCTCCCGGCCTCTTTCCCAAGCGAACTCGACCAATCTCACCTCCAATTCCTTCGGCCTCACCCGAAGCTCTGCCAGCTCCACCCTACATCAGAGACCCTCACCATGGATTGTCAGCCAGTCGCAGCCCTCACCGCCATGGACCCGCAGCCGCCGATGGCCCCTCGACGTTCTGTTTTGGGATTCTTGGCCTTAGCGACAGTCCTCACCGTCGCCCTCGCTGTTGCCGTGTGGTCGGGATATTGGGAACCCGCCGCCCTTGGTATCATTGGGAGCTCCTTTTTCTGGTTCTTCCCCCTTGAGCTACCCAGCTTCGAGTGCTTCTTAGGGGTGCTCCTTAGTGCTTGTATGTTCCTGAGTTTTTGGTCGTTGAACTGCTTAGGGCTGATGGTGTTTACCGTAGATATCGACCAATGGTGTTGGGAAGGAGTATCCTTAGGATTGGGTATTGGCATATTTTTGGGCTTAGGCGTTGAAGTTGGATGTCGGTCTTGTGCTCGAATTTGGGAGACGGCTAGGATGTTGGTTTCTTGTTGGATGTTATGGAAACTGCTGGGACAAGTGGTAGCGATGATCTTGACCCTCGAGAGTTGGCCTTATACTTGCTTGTATGTGTTGATCTGGGTACTGACTTGCAATCTGGTAGCGTGGCAGATGAAGTCCTTTGTGTTCGGCTGGTTAAGTTGTAACCGTAAGGATGCACTAGGTTTATCCCTTACGTTTATGTATGCTATGGCGATGATTTACATGATTGAGACTATGTAATCATCATTTATAGACGTTCTGTCCTTCTCTTTGGTGTGCTTGCTTCTGACTTGTCACCTTATGACCCAAGTTCGAACGGATGTCATCATCATCATAATAGCTCTCATTTTCACGTTGTGCCACTATCTCATATTTTGACTACATATTAGTCGCATCACTTATTTTCTTATTTCATGTTATTTACAACCTAATTTACAAAGATTACTATCTTTTCTATCATTTATTTGCTTGAGCTTCTTTATAACATCAATTATTAGTTTCAAGAGATTTTTAAATTCCGAGGACGGAATTATTTTAAGGAGGGTAGAATGTAACGACCTGTATTTTTCGTAAACATTTAAACTAAATATTTAAAGTAATTTCATTTTAAAAGACATTTTGTAATGGTTGATCAGGAGTAGTTTAAACTGATTTCAAAAAATTTTATAAAAATATTTTGAAACACTAGACTTATTATAAAGTATTTCAGCAATTTCAGATTTCCTCAAATACCCAAAACAGTTCTGTTAAAATTCATCTTCCAAAATTACCGTTTTGATTTAACGAATTTATTTTCTATTCAAACGTCTTCAAAACGTTTTCAAACTTCTGCAGTAGCATCCTATGATCAATTAGGGCTCCCCACATTAATTTCGTAATTTTCGGATATCATTTCAGTCTAGAACCCACAAACCCGCTTTCTAAACATTTTGGACAAAAACTAGTATCCCCGTGGCCCAAACCCTGAAACTGATCTCGTATTCGCGATCCTCTCGACGATACGATCCCGTGGGTATGTTTTTGTAATTTTTCGGACACGGTTACTAGTAGGGGCAAAATCGTAAATTCGTTTTTGTATTTTACTAATTACTTTCACTAATGGGGGTTTTACTTTTTACTAATTACTTTTAACCTATCCTAATTAACTTATCCCTACCTAACCCTCACCCGTATGCCAACACGAGATTCATGCATTCTCCTTTTTCTAACCTTAGTCTAAAGAAATACCTAACATCTACCTAACTTCATAATTAGTTGACCAAGTATAACTAATTATTAATTAATTTAAACTAATTATATAAACCCCCTCCATCTTTCTCTCTAATCCGAACCCAAGGCTAACCCCGCGTTCAATTTCTCTACCCCCCTTCGAAAATTTCCCTCAGGCTCTCTCTCACGTTCCCTCCCCCTCTCGTTATCACTCAAACCCATGCTCTCTCTCTCTCTCTCTCTCTCCCCCCCTCACTCTCCGACTTCTTCTCACCGTCCACCCCTCCCTCTCATCCACGGTGATGCGACCGCCGACGTCGAGCATCACCGACAACCCCGAGCCCAGCACCGCTCCCCCGTTCGCCGTTGACACGAGCAGCACACCTCCACCGCTCCTCCGAGCGTCAACAGCGCCGTGCACCGCCCCACGGCAGCTCGCCGTTGCTCCACTGTCCGCCTGTGCACACACAGACCCCTCTCATCGCCGTCAGCCTCCCTCTCAGCGGCACCCTCGAGCTTTGCCACCAACCACGCCCCAGGCATCGTCTCCGTCGCTCAATCGCACCACGGCGCAACCCCGGAGCTCCCTCCGCTTCCAACCCCGACGCTCGCCGCCGGAGCTCCTCGTAGCAGCGCCAAACCGCCGCCACTGATAGAGCTCTCTCCGAGCTCTGCCTCGCCACCGCCGTGCCTCCCCTTCCTCCGATCGTCGCCGTGTTCGGTCGCTGCAGTTCGCCGCACCGCCGTCCCCCCTCCGACCTCAACCCCCGCCTCCGTCAAGCCCTCGCCATCGACGTCCACGTCGAAAAGCGCCGCTGCCCTGTTTCACGTGAGAACGAAGATACGGGGTATTATTACGATGGCATTTGCGTAATTACGATTTAATTTCGTATTTTTCGTTTTTATATTAATTAATAAATGAGTTTTATGGTATTAAATCCATAACTAAATATATAGGGGCCAGAAAAATGTACGGATAGTCCCAGAAAATCAGAAATGACGTTCTGGACCCAATGGCGCTAGTTTCGTCTCAATCGGACGCTTAGTTTTTCCAAAATTAATTTTTAACCCTAAAAGTTAAATATGTTATTTCCGTTCAAAAATCCGTAACTTGATATTTTCACATACACTAGTAGGTGAGAAAAATATATTTTAAAGTACTCTCCGAGACGGCCATTTTGACAGTTCATTTGCAACTTTCCGATACCGATTGCACCCAGAAGAAATTGTTGAATAATTACGTTACTTAATTAAAAATAGTTTTTAAATTATTTTTGAGCTTTTAAAAATTATAAAAATTAATGTAAGCTTCAGAAAAATATTTCCACCTACGATAAAATTATTTTCCTTATATCTAGGCTATAGAAAAATTTAGAACGTTTTTCGACAAATCCGTTTAAAAATCGAAACGATCAAGTTTAATAAGTAGAAAATAGTGTGTTCTTTAACCGATTGCTTCTTGTGTTTGCAGGTACCAATCCTCGTGCACCAGCTTCCTTGCCCTAACCTCGTCTTGCCACGACGATCTCGAAATCTGTAAGTCACGATTAATTCTAATGTTAGAAAATTAGATAAGTGTACCCGTATGAACTTAGGACACCACTATAGCCTCCGAACGGCTACTTGACTTGAACCGAACTAGAAAACTAATCTAATATGAAAGTAATCAACTATAGATTACTTTGCCAACTTTCAACTTTGGTGGTTGTTAAACACAAACATCAACTTGGGTAAATTGTGTACTACCGAAACAACCACCCTTAAACCAACAGTTTTTGTATTCCATGTTTGTTGGACTTGTCTTTATCCTCAAATTTCTTAGCATCTGCTCTGCTTTACTTTCTGGTTTTAAAACCAGTGGTCCTGGTTAACTATCATCGTGAACAAGGAATTGATAACATCTTGAAACAATACTAGACACCCCGAAATGTTGGACTTGTCTTTATCCTCACTTCGCTTGGCTAGCTTGCTTTGAAAAGAATGTCTGGCTTTCTGGTTTTCAATAAGAAAGTCAACCAGTTGACTTGGTTTGACTAGCAACATGTGGAACAGCTTGTATCTTGTGGAATATCGTGTGGAACATCTCGTGGAACATCATGAAAAGGAAATGTACATAGAACACTTGACACTTCACTGGGGTTTTGGGGTAACTCATAGTTTGCGAGAGTACGGGAGTGACTAGAGTTTGGTCTACCTGTCATGTTGCCTGTGTTTCGGCGCCCTGTCCTGCTGCCTGCGTTTCGGCAAACCATCCTGCTGCCTGGGTTCCAGCATTCGTCTGGGTAGCACCCAGGCAAGAGACGAACTGAACGGTCACATATTGTACTCTCCGACTTGAGTCACGTAGTGTAGTTACTTTTGCACAGTCACTTTTACTTTACGCACTTCTGCACTGTCACCTTTACTGTACACGTTCCATGCACGTTACCTACTACACTTGTACAGTCACCAGTACTTTACCTGCCGTACTTTTAGCTACACCAGTAGCATGTTTCACTTACTTAGCCTGATTTACACTCGTACCACCACAGTACAGTTATTCTCTCATTTCAGTTTCATTTACTTTTACTCCTCAGTTATGTACAGTTGTTGTTCAGCACCTTACTTTTCACTATGGTCTGCTTGTACGTAGTTACTTTTGTCATACTTGTGCACTGCTTCTTTTCTATATTTAGAATTGTTGTGACTTACCTACGGTTCCATCTTCGTGGCACCGCAGACGACGTACATATGGAGGTAGATGCTCATGAGCTAATAGCGCCAGATTTCGACCGCAGCTTCCAGATTTATTTTCACTTATGTACTTTTCTACTTTCATGTATATTTGTTGGGACATCTTGTACGGTATGGAATGTAATAATTGGACACTATTTGGGTATTTTTGTACATCTCTGCATCGTGGCTATTTTGAATTCACTGGTAACCTGCAGGACCTGCGCAAATATCAAATAAGTAACGGGCCCCCGGGAGCGGGTCGTTACACCTTCCGATCGCTGGAAGAGGGGGAGGATATTACTGGTCCCAAAGTCCCTTACCTAAGTGCAATCAGGCACTCCTGGCTAACTGCATGCGTCCCGATATAGCAATTGCAGTAAACTCATCAGCCAGAGATAGTTGGCACCTAAAAGGGCCATTAGACCGGAGTTAAGCCTTCTGCGCTTCCTCCAAGGGTCGAAATATTTGGACTTACAAAATGTAGTAGCATCCTCCAATGTTTATGCGAATGCAGGTTACAGGTTCGGTCCCTATACTGAGAAATCACAGAACAGGTACCAACAGTGGGATGACCATCTACTGCAAATATGCAAAGCAACTTATGAAGGCAACATCATCCTATCATTCCGAGATCCTCACCATTCCAGAATCACACCAATGGTGTATTTAAGGGCGCCTGGTGGTACATCACATCCCAGTGACGACTGGGATAGAAGCTGGTTCTGTGGAGCTGACCATATAGTCTGAAGACCACATCAGAGGCGACGAAACTTAGCACACCTCTCCAGAGTTTCTGGATTCAGCAGCTACTTGATGGTGATAAAATTTGTAATCTGTGTAAATTTTCGGAATATTGTAAATAGGAGTGATGAGATAAGCCTAAGAGATCTGAAAGCATAAGAGCTTTTACAGATCAGGGGGAGTTGAGGGAATTTGTACTCTTTTCCCTTAGCTATGGTTTTTCCCACTGGGTTTTCCATAGCCAAAGGTTTTAACGAGGCAAATCACATCAACTCTAGATCCTGAAGTATCCACCCCTCTGTGACGCTCAGAATCCAGAAGTATTCATGAGCAGAGTCACTTGCACAGATCAGGGGGAGTTAAAGAGCGTTTGTACTCTTTTCCCTTAACTATGGTTTCTCCCACTGGGTTTTCCATAGCTAAAGGTTTTAACGAGGCAAACCTCACCAACTCAGGATCCCAAAGTATCCACCCCATGTGAGACTCTTATTACGCTCAGAATCCCGAAGTACTCTTGAGCAGAGTCCACACCTATGGCTGGATAAGGGGGAGTGTTGCGAATGGAAATAATCGGAGTCGGTTAGGATTGCGCGTATCTTTGAGATACGCCCATATCAATGTATTCTATCTTTGTACTCTCCTACCATGCCTATAAATAAAGGGCTGAGGGATCCTCCCCCAGTAGTTGATTCATAACATAGATCTTGTTGTCAATCCAAGGAATTTAGGCTGAATTATTATTAGTGTATTAAAAAGGTGTTGTTCCGATTTGGCAATTCTACCTCAGTGAAAACTCAAGCATGTAATACTTCTGCCTGTTGTCGACCATAACCCGGCCAGATGTGAATGACCAGTACATAGGATGCACACGTTAATTCCCAGACAACTTCCTCTTAAACAATAAGGATAAGAGCAATGTGTTGAAGCTGCATGTATATATGATTGAGCATAAGGAATATCAACAGAAAGTAATTCATAAAAGAGGCCTCAAAGATTCAAAAGAAGGCTTAGATTTCCTTCTTTAGCATGTGCTACATAATGTTACAACACAGATAATAGCTAGGAGTGGTTAATTGCATTAATTCAGTCCATGTTTTCATCAAATAGTATATCTACAGGAATAAAACAGCGGGTAAACTAAGTAGACATGAAAGAGAATGCATGTATACGCCATTACAGATACAAGCTTCACATCATGCACCGATGATGAACATAAGGAGCCAGTAAAAGACATGAAAGCGAATGCATTCATAAATTCTGTTAGCAGAAGAATATAGAAGATAAATGAACTTAAAAAGTTCCTGCATGAGGCATCTTAAAAGGGTGCGTTTGTGAAATTACCTTTGATGCATTCCCAACTAGTTCACTTTGAAGGGTGACAATTCTCTGTTCCGCATCATAGGATCCCTTCTGCAATGGACAAGATGGATAATCCCATTGATTAGGAACATCTGATTATCATTAAAGATCATATACGGTGACCTAAACAAGAATCTCAACAGTCTACTTAGTATTTACACACTTCTATATTTTCTTTCCTAGCATCCCTTAACGTCATATCAGGTATCACATATAGGCAATATGTCACAGACACGAGAAACAAATAAGCTACCATATTTGTTCCAAAAGAGCAGGATAAATAGAAAAAGGTTTCACATACCAAGGTGTGTGGAGAGACAATATCTAGGTATCTGCCCCTAAAGTCAGCCGATCCCCATTCTCCAACTTATGTGTGCATCCTTTAACGTTGTCTATGGAACCACCATAGATATTGATTCCAGGTACCAACTCCTTCATCTTTTCATTTCCACCAGCATGGTCCCTATTAAAACATAATCACTTCAAACTAAGATCTTATGACATGTTCAATACAATTATGAACTTCATGATATACCATTACAAATTACAATCACAACATTAGATATTTTAGTTAAATGTTACTAAAACTTGTAGAATGCAAGAGTATATCATGGTTGAAATTTAGAGAACACTCAATATGTACATCAAGACAGATAATGATAGACAGAAGAATGAAATATAAATGCACGCATGTGGAAATATGTAGAATCAACCAAATTGGTTTAAGGACGTGTACATCACAATCAACGGTTTAGATCATGATTTCATACATGTATTCCCATAGATGACTAGATATTATGATACAAACCATGTGTATTAGTGTTACAAGAATGTTGATATAAGCTTCAGGCTCTAGTAACATAGTTATAAGATTTCATAAATATGTGTTTTGCTTCATTCTACATTTAATGCACTTGAAGACAACGCATTTAATGCATGAATATAAAAAATGGGTTAAATCTTATTCCATATTTTTAGAAGGGTAAACCATATGTACTAGAGTATGTGTGTCACTAAACATTTCTGAACTAAGATAGTAGCTTGTTAAATTCCCTTAAATTTTAATTTTTTTTTCTTTTTTACCCCTCCCCACATCTTCTTCCTCCCTTTAGTGTTGCTACTCTCTCCCCATTTTCTTTATATCCACTTTATCTCTTCTCATTTGCAACTTTGAGAGGAGCAACAAGGTTGAGATAGGGTGAAAGTGAAGAAAGGCGGAAAGCCAGGCGGAGAGAAAGTAGGGAGAGAGTGTAGGCATGTAGCAACAGCAAAAGGAAGCAGGGAGGGTTAAAATGAAAAAAATAAGACTTAGCATACTTCAAAAGTTCCTGTTAACTCAAGGTGTGTCTCTGTTAATATCATAATTAGGGGGTTTAGTGATACTCATGTGATACTTCAAAAGCAGGTTTTTTTCGCATAACAGTCTCTCGTAAGTGCATATTAATTCCATGTAAGATTGCGGAACTAAGATCTAAAATAAAAAAAAGGTGATTGTGAAGCACCTGTTCAGATAAAATTCCTGAGAGGCAAACTACTGCGCCAGGCTTTGCAAAGGCAAGGATATTTTCTGCCAGGTCCATCAAATGATTAAGAAGAATATTTGCTATGACTATGTCAAAATTTTGTTTCATTGCAAGCAATTCCAAGTTATCTGAGGTTTGCTTCTCTGGGGTCTTGTTGGTCCATTCATGTGTGTCAGGTGAGCATATCTTGCTAGGAACCAAGTAAACCGATATCTTATTGGAATCTATCCCATTCAAAGAAATATTTTGACGAGCAGATGTCACTGCCTGGGGATCTATATCTATTCCAACAGAAAATGCAGCACCCATCTACACGAAAAAAAAGCTTATGGTGAGAATTCAGTTGTTTCAAAATTAGTCCAGAAGAGAGATAATTGTCGGTAATATATGAGACATACAAAAGAGCGAGGAATTCAAAAGGCAAGATCAATTCAATGTTAGAATAGTAGTTCCCAAAAAGGTATACAACTATAATAAAAATCAAATTCACGTCTCTAATCATTCGTGTCCTGCTGTGAACCGCCTTTCCGACATTTAAATTTCCAAATTAAACTATCAGACATGTTCACAATGCAGCCGTTAAGGCTTCCAGACAAAGAAGATGGATGTGATAATATTCCAATATTTATACTCGAGTACATAATGTACATTATTGGAAGTAACTATGTACAAGCAATTTATATGAACTGTACAATTGAGGAATTTGAGGACTTTACAATAAACATGAATGCAGCAGTTAGTTTCCCCAAAGGAGCAGAAAGACGTATATGAAGGTATATACAGCGAGGCTTTTCAGTAAAAAGGCTAACATCCGATACCAGAATAGAGGTCGCGGAGAGCAGAGTACAAAGGCTGGGCAGCAATTGGTCTCTCCAGCATCCCCAAGAGAATTTCTGTAGTCGTTAGATGAGGATCCCCGTAGAAGCGTATATTAGTATCTGCTCAAGTACCAACAATGCTTCCCTCTAGGGAGACTCCAACAAATGCACCGGTTTCATATTTAATCAGGAACTCGGGAATGCAGGCCTTGCAATTGAATTCAAAAGGGTAGAGAAGTCGTATGTCCAGATAGGCACTGATCTGCAATGCCCATTCAAAAGGATCGAGTACCAACCACTTGTAAAGCAATATCTTCTTATCTGCATGGGTGTTTTTTGGGGCTGAGTTGTGTAACACTAACATGAATTTTGGCCTGTTTTGGTTTCCACAAAAACTACTTTGAAAGAATCGCTTGCTCTGAACTTTTGAAGTTAGAAAAACTATCATGAGCTTTATGTTATAAAACTAACTTAAACTTTGACCTGATTTTATAAACCCGTTTCATAACCATCTGAACGATGAAAAACACGAAAATATCATGAAACTAAGCCACAACTTGAAATTATGCATAACTTCAGATTAGTTTTATAAAATTCAGCCTTTTGTCTTTGAACTGAGGGTATCGAACTGAGGTTAAAGCCAAAATTTGAGTACAAAATGCAATGGATCATGAAGAACAGAAGGGGATCGGGTCACTACCTACTGTGATGAAGATTGGGCCCACTTGCTAGTGGCGTTAGAGGATGAGGCGGGGTCGATGATGGTGATGACCAGATCGTTGCCGGTCACAGATTGCTGCTCCGTCCAAGGTTCCTCCACTATGGTAATGAGTAGAAAATTAAGTTACTAAGTTTTCAATCGAGATTGCTGCTCCGTCCAACGCAAAAATCGGGCAAAATCAAACAAGAACAAAAAGTAAAACCCTAACCCCAACTTTAAAGGCTTCAGATCACATACCTCAGCAGCGGGGAACTGGAGCCCGGCCTTGTGCGACCTCGATACCGACTTCGAGCTCTTCGGCTGATACCGACTTTGAGCTCTTCGGCTTGCCCCTTCCGCCCTTTGTCGCCGTCGCAGAACTCATCTTCGATGGATTGAAGTTGGGTAGAGAAATCGAAAGAGGGGAAGGAACAAAAGGGCAAGGTCTGAGAGAGGGCTTCGGATCGGGCGACGGACTCGGGGCCCCTCGTGCGGATGCGGCGACCGGAGGCCGGATGCGGTGAGCGGGGACTCAGAACCTCTCTTTAGATCAGAACCTCGTGAGCGCAAGAGAAAAATGGCAGGCTTGAGAGCGGAAAATAGAGGGAATCGGGAAATTTCCCTCCGAGGCTGGGATATTTTGTTTAAGCGATATCCAAGGACTCATTTTTTTAAAGTAAAAGTGTTTACGTAACGATTAGTACCATATCGTTAAAATAAAGCGCTATTTAAGATATTAGTTGGATAGAGTTTTAACAAAAAGCGTTATCTAAGTGATTTTTACCTTAATTTTGATTTATTTTTATTTTCTATAATGGCAGAAACGCTATACAAGAGCTCACTTAGATAGCGCTTTTTAGAAGCGCTATCTAAATGGCGTTACCCAAGCCCAAATCTGTAGTAGTGAACACTCCTAGCTTTTTTCTTTCTTTCATTAGCTTCGGCTTTTGCATTTCTCCATGGCCCCTGGAGCTGAAATATCAATTGCATGATAGAAATTAAAATTTACCAAGAAATTTTTGGCAACATAACTAGAATATTAGGAAGTGGTGTCATTTTCTGAATTTAAATCTTTTATAATGTTAAATGAACGCAATCTTCAATTTTTTTCCTTAATTTGAATTGTTAGTATTATCATTATTACATATATTGATACAATTGAAGCTTTTTGTTGATTCCCATGGTGTGCTTTGGTGTTTTTGGAAGGCATTGTTTGATAATAGCAAAGTTGAATGCACTCAAGATGAAAGTGAATATGACTATTGCAGGAGGTGCTTGACCATCCAAGACTTCTTGTTGTAAAACCAATATGTAAACATCTCCTATTATTTGTGTTACATCTCCAACTAGTGATAGATGCAATGCTATTTTTTTATGAAATCATATCAGATAATCATGTATATTTGCAACCCCTAATGCGTTTTCTTTACTTTTGGATATGTAGGGATCTTTGAAGATGGAGCATGAGTGTAACGACTGGTTTTCATGTATCTGAATTATTTATATTATATATATATGTTTTGGTGGATTTTCTCCTTATGCGTGGTTTTCGTCTCAGTAGCTTTCATTTTCAATCGTTTCGTCGTGATTTTCTAGCTTCTTCCTTAGAATCGTCGATTTCGGAGTAAGTCATTCGTGACGGGCTTCATATCGGTCATATCTTATTGTTAGATCAAGCCTAGGAGTCTTAGGAATCGATCCCGGAGCTTCGCGCTCCATTTCGGAACTTTTTGTGCACGTTAGCCGGTGCAAGAAGGGGAACCGACCGACTAGATGACGATTTAGTTGGTTGGCAAACCTTCATAGACCGACTAGTGGGCTTTGTTAATTATTCAGGAGTTACTGTTTACTATTAGTCTGTCACGCCCCGCTTCCCAAAAATATGGAGGCGAAGCGTGAGAAGGTCCGCTCAGACTTGAAGCTACAAAGCTGCAAGTCCGATAAGCGTCAATCAAATTAAAACTGCAGGTCCTTGCAACGCTAACGAAACAAAGATAATAATAATGAAATGAGACAAAAGAAATATCTCAGAATATCCATAAAATAAGTTTCCAACATCGCAGAAAAGCCACCAGGCTAAAAGAAAAAGAGACTAAAGGCCCAAACATGGCCAACAAAAGTACAAAGTACAAACGACGGTGCTACGCACCAAAAACTAACAAAAGGCCTAAAACGAAATAAAGCTCAACAAAGACTCAAAGAATGGTCACCGGTGTCCACCAAAATCCTCCTGGGCAATCATGGACTCAGACTCAGCGTCAGCAACACATCACGTACTCAGCAACGACTGTCTCTGGCTCAGGGTCTAACATGTGACACCCAAAAGAGCAAGGGGCACATGTCAGCAAGTCTACAAGAGACTTGTGCAAGTGAAACTGAAAGTACAAGTAAGAGCAACCTAAAAGTTCTAGCATGATGCAATGACATGGCAGTTAAAGTAATGAGTGCAACAGGTAAAGTAAAGTAAAGTAAGGTAAAGTACGAGCATGGCATGACATTCACAAGACAAGTACAAGACAAGGAAAGTAAGCACCTCGTGCACAGGGATTCCGTCCTTTGGCTAGAGGGCGGATCAGGCCACTCCTAAGCTCAAGTAACCGTTTATCCCTACCCCTCCACGTGTATCGGGCATTGGTTTCTGGCCAACACATGAGGCCCGCTTCTGGACCACGAGCCAGGAAGTGTGTAAACAAGTATGGCGTAGGGGTGCACCTAGCCGGAAACACGGAAACACGGATTGTACAAGTATTTTGTAGCGTGTGCTACGATGCAACAATTAATTTGGATGACATGTAAGATGCAATGCATGGCAGTTAAAAGTGCGTACAGATAAGGAAAGTAAACGTGACAGTTTAGCATGCATGAATGACAAGTTTAAAGAGTTGGATCTAGCTTCGTTGTCAAGCTAGATCAATTAGGTGACGGATCTAGTTTCGTTGTCAAACTAGATCAAGTAGGCGTCTAGCCAGCTATCATTTCACTGACTAGTCTCTTTTACGCTAGGAACAAGAAAGTGGCCTAAAAACATGGCCCTACACAAGAGTTGGCAAGTTTCACTTGCCTGCAATTACGACGTCTGAGCACACCGTCCAATGAGTCCAAAAATCACAATTCCTACGTGCACAAGTCCACCGGCCTACATCCGTTTTATTAATCTTGATTAGTGATTGCTAAAACATTTAAAATACTTTAAAAATACTGGTTTTAGTCTTGATTAGCATGCAATTGGGTTGGGGGTCCTAGGGGTGCAAAGTGTTACCTCAACACGACGTGAAAGCTACACCGGCGTCGGGTAGCGACGCCGGGGGTTGGAATAATAGATCGCGCTCCAAGTCCTGATTCCAATATATATTCCTCGCTGGAAAATTCAGAGCTTCAACCGGGGCGACGGTTCCAGATTCCAAAGCTAGCACGTGCGACGACGGGCTACGACGTGCGACGACGTCGTACGCGACGGATCCTCGAAAATAAAGAACCTAGGTGGGGCCCACAGTAGTCCTAGGGGCCTTTGGGGGGCCCACAATAACTCTGGAGAACTTGGGGGGCCCACGGTGGCAAGCGATGCGACGGGTGCGGGGTTGCGACGAGTGACTCTCGGTCGTACTCAGCCAATGCGGGAGGATGGCTCGGTCAGACACTAGGGTCGGGCTGTGCAGCGCTTGGGGTGTGCAGCAATGCGGGGCAGCGCTTGGTTCTCTCGGTCGGAGCGGGGGAGGCCACCGGTCGGGCGCCTTGGATGCGGGGCGACAGAGCGCTGCAACGTTGCAACGTTGCAACGTTGCGGAGAGCGGGCGTGAGCGGGGGCGGCTGTCGGTCGGGCACGGCACGATGCGGGGCGACAGAGCGGCTAGCGATGCGGGGTTGCGGAGCGACGCTTGGTGCGGAGCGGCAACCGGTCTGACCGAGGGCTCCTCTCGGTCGGGCACGGTGAAGCGGGGCGACGGCTGTGCGGAGCGGGGCGGGGGCTTGGTGCGGAGGCAACGGCCGGTCGGTGCGGGGGATTTGGGCTGTTTCCTTCGGTCGTGCGGCCGCCGTTCGTCGCAACGTTGCGACGAATCGTCGCAACGTCAAATCTGAGTTTTGGAAGAGGCTAGGACTAATTTCTTGCGAAAATAGGTCTTCCTAAAGGTTGTTTATATAGTATAGATGGGTTGACTTGGTCTAGGGCTAAATCTAATAGGATTAGAATATTAAAATAATTTAAAATTTGAATTCCAACTACTCCAACTCACCCAAGGATTTGACTTGGTCCAAATGAGCTGGAAATTGGCTCAAAAATTCTTTAAAACGTTTAAAACTCAAATAAATTTTATTTGGACGAAATTAATTTAAAAATAAATTATTAAAAATAATATAAAACTTGTTAAAAATATAAAAATGGTCAAATAAACTCCAAAAATTATAAAATAAATATTGGGGTGATCGTGGTGACGAATGTGAGCTAACTAAGAAGACGGATCTCAAATTCGACGTCGGGCGACGAAACTAAAAATAGAAACGTCTCCCGTCAAGAGTGGGAATCGTCACGTCTCATCGAGTAAGATTAATTTGTGGGAAAACGACTCGAGAAACGTCGTTCCAAATTAGTGCCACTATTTAATACTCTCAGAGACGTTCACAACGGCATATCACACAAAAGTGTTCACAATCAAATAAAGTATAAAACAAACACGTGCACGGCCTCAAGCACGTGCACGAACAACGTACGACGAAAAGTGGTCGTTACATAGTCGGTCTAAGAACAACCACCGACCGACTAGATGCTCAACTAGTCGGTCAGAACTTGCTCTCAGACCGACTAGTTTCTGTAAGTAGATTTCACCTAAGTTACTGTTTATCGTTAGTCGGTCCATGAACACTCATCGACCGACTAGGTTGCAAACTAGTCGGTCGACGGGCCTTCACAGACCGACTAATTCTTTACCCAGATTTTTCCCTACTTTCGTTGTTTGGATTTAGTCGGTCACAGTTAGCCGACCGACCGACTAGTTCTCAAACTAGTCGGTCAGCCAACCTTCTTTGACCGACTAATCAGTGTCGAAACCCTAATTTCTGGGCAGCCGCCAGCTCTTCCTATTTAAACCCCCCAAACGTTTTTCTTTCTTCATTCATTTCTCAAGAGCCTCCTTCTTCCTCAAATCATCCTCCATCTAACCCTAGCCTTCCTCCTTCATCAAGAGCCTCTCCCCCTATCCATTTTGGCCGGCCACCACCTCTAGGTCGCCGGAAAACCCCCAAAACCCCATTTCTCCAGATTTTCCTCATCCATTCCAGATCTGAACCCTAAGTTCCCCGGATCGTTTCTTCCATTGCCGTGCTTGCTCGGCATCATTCTTCCGCTCCGATACGGTAATAACTCGATCTCTTAATATCCTCATAACCCATTGTGTTTTTGTGAAACCCTAATAAAACTAGGTTGGATGTTGTTCTAATATTGTTTTGCCATGGCAGTGATCTCATCGTCGTAGTTAGCATTTGTGTGACGGCCTCGTTGATCGTCATCCTCGGTGCTAGGCAAGTGAAACTTGCCACTTAGGGTTTTGGGCCATGTCTTAGGCCATTTGCTTGTTGTAGGCGTAAAAGAGACTAGGCGACGAAATGATACTCGCCTAGGCGCAATTTTAGGAACTAGCTTGACAACGAAGCTAGATCCGACATTCATCATGTTGCACAACTACCATGTCATGTTTAATTTCCATTAACGGTACGCAAATTAATTGTCATGTCATTGCATTCTTTAAGTGTTCCCATGATTGCGTAGCTCCGCTACACCTTGTGAAATGATTGAGGCTAGGTGCACCCCTATGCCAAATGAAATACGCTCCTGGTTTGTGATCCAGGAAACGAGCTCTTGTGCGGGGCAACCCTGGCTCATTTACTGAGCTCGTGTACAGGGACTCTGGCTCGTTTACACGTGGGTTTTGGGGTAAGAGTTAAGCGGCCATTCAACTGGGAGTCTGCCCGATCAGCAACTGCAATTGTAAGGCGTAAACTCTGGGTTCTGGGGTAGTGTTAAGCGGCCAATCAGTGTGAATGTCCAACAGTTCAGCTGTAAGGCGTAAACATCTACAAATAACTTGAAACGTGACTAGTGAAAAAATTGAGATTGATAGTAGCTTGGCTACTCTTGACATGCCCTGATAAATGGTTCTCTTGTACTTATTGTTTCACCATGTCTTACTTGTGCACTCATACCATAACTGCCATGTCATGCATACTATAACTGCTAGGTTGTTAGTTTGCCTTACTTTCAGTTTCCTTGCCCAAGTCTTTTAGACTTGCTGACATGTGCCCCTTTACTCTTTTGGGTGACACATGTTAGATCTTGAGCCTGAGTTCGTTATTGAGGACGAGGTGTTTGCTAACGCCGAGCCCGAGCCTGTGTTTGGCGAGGAGTACGTGGACACTGGGGACCAGTCCTAGTGTATTCGTTGAGCTTTTCCCTTTTGTTTTGGACTACTGTAGTTGTCGGTGCGCAGCACCTATACTTTGTTATGTTGTCCCTCTTGTTGGCCTTGTTCTGGGCCTTTAGACTCTTTCTTTTAGCCTGGTGGCTTTTCTGGATGTTGAACTTAATTTTAATGTTGGACAAATTCTGAGATTTGAGATTTTATTTCTGTCTCTCCTTGTGTTATTATTGTTGTTCCGTTTGTGGTTACAGGGACCTGCTTATGTTTTATTGACTCTTATCGGGTTTGGGGCTTCACAGCTCCATTCTCGTGCGGACCTTTTCACGTCTCACCTCCATTTTTGGGAAGCGGGTCGTGACAGGTTTTGTTGGTGGCCCATGTAGGTCACTTCTGTAACTGCGATTATCGGAATGACGATAATAATATTAGAATTTCCAATAAACTAAGTTCGACGTCCGAGTCATAAGCTATGAGTCTAATCTGCTTCGTTTTCTGTGTCATTAGATGACAGGAAGGCGATTCACCCGTGGTGGAGGTAGTGGTGCGTCCCCTCATGACGAGGAGCCTGAGCGGGAACCCACCAATGGAGAGATGATGCGGATGATGCTTCAGATGATGCAAGTGTAGAAGGGCGTGCTCTTGCAAGTCTAGAATGCTCCACTTGCTCGAGCTGGTCGGGCAATCCAGGATGCCCCTCGTTCCGAGCCTGGAGCGAAGCAATTTCGGGAGCTGGGTCCCGCATATTTTGATGGGTCTGAGGGTCCTCTGGCTGCCGATGAGTGGATTCGGAACATTGAGGATAACTTGAAGATGGCCAAGATCACCCTGGCTGGATGGGTTGATTTGGCGAAGAGGCAACTCAAGGATAATGCTCGGAACTGGTGGGATGCGGAAGAGAAGATGCTGGTGGAGCCGATAGCTTGGGCTACCTTTAAGTCCAGGTTTGATGAGGAGTTCTTTCCGAAGGCTGCTAGGAAGGAGATGCTGCAGCGCTTTATTGATCTGAAACAAGGGAGCTTGACGGTGGACCTGTACCACCAAGAGTTCACTAGGCTGAGTCGGTTCGCACCGAAGATGGTGCAGGATGCTGATGAGAGGGCTTAGAGGTTCCTGCAGGGACTTGCTTTGGAGCTTCAGAGTTTTGTGTCTTCCTCTGATCTGGACTCTTATCAGAAGGTTCTGGTCGCTGCGAGGAGGCAGTGTAATGCCCTACAAGCTACTGCACAAGTACTAGAGGGGGGGTGAATAGTACTTTAAAAATAACAAGGAGTATAATTCCTAATTATAGTGCAAACAACTACCAAATCAATTTGCGGAAGCTTAAATTGAATGACAACAACAAAAATAACAATGCTAACAACAGATGTTACTGGGTTCGGATCCACCCAAGTCTCCCCGACTTGTTCCCGGTGATCCTACATCCCAACCACCCAGATCCTCTCCGGATACTTAGGTTAGAAACCCTAACCCAAGATTTTCACTATGATATCTTGTGAAAAACCTTCACAAGATCAAATCATACATGCAATGGCAATAGTGAATCCCACAACCCGGGATCACAACCTTCTCTCACAACCGAGAGAATCAATAAGCAATATAAACAAATTTATAATGAAATAAACAATCTTACCACAAAATCATATACCTTGAGTTTTCTTACCAAATAGGTGCAAGGAGGGATTTGAGGAAGATGAAGTCACCAAGACCTAGCACCAAAGAAATGACCAGCAATGGGTGCCTAGGAGTGATTTGGAGACTTGAATCAAGCTAGAGCTTGAAGGGCTCACCAAGAACAAACTTCTCTCAAGATGGATTCTAGATCTAGAAAGTGAGAGAATGAATTTCTTGTGAGGAAGAGAGCTTTGGAAATGAGTGAGAATGGCTATCTCTTTCAATCTCAATGAATCTCTTAATGGCAGCTCTAACCTAGAGAGAAATGACCTAGGTTCGTATTTATAGGGTCCCATAAAAACAAGTTAGGTCAAGTCCCAACGGATAGAAAACTAAGGCAACTAGTCGGTCAAAGAACAACCACTGACCGACTAGTTCATCAACTAGTCGGTCAGTCAAACAACATGGACCGACTAAGTGAAGAACTGAGAAGAGATAGAAATTCAGACCTAGAAATCTAGTCGGTCCAAGAAGACTTTCTGACCGACTAGTTTCACAACTAGTCGGTCAGTCAGTGAACGTAAACCGACTAAGAGGCAAAAACAAATAGTCTGAATACAAATTGACTTAGTCGGTCCAAGAACAAATGTTGACCGACTAGATTATCAACTAGTCAGTCACCAAACGTTCTTAGACCGACTAACGATAAACAGTAGCTTAGGAGAAATTTGGCATGTACAGTAAATCACAACTAGTCGGTCAAAGAAGCATCACTGACCGACTAGTTCACAAACTAGTCGGTCGGTGAGTCAACGTAGACCGACTAACTGTAAACAGTACTGAACAAGAAAAGATTAACTCACACTAGTCGGTCCAAGAAGCTATGCTGACCGACTAGATCACCATCTAGTCGGTCAGTACTTCTTCTTGTACCAACTAACATGCACAAACAAGTCCGAATCGAAGCGCGATGCTTCGAGGAAGTTAGAATGGACTTGTACTAAGATCCTAGAGCTACGATATGAGCGTTATGAAGATAGAATCGTAAGATATACTCAAGGCTTAACATTCTATAGATCGAAGCTAAAAGACTATAAATAAAACCTTAATGAACGGTCTTCGAGAGCTTCGATCAATTCTTCATGACTTCCAAAACGGTCTAAAGGCTTCAACGAAGCTTTAGGCAATGAATACGAGCTTTGAGAAGTCTTGAGATGTCGCTTTGATTGTTCTCGTGAAATTGGCGACGATCTCCAATACTGCGCTCACAAATTGTTAGTTCATGAATTATTTATGTTTGCTCATCATCCAAAACCAAATTCGGGGAGTCCAATATTCAACATTCTCCCCCTTTTTGGTGATGACAAACCAACATAAATAATAATCAAAAATAATGATTCAAATGTAAAATACCTACTCCCCCTGCATTGATGACACGTTAATTCCAAAATGAATATATATAAATTGCATCAATGAGACGAGTAAGATATATAACGAGAATCGATTTTTGAAATATCGGATTTTGAAAATCCTTATATATATCTTTAACTCCCCCTGAATCTAACACATTAAATTAGATTCTTGGAAATTGAGTTAAATTTTCATTTGCCCTATTTATTATAATTATCTCTCCCCCTTTGGCATTATCCCAAAAATGGGGGGCATACAACGACAACAACTAGGAAAAAGGAAAATCCAACATCGGGAGTCGTAGATATTGACGATGGACCTAATTGACACCAAAGAAAAATTGATGAAATCAAATAAAGGTGTGCCAAATTGTCCATTATCAAAAAAAATGAAAACTAAATCCATCTAAAATACCAAATACTAATTCATTTAGTGAATAAAGGAACATACTCTCCAATATTCAATATTCTTGGTTAAATTTGTGCATGGAAAACAATTCTATACAATCATAGAAATATAATCTATTTAACCAACTTTTCAAGCGTCGAGCGACGAATTCACATAACATAGACATTGAATGAATATTAAATGTGCACGACCAGGTAAAACAAAAATAGCATCGATGTATATATATATATATGAATACCATGAGTACATCCAAAAAATCACATCGATTACATCATATCAAGTGCAACATCTACATCAACATCAAAAAGGTACAACATAATCATCGACATACCAACATCAACATCCAAAATACATCACATACACCGACATCCAACATATCAAAACACATCAAAACAACACCCGAACTCCATCCTAACCCAAAATACTCTCAATAAGAAGCATCATCCAAAGATCATAGGAGAGGCCTCGAAACAGATGATCACGAGGAAGTGGCTGGATCTGCAGTCTCCGTGGGTCCAGTCAAAGGAGTGGACTCAGGCTCTGTAGGGAGGAGAGGCGTGTCAACAGACGGGATCGTCGGGGCAGGGGTGGAGACATCGACGACTGGCTCAACGGCTGGGGTCTCAACAGGAACATCAGCAGGCAAAACAGGAGGAGGGTCGTCAGCAGGTGCAGCAGCAGCATCAGAAGTCTGATCCACTGGTGCAGAAGTCTCTGGAGCACCGGAAGTGGTGCCAGCTCCAGGAGCAGATGTGGTAGCAGCAGCAGTGGCCTCAGCGCCACGAGAAAGGGAGGTGACCAGCTCATCAATATCCTCATCGTCCATCTCCTCATCCTCAGAAACAGGAGGAGGAAGCTGGACGCCCATCAAACTAGCCATACAGCAAACTACCTCCTCGGTACGAGCCAACCGAGACTCGTGCCGACGAAGTAACCGGACAACATCATCGAGTGTGGTGGGAGGTCGAGAAGAAGCAGCTGCAGAAGTAGTCCCCTGAGAGGCAGAAGGAGTCGTCCGCTGCACGTGACGGAGTGCCACAAGAGATTTCTTTACGGCCGTCGCATTCAGTGGAGGACCAAGAGGACGCTCATCTTCAGGAGGCAGAGGGACACGGAAATGACGGAAAACCAAGGTCAACAGACATAGATACGGGATATGCGTAGATTTAGTGGTCTTGCGAATACACTCGAAAGAGTCCATCTTATCGAGTATAATGCGAGCCCAATTAATCTCGCTACCCATAAACAGAGCGTAAATCAATTTCAGAAACGGCTGAGATGGAAGTGAAGAATATCCATACTTAGGAAGAAGGCAGGATTTCAAGATCAGGTTAATCACCCAAGCATTCGGCTTGAATGATTTCGAAGGGACTCCTATGAAGGCAGGGGGGATAACCTGGAAGATTTCAGCTAGGGTCGGCTGATCGAGGGAGGAGATATCGTCGACAGAGATGTCAGACGGGAGGAGGCCACACGATGAGCAACCTATCAGCTCCCCCAAGATCTATGCCATGAGGACTATAGGAGTCCCCAAAACAGAAGTCTCGATGGAGTGAGTCTCACCGTACTGACCCCGGACACGATTGGCATAGAATAATTTGACCAGGCGAGGATAGGGTCTAGGGTTCGCCTTGGAGTCAAATCGAAGGTAGTCCAATAGGCCACTATAGGAGAGCAGATCAGCAAGGCCAAGAAAATCAGAAAACTGAACGTAATGCTCCAACAGCAGTGGGCAGTGCTCTATACGGTTGTACGCCGCTAGACACTGAGGGTCGTCGCGACACAACGATATATCAACACCGCCGACTGGCATCGGACCTTTACCCTTAGCCTTACGGGTCTTAGGAGGAGGTGGAGGAGGGGGTGGAGTAGGTGCCTTCTCAAGATGTTCAGGAGTGTATTCTTCATCGGAATCATCATCGGAATCACTAGCTGAACGCTCACCGGGAGGAGTGGGTGCACGGAACTTTTTAGGCTTAGGTTTGGGCTTGGAAGATTGGCCGGTAGGTTTAGGCTTGGACGTCCTCTTCCGCTTCAACGGAGTTGAAGACGAAGAGGGGGGTCGAGTGGTCTTGGCCCTACGCTTAGGAGGGGTCGAAGCGGTCGCGGCCTCTACGGTCATGGGGGATGCCCCAGAAGAGGTAATCGGGAGTCTCGTTCTTGCCATGATCACGGCACAACGAGTACAAACAAGCGACGAAGATCAAACACTCCTAAGCTTAAACCCTAGAACCTAACACACAAGCCCTAAGAGAGAATCCGAAACCCTAGAACCCTAGAGGAGAAAACACAGTCTAGAACAAACCCTAGGGATGCAAAATGAGATCTAGGAAGGAGGGAGATACCTAGGGGAGTGGTCGACGGCGACGGGCGGCGGAGTTGGCCGGAAAGATGGCCGGAGATCGACGGGAAGACGAATGGTCTCGATCGGGTTTAGGGGGTTTTTCGAGCTAGGGAACGAAAACAACCGACTAGACTTAGAAAAAATCGGTTAGAATGGGTATTAGTCGGTCGAGAATGCGAAAAGATGCGATTGCCCTAAAGCACTTAGTCGGTCACAGTTCAAGCACTGACCGACTAGATTACGATCTAGTCGGTCGGTCGATGAGCTTAATCCGACTAAGTCGAAACAGAGGCAAAACGAAAATTCTAGGGCTAGAGTTAGTCGGTCACAGTATAATCACTGACCGACAAGTTTTCAATCTAGTCGGTCGGTAAGATTACTGTGATCGACTAAAAGAAGTCAATGACAAGGGAAAGTTAAAGCTTGAACTAGTCGGTCTGAGTTCACTAGCTGACCGACTAGATGAGCATCTAGTCGGTTGGCTGATGAACTGAAACCGACTAGAAGAGTCCAAAAGTTGATAAATGAGTTCTCTTCATAAAAACACTTAGATGAAACATCTTAACCCTCTCATTAGTCATCTAAACTACCCCATGAAACATCGAAATCTTAAATATGACATTCAAATAAGAATTCGAGCAGAAATTCAAACATATCACATAAAATCCCCAAAAATTCAATAAATCTAGCATGAACGAAATATTACGAAATATAATAGCATGCAAGATAATTGAATGAAACATGAATCCTATATCTCGGATTCACCCATAATCCCCAATTCTCGACGCAACCGCACAAAGGAGTCCTCCTTTAGGGGTTTCGTGAAAATATCGGCGATTTGCTTTTGGGTTTCAACGTACACTAATATGATGTCCTTTTTAGCAACATGATCATCTAAAAAATGGTGTCGGACATCTATGTGTTTAGATCGGGAATGGTGCACCGGATTCTTTGAAAGACAAATAGCACTTTGGTTATCCACCATGATAGGGCTAGTATCACAATGAATACCAAAATCCTTCAGTGTGTGTCTCATCCAAAGAACCTGGGCACAAGCGGCACCGGCGGCAATGTATTCCGCCTCGGTGGTTGAAAGTGATACCGAATTTTGCTTCTTGGAAAACCAAGAGACAAGGGAATTTCCTAGAAAATGGCAAGTGCCACTAGTACTCTTCCTGTCGGATTTGCATCCCGCATAATCAGCGTCACTATATGAGACTAACTCATATGTGCTAGACTTCGGATAAAGTAATCCAAAATCTAAAGTGTAACTTAGATAGCGAAAAATACGTTTAACCGCTACTAAGTGAGAATCCTTAGGTTGAGACTGATAACGAGCACAAATACAAACGGCAAACATAATATCGGGCCTACTTGCGATAAGATAAAGTAAACTACCTATCATACCTCGATATAGACGAATGTCTACATCTTTTCCGCATGTATCTTTATCAAGATGCGTTGTAGTGCTCATAGGAGTCTTTTTCCCGGAGGCATTCTCCATTCCAAATCGCTTTAGCAACTCCACCGTGTACTTCGTTTGGTGGATGAAGATTGCATCGTTCAATTGGCGAATTTGGAGACCTAAGAAATATTTGAGTTCGCCCATGTGGCTCATCTCAAATTGTTCCTTCATAACATTAGAAAACTCTTCGCAAAGAGTGAAGTTAGTAGCACCGAAAATGATATCATCAACATAAATTTGAACTAATAAAATATCATTATTCGCATGCTTAACAAAAAGTGTAGAATCGGCTTCGCCCATTTTAAAATTCAAATCCAAAAGAAAATTCTTTAGGCGATCATACCAAGCTCGAGGAGCTTGTCTCAAACCATAAAGAGCTTTCTTTAGTTTAAAAACATGATTTGGAAAATTTTCATTTATGAAGCCCGGAGGTTGAGAAACGTAAACTTCCTCAACGACATCTCCGTTCAAAAATGCACTTTTAACATCCATTTGAATTAATTTAAAATTTTTATGGCATGCATAAGACAATAATAGTCTAATTGATTCTAATCTAGCTACCGGAGCGAAGGATTCTTCGAAATCGATACCTTCCTCTTGGCGATAGCCTTGAGCTACTAACCGAGCTTTGTTCCGGACGACGACTTGGTTTTCGTCGGTTTTGTTCTTGAAGATCCACTTTATCCCTATGACGGTGTGGTTCTTTGATGGCAAAGGAACAAGCTCCCATACCTCATTCCTCTCGAATTGAATGAGTTCCTCCTCCATGGCAAGTATCCAAGCACTATCTTCGCACGCTTCAACTATATTCTTTGGCTCTATCGATGAGGCAAAGGCACAATTGGCGAAGTGGTGGACTTGGGATCTCGTCTTGACTTTATCTTGAATATTGCCAATGACTTGCTCATGGGGATGGTCGCGAATGATATGAAGCTGCTTGGGAATACCTTGATCACTAGGCACATTCTCAACAACTTCATTAGTCGGGTTAGTATCAATAGAATCAATTGAATCAATAGACTTAGAATTTTCAAACGAATCACATAAAACATCCATAGAGTCATCATCATTTGAAATTCTAGGACTAATAAAATTCTCATTAAAAGAGACATGAAGTGATTCCTCGATCGTAGAGGATCTTTTGTTGTATATCCAGTAGGCTTTGCTACATGAGGAATACCCAACAAATATCCCCTCATCCGATCTCGGATCAAACTTGTCCAAATTATCATTTGTGTTTTTAATAAAACATTTTGCGCCGAAAACACGAAAATGTTTAACTTGAGGCAATCTACCAAACAACAATTCATAATAAGTTTGTTTGGTGCCGGGCCTCAAAAGTATTCTATTAAACACATAACAAGCGGTGTGTACCGCTTCCGCCCAAAATTGATAACCAAGTTGACTATCTTCGAGCATAGTGCGAGCACACTCCACAAGCGTTCTATTCTTCCTCTCAACAACACCATTTTTAGGAGGTGCGCGAGGGAAAGAAAACGTGTGAGTAATTCCAAGATCATCACAAAAATTTGAGAAAGACTCATTCTCAAATTCACCCCCATGATCACTACGAATAGTGACAATGGTGGTTCCGATGAGATTTTGTACTTTCTTCACAAATATTGTGAAGTTTTCAAAAGCTTCATTTTTATTACATAAGAAAAATACCCATGTAAATCTAGAATAATCATCGACGATGACAAGTCCATATCTTGCATTTCCTAAGGAAGCAACTCTAGTTGGCCCAAGTAAATCTAGATGTAATAGCTCTAGTGGCCGTTTCGTAGAAATGCTTTTCTTAGGTTTAAATGAAGATTTAGGAAGCTTTCCACGTTGACAAGAATCACAAAAACTTTTCTTTTCAAAAACGAGCTTCGGAAAACCTTTAATGGAATTTAATTTTGAAAGCTTATAAAGTGTTCCAAAGTTCACATGTCCAAAGCGTCGATGCCATAAGTGTTGTTCACTTGTGTTGGCAACGAGACATTGTTCATATGACTTAGGAAGATCCAAAATATAAATATCTTTATGACGTGTGCCGGAAAATAATAAATCATTATTATCATTTGAAATATGACACAATCCTTTCGCAAAGCTAACTTTGTAACCTTTGTCACAAAGTTGGCTTATTGAAATAAGATTATGATTTAAACCATTAACTAGATAAACATCACTAATTAAGGGTTTAGACGGGTTACCCACTTTACCAACACCGACGATGGTTCCGCTCTCGTTGCCTCCAAATACGACGCGGTTTCCATTTGCAATGGGAACTACTCCGGAGAGCAATTGAGCGTCACCCGTCATGTGTTTTGAACACCCGCTATCGAGTATCCAATTCCCTTTGGAGCTAAATTTAAATTTGTTGCTCCTTTTCTTTTTCTTTTCCTTGAGTACCTAAAGATAGAAAATTTCATATCATGGTACCCAAGGTCATTGGGTCCTCAAAGGTTAGACCTTTGGAAGCCAAGTCCAATTGGACTTAGACTTCCCCACATAATTTCTACTATGCACAATATCCGAAAAATAAGCATTCATATATACTTGTTTTTCATCCATGCTTGTGTCCTTTGGGCTCCAAATAGTGAAAATCTTGGGAGCCCTCATCCTATTGGGTGCATGCATGCGACGTTGATTTCTACGTGATGCATGTTGTGGATAGGCATACGGAACATGATGGAATGGTGCACGACGAGAATTATTCATATGATGAGGTGGGTGAACATATGCATGTGTGGGAACACGTGCGTGAGGGTGTCTCACATGGTGTGCACGTTCCCGAGAATGTGTTGCATAGAAATCATCATATGTGTGAGACGGTGGAGTAGAACGTGTGTTCCTACGTGGCATGGTATTGGTGTACATATAAGCATGCCCCTTCTTTGGAGGTCCACCCAAAGTGGGTTTCTTTCCGAAAGAGGGTGTGGACGAGGTGGAAGCACCATTGGTAGAAGAACTACCAATAGAGTGTTTGCTACCACTCGTAGAGTCACCGGAAGTTGGCCTAACAAAAGTAGTGGCCGTTTTGGATGGACATCCCATCGTATACCCCAAACCAATGTGGTGATTGGCCGGAAGTAAGTCACTTAGGATTTTATCCAAATGGTCCTTACCCTTATTGAATTTATTAATTCGGCCTAATGTGTTCTCATATTTCACTTTGAGAGAGCGCATAGAAGTATCCAAGTTTGATACTTGCGATGTGAGCACATAAACACGAGATTTAAGATTCTCATTCTCAATACTCAAAGTCGAGTTTTGAGAAGTCAAATCCGCTATCCTATGTTCTTCCGGATCTTCAATGCTAACATGTTCAAGTTTAGATTTGAGATTGACAATCTCATTTCTTAACTCTTCAACAACGGTGTCGTTGTTGGTGATGATAGTCTTAGGCGAGGTTTGAATGCTAGCTAGGTCATCTTTTACTTTAGTATATCTATTTACTAATTTAGTGTATTTGGACCATAGTTGAGAGTTAGCATTCCTAAGATCATCCATAGTTACCTCATCGCCTTCGTTGTCGCTATCATCAGAGGAGGAAGATCCTTGATCATGCTCCTCTCTTGCCATGAAGCACATGTGTGCTTGCTCCACTTTCTCATCGTCCGACTCTCCGCTTGAGGAATCCTCGGAGTCGGTGAATGTTGCCCCGACAAGTCCCTTTTTATACCCCTTTTTATACCCCTTTTTGTACTTCTTGGACTTGTCGAACTTCGGCGCCTTCCACTTCTCCTTTTGCTTGTTTTGAGGACAATCCGCTTTGATGTGTCCTGGCTTATTGCATTTAAAGCACAAAGGTGGAGATGCGTTAGTAGAAGTAAATTTAGATTTTTGTTTGAAGTTACCCTTTCGGAAGAAGCGATTGAACTTCTTTGCCATGAGTGCAATGGATTCCATGTCCATTTCTTCTTCCGAGTCCTCCTCATCGGTAGAGGTGGATGAAGCCGCCTTGAATGCAATCGCCTTTTTCTTAGGCACGTCTTGGTTCAAAATGGACTTCATCTTTTCTTGTAACTTCACCTTGCTATCTTTGCGTACCTCGTATGACATCAAAGTACCCATCAATTGAACTACGGTATACTTATTCATGTCATTACCTTCCTCGATGGCGAAGGTACGTTTCTCCCAAGAAGAAGGAAGTCCTTCGATAAGCTTCGAACACTTCTCCTTTTGGGTGTAGGTTTTGCCGAGAGCTTCCAACTCGTTCATTATGTCGACGAAGCGAGCATAATACTCCTTCATCTTTTCTCCCTGTTCCATATGAAACAATTCGTAATCTCTATTGACTACCACGAGTTTAGAATCTCTTACCCGACTCGTTCCTTCATGCAAAATAAGGAGCGAATTCCAAATTTGATATGCACTCTTACATGTGCATATCTTATTAAAATCTTCGGGTTCCAATGCACATTGTAAAGCATTCATTGCTTTGGCATTTGTAATCTCCGCGGCGACCTCCGCGGTAGTCCACTTGTCGAAATCTTCTTCGGTAGGCACATTGTACTCCGACATGGTAATTCTCCACAAGGAGACGCTCCGGAGGAACGTTTCCATCCGGCATTTCCAATATCCATAATTGACGCCGTTGAAGAATGGAGGCCTAGTCGAGGAATGTCCTTCCATGACCGAAGACGCTCCTTCACGGTTCCTGAAGGTGCCATAGTCGGAAGGTGGACGCACGGTCTTGTTGTCGTTGGCAGACATAGCTCAGAATCTGGCTTTGATACCAAATGTAATGCCCTACAAGCTACTGCACAAGTACTAGAGGGGGGGTGAATAGTACTTTAAAAATAACAAGGAGTTTAATTCCTAATTATAGTGCAAACAACTACCAAATCAATTTGCGGAAGCTTAAATTGAATGACAACAACAAAAATAACAATGCTAACAAAAGATGTTACTGGGTTCGGATCCACCCAAGTCTCCCCGACTTGTTCCCGGTGATCCTACGTCCCAACCACCTGGATCCCCTCCGGATACTTAGGTTAGAAACCCTAACCCAAGATTTCCACTATGATATCTTGTGAAAAACCTTCACAAGATCAAATCATACATGCAATGGCAATAGTGAATCCCACAACCCGGGATCACAACCTTCTCTCACAACCGAGAGAATCAATAAGCAATATAAACAAGTTTATAATGAAATAAACAATCTTACCACAAAATCCTATACCTTGAGTTTTCTTACCAAATAGGTGCAAGGAGGGATTTGAGGAAGATGAAGTCACCAAGACCTAGCACCAAAGAAATGACCAGCAATGGGTGCCTAGGAGTGATTTGGAGACTTGAATCAAGCTAGAGCTTGAAGGGCTCACCAAGAACAAACTTCTCTCAAGATGGATTCTAGATCTAGAAAGTGAGAGAATGGATTTCTTGTGAGGAAGAGAGCTTTGTAAATGAGTGAGAATGGCTATCTCTTTCAATCTCAATGAATCTCTTAATGGCAGCTCTAACCTAGAGAGAAATGTCCTAGGTTCGTATTTATAGGGTCCCATAAAAACAAGTTAGGTCAAGTCCCAACGGAAAGAAAACTGAGGCAACTAGTCTGTCAAAGAACAACCACTGACCGACTAGTTCATCAACTAGTCGGTCAGTCAAACAACATGGACCGACTAAGTGAAGAACTGAGAAGAGATAGAAATTCAGACCTAGAAATCTAGTCGGTCCAAGAAGACTTTCTGACCGACTAGTTTCACAACTAGTCGGTCAGTCAGTGAACGTAAACCGACTAAGAGGCAAAAACAAATAGTCTGAATACAAATTGACTTAGTCGGTCCAAGAATAAATGTTGACCGACTAGATTATCAACTAGTCGGTCACCAAACGTTCTTAGACCGACTAACGATAAACAGTAGCTTAGGAGAAATTTGGCATGTACAGTAAATCACAATTAGTCGGTCAAAGAAGCATCACTGACCGACTAGTTCACAAACTAGTCGGTCGGTGAGTCAACGTAGACCGACTAACTGTAAACAGTACTGAACAAGAAAATATTAACTCACACTAGTCGGTCCAAGAAGCTATGCTGACCGACTAGATCACCATCTAGTCGGTCAGTACTTCTTCTTGTACCAACTAACATGCACAAACAAGTCTGAATCGAAGCGCGATGCTTCGAGGAAGTTAGAATGGACTTGTACTAAGATCCTAGAGCTACGATATGAGCGTTATGAATATAGAATCGTAAGATATACTCAAGGCTTAACATTCTATAGATCGAAGCTAAAAGACTATAAATAAAACCTTAATGAACGGTCTTCGAGAGCTTCGATCAATTCTTCATGACTTCCAAAACGGTCCAAAAGCTTCAACGAAGCTTTAGGCAATGAATACGAGCTTTGAGAAGTCTTGAGATGTCGCTTTGATTGTTCTCGTGAAATTGGCGACGATCTCCAATACTGCGCTCACAAATTGTTAGTTCATGAATTATTTATGTTTGCTCATCATCCAAAACCAAATTCGGGGAGTCCAATATTCAACAGGCAGGAGCTGAACCTGAGTCAGAGGAGAGGACATGTTTCTGGTGCTGGGAAGAGGCCTATGGAGCAGGCCAGGGCGGTGGTTAGGCCTGGTTTCAAGCCTAATCATCCGGTGCAGTTCAAGAGGCCAGGAGGGCCTAATCAGAAGACTTGCCATTTCTACGGCAAGCCTGGCCACATCAAGGATCAGTGTAGGAAGTTTCTGGGTCAGTGTTTGGTTTGTGGTGATGTTTCTCATGTCGCAAAGGATTGTCGGCATGCGAATCAGTTGCGGAGGGCACCTGTTGCAGCACAGCCGTTGCAGCAGAGAGTGCCTGTTCCTGCGGGACGTGGAGCAGCTCTTGTCCCTCAGAGGTAGGCCTTTCAGCAGGCTTTTCCGCCGAGGAGGCAGGCTTTTCTGATGACCGCTGTGGAGAGCGAGGCTGTGGATGAGGTTATCGCAGGTAATCCTCAATCTAGCTGTTACTTTCCTAGCTAGTTTTGTTTGTTAGATTATGTTGTTTGCTTGGACATGATTGGTTGCTAGACTAGGGCTTGATTGTTAGACGGTTTGTAGGTGTGATTTTGGTGTGCACATTTCCTGCACAAGTTCTCTTTGACTCTGGTGCATCGATGTGCATTATTTCTCGGAGCTTCGTGGAGAAGCATTCCTTGTCGACGTCCCCTCTTTCCAAGAGTTGGAATATCGTTACAGGGAATGGCGTGGTCTCGGTGCATCTTGGATGCAATTCTTACCCATTGGTGGTCGTGGACATGAGCTTTACGCTGATTTCATTGTCTACGACATCATCAACTATGATGCGGTCCTTGGGATGGATTGGCTTGCGAGCTTCTATGCTACGATCGACTGTCGGAGGAAGAAGGTCGTGTTCGAAATTCCCGGACATCCAGTATTTGAGTTCAGCCGAGGTAGCAGCTCGCTTGGTCCTGTCAGATTTCGGGCCAGGCCGGTGGAGATTGTGGCTATGCATATGGAGCTGGAGAGGCCAGCTGTGGTGCGAGATTTTGATGACGTCTTCCCCGAGGAGATGTCTGGTTTGCCACCTGATCGAGCTCTGGAATTTTCTATTGATCTTGTTCCGGGAGTGTAGCCGATTTTGAAGGCGCCTTATCATATGGCACCCGCTGAGTTGGAGGAATTGCGGAAGCAGCTGGATGAGCTTTTGCAGAAGGTTTATATCAACCCTAGTGTGTCTCCGTGGGGAGCACCGGTGCTGTTGGTGAAGAAGAAGGATGGTTCGCGTCGCATGTGCGTGGACTATCGAGAGCTGAATGTGGTAACCATCAAGAATAAATACCAGTTGCCTCGCATCGATGATATTTTTGATCAGCTTGGAGGTTCGAGGGTGTTTTTGAAGTTGGATCTGAGGAGTGGTTATCATCAGTTGAAGGTGAAGAAGGGAGATGTTCCGAAGACAGCGTTCAGGACGAAGTATGGACACTACGAGTTTGTGGTTATGCCTTTCGGTGTAACCAATGCACCCGCAGTTTTCATGAATCTGATGAACCTGATTTTCTACGAATTTTTGGATAAGTTTGTCGTTATCTTTATTGACGATATTCTGATCTATTCAAAGTCGGAGGAGGAGCATGCCTCGCACTTGAGGACGGTGTTGGAGATTTTGAGGAATCATCGGTTGTATGCTAAGTTTTCGAAGTGCGAGTTTTGGCTGGACAGAGTTGCCTTTCTCGGGCATGTGGTGACTGGAGATGGTATTTCAGTGGATCCCGAGAAGATTATGGCCATCAGAGAGTGACCTATTCCGCAGTCAGCGTCTGAGATTCGGAGTTTCCTTGGACTTGCTGGTTACTATCGGCGCTTCATTAAGGACTTTTCCCGTATTGCTGAGCCGATGACCAGATTGACGCGGAAGGATGTACCTTTTGTTTGGTCGGGTGATTGTGAGAATGCTTTTGGTGTTCTGAGGGAGCGATTGACGACTGCCACTATTCTTGTTGTGCCTGATCGCGCGGTGGATTTGAGATCTTTTACGATGCTTCTGGCAAGGGTCTAGGCTGTGTTTTGCATCAGCACGGGCATGTTGTGGCGTATGCATCTCGTCAGCTCAAGGTTCATGAGAAGAATTACCCGACACATGATTTGGAGTTGGCTGGTGTTGTTTTTGCTCTTAAGATTTGGAGGCACTTCTTGCTGAGTGAGAAAGTGAAGATCTTCACCGATCACAAAAGCTTGAAGTATATTTTTACTCAGAAGGAGCTCAACATGCAACAGCGCCGATGGTTGGAGCTCATGGCGGATTATGAGATTAATTTGCAGTATCACCCTAGCAAGGTGAATGTGGTTCCTGATGCGCTGAGTAGGCTTCCAGCGGTGATGATTTTGACCTCGTAGTGGAGATTGCAGCAGGATTTTTGTGAGTCTGGTGTTGAGATTGTTCTTCCTGGAGAGGCTTCTTCGTTGATGAGTATGCAGATTCAGTCGACGATCGTGGATCGGATCAAGGCTGGCCAGGCTGAAGACCTGAAGCTGGTGAAGATTCGGGAGCAGGTGGAAGCCTGTCTGCGGACTGACTTTTTGATTCATGAGGATGGCTCGCTGAGGTTTGGAGCCAGGTTGTGTGTGCCAGCTGGGGATATTAGAGAGGAGTTGATGGTGGAGACACACAGTTTGTCGTATTCTGTGCATCCTGGTGGGACCAAGATGTACAAGGATCTTCGTCTGAACTTTTGGTGGCATGGTATGAAGAGGAGTGTGGCTCGGAGTGTAGCCAAGTGTTTGGTTTGCCAGCAAGTGAAGGCAGAGCATTAGTGTACGGCAGGGTTGCTACAACCGCTTCCGATTCCGGAGTGGAAGTGGCAACACATCACTATGGATTTCGTGACTCAACTACCTCGTAGTCCGAAGCAGAATGACGCGATTTGGGTGATCGTAGATCGATTGACCAAATCCGCGCACTTTATTCCATTCCGAGTGGGACAGTCCACTGAGGCGCTAGCGAGGAGATATATGGAGGTAAATTCTTTTACTCTCCGTTTTTATTTCCTTTTTCCTAGTTTAGATAATGATGTAACGTGAATCGTGCAGGAGGTCGTACGACTTCACGGAGTCCCTGTGAGTATCGTGTCAGACAGGGACACGAGGTTCACATCTCAGTTCTGGCAGAGTTTGCAGAAGAGTTTGGGTACGCGTCTGAGTTCAGCACGGCGTACCATCCGCAGACGGATGGCCAGTCCGAGAGGACGATTCAGATCTTGGAGGACATGCTGAGGGCGTGCATGTTGGATTTCAAGGGTTTGTGGGAGGACCATCTACATCTGGTGGAGTTTTCTTACAACAACAGCTTCCAGGCGAATATTGGCATGGCGCCTTTCGCCGCTCTTTATGGGAGGAAATGTCGATCGCCATTGAGTTGGGATGACGTTGGTGATCGGGAGCTGTTGGGACCTGAGATGATTGTGGAGGCAGTGGATGTTGTTAGGAATATTCGGGAGAGGTTGAGGATTGCTCAGGACCGTTTTAAGCATTGGGCGGATGCTAAACGCCGTCCTTTGGAGTTTCAGCCGGGCGACCATGTGTTTCTGAGGATTTCCCCGAATTGTGGTGTGATTCGCTTTGGGAAGCGAGGGAAGTTGAGCCCGCGATACATTGGACCGTTTGACATTCTGGAGAGAGTTGGCGAGGTAGCCTACCGCTTAGCCTTGCCGCCATCTTTGGAAGGAGTTCACAATGTTTTCCATGTGTCGCAGCTTCGTCGATACATTAGCGATCCATCTCATGCTGTGGATTTCTCGGAGATTACCGTTCGCCCTGATATGACGTACGACCAGCAGCCAGTGCAGATTTTGGACAGGCGTCAGAAGTCACTTCGGAACAAGGTTGTCAATCTTGTGAGGGTGATGTGGCGACACGGCTCGCCAGGAGAGTCTACTTGGGAGAACGAGGATGAGATGCGAGAGCGTTTCCCACTTTTGTTCCCGGACACGTGAGTGTTGGGAAATTCCGAGGACGGAATTTTTCTTAAGTTGGGGAGGATGTAACGACTGGTTTTCATGTATCTGAATTATTTATATTAAATATATATGTTTTGGTGGATTTTCTCCTTATGCGTGGTTTTCGTCTCAGTAGCTTTCATTTTCAATCGTTTCGTCGTGATTTTCTAGCTTCTTCCTTAGAATCGTCGATTTCGGAGTAAGTCATTCGTGACGGGCTTCATATCGGTCATATCTTATTGTTAGATCAAGCCTAGGAGTCTTAGGAATTGATCCCGGAGCTTCGCGCTCCATTTCGGAACTTTTTGTGCACGTTAGCCGGTGCAAGGAGGGGAACCGACCGACTAGATGACGATTTAGTCGGTCCGCAAACCTTCATAGACCGACTAGTGGGCTTTGTTAATTATTCAGGAGTTACTGTTTACTTTTAGTCGGTCTAAGAACAACCACCGACCGACTAGATGCTCAACTAGTCGGTCAGAACTTGCATTCAGACCGACTAGTTTCTGTCAGTAGATTTCACCTAAGTTACTGTTTATCGTTAGTCGGTCCATGAACACTCACCGACCGACTAGGTTGCAAACTAGTCGGTCGACGGGCCTTCACAGACCGACTAATTCTTTACCCAGATTTTTCCCTACTTTCGCTGTTTGGATTTAGTCGGTCACAGTTAGCCGACCGACCGACTAGTTCTCAAACTAGTTAGTCAGCCAACCTTCTTTGACCGACTAATCAGTGTCGAAACCCTAATTTCTAGGCAGCCACCAGCTCTTCCTATTTAAACCCCCCAAACGTTTTTCTTTCTTCATTCATTTCTCAAGAGCCTCCTTCTTCCCCAAATCATCCTCCATCTAACCCTAGCCTTCCTCCTTCATCAAGAGCCTCTCCCCCTCTCCATTTTGGCCGGCCACCACCTCTAGGTCGCCGGAAAACCCCCAAACCCCCCAAAACCCCATTTCTCCAGATTTTCCCCATCCATTCCAGATCTGAACCCTAGGTTTCCCGGATCGTTTCTTCCATTGCCGTGCTTGCTCGGCATCATTCTTCCGCTCCGATACGGTAATAACTCGATCTCTTAATATCCTCATAACCCATTGTGTTTTTGTGAAACCCTAATAAAACTAGGTTGGATGTTGTTCTAATATTGTTTTGCCATGGCAGCGATCTCATCGCCGTAGTTAGCATTTGTGTGACAGCCTCGTTGATCGTCATCCTCGGTGCTAGGCAAGTGAAACTTGCCACTTAGGGTTTTGGGCCATGTCTTAGGCCATTTGCTTGTTGTAGGCGTAAAAGAGACTAGGCGACGAAATGATACTTGCCTAGGCACAATTTTAGGAACTAGCTTGACAACGAAGCTAGATCCGACATTCATCATGTTGCACAACTACCATGTCATGTTTAATTTCCATTAACGGTACGCAAATTAATTGTCATGGCATTGCATTCTTTAAGTGTTCCCGTGATTGTGTAGCTCCGCTACACCTTGTGAAATGATTGAGGCTAGGTGCACCCCTATGCCAAATGAAATACGCTCCTGGTTTGTGATCCAGGAAACGAGCTCTTGTGCGGGGCAACCCTGGCTCATTTACTGAGCTCGTGTACAGGGACTCTGGCTCGTTTACACGTGGGTTTTGGGGTAAGAGTTAAGCGGCCATTCAACTGGGAGTCTGCCCGATCAGCAACTGCAGTTGTAAGGCGTAAACTCTGGGTTCTGGGATAGTGTTAAGCGGCCAATCAGTGTGCATGTCCAACAGTTCAGCTGTAAGGCATAAACATCTACAAATAACTTGAAACGTGACTAGTGAAAAGATTGAGATTGATAGTAGCTTCACTACTCTTGACATGCCCCGATAAATGGTTCTCTTGTACTTATTGTTTCACCATGTCTTACTTGTGCACTCATACCATAACTGCCATGTCATGCATACTATAACTGCTAGGTTGTTAGTTTGCCTTACTTTCAGTTTCCTTGCCCAAGTCTTTTAGACTTGCTGACATGTGCCCCTTTACTCTTTTGGGTGACACATGTTAGATCCTGAGCCTGAGTTCGTTGTTGAGGACGAGGTGTTTGCTGACGCCGAGCCCGAGCATGTGTTTGGCGAGGAGTACGTGGACACTGGGGACCAGTCCTAGTGTATTCGTTGAGCTTTTCCCTTTTGTTTTGGACTACTGTAGTTGTCGGTGCGCAGCACCTATACTTTGTTATGTTGTCCCTCTTGTTGGCCTTGTTCTGGGCCTTTAAACTCTTTCTTTTAGCCTGGTGGCTTTTCTGGATGTTGAACTTAATTTTAATGTTGGACAAATTCTGAGATTTGAGATTTTATTTCTGTCTCTCCTTGTGTTATTATTGTTGTTCCGTTTGTGGTTACAGGGACCTGCTTATGTTTTATTGACGCTTATCGGGTTTGGGGCTTCACAGCTCCATTCTCGTGCGGACCTTTTCACGTCTCGCCTCCATTTTTGGGAAGCGGGTCGTGACAATGAGCATGAGAAGAAGAGGGAGATATACTTCCCATGGATGGATTTCATCAAGGACATTAGGCATAATGTCATGTTTTAAGCCGATTCTATGTTAAACTTGTTAAACTTGTTAAACATGTTTGTTTTTATTCAACAACTGCTGTTAAACTTGTTAAACATTTTGTTGTGAAATTTCCCAAGGTTTTGGATATGTACTGATTGTAATGGGATTGTCCAGGTTAAACATCTAGTTGTGAAATTGCTAAGAATGCTGAGAATGAGAATGCTGAGAATGAGAATGTTGTGGTGTGGATTTTTCATATTTTACTATAAACTGAGAATGATGTACTATACATGTTTCATATTTAAACGTATGTTGAGAATGTTGTGCTAGAATCCTATGGTGTAGATTGCTCATTTTTTTATTTTAGTATGATGGTTTTGGATTGAGGTTAATAGAAAATGAGACCCTTTAAATATTAATTATAACTAAAATCATATTTTCTATCTAGTTTTCCTTTTTATTTTTATAAGCAACCAAACATGAGAAATCGTTTTCCTTGCCATTTTCCTTTTAATTTTCTTTTCAACTTTCCTCACTAACCAAACATAAAAAAGAAATCGTTTTCCTTTTCCTTTTCTTTTTCTTTCCATTTCATTTCCATTTCACTTTTCTTTCTCTCAATTTCCCACCAACCAAACACAGCCATCATAAAATTCTTCCTTGTACTTCAATTTTTAAAAAGAAATGGTACCGGTTACTTAAGTTTTTGTAGTTTATAAGCGTGCTAATGAGCTCTAATACACCACTATTTAGACGTTATGAAATATTATACTATATACTTAATTCATTCAAATTGTATTTTTTTATTCCCCACAGACGCAAAGAACTGATTTGAGCATCGAAAGAGTTTTAGGTCTAGAATCTGTAGGTTTGTGAAGAATATCTTAAAGACCAAATCAGTCCAGCATCAGAACTTAAGGATCCACCAGTTGTTTGGATAAGACATTGTTCTCATCTATACAAATTTATTTATTTTTAATACTTAGAACTATAGGTCTTTTGTTGCAACAATTGTTACCGTTCAGAGATCGATGTGCGACCACCTTCGTACGTGTCGAAGTTAATCGGCACCAGCACCTGCGTCGGTTGGAGTCGCTGATCCCACAGAAGTCTTCGACACTCTCTGATGAAGCTACAGAAAGAATCTGGACGACGAATCGTCATCGAAATTGTCGGAAAAATTCGTTGGCGCCGACCAAGCCGTCGACCAAGCCGACTGTGCTACAGTACCGGTTTGGTTGAGCCGAACCCGTGCCCAAGCCGAGCCGACACTGTTCATTCGGCTCGGGCAAGCCGACTAGGAGCCTACTCGAGCCAACTGAGCCAGCGACCCGACCCCCCGAACCTCTCAGCCAAGCCGGTTGACCGGTCAACGGCTCAACAGTGAGCTGTGCTATTTTCAGCCATTTTGGTTGATTTTCAGGGACATTTCTGCGCATATGTACTGTTTTGACAATTCTGGATCCTTTGATGTGTGAATTCAGTACCGTTCATGCCAGTGGGTAACTGACTCAGCCAAGTATACATCGGTACCCTCCGTGCAAAAAGATCAGCTCTACATTATGGGATATAATTATTACGATGATTACAACAAGGGCACATATATTTGAGCAATGTATGATCGGATCCCCTACTTTTATGGCTACGAAGACATGTATAGAAATGATGATGAGAAATTTCATCTAGAGTATTTCTTCACATGTTTTAAGTTTTCAGAAGTACACAAATATACATATATATGCATATCACACATGCAAAGGAGAAGTGAAGTCCTAGTATTGACAACTTACACGTTATAGTCGTTAATGGTCAGTGTTCAAACTTCATCTTCAATATTGCTATTCTTCCAAGCAATTTCTAGTCGGTTTGCCCTCGGATCTCCTTAATCTCTGAGTAAGGTTGTGCCCCTAGTCGGCGTCAGGATTGGATTTGGAGGCGGTAATTGCTCACTTAAAAGCGATGGACTCCCTATGCTTTGGTGTATCAAAGTTGTCAAAACATCGAGACTCTTGTCGACTCATTCTGAGAATTCGGTGAATTCCTTCCGGGTCACTCTAGGCTCCTTGGTGGCCCCTTCAAGGCGCTTCGACGGTAAGGTAGAATCTGTGGCATCCTCCACCTGGATGATGTTTGCTTTTTTGCTTCTCCTTCAGACCTTCGATCGGTCCAGTATTGATGGGTCCAGCTAACATAGCTTTTCGTTGGCTGTGGGATGTCGAGCTGCTTAACTTTTTCATAGACGGTGCCAAACTGTTAAGGCCAAAAATGACCGAGACAGTTGTCTGACTGACGTGGGCTCTTCTTGCTGAGTCAGAGCCTCGTCAGTAGGTGAAGTGGGACCCTAGGTTGAGAGAACCTGGGTCGAGTGATGGAGGTAGATGATGATACTGTGCTTAATCAACCCTCAATCGGCTTGTATATTGATCGCTCAAGGTTGGAAGACTCGGAAGCGACCATCGCAGGAAATGGAGATTCGTCGATCTACACCACAGAGACACGTTAGGGGGTCAGATCTGGGTTTCGACCCAAATCCCTCTGATGCCTAAGTTAGTATGGGAACTTAAGCATGAGAGGGAGCTAGGAGCAGCCGAGATTGACCCACTGAGGTTCACCTCAGATCTAATGTCGCTAGCTTTTTAATGTAAGAAATATCAGCTGAAAAAATAGATTTCTATGTCTTAGATCTCGTACCTTGGAATTGGAACCTTTTTCCTATTTATAGGCATCCTGGGTCCCTTTAGTGCCGTTGGAGAGATAACGGCCACCCATTATGGTTCCATGATCTTCCCCATTTAATAGGAGTGAATTCTGGACACGTTCCCGTGAATTACAAGCCCGTCTTTAATCCCACGTTCGAGTGAGTGGAATGCAACGGTCGACTGGCCAACGGGCTTTGACCGAGTCGATATCGGGCTTCTCTTGTAGGCCCTGTGGGCCTTATTCATCTGTCGATCTAGTTATCTCGAATGCCGGTCTAATGATTCAACAGTAGCCGTGTCCTTTCGAGAATTAGGCTTGAGAATTAGGCTTGTCCCTTCAGGTCTCGAGAAGAGAGAGGTTACTTCTAATTCATCTATTTGGGTCCCATTAGACAAGTGGTTACGTCAGCATGCATGGTGAGTTCTACATCCCTAGGCACCGCCTAAACACCACATTCTGAGGCAAGTTGGGCCGATAAGACTAGGTCGGATGATGTTCCTTGATTCATCGGTTTCAACCTCTTGACTCTCCACGTCCAACCTCAGGGTGCAGCTCAGGTCAGTAGTGTCAAGCTTAAAGATAAGGGGCCCTTGTCAGTGATAATTTGGGCTGGGACCCATCGCAGCTAGGGCCTAAACAGACTTAACAATGGCAACCCATCCCGCTCGAATCTAGGAGCAACACGTGTCCTTAGGGATAACCCGAGAGGAGCCTATGAGGTCAGCTTGAGCAAGTTGCTAATACTGCCTCACAAGGCACATTGCACTCACTAACTCAGGTCGACCACCAAGACTCACCCAAATACGACCTTCATAAAGTCAGCTCCTCGTCAACAAGGCTCTACAAGGACGATCTCCATGAGATTGGCTCCTCAAGCAACTATGTCCTACAAGGACGACCTCCACGATGTCAGCTCCTTCGACAGCCACGCTTCACGGCGATGACTTCCATGAGGTCGGCTCCCAAACTGCGACAGCTCTCTAAGGATGATCTCTGCCAGGTCGTCTCCTTAGCAGCAGCACTCCTTCAGAGCGACCTCACCGGTATGTACCCGAAATTGCACTACTACAAAAGGGACATTTAACAGCGCTTAAATAAGGTCTTTAATAGCGCTTCTTTGCGATGTCTATGTCGCCGCTGCTAAATGGGGCTGGTTTTAATAGCGCTTTACAAGCGCTGTTAAAGGTCCCCTTTAACAGCGCTTGTCAGTACAAGTGCTGTTAAAGGGGGGGGCCTTTAACAACGCTTGTACTAACAAGCGCTATTAAAGGCCCCCCTTTAACAGCGCTTGTACTGACAAGCGCTGTTAAAGGGGGGCCTTTAACAGCGCTTTTTAGTAGAAGCGCTGCTAAAAGCCCCCATTTAACAGCGCTTGTTAGTACAAGCGCTGTTAAAGGCCCCCCCCCCCCCCCTTTAACTGTTAAAGGGGGCCTTTAACAGCGCTTCTTTAGTACAAGCGCTGCTAAAGGCCCCCTTTAACAGCGCTTGTTATTACAAGCGCTGTTAAAGGTGGGCCTTTAACAACGCTTGTTTGACCTTTAACAGCGCTTATTATTACAAGCGCTGTTAAAGGCCCCCTTTAACAGCGCTTGTTATTACAAGCGCGGTTAAAGGTGGCCTTTCATAGCGCTTGTACTAAACAAGCGCTGTTAAAGGGTCCAATAGACAGCGCTTCGTTAGTACAAGCGCTGTCTATGGTGGACCTTTAACAGCGCTTGTACTAAAAAAGCGCTGTCTATGGTGGACCTTTAACAGCGATTGTTTCAATTCATTTTATTATTTCTCCCTACGTTTTATATTTAAATAAATCCATGTAATGTTCAAAATGCTTCAATAAACCACCAATAGAATTAAATTACTAGAAACAATCATTGCAAGAAACAATCAAATTAAATTGCTTTTAATATTCAACAATAAAGCACCAAATCAAAAAACTGTTCTTATCACGAAGAAAACTCTCGAGAAGCCAGGCATATATCATCGTATCCCGATACAAATAAAATTAAAGCACAAAGACTAATTAAGCATATCACTCTATTCCAAACTTTCTCCGCTCATACTATCACCCTTCTTCTTCTTGATCTTCCGCCTGGGAGAGAACACAGAAGTGGTATACGAGCCAGCTCCGTCAGCAGCCACCCTTTCGGATCAGATCTCAGTATCCCGTTCAATGGCTCTGAAATGGCCAGTCTTGTAGCTGGCAAAATTCCTAGAGTAGTTATTATGATATCGGGAAGGCCTCTTGTCCTTGAGCCGGAGTTGATGGAAAAAACAGAAGCTGTGGTTGTCGCTTGGTTACCAGGTAGCGAAGATCCATACAGAGGATTGCCTTTCTTCAAGCAAGCAACTGAAGATAAGAGATAATTTAAGCATCGAATCAAAATTTTACGAAAACAAATGGAAATATGATAAGATAGTACCATAGCGTGCTATTGCATTGCTTTCAAAAATTGGACCATCAGGTGTCTCTAGTACGGGTACCTTGATGCACAAGAGTGGATTAATAGAAGATAGAAGCAACAGAAAATTGTTTTGGTATTAATTTAAATTTAGATTGTACCTTCCCTAAAGGATTCATCTTAAGGAATTCAGGAGTCTTGTTTGAAACCCCCATCTGAAAATTTTTCACAAGTTCAACCTGTATCCACCTGCAACAAGGCAAACACCCATTGTCAGCTTAAAGCTAAGGCCAACGATGCTTAATTTGGCTCAAAAGAAAGAAAGCCGTGGCAACGCATATTCTGTGTGCATACCACAATTGTGGCATCAAATATAGACATCGCCTTTGAGTAGTAAACCTGATCCTCCACAAATTTCGCAATTTCTCTGTGCAATCTGAAACATGCTTCGGGCATACATTAATGGGTTCCAATAGCGTAGTGCATGCAAGCGGAAAAGAGAATGAACCTCCTGTCTTAATTAATTGACTAGGATTGTTATGCTTTCTCTCAAGTTGCACAGGATGCAACTATTGTAATGATATGGAATATTTAGCTATCTTTGCATTAATAATAATCATCTGCCAGCCTATCATCTACTTTTCTTACCTTGTGTGCAATTCAGTCTATCTTATGATGACTTGGAAATTAGCATCCATTACACATGAAGGAATTAACGAATTACTTTGGTTGATCTACCCAATTAATTGGGTATGCCATCACGAACGATATGTGAATAAGATATATATGTGAATAAGATATATATGTCGTCTGCCTCATGAACTGAAAATGTTGCGATGCGAGGACATGGAAAACCAATAAATAAAGGCTTACGATTCGTTTGCTGAATTCGATGCCTGCGACGACGAAGGGGATGATTCCAGCTGAAAGCAGTTGATAAACAAACATGGTCAATATTCAACCATTCGATGATGAAGCAAGAGCTAATTTTAAGCTATCAAAATACATGCATGCATGGTTAATTCTGCTTGTAGAAGAGCATGGGCGGGCTCGAGCGTGTGAAATAAAAGCAGTGTGCATGTATGTACGCATGGTGAGGAGTGTACCCAATGAGCCCACGAAGATTTGCCAGGAAATGTCTACGGCGGCGGCGGGTGTACTGGGGCTGGCGGTAGCGGCCAGGTCGACAGAAGCAGCAGTTGATTCAAGAATGGCATTATGCCGATGGATCAATCTCCTTCTGTTGTTAATCCTCATTATCCCGACGCTATTACCGCTGCTTGATCTTGATCTTGATACTGATCTGCTGCCCATGTAGTTTCCCAGACAGGGAGTAGAAGACGTAAGCTGAAGGCAGGAGAAACAGTGAGCTCCTCCTCCCGCTACCCCTGACGATGGCATCATCATAAAAGAAATTCTGTCAGAAGAAGAAGAAGAAGAAAAGGATCAAGAAAGGGAGAGGAGGAGGAGAACAATGGGATTGATGAGATGAGAGGCTCTGATCATCCAAGCAAGCAAAGGGATTGGATTGGATTGGATTGAGAGGAGGAGGAGAGCCGAGGCAACATAGCAAACTGATTGAATATTTGTTGTCCCTCTACAGTCCACAAATATCTGCAGCATTACCAAAAAATGAAAAGGCATCCATACAGCTAATATATCAAAAAAAAGTCACAACCAATTATCAGGTGAAACTAGAATAAAATATCTGCAACATTAGCAGTTAGTCTGTATTACATCCACAGAAAGGTAATGCCACAAGATTTATGTTCCAATTACATAAGACTCCGAGACAAATTCACATATGTTATAATGTGCCAAGCATTGGCATACAAGCACAAAGTAATGGGTTTCATGTTGCAAACAATAATAAGAAGATAAGTAACATGTTGCACTCTACTATCTTTTAGCATCTTTCTCCTTGTAAAATTCATGTCCTTGCAAACAATTGATTCGTAGTTCGCTTAAGATTATCTCTATTGGGACTAACGTCAAATTCCTACTATGCATCTCATATAATTTTCAGGATGTTAACACTGTAGTTCCCTTACTACCCTATTGCAAACAATACTTCTGCCCTCCCAAAAAAATCAAGGAGATCAAGTAAACAGATTACAAAACAGTGACATAAGTAAATTTAGACGAGCACTGCAGTTTTAAATCATTTGATCATCAATTAAGCAATTCCGAATATTGTAGAATGTTGAGGAGAATACTAAATTAAAATACACTGATATCCAAATGCAACCAAAGGACAGTAAAACCCCCACACAAAAGAGTCACCAATTATTTTATATAATAAAAATTATGAGGGGATGTATTTATAAGTAGTTAAGCTTTGTCCATCAAAATGAATAAGAAATTCTTCTTGTTTAACACTTCTTCTTCAACAATCTCATCATACATCAAAAGAAATTTCTTAAAAGGGAATGTATTTAAAAGCATTGTACCCATTATTGGTTCTTATTACAGCCCATAAAATAGCTTTCCTTTGCATATATGCACGCATACAGTAGCATAACATACATATAAATTCATTAACATGTCGTATACTGAATTAATAGAACATACCAGCTTAACGTGCTCAACTCTTGTCACACTTGTATTCATGCAGGGTGTTCCTTGCAAATCTGTCCTCTTCTAGCGATTTTGAAAGATAATATCCTGGATAAATTACAAAATACAAGATCAGTAATTTAACGATGGAGATTGCTTATGCTTTAATGAATAATAACACATTCAAAGACTTTGGCTTTGTAGGTGAGTCCTAGTTGTACCGTGTGGTTTTATCATGGATGATAAGTTAAAGCATGTCCACTCATCTTTTACCACTACAAAGTGAATATTGTTTTGATAAGTCAAAATGTATAATAACGGTGGAATTAGATGTGTTCATACAAAGCATCATGTAGTAGATATAAGGTGAGGTACAAGAAGCCACTGAAGGCTATTAAGTATCGACACTTCAAATTGGATGATGTATCCGTGTCGTATACATGTCGGACACCGACACTTGTCCGACACTTATCAGACACTCCGAAAGCCACTTTCAATTTTAAAACCACGAAGAGTTATATGTCTAAGTGGTATTAACTTTTAATTTAAACTAAAAATCATGTGTCGGACACTTTAAACCAGTATATCTTATAAGAAAATATAAAATAATTTTCTTTTAATTAAAGAAGTATTATGTCAACAAAGCTTAAACATCACTTGAACTAGATTAGCTGTCAATTTGGTTTTTTATATCTTTTTAATTGACTTTGTTAACTAGGTTAGAAGATACGAATTTTTGTCACTGAAATTTCATAATATTTTGTTTTTATTTTTAATTGAACACATCCAAATCACAATAGGTTTTGATACATATTAATATAGATGCCTATGCATGCACATACATGATTATTTACCATGTCTGCATGTTTTCTAAAAAATTTGTCATTCCCGCTTGTCCGTGTCATGTCTTATCCATGTTCCATGTCCATATATAGATTGCAGGAATTAAAATATTTCTTAACCTGCTCAATATAAAAAGCATAAAGAAGTCATCTGAACCTGATCAACATACTTAATGTATCATTTCGATATAATGAACTGTGCATTGCAATGTACTACTTCGCAAATAAACGAGATAGGAGCTATTTCACAGAAACTAAGATGCCATTTAGTCCTCTTCTTATTATGAACAAATAATCATCAGATAAATCATTGAGAAAATAACAGAAGGCATTGAAAGGAGATCTTACATGATGACCTCATTTGGATGTCCACATATTGAATTCAGGCGATGTTCTACAGACACACACGTGCACGATGGATAATATCCGTGTCAGAGATATGTTTGCATTCACATGCCCAAGATATTTTGGTGGATACATCTTCAACATTTCCAGCAAATATCCATCCTGAAACCAACTAGGAAAGGGTTGGATCTATGACAGAACATTTCGTTTTCATGGTTATATCATCATCACCATCTTCACTTTCATCCTCGTCTTAGCCTTCATTCCAAAACAAATTGGGGTCGGCTTCATGGACTAAGAGTGTGACAAAGTAATGTGTTGGCAGTCACATGCCTACCATACAACCCTCCTCATTTATTCGGGTTTTGGACAGCAATGAAAGTGCAGGTGGAATTAAAATTTAATATGTAACTAACTTGTGATCATTCACAAATGATGAATCTCAAACTTTGCTGATCCTTTTACATATGTAACTAACTTGTGATAGGTTACAAATAAGGTGAAAAATTCAATGTCAACAAATTAGTGTATCAAGCAAAATACTAGTTCAACGTCCTTAATTGATGGCACAATTTTTTTGATTGACATTGTAGCTCTTCATCTAACATGTAAATGATACAAGTTGCTGGCAATCTATGAAGTCAGTAGCAAGATTTCTTGATTTTAAAAAGGGTAATATTTACTTCTTAGCATTTGTATGATTCTGAATTTCACAATGGAACTAGGCTAAGCAGTTCTTCCCAACAGAAAATTGCCGGCAAATACCCTAAGAGCTCTACTTGGTGCTAGACAAGCTGTCTATCTATTTAGATAAAGAGACCCAGCAAGGCCAAATCATCAAACTTTTTTAAGAAATGGAAAGAGACAATATAAATTGAGAAGCAACTCAAATAGGAACGGGCCTAAGTTTGGTAAAGTACGCGTTTATTGTGCCAACATAAATTATAATACTCAGCCCCCCAAGAGCCAGCTGACTTCTATTCAGACAATCAATAAAAAAATTTAGAAAGATCAACATAAAAATTAACTATAGAATCATTATTGTTTCAAAAAATGGAATTAATAAAAAAGAGGGAGATATTTGAGGAGAATTGATACAAAGAGACGGCTCATTATCGTTCCGCTTTAAAGATCTCAAAAAAACTAATTATTTCCTTCTGTAAAGAGTATGTTGGATTGTAAATGTGTTATTGAATTTCTTCCCACCGCATCAAAATTCGGTTGCAAGGAATTCAAAATAGTATAGGAACAAACCAGATTCAAATCCCAGTAGACGCATAAAAAGCAGATTTAAAAAACATAAGACTGTCAAAAAATACTGTTGTCAGCTCAAAAAAAAAGCGATCAAATGTTAAACATGAACATGATCAGGACTAAACATGAACATGATCATTGACATGTCAGAATGAATCACCATGAAAATAAAATTTACAGGTATTCAACTTGAACGTGGCTTTTTAATCAATTACCATGAAATTTTTAAAGAGGGAGAAGAAATCTCTCGATATAAGTGAAAGAACGTAAGTGCATTGTCCAAAGATTAGCGCTTACATTATAGTGATTTCATATTTACATGTTGTTTTACATGAATAAAGATCTTGTGTTTTTAGAATTGTATGACACGGCAGACACGTGTGTCGTGTCCCGAAGTGTCGGAAATGCCCAATTTAGAAATTAATAATGTAACACTATTAGAATAAATATGGGATTCATGAAACTTTGTGCAGACTTTTGTTTTTTCTCAAAGGGAGTAGTTACAAGCACTTTGAAATTATAGCAAGGATGCTAAGTATTTATTATTAGCTTGTGGTGGACAACTAGAATGAGGGTTGACTTCATGAACATCAAAAAATGAGAAAGAATTACTTTTTAAAAATAACTTTAAAATTTTAATCAGCCCCATTAATGCCACTAGAACGTTAACCACACCGCTTACTAGAATTCTCAATTTTCAATAATGCTACCACTTGTCCATTATAAATCATTTAATAAATTTGCCATTAGTTGTTTGAGAGTCAAACAAACTAACAAGTCTCAAAATTTGCATAAAAGAAGGCTAACACTAGTTGTAGTGTTAGTGTTTGAGACCAACTGGGCTAGCTTTGGGTTTTATAACCCAATGGATGATAAGCAAGCGAGAATTTGAGCTTGTTTTAAATATGATACAATGAACCAACCATAAATTATAAAGATTTCAGGTTGATGGCGAAGGGATTCAAAGATGTTTAGTGCAGTGTTCAAAGGGATTAGGTATTTGTTTAAGCTCACCATGTTGACATAATTTAAGTTTAATAAAGGATTAGAGAGAGCGTTTAGCCAAGTAGGCGAAGCCGATGATGATGATGCTCAAATATGTTGGCATTTAATCTAGAATGTAGAATTGGCACTAAGAAAAACAAAGTCATGCTTTAATTTTGTCAAATATTTCAATAAACTTGTTAATTTCATACCTGAGCTTATTTTAATGAAGAAAAGCTTAAATAATACGAACGACTCTTACCTCTCTCAGTTCTCCTCTACAGCATATCTTGATCGAAACCGAAAGAAATGGCACTTAACTCGAGACCCCCTTAACTCGAAACCTCTCTCAGTACTTCCGACGTTAATCGTTGAAAGGATTACCGCACCGAGCCGATCGTTGGAGGAGATCGGAGGAGGAGATCGGTCAGAGGGAGCTGCAGTTAGGGCAAGATGAAATCGAGAGATAGGGCGATCGAGGGGCGAGTGGAGATCTGAGATAACAGAATATAACGTCGATCACACGAAGAACTTCGATCACATGAAGAATCAAACCCCTTAATCAACGTCGAGGATACAAGAAACAAACCCTAACCTTTTGAGGCGATGGTTACGGGCGCCAACGTCAGGACTGGAAAGCTAGGGCGCCCGGGTCGGCGAGGTGGAGCCGTCGCCTAGGTCGGGCCGGTTGTTGAGTCGATGGTGGAGGAGCGGTCTGCGCGCTGTGAAAGAGGCGATGGTTGTTGAGGCGATGGTCGATCGAGCAACGAAGAGGGAAGATGGTCACCTTGGTCGATTGCTTGGTTCGGAGAAAATTTTCGGTGGTGGAAGATGGAAGATGGAAGAGCACACAAAGAGGGAAGATGGAAGATGGAAGGGTTGGGCACGGGCTGAAATTTTCTCCGAAAAAAAGAACCGCGCTGAGAGAGGTTGTGGGCTGTGAAAGCTGAGGCTGGTGTAAAACTAATGTATAATACATCATCTTTAACAGCGCTTGTATTAAACAAGCGCTGTCTATTGGTACCTTTAACAGCGCTTGTATTAAAAAAACGCTGTCTATTGGTACCTTTAACAGCGCTTGTACTAAACAAGCGATGTCTAAGGTCACAGATAGACAGCGCTTGTTTAGTAGAAGCGCTGTCTATGGTGGACCTTTAACAGCGTTTGTACTAAAGAAGCGCTGTCTATTATCTGACCTTTAACAGCGCTTGTAGAAAGAAGCGATGTCTATTATCTGACCTTTAACAGCGCTTGCAAAAAGAAGCGCTGTGTATTATATAAGCCTCTAATAAATAGCGCTTGCAGAAAAAAGCGATGTCTATTGTCTGACTTTTAACAGCGCTTGCAGAAAGAAACGCTGTCTATTGTCTGACCTTTAATAGCGCTTCCAGAAAGAAGCGATGTCTATTATCTGGGCCTCTAATTAACAGCGCTTATAATTGGCAAGCGCTGTTAAAGGTGTGCTATTAAAGGTCCTTTTTGTAGTAGTGTTGGCTCCTTCAGCTGCATCACCCAAGGGTCAACATGCCTGATTAGTTAGTCTTCATAAATTGCCATCGCAATGAGGTGGCTGAATCTTTGGTGGTTACCTCTCCAAATCATTATGAGGGAGAAGCTGTCCAGATCCATCCACCGTGTAATGAGCGGCAAGCCTAATCTGAATGGCGGGTATCCTTTCTTATCCATCTACTGCATGATCTGAGGAGTCAGTTACGAGCGAAAGATTTGGGATCTCCATAACTCTCC